>CAHIKZ030002179.1:75000-755000 GCA_903632075.3 Acanthosepion pharaonis | reverse complement strand
CACACTACACACACATGCTGTTTATATAGTCATGTCTAAACAACAAAAATATTAATTCCAATAATTCTATTTTGAAGAACTCTTAAACAGTAAAAAAAAATCTTTTTTTAAATCCTATTTGAAAGCGGCTGAGAAAAACCTGTTTATGTATCAGATCCTTCGTTCTAAAATGTGATTGGGTGATTGATGTTCATGCCTTCTGGGATATGTCTGGCACACATACAATTCTTTCTGAATGTAGCTTCTTTTATTTTTTTACTTCTTTCTCTACTCCCAACTTGCTTCTTTTATTTTTTTGCACACCATTCTTTTTTTTTTTATCTTTTCCTACTAATAATAACATTTTCTCTTTCATATAAGTATTTATTTTTAAATCAGTCTATGTAAAGAAAAGTTATTTTTTCACTATGAATAATCAGTTTGGGTTTGAAAATCTAACTTTCAATTTTTAAGTAAAATTAATTTTGAAAAGCTTTCATCTTTTTAAGCAAGTTTTATTTTTAACTTTTTTAAAAATATTATTTCACCCCAATAAAGGCAATAATGCCACTGTGTTGCAAGATGTTACTGTATATGAAAGTGAATGAGAAAACTTTGAGAAGAAGCTGGAGACCCAATCATAAACAAGTGATAAACCCTCTACTCCTGTTCAAAAAATGGGGAACTGCCGTGCACTTAACCTGTAAAACTTTTTCCCTTTAAATTTTTGTCATCAAAGATTTTTCACTGTTTTGTATATATGAATTGATTGATGTGTTTGTTAAAGGCATATCAACACCTTATGGGTCATTTAAAGCTAAAATTTAATTTTCTTAGGAGCTTTAAAGTAATAAAAATGTTATTCTGCTTTCACAATTGAATACATGGTAGATGATACTCAGCTTTTATGCATACACATGTTTGTGTGGACATAGTTACTAGATGCAGTGATATGTGTGTTTTAGTTTTGTTGAAGTTATATTTTGAAATACATTTTGAGTTAAGAAATTGTAAGATATATATGGATGAATGTCATGAAAGCTTTCCTGTTGGTTGTTTGGTTAGCAACATATTAACCTCTATGGGTTGTTTAATGCTGAATTCTAAATATTTTGAATGCAATTGTATGCCCTTGATTACAGATAAAATGTAATGTTGGTCATTTTGCTATAAAAAAATATACTTTTGATAATTTTACTATAAATATGTATTTTTATACATTTATGGTGTTGTTTTTGTTTTTTGGGGGGGCACTATTTGCTTATAGCTGAATCCCTAACAGGGGCTACAACCCTTTTTCAGCATAGACCTGAGAACAACAGCAATTAGGAGGTGGCTCCATGTTACTGAAATCCTGATCAGAAGCCTTCCTATCGGATGTAGTCTATTGTCATACCCAGGACTGTTATACATATGAAACAAAATATTTTGTTTTAATGACATGCACAAAGTTAGCTAGGCCAAAACCGACTTTGCATTTCCCATCTCCCATCGATAGTGGAAATAATCGATTTTTTCATGCTTCTACGGCAGTTTTCATATAGTTTGCAGCCATTTTCTATTGGTCAGAGTGAGACCCTATAGCTGGCTGCCACGAATAGGCAGGAAGATTCTATTGGCTCGCGTGAGAGCCAACAGCTGACTGACACGAATGTTAACTAGCATACAAAAAAAAAAAAAAAAATCGATAGCTGCATTAATCACAAGTGGGGAAAAAATTTAAATCTGCATGGCACTTTACTCCAATTGGCTCATTAAACACTTAAACTCAACATTGATTCTGATTCCATAGAACTGGGTTGGGTGTGAAAAAAAGTATTTGTTGTTAACATTCTTTTTTCATTTGGTTTTTCCACTTACGAGTCCTTTTTTTAAAGCTGATCGTTTTGTGTTCATTTTGTTTAGTTCTTTTTTCGTAACAGATTTAATGTTTAGTATAGAGCTTAGAAAAAATTTGCAGTGTGAGATAGGCAATAAGTAAGGCATGTAACAACATCAGCATGGCAAAGGGCATTCCTTTAAGGGCAAGGAAGGGCAAAAATATTTTAAGTCAAGGGAAAGCGATTGCTGTATGAGTCGTACGATTTTTGAATCAAGCACGGGCAATGCCGGGCCATGCTGCTAGTTACAGAAATATAATTATATAATTCACAAACATATGACAATAGTAAGAGAAAACAATTAGTGCTTTCTTAAAATCTGAATACAAATAAAAGATAGGTAATGAATTACATTTAACAAAACAAAGTAACTAAATTCTCTCCAATAGAAAATAGAGACTCCCTCATTCTAATCTCAGGAGTCTGAAATCTTTTAAACCAAACTCTTTCTATTCAATGGTCTCATTACACTATTAATAACATTTTGAATGCAGTTGGTGCCACAATCTCATTGATGGAAAAAAAACAACAAAAAATCTCATAGGATTCTATTCCTGTATTTTGTAATAAGGCTACCCATGAAATATGAACATTATGAAATTAAATTTGTCAGATATTAAATTATTTACAAGGTAACCTCAGTAATGTTTTATATGCTGTCTCTTCAGGATGTAAGGCAACTGTTAGTCTTCACAACTATCTTTTACCTGTAACCAATATTTAACCCTTTACTATCTCTGTCAGTTCCTGTTCTCCCTTCTCTTTATACAAGTTTGTTGGGTAGGTTACTCATTGTTTCCCTCTGCTTCTCTTGCTCCTTCAATATATACTGTGAAATTCTATCAGATTCTCCAAGTCCTCATTCTCCATTATAACAAAATCTTCTATGTCGTGTATCTTCAGGACTTGGCTCTACACATCCCTATCCTTTGTAACTCTAAGCAATTTCTATCTTTTTACCTCCTCCCCCATCTATTTACACAAGCTTGCTGTTTTCCTATGTCCTCCTTGTTTTCAATATGTCTTGTGAGTGTGAAATTCTCCCAGCCCACTTTTCTCATTGTTTTCTAGAAAATTCAACTCTCCTTAACAAAAAATCCTTGTTTCTCACATGTTCCATCCATGGTTTTCTCAACATCTTTCTGTAGGGTTAGTGTTTCTGTTGGATCAGGTCTCCCTTTCATCTGTAAGGGATATTGTTCAGCATCCACTGCCATATAGGAGGATTGATATTACATAGAAATTCAGAACTATTTTTTTGGTTTTCATATGAAATTTTTCCTGTTTATCATTTGGAAAGCATCATTTGCTCTCCCAATATATATATATATATATATATATATATATATATTTTCCATCATCATTTAAAATACTTCCCAGATATTTAAGCTTCTGTACTTATTTGATTTTCATATCTCCAGTTCTCACCTCATATCTGGGGTTGTTCCTCCTTTTGACAACCAGCAACTTATACTTGATAGTTAGTCCTTTCTTCCTGCTTTACTTTACTACATTTTCTAGGAATTCTTGAGGTTTTATTTCTGTATCTGCATAGTGTAATTTGAAACACTTGTTAAAATTGTGTGTATCAATAATACAAATTTGTTTTCAAATAACACATCATTACTGATGTACAAAATTTCAACCTGGTTTGAGACTATAATGTTTTATATATGCATATTTTTTTTTCAAATTGACTCAAATCAACCATAATCTTTATAATACTAAAACTCTGTGAACTTTGTTTGCTTATGTGTTCGCCACCATGCACACACAGTCATATATAAAGAGTGGGGGAAAGAAAGATGTAAATCCATTATCATGTAGGAAGGAGGGGAGAGAAGGAAATGGTGTGTATAATAATTTAAGCTTCTTTCCAACTCTCTCCCTCTTTTCACCTCAGATTTTGTGTGTACTTATTTATATTTCAGCTTTCTTTAAGCAAACAATATTTTCGATATTTAGAAAATATTTTTGCCACATTTAAAAAATATTTTCAAGTGAATATGATTTTAAAATATTTTTTTGGCATATTAAAAATATATTTTTAAGTTAATGTGATTTAAGAAATATTTTTTCTTTCAACTTTCTTCAAACAGACAATATTTTAATGTTGAAATCAACTTCAATGTTTTATAACCTGAACTGTCAGTGAGCCAACAGGTCATGGGTTGTCTAGTCGCTGATAAAAATAAGAGTTATGCCCCTTGAACGACATCACACTCGAAATGAATTAATTCATAGGGCCAGGTTAAGTATAAATCAAAATAGTTCATTTCAATTCAAATTGCCCATTCAGTTATAATAAAAATCAGCAATTCATAATTAACTAATGTCTAATTTGTATTTTAAGGATATAACTAATTTTGGAAGTATAGTAGAAAGACTTTATTACACACTACTCTGAAAATTTCTAATTTATATGAAAGAAGGAATCACTTTAGCACCTTCATAATTCATTCTTCTTTGTTTATATCCCACATTCTTTCCAGAAGATAGACAAACATAGATCTTCACAACTTTTTGATCCTAAGGCACTGTATTTTATTCCTGTTCTGTCTATATAAATCTATTCGCACAAATTCATTAAGTTACTTGTTGTTTCCACCAGCTTCTGTTGCCTTCAGTATGTCCTATAAGTGTTAAATTCTCCAAGCCTTCTTTCTCCACTATGTGTCCAAAAAGTTTCACATGTCTCCTTTTGATTATAACTATATGTTTCTTTGTTATTTCTATTTTCCTTAAAAGTTTCTTCATTGATCAAAAAGAGATGAAGGGAGGGAAACTTTATTGCTCTATTTTCTTATTTTTATGTTTAAAATCATAGAATCTTAAGGATTGGCTATTTTAATGCCATTTAGTTCAAAATGTATCTACAAATTATTATTAAAAAATTTAATTCAAATTATTTAAAACTTATTTCAGTGAATTTTTTTTATTTTTTTTTTCCTCAGATATTTCTCTCACAGGGACAACCTTCGTGAATGTTGGTGATCCAGTTTTTCTGATCTGCAATGTTTCGGGTGGAGATTACATCCCTGAAGACATTGATTGGTTCAAGGACGGAAATGAAATCAAATCAGATGCAGTTAGAGTGAAGATTACTAAACGACAATCGGTGACAAGCAGATCAATAACCAGTCAACTGCTAATCAAACACAGTTATATGTCTGATGCTGGCAACTATATCTGCCGTTCCAGTATGGATATCACAAGCTTGAGTGTACAGGTCCTTAATGGTAGGCATTATGTTTTTGTTTTGATAGCCAGAGGTGTGCCTAACACAGGTTCAAGGCCTATAACAAATACTTTTGTTCATTTACCATCCATTCTGCTTCCTAGCTAATTCCAAAGAAAAGTTGTTTTTGTTTTTTTGTTGCTTTCACACATCACAGAAACCAAGAAACAACTGCTCTGCTCACTTTTAAATTTTCTGTGTCTAATTTGTAACGGTTTCTTTCAGATCATAATATTTGTATGGAATAATTTGAAAAAAATATAGGCCCAAACTAATTAGAATAATGTAGTTCCTAAAAAGAGAGAGAAAATATGTAAGTTTTCTCCACTCTCCAACGTCCATTATAGGCCAACAATAGAAAGAAGGGCTAAAATAACAAAAAAAAATTAATTACAAAAATAGGTTATAAATTAAAATATTTTATATACAACCATATAGACCAGTGGTTCCCAAATGGTGCAGCATGCCTCATCGGCGCGGCAGAAGAAGATGATAGCAGGTGAGGTCGAACAATTGAAAGACAATCAAAAATTTAGAAACAGTTTCAAAAAATTCATATACCAAAAAAAAAAAAAAAAAAAGTATGACTTCAGAATTTAAAATATTATGGATTACTTGTAATTGCATGTATCAGTCACAGTATAAATAGTTATAAATAATTATTGACCGAGTTTATCATTGTGATATTTTTGCATTATATCAAGTATTAAGGATATAATAATTTGGTTCCACAAATTGGAGAAGAGCATTATCAATGATAATGTTCTGACTTCGAATCTGCAGTTCTCTCCCTTTAACCATCTCTCTTTTTTTTTTAATTTTTAAATGTACTTTTTATCAGATAAAATTTAATAAGACACAAGCAAATTTTAATTCCGAAAAGGCGGCCCAGAGAAAAAAAAGCTTGGGATCCGTTGATATAGACCATTTTCGAAAAGACAGTGCTGATTCTGTTTTTATTCAAGTAAGTAATCCTCAGAGAAAAAAAACATGTAACTTTTTTTACAATACATATTTAATATAGATGATAATTTAAAATAATTAACAGTTATCTATAAAATACCTTACTTTCCTTAACATTCATATAAGTATACAAATTGAAGTTAGGTTGATTTATTTAATGACAAGTCACACTGGTCCAGACTTGACCTCAAGTCAAAAAGTAGGTACACAGCGGTCCAGTTTATATACCAGTCTGCAAGTGTCCACTTGGAAGGTGACCTCCTTTATTCTAAGCTCTCCCAAAAGGACAGAATATAGAATGTTTAAATTATATTAGTTATCAAAATATCTTAGATACAAAACATAATTAATACAAATCCACATTCAAAACCCATTATATATTATAAACCATAATTATTTTAAATTACATTTTCTTCTTCTTCTTACCTGTGTTAAGATTTTTCTTTCCTCTGTATCTACCTTTATATTGAGTCTATATTAGAAAAATCTAGATAAGGCATAGCACCAGCTATCTGTCAGTCTTGTCAGGCTGTTACTATCTTCAGTTCTCCTGCTTCTCCAAGACTATCCTAATTCTCCCACTTACGCCTACATCTCATCAAACTTGCTTCAGCCTATATTTCATGTCAGGTATATAGCAAATGAAAACTGTCACTTTGTATGTATATCCAATTTATATTTTCACTCAAAATACTGTCAGCATAAAAAAAATTTTAATCAATCACTGTAAATGACTTTTTCAGATAGTATTCCATCCTAACAGCCTTTAATTTCTACACTGTGGCTCACAAAGAAATGCCATCTCCTGAATTTATTTCTATCCTCATATTACGTACATATGCATATTACTAGCAAGGATGGCTAATGGCCACATTACATTGAAACACCAGTTCACATACAATCACCAAATTTAGGCAACTTTGAGACCGGTCAGTACGTAGATGAGTGATTACTTGAGAATACTACATGCTTAGATGTACAGGTGGTTTTAATGGATAATGGCTAAGAATTGTTAATTTGAGAACCGAGTTCCAGTTCCCTTTAGGCCATTATAAGTACATATGCACTAATACCCCTGAGAAAAGTATGAACCCATTTCTTATCCCCCCCAGCTATGGGTTAATTAGTATGACTTGTATCACTAAACCATTATCTCAAAAAAAATACTATCTAAAAATATTTTATGGCTTTAAATAACCTGCAAATGGTTGATATGCTGTAGAAAACAAATTGATCAATACTAGCAAGGTTATGAAGAATTTCTTTGGCTTTTAGAATTTATATTAATGCATATTTGATCAAAGTAAATTATCAAAATAAAATTACCACAAATGAAAATGGAAAGCAAAAACAGAAATACTCAATAAGAAAAATTAAGAATTTGATTTATTTATTCTTTTTCTATTATTGATAGACAAAATTTGATTGCATGTAGTGCATAGTAGAGTTATAATAAATTTAGTTTAGGAGAAAAAGAAATTGAACATAGAATAGGTTGGACTCAAGCTAGTTTTGCCCAACACCACAAATTGCTACAAAACCAAAACATTAACCTGAAAACTGAAGTCATATACTTAAATTGCCTCATCAGATTAAGACAAGCACATTCAGAAACATCTAAACTGCTAGCTGTATACAAATATTTTCTAAAATCAATGGATAAAAATGGCTTTGAGCAAGTGAAACCATCCGTCTTTGGTCATTGCAGACTAGCGATACAGAATCACAAAGAACTCTACCATATAACAGAAACTATATCACTTGAGAACTACCAACACCAGAATCAACTAAAATGGATAGCAAATAAAACTAGAAGAGAAAATGAAGACATAATCAAGATGATGACGTTCCACACTACTTCAAATAAAAGGTTAGGCAGGAAACACCCATCTATACTGGATACAGTGATAAAAGCTACTGGTCTTGAGAAACCTATTTCCCTGAAAAATTGTTTTAAGAGAAATATTTTAGAAATTTCAGCTGAAAGCAGTACTGGGTGCACGGTCAATGAATGTCAAATGTTTCCTTATAGAGAAATGGCTAATATTACCATTATCATAACCATTGATGTTTTATCAAGAATAAAAATGAACAATTTGTATATTTTAATAGAGATAACTATTAAAACATAAAAAGAAATAAATTGGCTTTTGCAGGAAAAAGAGCAGAAGATGAAATTTTTAACTATATGTAATTGAAATCTGTAGCAACATGCAAAATTACTTATTAATTCTTTATATATATATATATATATATATATATTTTAGGACAGTTATGTCAACATGAAAGTAAACGCTACATAAATGCAATCATGTTTTGATGTGTACCAAAACATCTCATCAGGCTTTAGTAATTTGCACATTAATGTAGCGTTTACTCTCATGTTGATGTAATTATCCTAAAATAAAGAATATAGCTCTACTTTTGTATTGAGCCCTGTTTTAAATCAATGCTATGAACACTGGAATTCATATTTGATTTGTTCTCATTTAATTTGGATATATATATATATATATATAATCACACATTGAATGCTGTTATTAAATATATATTAATAAATATACATTTTCTTCTCACCAGAAACACAATATTCAAGTGCTGAATTGAGACTACAGACTCAATTCAAGACCTGAAGATTGTGTTGTATTGTGCATGAAATTCTGAGTTAGGCTACTGGTGAGGAAAAAAATGTATATTTATATATATATATATATATATATATATATATATATTATAATAAAAAGAAAGAACAGTAAGATATATAATCCAGTGTTCTTATTGATATTTTTATAAAATAGTGCTCAATGTAAATTTACAGAGCATAAATATTATAAATTAACTGATTTAAAATATGGTTTCTTTGCTACACAGGAATTACCATGTTTCAAAAAAAGAAGCTAAAAACTTCAAATTTAATTATATAATTAAATTAAATGCATTAGTTCTGATTATTACTGTAAATATTATTTTTGTGTGTACACATACTTGAGTAGACATTTTCCTTGATAAGTCTCTTGATGATATAAGCCAGTAAATGTTAATTTCACTGTTCATAAATATGGATGTCTACTCAAACAAATCTACCCACTAAAATAACATTTAGTGTGTTAAGAAATTTTTTTTTTTAAGCATTTCACCCCAAGCAAGGCGGGAAGCCACTAGGACACAAGGGGTTACAGAAAATTTAGAGCAAGCTCAGATAGGAGTGATAGAAGAAAGGATGAGGGTAGTGGATAGATCAAGGCAACTGGAGATGTCGATTGACATTACACTTGAATAGCTGGAGATTATAGCTCACAGGGAAACAGGAATAGGGAAGGGAGTTCCACAGGCGAGAGGTGCAAGACATGAAGCTATTATAGTAGAAGAGACAGCTACATTTAGGAGTTTTGACAGTGAAGGGGTGAGAGCAGGATGCCAGCCTCGTATGCCGCTTGAACTCATGACATCTGGGAACCAGCAAATGCAGCTCCTTGGATTAAAAATGCAATAATTCCAAAAACACATATAATATTATTGTTTTGTTTTTAGTTACCCATTTACCACATGATTCATGCTTAGCAATCTTTTGTCCATTTATTTATCTCTTGATTTTTCAAATGGATCATCCTCAATAAACAACCAACCATTTTAAAAAGTTGCTATTTAGGAAACAGGCTACAAATTACTAACTAAATAAAAAATGTTATTTTTATGTGTATAAAAAAGCTTTTTTTACAGTAATAAAATTTTCCATTCTTATATACATTAGAAAAGGAATATACAGAACCTGGATGTTGGTGGTGAATTTTGTCATCAACACCATCATAAAGGAAGTAATCATAAAGGACGTAATCAGCAAGGAAGAAATTAAATTCTTGGATATGAGATAAAGCTGACAACAATTTTATATATATATATAATATTTGTAATATTTCTCTTCATATATATATATATATATATATATATATATATATATATATATATATATATATATGGAACCTGACATTGTTGTATTTTGATCTGAAATGTATAATATTCACTAGTATATTAAGTGCATTGACAAGAAAGGAGATTCTATTGAAATTAAATATTTAGTGCATAAAATAAATGCCCACAGCGTGATTAAGCTACAGATTTATTGATCATAATTCAAACAAAATTGCTCATTACCGACATGATAATCAATATGCAGAAGCTGATGATGATGGTACTTATGAATGACCTTGTTAAAGGCCCAAATCCACTTGTCCCACCCCTAGCCTGTTCTGTTGGATAATGGAGTTAAAATTGATCAGTTATGCAATCTTATTGCTCAGCCAATAGCCACAGTAAAAAAAAACAGTTACAGCCATTGTCAAGCTTCAGAAGAACCAGTTAGAAGGCCCTCCATACACAGGAAAACAAATTTATTAGTTGAGCATTTCATACTTTTACTTATTTACTTATTTAATGAAGGTTTTTTTCCATAGAAGCATTTCAATGTCATATGTTATCAAATTTTAAAGTTTCATTTATCCCTTGTTTAAAGAAATACCATAGAAAACTGATCCACTGTCATCTATTTTAGCACATTTATTAAAATATTTTCTCTTTTTTTATAAATATATATAGGATTCTTTTTACAAAAAGTTTTATATATGTATCTGAAATCATTTTTTTCTTATAAGGCAAATATACATGGCAATACCCCCCAAAATAGCCATAAACCAAAACTTTACTTCAGTCAGAAATTTAAAAAAAAAAAAAAAAAATCAAGATTTTGTTAGAAACAAAGAAAAGAATATTGGATTGTTATGTGATATCTTATGTGGCAGTGAAACTAGGCATTCTCCTCATGGATGAGATAAAAACTAGAGGCAACAGAAATGTGGTTCTACAGAAGGATACTGAGAATTCAATGGATGGAAGCAAGTAATTGACAAGGAAGTCTTAAAGAAACTGGCAACAGAAAGAATACTTCTACTCATATTCAGGAAAAGACAGTTGAAATATCTTAAACACATAATGAGGAAAGAGGGCTTGGAAAACTTAAACCTCATGGAGCATATTGAGGGCAACAGATATAGAGGAAGGCAGCAAGCCACTAACCTGACAAGCTTGTGGGGATTGATGGGAGAATGGCAGGCTTTAGCAAAAGAGAAAAACTGCTAAGAGTTACATGAGAGAGGAAGTTATGGAAAGCAATGACCACTGATGTTATGAAGAGTGGTGGTACATAGAAGATGACAACCACAAATCATGATAGTCATTTATACGACTGTTTTTAGCCTCCATAAATAAACAAGGCATGAATATTGTGAAAACACATTTAATTTTCAAATCTCAAAGTGTTGCCACAGTTTCCCCTACCAGAAAACAAAACTTCATGTACAATATTCTTTTTTTTATTAGTTTCAGTTTATTTAGTTAGTGTATTTTGCACTGCTGTGGTCACTATTCCCACTATTTCTATTGTAGTTGTGGTCCATGATGACATTCAAGGCAAAATAATGCAATGGCTTGCCAGTTGCTTTTACACTGGGGATGTTAAGGTTACCCCATCCCTCCTATAAGAAGTTCCTCCTGATAAAGCCATTAATCTCTGTGGTGCACTCAGGCTGGCAACTGGCCAATGTTCACTTGGCACAAGTGGGTTGGGGAGAGGCATTCCCCTTCACTGGTCAGATTGGGAAACCCTTCTGACTACACTCAACAGAGATTAACCAACAAGTCAATGCCAATGACTGGGATGTGACTGTCACAGTGTCTATGCAACTTCTTTGAGCCATTAGTGAGACTTGGATGTAGGTCATAGACCAATACAGTTCTGCATCCCAGTGCACCTGTGTAAAGCAGGATCAACTGCTTCACTGCAAATGTACTATCACTGACGATACACCCATAAACATATAACTTTTTTTTCTATCAGCCATTATTAAATCCACCATATGCACTTGCTCAAAAAACAAAAGAAAGAAAAGTCACACAAAACAAATCAATCCAGAACAATTCCTTGTGGCAGAATGGCCCAAAATAGTTTTAACCCATGACATGCTATGTACAGCATACAAATATTTTCTTTTACTTATGTTCATCCTATACAAGGCCCAACAGCCACTCAAGGTAGAGGGTTACTGAGGAAGGTTGTTGTTAGAGGTAAGAGTCATGGTTCATGATGACATTCAAGGCAAAATAATGCAATGGCTTGCCAGTTGCTTTTGCACTGGGGATGTGAAGATTAACCCATCCCTACTATCAGAAGTTCCCCCTGGTAAAGCCATTAATCTCTGAGGATATGTGGTAAAGATAATGTTTAACTATATTTAAACAAGTTAAGATTGTAATGGTTGGGAAAGCATCCTCTAGAGAGTCAGATCTATGAAGTAGTGATTCAGGGGGAAAAAGCTGTCTGAGTGGAACTTCTTTCTTACTCATGGTATCCAAGAATATATCCAACTTGTATGACATAAGAGTATCCTTTTATATAGCTAAGATTTTATAATGTAGAACTCTTATATATCCTATAATTCCCAGACATTGTTTAATATATAAAGACATTTTTGATAATTTCCTTTAAAACATTGCCATGCTCTTATCAATGCAGTGTCTAAATTAGATTTTGTTTCATAGATTCACATTCATGGAATTGTTTACTTCATTTTTCTTTTGTCTAGTAAGTCTAATTCCCGACAGAAATTATCAGATTTCTTTAACTACAGTTGAGTGTAAAAATCTATATTTAAAATACAGAACAAGTCTTACAGACTGTAAACAGATTGACTATAACCTAAAAAAGTGTCATTCACATTGCTATCTTTCTTCAAGTAATTGAACTTTTGTGGTGTTCCTCAATTTATAATGAAGATTTGTTTATTTGTATAATATCAGTAAGAAAAGACAGGTAGATGTTTTTTCTTTATTTCCAAAACAGGTGGGATGTCTGTTTTGTATCCCCAAAATTAAGGAAAATATGAAAGGGACCTTTCTTTTTCTTTCACATTTTTCACATTTGACAGAGGCAGTAGAATGAGCTGACTGAAATGTTGCCGTAACAACAGTAATAACACAAAATTCACTTATCTGAACAAAGCCTGGAAAGTTTTACAGATATTAATAGAAAACTTTGCATGTTTTGTTTTTTTAGCAAGTGATGACTTTTCAGTACATCTTTTGCTTTGCTTTTCATCCTCATTACTGTGACTCAGGAATCATGGACTATTATTACAGTTTTGAATTAAGAATTGTCCTTCTCCTAGATTGCTTACCAATTACTTCCTGTCTGCCCTTCTATTTAACCCATAGTTGGGGAGTGAGAAGAGATGGATTCATTACTTTCCCAAGTATATTTTCACATGTGAATATAATGAAAACTGGAATTTAAACAGAGCTCTCTGATTTCTTATTCCAAACCATTATCCATTATACCTCGGTATCTATAACCATACAATTTTCACTGTTAAACTAATTAAAATCTGAAGATTACAATACAACTTATTATTATTCTTTTAATTAACCCTGAATATTATTTCAAGTGTGTTTATATGATGTCTATAGATTGATCTGATTTTATTGGATAATCAAGCTGCCATAATCCACTTGAGTTACTTGGTAGTTTTGAGTTCAATTCTTGATTTAGTGGAAGATAAAAGCAGTATCTCAAGGACCAATTAATTAGATTCAATTAACTGATGGGAGTTATCTCCCCTTAATAAGGACAGCATAATGAGAACAATCTCTTCTTGTGGATTGAATAAATGGTTCATGTTCAAAATGCCTGGAAGGTTACTAGAGAATACAATGGCATAAACATTGTGAAATTAACAATCAAAAAGGAGAACATGCATCTGAACAAATTAGTGCATAATAATAATAATAATACATCATCTCAAGAATTCAGACATAAAATTTAACATATTCAAAATATTCCCCACAGAATGTGAACACTCTTACATGTGTGATGAAAATCATCCAAAAATGGATAGGATTCAAAAGAAAAAAATAAATATGTACATTGATTTCTTATTACTTTTTTTTTTCTTTTGGTATTTCTGAATTTGAAAAACCTTTCTGAAAATTAGGAAAATTCTTTCCTCTTTTCATTCCATTTTAATAAAAATGTTGATTTCTTACACTAAATTCATTTTCTTTACAAGAATTGTTCCAATTATTGATTGTATTCTTCTAATTTTCTAATCTTATTCCCCACCCCCTACAAACACATCAAGACCACAAGTTTAAAGATGTGAAGGAACCAATGTCAATTGAATTCATGACTATCATAATGGTCTGGAAGATTAACTTACTAACCATTACTACACACTAAGTCACAAAAGTCATAATTACTGTTCAGGTTTGAAGAGGGCTTTCACTTGCAATTCATCAATGGCTCTGGATACATTTTCAAAGAGAGAAGAATTTATAGTAGGAAAATTATAATGTAATGACTAATAAATAAGCATTGGCAACCGAATTTCAAATTATTTTCAGAAATTCAAAGTTCCCTCCATTTCTGATTATGCCAATAAGCAAAGCAAGAACTTACTGACAGATATATATTTGTCTGCTTCCAGTGAACCATTTCCAAAGTGAATTTATAGAAAACAATTACATTCAAAATGCTTACAAATAAATAAGTATAACATAAAAATAAATATTGGATTTAAGATTGAGTAATCTTTATCAGACTAAGCTCAGACAAAAATATATTTGATAAGAATATATGGTAAGTAAAGACAAGTACGTCTTTTATATAAATTTCAAAGTTTGTGTATATGTGTCCACTCAGTAATCTTGAATTTTATTAAATACTGTATATATACTCATGTATCATGCAACTTTTGAAAACCTAATTTTGAAGCTAATTTTAAGAGGGTCACATCATACATGAGATATAAAATTAGTGGATGTACTGCTGGCCCTGACTATGCCATTATAGTAAAAACATACAGATGTGTTTAAAACAAACATGATGTTAACAAAATGGATGTTTTACTTATCTGTATCCAATAATAATGCATGTAATATTCACATATTAATATTGTATTATAAAATGCAAATATGCATCTTTTCCATTATTTACATTTATAAGGTGTTTAGGTGTTTCTCGTTTGGTTGTTTATGGCTGTATGCATTTACACATTGAGTATAGCGTTACTAACGATACTTTTATCATTCTCTATTACTTTTTTAATTTATTTGACTAGAAGATGGCTTAAAGGATAGAGGAAAAGAGGTTAGTCTATTGCAATTTGGTCTCTCAAAAACGAATTCAATAAGATACACAAGATACATTATAAAATCATTTTTTATAAGTGAAAATTTGGGAGTCACACAATATGCAAGATTGCATGTTACATGAGTATATATGGCATATAAAGTTGGTTTTCTATGTGCGCATGCATTAAATATTATATTATACAATAGCATCAAATAACTGAGGTTTTATATCTGTCTTACATACCATTTTAGTGATCCTTGCTTAATGAAGGTAACTAAATTTCTATATTTAGTTTTAAAAATCAAATTTTTTAAAAATTCTATTGTTATCTATTTCTAATTGGATCTTTTATGATTTTTATAAATAAGTGATGGGTTAAACAATGTCTTTATTAAATAATTTGTTATTCAAATAAAGCAATTTTTTCTCTGAAAGTGGTAACCACCTTGCATTTAAACTAATGTTTCAGAGGAATGAGAAATTAGCAATGTTAATGTTTTTTTTAAATAATATATTAAATTAGAAGCAGCAGTAATGTGGTTCAACAGAAAGATACTGAAAATTCCATGGATGGAGTGAGTAAGCAGCAAGGAACGGCAAAAGAAAGGACACATCTACTTAGAATCAGGAAAAGGCAGATGAAATTTCTTGAACACATAATTTGGATGGTGGGGCTTGGAAAATTTAACACACAAAGGGCTTACTGAGGGCAAGAGAGATAGAGAATGGCAGGGAGCCACTTACCTGATGAGCTTGTATGAATAAATGGTAGAATTTGGGGTAGGAGCTATTAGCAAAGGGAGAAAAACCTGCTAAGTGCCACATGAGATAGGAGATCACACATGTCCTGAAGGAAATGCAGGACATAGAAGATATTTTGAAAATCTAATAAATCTTAATTTTTATTTCAGAAATATGTTTTTTTTTTTAAGTTCAGTTCATAAAAATAATCACTTCAATTAGTTTGGATGAAATTATTTATTGTTATTGAGTTTATATAAAAAAAAAAAACATTGCTAAAAAAATGAGGTATATTTTTGTGCATAAAAAAGATTTGAATAGAAATGATGAATTTTCTTTGTTTTACTTAAAACAAGCAATGATACTTAGCATTGCCCAGGTGATATCCTTTTCTTTTGTTCCATTGTAATATGGTTGTTTCTTTGAAAGATCTGCACATGCCATATATTGATAACAGGAAAATTATTCTAATTAAAAGAGTTCCTTAATCTTAAACATTTTGGTAGTCATTTATTTCATGTACTGTATATAGCTATCATGGTCCCAATGATAAGTACAGTTGTATAATCATCAAATGATCACTAGTTCAAGCCTTAGTAATAGATTTAGTAGACAGACTGGAGATAAGTTGACAATCAGTTGGACCAAAGAAAGAGACTTGGACCATGCAGTGGTGGCTGTTACCACTAGTATATAATAAACAGGTAAATTAGGACAAGTATATATATATATATATAAATATATATATATATATATTATAGCCATAGCTAGTAAATTAGGGAAGGAATACTTTAAATTATTAAAGAAGAATTTTCCCCCCATCAAACAACCTATATGAAATATTTAACAAAAATACTGTTAAATTAAGCTATAGTTGCATGCCTAACATTGCAAATTTGATCAATAAAAGCAACACTAAAAAGATAAAAAATAAACAAAATATTGAGTTCCCCAATTGCAACTTGTCCCCTTAAGGGCAGATGTCAATATGAATGCATAGTATATAAGATGGAGGTGTATAGTAGCAAACCTAATAATAGTAGTAATGGTAGAAAAGTATACATGGGTTCTACCGAAGGAGCTTTCAAAAACAAGATATTACAATCATAGAAGTAGTTTCACACATGAAACAGACAGGCACAGGGACAAGTTTATCTATGTGTGGGAAATTAAAAAGAAACAAGTTATAGGTCCAATATTAAAATTGGAGATAGTAAAAAAATGTATTAAATATAAGGCTGATGATAGATATTGCCTCCTATGTATGGAG
Source organism: Acanthosepion pharaonis (assembly GCA_903632075.3). Taxonomy (NCBI): domain Eukaryota; kingdom Metazoa; phylum Mollusca; class Cephalopoda; order Sepiida; family Sepiidae; genus Acanthosepion; species Acanthosepion pharaonis. The sequence goes on along the minus strand of CAHIKZ030002179.1, from coordinate 737,751 downwards.
GAAAAATTAGCTTTAGGTTCTTACAATAAACCTAATGAATTACTCAACCAGAGTTCTTAAGTACTTAATGGTTGTAGGCATAAACAATCCTGGTTACTTGGTAATTAGAATGTGGGTTTGGTTTTTTGTTTTTTTATACTAATTTTTTATACTTTCTGATGGCCACTTTATCAATAAAATGTTGTTTGGGCTGACCCTCTTTAGTCAGAATTATCCTGATGATCCAGTAGGTGAAACCTAGAAAGATAGGTTCTGGCTCTTTAGGAATTATATATTGTTATACCGGAATATACCTATTCTATTGTAATAGACTCTCCCAGATATAATAAGTAGTAGTAGTAGCAGTCGCCAGGGCTCAGTGGAGTTGGTGCGTCAGTCGATGTCGGACATTAAAGTATCAACCATCACAACTAGATTGCTGTGTCATTAACTATTAACAAGTTCCTAACGTTTTGTACGTCAACCTTTTTTAGGACCGACTCAGCGAAATACGAGCCTCCACTGTGAAAACTACTCTACTACATATATATATATATATATATATATATATATATATATATCTCGAACAATATAAAAATTTGTGACAGAGTTTCATGCAGAATCATCAGGCAAACAAAATATAGTATTATATTTAAGCTTTGCCAACTTTGGCATTGACCTTTCAGTTTATTTTTTAATTTAACCTTTAACTTATCTCAAGCTTTATGTTATATTTTACTCTCTCTCTCTATATATATATATTTGTTCTTGGTATTTCTTTCATTTTTATATGTCAACATTATAGTACCTGAATAAAACTTACGTTGATTAAAGAAATAAATCACAATTGTTTAACCATCATGACTGAAAAAATGGTATGTCAAAAGGATGGTTTTTTCCACTGACACTGCTATTATTTTAACTACCTTTACCCCTCAGCAATATTTGTTTCAAAAAGTGATGACTATTTATTTATTTATTAGATTGTTTATTTACAGGAATAATTTTATATTTACAATATTCTAAAAACTAATATAACTGTATTAAAATTAATGCAATATTTATCAATTACCAGTTTATAAAGAAATAAATATAAAAACATTTTTTATTCATAAGCTTTTAAACATTAATTAGATTATTAAAATATGTGAACCAACTATAAGGAAAACCTTATTTACCTTTTTATGAAGTTCAAATCACTTGGTAATGAGCAGATGTTTTGCCAACCATCCCAATAAATAATCTACTAAATAGTGTTTAAAAATTTTGTTGTAAATTCTCAAGCACAAAAGAAATGTATAAATCCATTTCTATATGTTTGGTTTTATTAAAATTCTAATCACTGTTTTTTAAAACAATAAATATTGCTGATAAAGACAAAAGCATGTACAGTATAACAGTATCAAGAGTATCACCATCCTTTTAATGCACTGTTTTTATTTCAGGGCATGAGGGCTAAACATTACTAGAAAAAAAAAAAAAATATATATATATATATATATAACATGAAGAATATGAAAAAGTAGAAAAAGTTTTCTTGTGATGTGTTTCATCCTTTAGGACTTCATTGGACTAAATAAGTTATATTGGTACGATTACACATGCACACGAATGAGGCATGCTGGGAAATTAATTTTTTTTTTTTTTTCTAGCTGATTTCATTTAGATTTTTTTTCTTTCTATCTTTTGTTAGTAGATATCACACATTGTGATAATAGAAGTTCTGCCAAGAATAGGGAAATGTAAAAGTCAGGGCATAAATTTACTGTAGATGACCTTGTGACAAAGGCACTGTCTAGACATTTTTGTTGCAGCAAATTGTTTTCTCCTTTGATCAGAGTAGCATTTTTTATGTCAAAATTTTGGTCAGTCTTGTTACGACGGGCAACCAATGCATTTGATGTATTGTTTTGTAAAATGTCCCTTTTGTGTTCATATAATATTTTATTTAAATTCCCTGAGATTTCTACCATCACAAGAAAACTCTTTCCATTTTTTCATATAATATATATATTTATATATATATTAAACAACATTTACCAGCCTGAATGTCTGAGAAATCTTCATAGAAAATATTGTAAATGTTGTTTAATACTGTTTATTATACACAGAGAATTTACTTAAATATTTGTATCTATAAAAAAAATGTGTAAATATATATATATATATATATATATATATTGATTGTTCCTTTTATTTACTTCACTTTTCTGTATAAACATTACAGTATCTGAATAAAACTTACTTACATACATTAAAATATATATATATATATATATATATATCAAAATAATAGGAAAGAACAGTCAGATTTATAATCTAGAATTCTTTAGCATTTATTTTTAAAAAAAACAGTGATCGATACACTAGTAGAGCATAATATTATAATTATTTTTTTTTTTAAATATGTATCCATCACGACACAAATTACTGTTTTGAAACCAAAATACAAATCATCAATTAAACTTAAAATTTAAAGCTCAGTTCCATTTTCAATATGACAAAATGGAAAGAGTTTGTATATATATTTATATATATTATAATAAAAAGAAAGAACAGTAAGATATATAATCCGGTGTTCTTATTGATAATTTTTATTATTACAAAACAGTGCTCAATGTAAATTTACAGAGCATAGATATTATAAATTAACTGATTTAAAATATTGTTTCTTCACTACACAGTAATAACCATGTTTCAAAAACCGAAGCTAAAAACTTCAAATTTAATTATATAATTAAAAGTATTAGTTCTGTTTCATCTTCAAGCGAATTTTGGAATAACTTATTTTTAAATTTACTGAGTTTTAAACTCGCATATAAATTCATAATTTCCTGTTTTCAAGGATACAGAGAAATCCAATCATTTAGATATGGGCAGTAGCGTGTTCATTTTTATTAACTATTGTTGTATCAATTATGAGTTACGCTCAAAAAAGAGGTTAAGTTTAGGGAGGGTAGGGGTGCATTTTTCGTCTGGGTTTTTTTTATTATTAATGACAAAAAGTTTTTTGGCATTTTTTTGTGAAATTCGTACTTGTATACTTAAAGATTCTTTCTAAAAGGGGTGTTTGGGTTAGAATATGTTATATTTATATTTAACTACAATTTTAAAATATTATTTTTACTCTTAATTACTGAAAGACTATATTTCTTTTTAAATCAAGTAAATGTAATAGAATTACTTAAATTATTTAAAAATTACTTTTTCATATCAAATATTACCAGTTCTCATGTTTTTTTTTAATTTTTATTTTATTTTTAAATATTATTTAAGGAAAATTTTTTGACAATGATGGCAAAGAATAGCTATTTCATTTCTTTGATTCAGTAAATTTTTATTTTTTATAAACTTAGTAATATATAGTTTCTCATGTATGCACAAAGGACATGGGTCATTTAATGACCTACATATTCTAGCTTTTCTTATTAATTTCCATTTACTGTAGGTGTTTTATTGATTTCTTTTAAGTGCCAGAAATATATATATATATATATATATATATATATATATATCGTTAATATTAATCTTTGTTGATGTAAGTATCTTTCAGAAAATATGTAAATGCATTTCAGACAAATTTTCTTTCAAAATGAAAGAAATATTGCTTCATATATACTTATGACATTCTGAGATTAGCTCATAAAAAACACTAATAATATAAGCCAAGATCTAAAAGACAAAATGTTGCATTTAAATTCAGTTTATGTTACATACTATTCTAAAGTTAAAGAAACTTAAGACACAAAATGATTTTCTCAAATAAAGGAAAAATAAATGAGTTCCAACATTTCTTGGTGGAGTGATTTTGAGAGATGTATGAAATGCCAGCCGGACACAGAAAAGGCTGGTTAATTTAACAAATAAACACGTTGACCAGTCTATTTGAATTCCCCAAACTTTGGGGTAACACTTTATACACACACAGTTCGGAATGTATGCTTCTATGTAAATTCAGAGATGTATGAATGGATATCAATTTTTTTATGTTAACTTGTAGCTTCCATCATTTTATGGAAAACAGATGAAGGTAAATAAATGACTCACCACACCCAAACAGTAAGTCTTATTCAGAGTTTAAGTGAATTCAATTCTTTTTTTTTTTTTTTTTCATCCAGTTTTGGTCACACTGTCTGCTTTGAACCAATATTTTATTTATCAGCTTCGCAAGCAGACAAAACACATTTTTTTTCTTTTGTATGTATTCATGACTAAACTTTCTTTTTTGCACAGAAAGTAAACAGGTACAGAATTATTCTCTAACATGATTTTTTTCCTTATTTTTGTTTTCCTGATTATTTTAAAAATATCATGCATCATTGTTGTTACTTAGAAGTTATTTTTTTCTTTAAAAAATAAGATTATAATTTTTTTTTCAGACACACAAAATCACAAACTGTCATTTCTGTTCATTATCTTTTTAAATTTTGAAACATTCTTTATCTTACTGTACAAAAAATTCTATTTTGATTTTACTCTGCCGTTGTATTTCACATTCATATTCAAATTTGTTTCTTGCATTTTGTGGAATTAATACAAACACAAGAAAGCATTTCTTAATTGCATTTTATTTGTAATGCTTTTGCTTGTTGTTCAGTTGTTTCATTTCATTCATCTGTTCAACCAACCATTGTAAATTAATGCTTAAATGATGCCCTTGCAATTTATGCTTTGATGACCAGTCATCAAACATTCTAATGTGCATATTCTCTAAAATATTTAGTGAAAATTATTTTAAAGTATTCCAGGATAAAATTAAATTTAACTAATATAAAAAAAAAGAAATCATTTAAATAATAATCAGGGAAATATGAATTTCGAAAAGTTTTGAAATAGGTTCAAATTTTATTTAACTTTAAAAATGTTTATACTTTCAAGAAGGCGGTGAGGGAATAATACAATTTCAAACTGTCTTAACACCAGAACCTGCCTGTTTGGGTATCATTACTGTTTTTTTTTTTTTTTTTTTTACTTTTATGGCAACAAATTTAACAGTATTTTAATATCTAAAGCAAGGTTAGTTTATTCAAATTAAAGGCACATATCTCTTCTTTTTTTTTGCTTTTGTTAAATTATCTGGATTTGAAAGACTTTTAATAAATGGAAGTTTGTAATCAAAGTTTGATTTTTTAACCAATGGTATATACAATTATTTTCTGTAAATGTTCATGTATTTTAATATATTGTTATCATCTCCAGAAATCTTTTTTGTCTCTTCAAGGATAAAGATATTTTTAACATCACAAAGAGCCAGGGATGTCACAGTTTCATGCAAGATGTCTTCTTATTTATTTTTATCATGTTATCATTTAAAGATTTTTAAATATTTCTCATTTCATAAAATCATTTTTATAATTCTCTTTTCATGTCATTTTCCCTTTTGTTTTTTGTTTCTATCATTTTAAAAATTAATTTTAAATTATTACTTGTAAATCAAAGAAAATAAATACAAAAAGTTAAAACCATAATTTTAAACAAAATATTTTATAATTTTAGTAAAATGAAAATGTAGTTTCAAGGTCACTAAATAACAATCTCTTCATTTGTTGTAAATCATGATAGAAGTTTATATTTTAAAAATTGTCTGTTGTTTTTCTTAATTATATTCAAAATGGTGTTCTCTAATAAATTTGACACTTTTTAATGTTTCAAATAATAGCACTTTAATGTATTATTGATGATATATATAAGCAAACAAATATTCTCTACTGTGTGCCATACACACCTGAAGAAAGTTGGAGAAATGACCAAACAAAATGTTACGAGACAAGCAAAGAAAAAATGTATAAATGTATTATACTATAGAAGTTATCAGTTATGGATGAGTTTTTTTATCTTACAACAATGTCTGTTCTCGCCATATATTGGTATAATTGATTTGGGTGTATATTGATTTTATGTAATGATTAAAAGAAAATGCACAGAGTATGGATATATTTAAAAGTAAATCTTTATATAACACAATATAATAATACTGAAGAATAAGGTTAAAGTTGAAGTTTCAAGTATTTGTGTCAAAGTTCTTGTGTCTAAAAGAGATAAGAGAAAGTCTAGTAGGAAGTAAATATATATATATATGTATGCAGGTATGTATATATCCAAATGTAGTAGCCATCACTTGACCAATGGTGAAGCATGTTTGTTTTCAATGTAGGGTTAGTCATCTAAGGTCACCTGCTTATTGTGCAAATGTCATATTTTGTCCCTGGGCATTTTATAATAACTCAACATTGGAGAATGAAGAAAATTAATTTCTCGACTTTGATTTTAGTTGATTTTTTTATTTGTTTATATACACATCTATAGATATGCCTCAAAAAGGATGCTCTGCTTTTCATTGGCTTGCAACCTATATCCTGGTGGTGAAAGCTTTCTGATTAGTCAGTTGAGCTATTTTTAGAAATGGCAAAATTTTGGTCACTTCATTGTTTATTTCTTTTCTTAAATCCTAGTTGTGAAAGCTTTCTAAATGGTTGGTTAGACTATGGTTTTGGTGATTTTTATTATCCATCTATTTTTAGAGATGGGGAAATTTTGGTCGTCTTATTATTTATTTTCATTTATTTCTCTATAATACATTTATAAGTACAGAAATATCACATTATATAATAACTAAATTTATATAATTTCTAAATTTTAAACAAAATTGTGATTTTAACAGATATTACTAAAAATACTAGGTACCTTTATTTTAAAATTTATGAAACCAGAATTTTCTTTCAGTGCTAATCATTAAGAAAATATTTTTATGAACCAAAGGTAACAATTAGCAGTTTACTGTTGAATTAAATGGTAAACTTCTGGAAGTCCAGATTTGATACCTGATTCCATACAAAAAAAAGATTTAAAATTTTAAGAATTGGTAGTAATAATAAACAAAAGATAAACCAGGGACAAATCAGCTCTATAGACAGAAATAAATTTACTATCAAAAGCTTGTAAGTGTAGAATGTTAACTTTTTCTCTTTAATAGGTATTCCTGTGAATATCTGTTGGTTCTATCTTCATATCTTAGCATTGATCTTAAAATTAAAACCAATGCTAAAAGATTTTATCTCCTATTAATTTCAAAATCGAATTTCTGAGAAGAGGTGTCTTTATTTACATTTGGACTAATGTCCTCATCTTTGTTGCTATTATCACAATGTTATGCTCTTCTTTAAACTAGATCTCCTTCTGATTCACTCTATATCAAAACCTGTCAAGCCAGATATGAATGCTAAAAAAACAAAACTAAAAATAAAAAAGTTGCTATCTGCTCAGGGTCTCCAAGTATCACAACTGACTCACAAAACAAATCTCCTCCCTCCAAAAAATATGAAATACAATATAAAAGAAGCCAATCACAAACATTACTTCTAAAGCAATGGCATGACAAAAATTGCTGAGTCATGATCCACCCCATCTGCTTTTCAGAATGCTACTTATGACACTGTCACAGTGAGTGGGCAAGTTGTGAACATCACAGTGACCTTGGTCAACCAACCCAACACACATATCACTTCCAAATTCTCCCTAGATTCCAAGTTGCTTTCTTCATCAACAAAGTCATTTCATCTCCTTCATCTATATCGGCAATAGAAAGAATTTTATCTTAACAATTCTTGTTTTTTTTTCACCACATCATCTGTATTGTTTTATCTGTTCTCTCATGCAACCATACACACATTTATAACATTTTTGACCGTTCTGCTCTCCAGCCTTCTTCAGGTGTCTGCCCATTTGGGTAACCTTCAGGGAATTTTGAACTAAACCCTTTATTGTTGTTCTTCCACTGTCCATGTCACCAAACTTCTAATATTGTTCTTTTTTTAGCATTGCTCAGTTATTCTTTGCACTGTGTACCCTGAATTCAATTGCTGAACCAGTACAGACTCACATGGCTGAATGAGGTTGCTATTGGTCACCAATTTGTAGCTACTTTGCAATGGATGTAGTTGTTTAACAAATGTGCTGAAGAGTTTGTGAATTTCAAAAAAAATGAATTCAACATTTTCAAAGGAATTCAAGAATACAGAAAATATATTTGTGTCTAGAGATAGGTGAAAAGGGAATAAAAATAGACTTTGCTGTTAGAAAATATTTGGCTGGGCTGAAGTTAAGAAGATGACCTGCTGGGTAAATAAATCTCCCCGGGTGGAGAGAACTCTTATTGTTTCTGCTTCTTCATTCTGGAACCCAAGAGAGTGTTTCATAGTATTGAATAGACCAACATCTCATAAGCATCCTAGCAGAAAAAACAAGAGTAATCCTTACAGTGTAAAATTCTACATTATTTGTTTTGCATATTTAGATAGAATTTATTCATTTGGTAGGAAAGAACCTCACTGTTACCTGCATGGAAAACTCAACAAGCAAAGTTTCAATCCATTAGAGACAGTTAATGTCTACTACAGACTAACACAATGTCTGTCCTATGATTAAAATGTCTTTAAAAAATATCTTCTCTCACTGGCTTACCACCATAGCTGATGGTGAAAAGGATGAATTAGCACTTAAGCAAAGCACTCTCTCATAAGAAATTTAATTTTTTTTTTAAATCAAGTTCACCCCATGTAAGGCAATAAAGTCACAAGATACAAGGGGTGACTGTGTATGGCAGAATTAGAAATAGAAATATTACTAATGAACAAAGACAAAAAGAGTAATCAGGAGGACAGTACATAGTGATTGACATTACATTTAAATTTTTGAAGATTAAAGTTGGCTAGAAAGAGAGAAGCCAGAAGGGAGTTCTACAAGCAAGAAGTGTGAGAAAAGAAACTATTACTATAGAATTTACAGTTACATCTAACCAACTCAACTGTAAATTGATGAGATCTCATCGCCAGTCTTGTACTGTGTTTAAATTTTAAAAGTTTACGTATCTAGATCTCATCCAAACATTTACTGTAAGCTGTTATTCCCATTGTCAACTTTAACAGGATGGGTTCAAATAAGTTCCACATAAAGGTGTATCTTTAAGTGAAAGTCAAAAGGAAAGAAGTTATCAACTAGTATTTAATTTGCACATTTCTGTTAATCATTATGTAAAACATGCAAGTGTAATACAGTTAAATCATGGTAATCAGTACTAAAAGTTAGATTACCCTGTCAAGTTCTAATTCCAGGCAATGCTATTGCATTCATTTTCACACAAATACTCTTAAAAAAAGGATTATGACTCAATGACTTCTACCACCCAGCTAGGGGTTAATAGCAGTATAGCCTTGGTTGAGAATCAATGTAATAGAGGAATAGCAATAAATTCAAAACAATTTGGACATGGGGCTAGCACCTCCACTCAATAAAAACCTCCTTACTATGGAAACTATAGTGGCAACACCTCACAGGATAAGTCTGTGGTCATGTACTTCACAGTGGAGTTTACTGGTTTAACAGCCTTACAGTTACATTTAAAAGGGTCTATCATACACAATGTCAAATTATGCAAGTCAATTTTTTCTCAGTAAAATTGATCTTAACTGATATTGACAAAATTTTGGCAATCCTTAACCTTTGTGCTTACGGAAAAAAAAGTATATCAAAAGGACAGTTTTTCCCTTGACACTGCTATTATCTTAGCTACATTCATACTCCAGTAATTTTTATTGTTTTAAAAAGCAATGATTAGAATTTTAATAAGACCTAAATATATAAAAGTTAATTTATACATTTCTTTGTTCTTGAGAAATTACAACAAAAGTAATAATAAAGACTATTTATTATATTGTTTACTGGAATGGTTGGCAAAACATTGGATAATTTCCAAGTGTTTCAAACTTTATAAAATAGTAAATAATAAGGATTTCCTTTTAGTTGGTTCACATATTTTAATAATTTAGTAAATGTTTATAAATTTATGCATAAAAAATTGTTTTCATATTTATTTCTTTATAAATTGGTAAAATGATAAATATTGCATTTGTTTAATATAATTGTATTAGTTTTATGATGTTGTAAATATAACATTATTCTAGAAATAATGATTAAACACTATTTTTTAGATTGTTTATTTACACAAATAATTGTTTACTTGTTAATTGTTTATTTACAAGAATTAAACTTATTAATTGTTTATTTACAAGAATAATTTTCATTGTCAACTTTGAAGAACAAAGAAAATGTATAAATTCCCTTTCATTATGTTTCGGTTTTATTACAATTCTAATCATTGCTTTTCAAAACCGTAAACATTACTGCAGAGTAAAGATAGTTAAAATAATAGTAGTGTCAAGGGAAAAGCCACACTTTTGACATGCAATTTTTTTGTGGGTACAAATATTTTAATCTATAGCATATAAGTTCTTGCTTATAATATTTATCCTTATTAAAATTATAGTTATCAGATTTTATTATGTTAACTTATGCAAAATAAATTCTCATTTAAAAATAAATCCAAAAGACATAGGCCAAAATACATATTCAAATATGTACTCCTTGTTGGTGTTCTATAACATTTATTACTCTCTCCACCATTGATCTTGTTAACTTTGCTACCTTAAAATTACTTGCAGCAGTTTTTATTGCTTTCCAAAGTTCTACTTTGCTTGTATATTATTTTCCATTCTCATATCAATTTTTGTTAATAATAGACAAGAAGTTTGATTTAGAAGAGAAACCATTCCACTAATTTGATGTCTTTGAAAACTTTTCTTTTTTTTTTGGCTAAGCAGGCAATATTAAGCTTCGCAGAATGCAAAGGAGCATTGCCTTACAGGAATATACTCTTGAGCTTCTTGTACCACTCTAAAATCTCTTGTCCAAGAACTTAAAATAATTCTCTGCTTTTTTGTTGAAATATCTTTGAAGTGGCCAATAATTTTATTGTCTAAAATACAAACTGAAATTTACTTTCTCATATCATGTGTGTTTATTATTTCTTTGAAGGACCCAACTTCATATCATAGCCTTCATATCCATCCAATCAAGCTCTACATTCATCACTAAAGATTAATGTTGAAAAATCAGTTTTCATATACTTTTTCACCTATGTCTAATGTTTCTCTTTGTGTTGTTTAAAGGTAGTAATTTGGTTGCTTTTATATCTTTAGATAATACTCTGTCTTTTCTCTCTATTTACATGTGCAACATCAGCTTTTTCTATCTTCTTACTGGTCAATCCACTTTTCTTGCTTATTTTCCTTTTAATACTTCTCAAATTATTTTGACGACAATCTGAAAGTCAGTTTTTTCCTTATTTTTATCTTATCAGTAGTTTCAAATTTTAGTCTTATATTGTTCTTTGATTTATGTTCCAACATTTTACATTTTTCGAAATTGCAATTTCATCACTCAATAAGGTTGCATCTTATTTCTCTTTCAAAGTTAAATCTTTTTAACAACCTTTTTTATGTTTAAAATTAAAAAAATTAATATCAGTAAATATGCTATTAGAGATTTATTTACAATAGGATGAAAAACCTTAAAGATGCATTAAAACATGTAACACCATGATATTACTCTATAAAATATTCTAATAAAAATAATAAGCTAAAATTCACCTGGTAAATTTATCATATAAATATCGCCAAAATTTACCCATCATCTGTTAGTTAATACTAATTTTATTATGAAAACATTGACTTAGATAAGGAAATCTGACAAAGAGTAGCCTAATGGTTAACCAGTTCTCATAAACTGTTAATAGTAAATTTAACCCAGAGAATTCAGTTATAATAACCTTGTGCTAGATTAGGCTAGCTCCAGTAAGTAACTGCTGAGAAATTTAGATAATAAAAATGTTTTACTTTTAATTCATTTTTTTAAAAGTTTATTTTTCTATAGTTTTATTTTTTTTTTTTTTTACAAGCTTACTGATATATTGCAGCAATATAAGGGATACACATACATGCAAATTATATTATATATATATATATGTGTGTGTGTGTTCTATGCTAAAACAGTTTCTTTCACACACTTGTTACTTGTGGAACTCTCTTCCGGCTATACAGTTAAGTTTAATCTTCAAAAATTGAAATGTAATGTCAATTGTTATCTTCTGTTTTCTTAATTTCTGTTCTTTTATGTTCTTGCTCCTTAAAATGTTTTTTTTTTCTTATTCTCTCAGATTTATTAATACCCTGTGTCTTAGTGGCTTTATTGCCTTGCTTAGTGGTGGAATGATAATGTATATTCATATAGATAAAATTGCATTAAAAGGTAAAAAATGAACAATATTCACTCACTACTATTCAAGTTTCACCCATCGGATTCTTCAGGTAGGAGATTAAATACTTTCAATCAACACTTACTTTTATTTTATATAAATGCAGGAATTCATTCAATTTCCATAGCCCTCAGTTTCTTAATCTGGACCTAGGTGTGCAAGGAGGTTTTTCTTTGTATGTATGCATACTGACAAAATCTCCTTCCCCCTCTTAATTTAAAGCTATTCCTCCTGGGACAATGAATAAAAATGCACCCCCTCCCATACTGTAACCATTTGTTGTTCGATCTACATACACACACACGTGTGTGTGCGTGTGTGTGTGCATGTACTAATTTCCCAAATCTGAATAAATGACCAGACATTAGATTTTTTTTTTAATATCTTCTTGTTCTGACCCAGACCTAGAAATGTTCAGAATCTCTCGTATATATAAATGGTTTCTTGCTTCCCTGCCACCAACAAATTTAAATATAACATCAATCACCATCTTCTGTCTTCCTGAAACCTGTTCTTCTATTGTCCTTTCTCCTCACTAAAGTCTTCTCATTCTCTTTCACTCCCAGTAATCCCCTTGCATTTTCATGACATTACCGCCTTACTTGAGGTGAAAGAATTTAAAAAAAATAAATATATAGTCTAAAACATGATGTAAGTAATGAAGTAAACCTATAGTTAGAATACAACTGCTAAAATGCAAATGTATGTCTTCATGGACATCTTATTAAAGTCTATATTATAAAGAATCAAAGCTTTAATTAAATTCAAAATAATTATATTAACACAGAGCCAGTTATTAATTATTTTGCTAACAAAAGTTCAAAGTAGAGAATATTTGTGCACTTTTCAGAGGAAAATAATGCAGCAAATTTGATTGTAAAATTTTTATCAAAGTATAACAAAATTTATTTAATATGAATAATTGACAATGTTTAGTCTCATAATTAATATTTAAATTTCAGTATAGTTCATTTTATTTAATAAAATAATAAAAATAAAAATGCAAAATTTAATATCTTATGGATACTGATTTAACAGATTATATTTTGCAACATTTCATTATATTTGTAAATTTGGTTCTTTAAATTTTATTTTGTAATTATTTTTTTATCATTTTTATAAACCTACTTCTCCATCTGAAATTATGTAACATGTTACTTATACTAAACAGCAATATGAAAATTATAATTTATATACATATATAGAAAAACTTAGAAAATTAGGCACAGATGCTGAAAAGTTTCCATCCACCAATAAGAATGAACTACAGCTTTAAAATGTAAATTCAATTCAAAATATTCACCCCTGTTCAACACACTTAGTAGATGGTTTTACAAGTTTCTTTAACAACACTTCCAAAAAATATCTGAAGCTTGTTTATTAAAATAATGATTTGGGAAAGTGGGTCAAAGTGGGAACTTTTCAGCATCCCTTAATACTTCTGAAATCTAATTTAGCCACATAAAATATATAAGTGCTTTATTTTTTAGGCTTTAATTATCATTTCTATTTTTTCATAAGAAATGAAAAATATATCTGTTTTTTTCTTCTATTTTCTTGTCTATTTCTCTTTGAAAACATGTTTTAATCTCTGAAAAGAATTTATAATTTAAAGGGTGTAAAACTCAAGGTCTGAGTGCTTATGCCTCATTATAATTTGTTTACAACTTTTGACTAAAATACTAAAAGTCACTCCCATCAACTTTCAGGTATGGTTGCAGAGAAAGGTAAAGTACCAAATATTTTTAGACATGCTGTGTATTTATTGTAGATCATAGGATTGCTGTGCTTTTTAGTATGTTCAGTAAAAATAACAAAACACGACACTTTCCAAAACAAAAAGTGGTTAAGTAAAGGCCTTAAACATCCAACCATTATTTCTCATTAATGTATTAACATTTATTTTCGTCCCAAGTATATTTCTATTTTACAAAGATAAAGTTTTAAGGAAAATGGAAACAAAAAGGATACTTAGAATCAGAAAAGGATAGTCGAAAATTTTAGAGAAAAGAGAGCTTAGAAAATTTGACACTCACTGGACATATTGAAAGCAAGAGAAATGAAGCAAAGTAGCAAATAACCTACCTAACAAGGTTGTGTAAATGGTTGGCAGAACAGGGATTAGAAAGGACAGCAAAAAGACAAACATTGCTAAGAATTACAAAGGACAGGAAGGTGTGGAGAACCATGATCACTCATGTTTAGAAGAAACATGGCACATAGAAGAATATTTATATTCAGTTTTCTGTTATTTACTATTTTTTATAATGCATATAGATATATTTTTGATAACTTAAAATAAGAAAAAGATATATGAACCATATATATTGGAAATAAAATTGCAAAACCTGAAATATGCTAAATATAGCTACAAAATATACATATACAATATATTCTTTGGGTTAAAGCATAAATCCAAGATTTTGAATACAGCTTTTCAGGGCAGGCAGACTTTCTCCACTTGGATGAAACATAACCTACCTTTTCTTCTTCCTTCTCACAATTTGGTCTTGACTTTTACTAAGCAAAGCTTAGTAAATATCAGAAACAATATTGTTTGTTACATCTTCCCCAAATTCTTTTAGCACTGATAAGTCTCAGGAATGGAAAATAAAAGACACCATTTATAATGCAGATGATCAGTTTTAACACATTAAATGCCAGAGGCCAATTATGAAATCTGACTTCAAGCACCAACTTTATAATAGCCAACTTAAGCAATAAAAAATTTTTATGAGTTGATTTATAGTTTCAACTGAAGTCTTAACATTGTTTGCATACTAAAAGTATCTTACAAATAAACTAGTTGTTGGCATCATAATAAAAACTGCCAACTACAAGATTACTTCTGGATAGCAGACAATGTGTTAATGATATAGAACTAATTCAATTTTGAAGGAAAAATTGCATTAATAGCAATAGCAAGTCTTTTGCTATATAATGCAATATTTATCCATATATTCTTTTTGTAAGTGTAATACTTTTATACCAATTAGAAATGAACATGTCACTCAGAAGTCAACTCCTCCAGTGATCTACATGCCCATCTCTCAATAACAGCCACTTCTGGTGACATAGAAATTAATTATTCAATAAGAAATTGAAGGTTTTTATAGCCTAGATTAATATTCAGAAAGTATTAGACAGAAACAAGAAAATGTATTTTTTATAAGTACAATGGAGTTACAAAATGACTTAAATAGTATCACAATTTTTTTAATGGCATGAGCAAACTGAGATGTGTGTATGTTAGTAAAACTTCAGATATAAATAAAAAATATATAAATAAAAAAATAAAAAAAAAACAATATAAATAAAGATTTTCATAAAATTATTAATAATTAAGGTAACAGTTAAATCAAACCCTATTATTGTTTAAGATAAATACATAAATGAATGATTAAATTAAAATAATATAATAAATAATTAAATTAATAAAAAAAGTTTATAATTAAACATCCACTCACCTTCGTTTATTAGACATTAGATTACACCACTTAGCATCCTTCATAGTTTACCTTGACTGCTATAGTTAATTTTCAGCATTCTTAAATTTTAAAATTTTGTAAACCTAGCACTGTTTTTTTTACTTCTGTTTATAAATACATGTTGCAAAATAAAATCCATTTCGTTTACATGAGGACTAAAGATGTACAATCACTTTCCTAAGCCATTTTCAAAGAAAGAGTGTATTTGTTTTGATAAAAATACATTTAGAATTTTTAGAATTTCCATATATAATCACCATAAATAGGTTACTTATATATATAATAACATATAAGTATATATATATATATATATATATATATATATATATATATATGTATATGTAATTTCAAGAAGAATATTTAATAATACATTTTGTTTGAACAAATCGAATCACTCTTTGTTTTTCCAGTATTGTTAATGCCTTTCAGCTGATTTATTCAAAAACCATTTTCAAATGTATAATCTATCCAGAAAGAGCTGTTTTGTTTTTTAAGCATATGGTAAAAGAAAATGGCTGCTAATATACTAATTGGATCAGATCCATTCATTCCAACAAAACAAGATTTACAGATGATACCATTCATCAACATCACTCATCATATGATTCTAGTTTATACTCTGGAGCAGGTGATGGAGATCTCTCACATCTTTCCTGCTGAAATCTAACAATATAACAACATAAAAAAGATTTCAGTTGTCCAGACAAATTTTTGAATGTTTTTTATGTAAGTATATAGGAGTTGGCTGTGTAGGTAGAGTAATGGTTGTTAACACAGAAATTGGAATTCATATCTTCTTCCTTCAGATTTGGGTTAAATAGCAAAGTAGACTGGACTCTCTAGCCTTGAGTAGTAAGAAGTCTAGAAGGAGAAGGAGTACTTTGAATTTCAAACAGTGAAGAAGGCAGCAGAAAACCACTTATCTAAAATGAGAACAATGCTGTCATAAATGAAATTTATTTTAAGCATAATTAAAACATTTTGGTTTTTATTCTAATAAAAATGTCTTTATATTTGTTTTCAAAATTTGGCCTGACTTAGGCCAGGTCCAATCTCAGTTCTGTAATAAGGTTCATTAAATCTGAAGCATATTACACTAGTTTCCATTAAATAGAGAGTTTACTGTATATATTCTTCTGAATGCATTTATCTAACTAAGATGCATATTCTTAAAGTATATATACTTAATGAAACTCGTATATGCATTTTTCTTACGTTGTGGAGAAGTCACAAAGAGACTTAGCAATATTTCTTGAAAATTTTGTAATAAACAAAGAGAATTTAAGGTATAAACAAATACTATATGTTTGTTTATTTATAAAAATAAACAATATATATCACGGATCACTTCCCAAGGAGTGTCTGTCCTGAACTATTTTAAACCCTTTTGGTTTTTCTACTTAGATTCAAATAGCTGAAACAAAAATTAATTAAATTTTATGTCTATGTAGCATTAATAATTTTGATATTGCCAGGTTTAACATTGGTCTCCTTTTGAAAACCCAGTGCTATTAATTATTGAATTTCACTATTTGTAGTGTTTTGGGCTACTTTTAAAATATATCAGAATTAATTTGAACTATCAAGAAAGTTAATTCAAAACAACATAGCCCAACTTGTAACTCAATCTCACCGCCATGCTATAAATTTTTTTTTCGATAACTCAGTTAAAAAACCATGTAGAAGAATCAAGTATACGAGATTATACTGATTAGAGTTATTACACCCAAATCAAAAACATTAATATCACAAAGACAGGTAAGATATCAATCTATTAAAAAAAGAATGCAGAGATGGTTTAGTTTGCTTTTTTTTTCTCATATTTTTGTAGCTTTTATGTTTTAATATTGAAATATTTAAGATAAAATTTTTCTTCTTTTGTCAAATGAAGTTGTGTTTCATGAAAGACAACTTTCACTTTGAAAAGTAATTTAATTAAACAGGTTTTATATTCAAGAGAATGCCATTATTATAATCATTTTCTATGATACAGGGATAGGATGCAGGTAAAATAAAGCATAATTAAATTTTTATTAAAAGCATCTAGATAAGTGTTCTCTATAAATTTTTCTTTTTGAACATTTATCTGCTCAAAATGCATAAAACCAATTCAGGTAGTTTTAAAGTTCAGCATTTGTAAAATGAGATATTATGTGCACAGAAAATAAGTAATCACGAGTTACGCCCCTTGATACAGGACATTCTTGAATGAGATTCTGACGCAGATTGAAATAAAATAAAATAAAAATTAAAGAAAAAACGTAAACTCACCACAAAATATGAACATTCTACATACATTTTTAATATGTGAACTTGGTACAAACGTCAAGTAAATCTCCTTGTCTTTCATACCCAAACTCCCCACATGGAAATATTAGAGTTATCATCTTCATTTTTCACCAAAGTTAAAAGGTTTCACTTATACTTTTAAAAACAATGTATCAGCATTTTAAATAAGCTCATAGTCTCTCACAAACAAGGCAAACTTTTTTCTTTACAGTAATTATGAACATCTTTTTTTACCACATATCAGTATTTCTCAAAATCTCTTAAATATAACGAAGAAGCTTTTATTTATTTTTTTATTTTTACTTTACATTAAAACTGGCTCACAGGTTAGTAAGTGAATGCATGGATGTAGGTTAAGGAGAATATAATATAATACAGCAATTAATGCTACATGGAATTTTTTCTTCTTTCATTAAATGTAATAAAGATTTACCATAACAATGGCGCATGTGCAGGAAAGGCAAAACTGGAAAGTGTGCACATATCACACTGTTAATGTCAGACATGGAGGCAGCAGACAAAACAAAATCTGATTGGCTAATGCAAATCTCGATGCCATTATAAAAGTAAGAACTACCTCCTGATATAATAATTATATTTAAAATTACATTGTAGATCAAATTATGTGGAGAGGTGGCATGTCAACAGGTCGGGGTACCTGGCAGAACAGATCTGATGTTGCAGTACCCAAAATTCGTAATGAAGCCAAAGTAACATCACTGATGACCCATGTGACTTAATTTCCATCAAAGAGAGATAATCACCTTCTGTTGCTTGAACAGCATGGTCAAATAAATCCACAAAATAAATTGATCCTATGCAGAGGGCTGGGAAAAGCACAGATACTTTGAACCAAGATAGATGTATATATATATATATATATATGAAGAAATATAGTTTTAAGGTGTGCTATATTTATGAGATAAAATGCTCAATATCAGAGATAGAGTGTATATATATATATATATCCTGTTATATTTCACAAATACTATGATTGTATTTTAACATGTTCAATTTGAATGAAACTGAGTATCTAAGACTGGCAATCTCTTTGAACAGTTTATTCTAATTATTAAATTTCATGTTTTGATGGTGTGTTCAAAATGTTCACATACAAGGTTTGGGTCAACCCATGATATAGTTTTCAGGCACTTTCCAAAAGTGTTGCATGCTGGGATTGCTTTCCCATACCAAGAACCATCAAGAAGTCACATTCCTGATAAACTGGCCATAATGAGATTAAATTCAGGTCTCGTGGTTGGAAAGCAAAAATTCTAACCACTTGGTCATGTGCCTATATAGATGGTAAATGGTACTGTTCAGAGGCCATCCATGGTTATGCTTGCACAAAGTCACAAGTCATCATGACTGAGGAGTTGTTCAAACTGTTGATCATACCAGATTATGTGCTCTCTCTCTCTCTCAAGAACTGTAACTGAGATCCACTTATCATAGCTGCAGTATAAACTACAAGTGAGCTTTGTTGGTGTTGAACAAACACAAATCTGCCTGAGCAAACATCTGTAAAAGAACCTGAATTTGTTCAAAATGCAGATTTATTGTTTCTAAAAAGTTCAGTCAGAATCAGTGAAATTTGTCAATGAAAACTTCTGCATAATTATGATTATTTTTGTTAATTTGTCTTGTCTTTTAATTTTCACCATTTCAAGCTTTAAGTTTTCATTTCACTAATGTTGCTGTTTTGTTCCTCAATGGGACCTTATGACAAATTAAGCTGAACTGAGTAAACAAATAAGGCTTGCTTTGTGGCAAAAATAGTAAAGGCCTTTCCCTACCAGTGCTTGTGGTCATTTGAGATGGAGATAAAGCTGAGATTTCAAACAGTGATTTTTCTTGACAGGCAAGCTATTCCAACGACTGTGGCACAATCTTTCTTGATCTATTTCTGGGTTTTCTAAGTCAATCTTAATAGATATCAATAATTGCTTGACTATTTTCTGTAGATTTGACCACAAAGGTTATTAGTAGATGAATGTTTAACCATTAGCAGTATTTCTGTAGTGATACTAGCAAATTAGTATGCATAATTTTCATAAGCACAAGTGAACACTCATATAAGTGGTCACTGAGAATAATGAAGCAGTAAAACAAGGTTAGCGGCTGATTAGTGCTAACCTCTACATCACAACAATTTCCTTTCAATTAATTCTCTTTCGTCTGTATTAGTAGGTTAGAGTTTTATCATTGTAATTGCCTTCACCTTTTGTCTGACTTGTTTGAGAGAATTAACAACTGTGTGAATTATGACTAAGGCTAGGAAAACTGCAAATAATTAAAATAAAGACATTAACAAGTGTGTAAATACAAAATATCATTTAACAGACATACAAAAATATACAAAGCATATTGCAACAATATATCTGAAAAACCCCATGTGCCAAAAAAAAAAAAATGTGAAAGGTACTCAAATACAAAGGAGAGGAATTATTTATATGTTAAAACATATATATATATATATATATATATATATATATATATATATATATATATATATGACAGTTGTATTACACAAAAGACTGACAGCTAACCTCCTGTACAATTAAGGTATAAAAAAAAACTTACACTTTAAATTTACTACCAAAATACATTAAGTGAAAGGAAAAAAAAAATTTTTTTTACTTTACCAGAAAGGAAAAAATGTTCAAAAATAGTAAATTTACAATTTAGAAACAACTACCCTTAGAGTGTTTAAAATAAAAAGAAATGTTATTTACCTTGATGGCAAGGTAGGTGAAAAGCAAATTAAGAGGAATAGGGTAGGAAAAAAAAAGATGAAAAATGCCAACAGAGGTATCTTCTCATGTTTGACCCCAAGAGACTAATAAGTCTCCTAGCCTGACTCTGGCTTAAAATTTGTATTGCTGCTATATAAGTGTGCGTAGTGAGGGCATAGACATGAACCCCAACAACTCAAAATAATTTAGTTTCACCCTATCATCCTATCTACTGAAATATCAAACTTGCATAAAAACTTCTGTTGTCAAACATACCTATTTATAAACTAGTATTTTGTTTATAAGAAAAAGAAAAGGAACTACTTTGTATTGGTGTTAGGGTCCTTTTTTATTAGAGAGTGGCCAAAACTCAACATTTCTTTAGGGACTATTTTAGGGAGTGAACTAGACTGACAGTCACTACAGGAGTTTGGAAAGGTACTGAAAGGCACCTGTTTATTTACCCAAGAAACAAAATAACTGGCAGCAATCACAACCATTACCAATATTCCCTTCCACTTTGGTCATGTCAAGGTATATTCAGGTATGACACGCCAGCTGGTATTGGCAAATATCACCAGTACATTGTTATGGTATGTCCTTGGATAGAAATAGTCATCATAACAGAAGTAGTAATAATAATACTGATAATAAAACCATTTGAGTTAATAATGTTATTATGGAGTCAGGCTGAGTCAAAGTGAGCATCTGAGGTAACCTATAGTGGTTAAATTTTAATAAAAATTATCCTATAGGAGGCCTATATATAAAATGCAAAGTGGCATTTTGAGCCATTTTTTTAAAACAAGTCTGTCATATATTGTCTATGCTTACCACTAGTGCCAGAAGTTCAAGCTCAGTTGAAAAGTCACAATTTCAAATGCTGATTTTCAAGGCAGTCAGATGAATTTTTCCTATCTGCATCATATGATTTTTGTTGACAGAAAAAGATGAACTGAATTTTTAAATTCAAATGATAAACTAAAATATAAAATATTTTACCCACATTTGTACACAGCAAATAAAAAATAAACAAAATAATGTGGGAAAAGAAACAAAGAAAATGTTGTGAATTTAGTAAATTGTTTGACTTATGAGAACCCAGCAGAAAAAAAAATCTTAGTTTTCTTATTAAAAGTCGATAAAAATGAAAAAGATCACTTCGCAGTAACCTCCCTTAGATATTGCTAAATATACTCCCCGAATATGGAAAAGGGAAGTAAGTGACATTTTTTTAGTGTCATTTTTTATATGAATCAAATAAGTGCTATATCATTATGTGTAAAAGTTTTCCTGTCAGCATTCAGCTGCAACAAAGGCATATTATCTGGGACAAATCACTGATATTTGAATATGGGGAATTTCAAATGCAAAATATCTGTTATATCATTTTTGTTTTTAAATAATACACTATATCGATTCACGAAGAATAAATTAAGGATCTAAGCCATCATTAATTTGAAGGCATAAATAAAAAGTTTTGAATGATCATAGATGTTTTTATTTGAATTGTAACACTTATAAACTGGATGAAATAATTTACACCTGTAAGTTAAGAGCAAATCACTTGACTGAGATCAGTGATGGGCTTCTCCTATGTGAACCAACTGCTAATCAATTCTCCCTAGAGTTTGTGGCTCTTAGAAAATTTTAGTTTGCAAATTCTCTTTCTTATATGTATAGTTTTAGTTTGTCACTCATTAAAATATGAAGAGATTTTAAATGTTTTATTTTTATAAAATACAGAAAATAGTATAAAAAAAAAAAAATTATTTATTTATTTAAAGTCTGTTTCACTCTAAGCAAAGCAATAAAGCCAGTAAGTCACAAATGATTACTGGGTGTGGAAGAATTCAAACTAAGAAACTTTTGTAAGGAGCAAGAACAAAAGAAAAATAATCATGAGGATAGTAGAAAGTGATTGACATTGCATTTAATTTTTGAGGATTAAAGTAAGCTGGAAGAGAGCTCCACAATTCAGAAGTATGAGGAAAGAAACTGTTAGCATAGAACTTACAGTTACATCTAGCCAACTCAACTGTAAATTGGTGAGATCTCATTACCAGTTTAGTATGGGACTTAAATTCAAAAAGTTGAGGTACCACGGTGAAGAGTTGCCATGAAAGTAATGATATATAAATTTAATGTTTAGAATTGAAATGTTTTTTTTCATATTTTACTTTAAATCAAACAACACTAAAATGTTATATATTTAATACAGAAAATCTAGGTTTTGTTATTTTAAATTCTTTTATTAGTAGAGAATGTTTCAACTTATGAACACTTCCTCAAATAGTGTGTAATTTACCTCAAGTATCAGTTCAAATAGCCTTCCTGCCCTAAATTCTAACACAGATGAAAATAAAATTTTATAAATGCAAAAACAGAAGAAATTTCTTGTGTTGTTTCCCTATGCAATGAATGCTGATTGCTATAAATCAGTCTTTATATATATATATATAAAAAAATCTGTTTTTATATATACATTCATGAGGCAGTGAAAATTCTTGTGCTGACCAAAAAACCTTTCCTAAACATTATGTTTGGTCAGATTTTTGGAAGTGGAATGGGCTGAGAACTTTTCAGACTATCCTTATATGTGTATGTGTATATATATATATACATATATATATGTGTGTGTGTGTGTGTGTGTGTGTGTGTGTGTGTGTGTGTATAAAATAGAGATGGTGCTACATAAATAAGTTCATAAAAGGCATTTATTTTACATAAATTCTTTTTCAATATAATCTCTTTCCTTGTCAATACACTTCACTCAATGTTTTTCTACATATCATATAAACCAAATGTTATTCAACACAAACCATCAAGCTATGGATTTATTAATCTAGCCATCTTTATGTATAATTAGAACATCCTTTTTCTTTTTTTAAATCAAAAATTCATTTTTAGCAGTTATAAAATTCAAAAAACTCCTATTGCCTGAAAGCCAAGAGTTTGGTTTATTACAGTTTATTATACCATTAATTTGCCATCTATTAATTAAACTAGCTTAATGTAAATTAGAAAAGATCTTTTATAACTTTATAAATTTGCAAATATTATTTTTAATCTATCTGATTAAAAAGAAAAGCAATAAAAGCAAGTCCTATTCACAATCCTTGCCTATGTGTATACAACAGCAGATATGACCCCTAATATTTCCATTTTTCAAGGTCTTTACTTAACCTGAATGCAAGTGAATAAAAGCATGCATAATAAATATCCCTATGCAATTTCTGATTCTGTCTCTCTGTCATGTCTCTTGTCTTCTATGAATAATGCACAGCACCAAACATCGCATGAGGAAGTCTGCAAATGATCAACTTATATTATGACAATTTCTTACGCATGCAGTGATCAAACTTTTTGAATGTCAGAAATTAAATGCAACTGTGTTATACCAGTCTTGTAGCAGACAATTGTTCACGTTTATATATTGCAAATAAAATATAATTCTATTTTTTGAAAAATGGTTATCTAATGTAACACAACATTTTCAGTAATCTAGTATTATTTACTAAACTTAGTTTGGACATAAGGCTACAAGTACAGAGAACTCAGGGAAAATAAAATTCACTAGTGACATTCAACCAGACTAGATTGGTGACAAAGACCCAATGCCAAAGTGCTATTTTTAGTAATTTAGTGATATTATATATATACTTTACAATTATATAAATTAAATTTCTAAGAATTCTTAGTAGTTAAGGGGTCAATTATTTGTAAAGCAACACTCACAGAGATTCATCTTTTATTTTGTTCTATACCAATGTAGCTTTCTGTTAAATTTGGTGTCACCAACAAATGCCTAAATTAAGTCATCAATGGAAAAAGGTGACAAGATATTTCAAGTGAATGCAAAAATAATGCACTATCTACATTTTTAGAAATGTATTTGATTCCAGCTTTAATTTTTGTTTCAATTTTCTAGAATAAAAAAAAAACAAATGTTACAAAAAAATACTAACAGGAGTAGATAGGTTGACCTATCATTCGATTACCACTCCTCCTTGGCCTTTTGAACAGGAGTAGGGGACTATCCCTTGTTTCTTGTTTCGGATTGGGTTTCCAGCTCCATCTAAAATCTCCCCTTTCTTTTTTCCTTCCAGTAGCCCCTTGCATGTTAGTGGCATTATTGCCTTGCTTGGGGTGAATTAGTTAAAAAAAATTTAAGGCTTTTTCCAATCAGATAAAAATATAAACAGTAATGTTACTCAGATGAGGAGTTATTTACAATACTTATGGTTATACTAATGCTATTATTATCACAATGTTTCAGTCAATATCTTCTGTGGCCATCTTCAGGTGTTTTTCAGTACAAGTAGCCTTCAGGGAATTTTGAACTAAACTCTTTATTTAATATACAGGGGTTATTTTTTTCTTCATATCTAGGGATATTTTTATTTTCTGCATTTTTAATTTTGCTAGTCTTGTTTCTGCTGAGTCTGAGTTTGTACTTCCTTACCTGGGTATTAAACTACAGTTACTATACTACAAAATTCATGAACCAGCACTTTAATCCTCTCAGATACTGTACCAATTGACAATCCTGAATCTAGAACCGGAAGCCTTAAATGTTATATCCTGATTGCCTGCCAGCTGTTACAGCTGCTGTCATACTTGATCGCCTTTGCCTGCCACTTAAGCAAAGAAAAACACTGGAGAATCAGACAACTAAAGAAACCAGCACACCTGCTATGCTATGATGGTTTTCCTCAGTAGGCCTAGTAAAGAAATAAATGCCATAAGGGAGCCATTAATAAAGAAAAAAAGAAATGATGGCAGAGAGAGTCAAGCTTGACAGCAATATTGTGATAATAAAAACAAAGATGAGGTTTAGTCAAACAGTAAATAATGTAAATAAGTAAACATATGTATAAAGATGAATCACAGAGTCTGTAACCTGACACAATTATTGATTTTGTTATTACAAATTTTCACTGTATAACTTTTTGATTTATTCGATTAATGGAAAATTGAGGAGTTATAAAAAATGGCAAGAAGATTATGTTGTAAAATATTTATTTAAATAAATGCTTTTTTTTATCCTTAGGCTGCATCCTTATTAATTTTCCTATGTATGTAAAACGTTTATATTGTATTTCACTGGATAATGATCCTAGTATTTATCTACAGAAATTTCTTCAAACATGTAAATATATCTGGGATTAATTTCAAAGTGAACTGTCTGTGATTCAAGATCAAAGATCACTGTCACATTTTATTTCTGGTAAAGCATTATCTCATTCACAAAAGAACATTCATTTCAAAGCATTAATGAGGACATTTTTTTTTTCAGATGCTGCCTTTTCAGAAATTCCCCACCCCGATTTGTTGCCCTTTTTTTTTTATTCCAGCTTCAAAACTGAGATGAATAATTTGTCTATGTTATTAAACAAATTGAAGCCAGCAGAGACAATGAAAGTTATTAAAAATAAAAACAAAACTACCAATTTGAATTTATACCCATTTTTTTTTTTTTTTTTTTTAGTGGGGGAGGGTTTTGGATATTTGTCAAAGAAAATAGAATAAAATTAATAATGAATATAAACTCATTACATCAACAAGACCGTTTTTCAAAAGGAGGAACAGTAAGTTTTTTTAAATGTTTTTATGTCTAGGAATTTTAAGAAAATGTCTCCTACCTTGACTCAGTAAATAATGGTCTGAGAAATAAAAAAATAAACAGTCCAATAGTTCATTCTTTTATTAGTGAAAACTGGAGCCGTCGGAGAATGTAAAATTTATTAAAAGAAAAAAAAAAGCAGATGAGATTTCCGGAACACATTGAAAAAAGAAAGTCTGTAAAATTTAACAATCACAGGACATACGGGATGGAGGAAATTCACAAGCTGCCTACCTAACGAGCTTTTATAAATGGGAGAGGGAAGGTTAATAAAAAGACAAACATTGCTAGGATCTATGAAGGATAGAAAGTTGTGGAAAGCCATGATCACCCATGTTCTGAAGGGATATGAGAAGATGAATAATGTTAATTACTTATAATTATTATAATGCTTTATGAATGAAAATATCTTAAAATCTTGCTATATTGAGAAAAGTAATTTACCTCTGTTAATGATATAAATTAAGTTTGAATAACCTGCAATAGAAACATCCTTATAGTTTGGATGTTTTACAGCCATTTTCATATGTCATCTAAAGTACATGTTTTATGCATTTCATAATATTCTTTGAATATTTGTCCAGTTCCATTTTCTTCTGTATGGTGTGTTACCTCAGGACGTTGGTGATCATGGCTCTTCACAATTTCCTGTTCTTTGTAACTTAATAACTTTGGTCTTTTTGCCTCCTCTCCCAAAACCCTACTTTCTCTTCCATTCCCTCAAGCTCGCCAGAAAAGTTATGCATTGCTTTCCTCTGTCTCTCTTACCTTCAATCCATTTTGTTTCAAATTTTCCCATCCTCATTATTATATGCCTCAGAAATTTCTGTCTCGTCCTGATGTTAAGTATAAATGTGCTTTTTGTTTCCATTTTCTCTAAAAATTTATTGTTGCTCACATGCTCAATCCATGGTATTCTCAGCATCCTTCTGTAGAAACATATTTCTGTCACTTCAAGTTTTTTCTTTATTTGTAGGAAATTGTCCAGCATTCACTCACAGTTCAGTATTCTTTTCTTTGGTTCTAACAAATTTTTTCTGTTTCTTAATACGTTGCTTAGCTTTTAGAAGTCATCTTTCACTATCATCATTTCTGTCACTGACACAATAATCTTAAAAACTGATGGTCATTTTTTTACAAAACTGAAATGCTGTCTAGTTTTTAAAATTTGTTCAAAAGGTTGGAATCTGAACTGGAAACTGGATGGTATCAAAATCTAAAACATCATAGTTATTTTGATGAAATTTTATAAGACCACCTGTCTGTAGAATTTAGTACTTTTATCCCCATGTACTAAAATGTTTTGAGATCTATTTTAGTAAAATACCATCCACATTTTTAATTGGTTGTATTCTCAAGTACATATGCCTGTGTTATAGGTATGAATCATGCAATTGTATACTTAGAACAACACTTTAAACAAATAAGCTCATAGCCAGTGGGTAGTGTCAGATTGGTTCGGAACTTTCATTAAATCCCCAAGTATTACAATGGTACTAGCAAATGGTACCTTATTTATTTTTAATAGTACCCCTTTCATAGTATCTATGTAAATTTTTTTATTTCAATCAAATTTTTAGAGCAGTCGAGTTACTTTAAAATGCTAACCATAGTCTCCCGTTTCCTTGGTTTTTTGAACAGGAAGAGAGGTTTATCCCTTGTTTCCTGTTGAAGATTGGGTTTCTGGTTCCTTCTGAAGTCTTTTCATTCTCTTTCATTCCCAGTATCCCCTTGTGCTTTAGTGGCATTATCACCTTGCTTAGGAGGAATTGATTAAAAAAATGTAAATGCTTTAAATAACATGCATTTTTATCTGTTCTATTTACTGCCTTGTAAATATTAAGCTAATAGTTTGATAAATAAATCAGAATCTTTGTCTGATTAAGAAAGTATTTCTGAACTGAACTGTTTTTATTTTATTCAATCAGAAGATAAACTTTTGATTTAGACTGTGATTAATCAGATCAGAATGACTTTGCCAGGAGCAGAATGAATAACAATTATCATGTCGTGTTTCTTTAATAAACATCTCTCTTTTTCAATCCCACATTAAAAGTAGGCGTGACAAAACAAAATTAAGCATAAAAATTAATCATTCAAGTCATTATTTTCATTATTTATCTAAGAATTTTTGAGATGAGTAAATATATAGTTTTACACTAAGATTAGATGAATATTCCTCCTGGTGTCCCTTCAGAGCGAACATAGTTCTCCACGACATCCTATCCTTTGTAGCTCTTAGCAGTGTCTGTCTTTGTACCATCCTTCCCAATTCCCAGTTCTGCCATCCATTTGCACAAGCCCAGTAGGTAGGTTATCCACTATCCTTTTTGCCTTCAGTATGCCATATGTGTTTCATATTTTCCAAGTCTTCTTTCCCCATTAGGTAGCTTAAAAATTTCAACTCTCTCTCTTTTTCTGATTCTAAGTATAAGCATCCTTTTTGTTTTCATTTTTCTAAAATTTCCTTGTTGACTAAATGTACTAGCCATGATATTCTTAGCATCCTTCTGTAGAACCACATCTCTATTGGCTCAATTCGTCATCTGTGAGAAAATTATCCAGCATTCATACCATATAGGAGGATTGATATCAGCACTCATCTCAGTGTTTCTAGTAACATTTTCCTATTTATTAATTCCTTGCTTAGTTATTGGAAGGCATCTTTTGCTATTGCAATGCAGTTCCAGATTTCAGTGTCACATTTTCAATTTTCTGCTAAAACACTTCCCAGATATTTAAAATTCTGTACTTGCTTGATTTTGACATCTCAGATGAATGTAACAGTTCAATAAAAAAAAAAACATACAAGAAATATTTTTATCTTTGATTATTATATTTTATTCATTGCATTCACCATATTTCATTACATATACAAAAATATATATAATTATATCATAAAAACATTGTGACTCCTTCAAAATACTCCACTTGAGCATGTATACATTAACCTCATCAACAATTTGGGCAAAAGTTTATAATATATTTATTTGACATGCACAGTTCAAATTCTCAAAATATTTGACAAACACCTCATATATGTCCTGCTCAGTAATCTTTAAGGAGATTTGAATATTACTATAAAAACTGAGAAATATGCTAAGATAATGAACATGGCCATTAAAAACTAGTGAAAAATAAGGGATTCAGTACAAATCTGCTTAAATATGGCCATTAAAAACTAGTGAAAAATAAGGGATTCAGTATAAGTCTGCTTAAATATGGCCATTAAAAACTAGTGAAAAAAATAAAGGATTCAGTATAAGGCTCAAATCGTGAAATGAAAGTTATCCTGATCTGACAGCTTGGCTTCAGCGACTTACTCACCACTGTAAGGTTGCCTCTATTTCTATAAATACTTTCATGGTAATTGATTGGATGAGCTCTTTGCTTTGCTCAATGGTACCTCGACTTCATGAATTTAAGCACAGTACTAGACTAGCATCTAGATTTCATCAATTTATGGTTGAGCTGGCTAGATGTAGCCATAAGTTCTATGCTCACAGTTTCTTTTCTCACACTTCTCACTTGTGGAACTCCTTTCCAGCCCCAATGCTTTCTAGCCAACTTTAATCAGCAAAAATTTAAATGCAATGTCAATCATTATCTACTCTCCTGATTATTTTTTTCTTTTCAGTCATTATTAATGTTTCTATTCCTAATTATTCCACACTCAGTAACCCGTTGTGTTTTAGTGGCTTTACTGCCTTGCATGAGGTGATACTGATTTTTTTTTTTTAAAAAAAGGCATTTTAAATATAACCATTAAAAACTAGTGAAAGACAAAGGATTCAGTCTAAATTATTTTCAAAATGGCTATGAAAAACTATTGGAATAGATAAGAGATACAGTATAAAACTTCTTGAATATATCCATTTGCAACATTCACTTAAAAGGAAAAAAAATAGTGGTCAGAATAGTGCTAAGAATAATGGGAATACCTAATGTTAAAATATTTGTTAACACTCAATAAATAGTCATTGATCACTACAAATATTACTATTTATACTTATTCATATTACCATATGATAAAAAGTGTGGTTCACAGCATTTTTGTATTGTAAGCATATAAATGACAAGTAATCTATCATAATGGGAAAATACAAGTTTCTTTGGTTATATCTGATAATCTGCACTTTGATACAAAATGGATAAGGATAGATTAAACAACAAGTTTTTTTCTTATTTCAGTTTAAAATTAACAAAGGACAAGGTTTCTTCTTTCAAATCATCTGACCACAACTACACATGCTTATTGGTTGCTTAATATATAAATTCTCTAGTTAAGTCTACATCAGAATGATGTCTACTAAGTTTGTCATATGTCTTCCTTTAATCACTTTATGTTAGCAAACTTGAGTCATTGCACACTGCCAAATATATTACAATATGGACACTTCTTCCAAATACCTGTGACATCTTGATATAAACCAGACATCAAGTAAAGTTTTTCCTCTGAGGACATTAGGATTAAGTTGACTAGGGATCAAAATCCTGAGTGTCAGGCAAATAACCTCAGAGAAACAATGTCCATGAAAAGAAGATTAAATAATGATAATTTATATAATAATTTGATTTCTGTATGTTTCTATTTTTGTTACATCAGAGCATTTGAATGTATTTATGCAATAACTTCAAGAAGGAAACAATTTCTATTCGGTGATCCATCTTTCTTAGCAGTAGATCTATCAATTAGTTCAATATAATTGTTCCTCTTCACGTCAGTGAAAAATGTGAGACCAAGAAGGTGCAATGATTTATTCTCCTGGAGGTTAGCATCAGATGGAAGGCAAAAAGAGTTCTATCTGATGACTAAAAGACAGTCATCAGAAATAAGAGAATCATAAAAGATTTGTTTACTTTGAAGAAGCAATTTCATAAAACAATTTTCAGCCCAAATGTCATTTCCACTTTTCATCATATTTCTTCACTGGAGACTTGCCAGGAACAAATGAAATCTGTTTAAGTTTTTCTTTTGATACTAATTATTTATGTCCATATTGCTGTCAATGAAACTTGATGAATAATAAAGTTTTCATTGACAACAAAGACAACAAAATGGCTACTTCTCAGTTATATATTTCCTTTATTTCCTATGGGAGCCATTTATGCTTTGTTTCATTTAGCAGAATAGCTTTGTTTTCCTGTCATTATAACCAGTTTCAAATACTTATCTAGCACATAGGTCCATCAGCTAGTGTATATAAAAATGGACACTGAGGTCAACACCTAATGGCGATAGTCTGTTTCATACCATCTTTTATATTTACACTTTTACCCATTAATTTAACATACCTTAAAACTATATATATATATATATTGGTTGTTAAATTTCAGCTTGTAACATAAGAACTCTGGTATCCCTTTAGATTGAACCTTGCAAAACAGTGATTTTAAGAAAATAAACCATCTTCATTGAATTTATCTTTTGTTCAGCAAAATAAACAGGAAGACCATAGAATAAGTAAAAATGGGTCCTATTCAAAATATTGGCTCTACAAGGCCAGGAAAAAGTGCTGCTGGTGATGACCAAGTGATAGCTGAATATGAATACCAGCCCAGGAAACATGGAAGGATGGATATTATGTGTGAGAGCAGGGAACTTAAAGACCAATATTTGCATTATATATATATATATATAAGAATATAAAATAATGCACATTGAGAGCTGGTGCTAATAGATATGAATGCAGGTCATTATTTGAAGAAGTAAGAGGTTACAAATGAAATGATTTGAAACTGACAAGCTTTTCATTTCACTGAAGCAGACATTAAATATATGAGAGTTTTATTGTCTTCTCTATCTTTTTTTTTTTATAGCAATGTTCATCCTTTACAAGGCCCAGGGGCTACTTGAGATAAAGGGTTGCATTAGAAGTCAATTTGTGTATATAGGAGTGAAAGATAATGGTTAATACTAGGATTGAAAAAACAAAGATTCTAGTGATCAGGGAAACATCCTGTTAGGAGTCGGTTTGCGAGAAGCTGTTTCAGTGTAACTTATTTCTCACTGATGGGATACAGAGAGCATGTGGGTGGTTTGTTACTATGTAAGTAGAATGGTATGTTCTTACTGTGAAGGTTTGCCTTGGTGGGACCAGAGAATTTTGTCTGGACCAGTGGCTTTCTTAGGCTCAAAGCCTTTGATAAGTCTAGAAAGCTAAGATGCTGTGATGGTAAAATTACTGAGATTGTGCTCAGTGACATGTGGGAACTTGGAGAGGGATGATCTTTGTCATCTAAGAGGCAAAGATGGAGACAAAGAGGTTTGCCTTATCAATCAAGGAAGATATCACACCTTGGGGTCATTTATAATTTGGGGCACAGCCATTTTACCTCTGTTCATGATTTGGTTGGTGATCTTCCAGAATTCACTGGATCCAATTTGTTTCTTTTCAGCCTTGGTCTGGACTACTCATGCATAAATGCACTTGGTGTTTTCTAGAACTTTTTTGCAGTTATTGCTGGCAGTTCTCAATGCAGTAAGAGCTGAACTACTTCGCTCCTTGCAATAGATATCGAAGTAGCAATTTTGGTGAGTTATGGCTGTAGCACATTCAGGGGTGAACCAGGGACAACTGTTTTTGCTTAAATTTTTTTTGAGGTATAAAACTTTCCATTCTAGAAAAGATCCAATCAGTGACAAAGGTAGCAGTTTTTGAGGCAGCATGCTTGAAAAAGTTTGGGAGGGGATCTTCTATCATGTAGGATCAAAAGCTGTCCCAGTCTGCCTTCACACAGCAAAAAATCATTCTGTGGAATAATACATGAGGGAATGCCTTAGGTTTGACATCAATCTGGACACTAATCAAGAAATGGTTTGATTTTTGATAGGCATTTATCAGGGCAGGAGGTGAGGAAGTGGTTGAGGAGATTTGCCTCTTGTCCTGTTATGTCCAGGACCTGGATAAGTTCTCTGATGATCTGAACTAGTTCATAGGTGAAGTCTCTGCAATATCTGCTTTCAACATCAGTTTTGTTGGAATGAACTAGCCACTCATTATGGTGGATATTGAAGTCACTGCAGATATGAAAGCTGACTGAGAGGAAATTGGTTGAGGATAGAGTCAATCTTCTCAGATATTCAGTCAAAGATTACTGCCCCTTTGTCCTGAGAACGGTAGAGAGCAAACATGAATGTAGTACTATGGATAAGTGCCACATGGAAGCACATATACTGGAGGTTAGGTTCCTCATTTTTTTGCATCCCTGTCACAGTGAAACTTGTTCTTCATGTAGGCCATGATGATTTAGGTGGTCATGTTTGGCTATGAGAGGTGAGTAACCCAGGACTGAGAACCCCCGCGAGTACACATAAGGCATTGATACTAGTTTCAGAAAGTAGATCTGGTTTAGATTGGAGAAGATGGTGTTCCACTTGTGGAAAGTTGAAATATAGAGTCCTCACGTTGGTGGAGGGCAATGGTATACAAGAGGTCTACTTTGTTTTGTTTTTTTTTGTGCAGTTGTATTTTGATTGGTTCTGTGTGCATTGGTTGATGGAAGACTGGTGGGCAGAGAGACAGACACACCCACAGAAGTCACATGTATAGATAACCTGGAGAGAGTCATCCATAGATACAGCCATAGCAGTAACTTTCATCATGGCATCGAGAGGCCACACCAAAGACTACTGCATGGTCCAGAAAACATTCACAAAATGGCAGTCCAGTAGCCTAGATATTGTACACTTGCTGAGAGAATAGCTTTCTTCAGAGTTACTCAAAGGGTCAGAATGCCAAAACTAAGAAAATATCTACCTCCAACACCCTTAATAAAGGATCAATCAATCCAGGAAAGAAAATACATGCATGATGCTCTGAGTGGACATAACATGTCTGCTCAAAAGTCAAGGTAACAGAATTCTTTCTTGGGTCAGAGACATTGTAGTAGTCCAAGACCTAAATGCACTAAGACAAGCTCGCTCATAAGTATACTAAGGGACCCAGTGAGAGAAGGTGGGTAACAAGGGTTGCTCAAGGATGCCTGTGCCCCCTGCCCC
This sequence comes from Acanthosepion pharaonis, assembly GCA_903632075.3. Classification (NCBI taxonomy): domain Eukaryota; kingdom Metazoa; phylum Mollusca; class Cephalopoda; order Sepiida; family Sepiidae; genus Acanthosepion; species Acanthosepion pharaonis. Next base: position 703,484 of record CAHIKZ030002179.1, on the reverse strand, counting down.
CAACTGAATCTGTATAGAAGTTTGTTACAAGGACAGGGTCTGCAAAGGGCAAGTTATCAATTCAAGAGTAAGAGGAGGTAAAAAAAGATTCAGGCTTACAAAGGAGAAGCATCAAAGTTGGTAAATTATGAATAGTGGGTGTGAAACAACTATAAAGTTTTAAGAACTTAGTATAAGTCACAGTATCAACATTTTTAAAAAGTGGATAGACTCCATCATCAGTTATCCATGCTAGAGAATTAAACAATAAATTAATTGAAGGTAATTTATGCAGATGCTAGCATATATATATATATATATATATATATATATATATATATATATATATAGACAGGCAGAAATTACATGTAGACACTGCATTATGTTTACTTTAAAACATAATTAAAAAATTCCATAATTATCTATTATTTGATCACAAATAAAAAAGTAAAATCTGTGTAATTGAAATCTTAAATTTAACAATACCGTATCTAGTATACTAATAAATCTAATAAATATAGTATTTTAGATCTTTATAAATAAAAATATAAGTATATAAAATATGACTTATATTTGAAGCCCCTGTAAACAACCCCAATGCATTTTAGAAAAATAAAAAAAATAAATAAAAATGCCAATATATTGTAATGTATCTTATGTATACCCTTAAAAAAAAATGGACAAAATGACACATCCTCATGTAAGGAAGCTAGTATTGATAGGCAGAAATTACAAACCCACACCTAACCCTTAACCTATATTTACACTTTGCCATCTTAAATTAGACTTGTATCCTGATTCGTCAAAAGAGGCAACACCCTTTTAAAATTTTGTAATCCCTTTCCTCTCCAACATAAACTATATAATATTATTTAGCTTAAAAACAGTAAATCATTTTTTTAAAGTTATTCAACATTCTTTGAGAATGTAACAAAAACTTTAAGTTTAATTTAAAATTTAGTTTTTAGTTCCAAAACATGATAATTTCTGTGTTGCAATGAATACATATTTTTAAATAATAATATCATATATATATATATATATATATATATATATATATATATACACACACACACACACACCTACTGTGCCAAATATTAACAGAAAGTTTAAAACAAAGAATTAATTTAAATATACCAAGTGAGGTGAAAGAAAAAAAATAACAAAAAGCAAACATTGAAATAAGTAATTACAGTTACCAACATGCAATTTAAGACAAGCAGATAATTTCTGGTCAGTACATTGAACAAATGTTTATGCAGAAATGAATTCTGATCACAATGGTTTTGGTATTGAAGAGATGAAACAAATCTCTCAGGCCAATGTGTTTTGGTGGCAGGAGTGCTCCTAAAATGACCATTGTACCAATTTTTTTTGGTGGGTGGGGGATGGATTGACTCCATGCTAGAAAAAAATCCCATTAAAATCCCATTGGGCTTCAAGAATTAAACAATAAATTAACTTGATTCTCTCACTTTCTTTTTCTTACTGAAACCAAGCACCATCTTTGATATGTTTTCCTGTCCTTCCTCCTGATCAAGAAAGTGCAGTTCATTATTTGTGAGCTATTAGCAGAGTGTATTGTGCTAATTAACTAACAAGCAGAATTATAATGATTCGTGAAAGTTAAGAGACTGATGCAATTAAAGTTTTACATCTTTAGAATTTTTATGAATATATTATCATTTTATTATCACCCATACACGAACCAACTGAAAAATCTATTTTCTCATCTTTGGAACTTTCCCAGCTATTGCAGAATCCACAAATTCACATAGCCAAAGGAAAAAAAAATTGTCAATCTGTCTTGTATATGTAAAACATCCACTGCCTACATGTATAATGTAGACATAACAGAGTTATATTTACAAGTTTTATGGATATTTTTTAATTTATTTTAGAGCTTTCTTGTTTCTTTTTGTTTCATCAGGTATTTCTGCTTTTGCTTCTCAACAAAATGTTTTTATGCATTAATCACTATTCCTGTGAGGTTTTTTAGAACAACATTCACAGAGAAATTTGTAAGGAAACAAAAAAAAAATTAAGTTGTTTATTTGGCAAAAAGAAAAGCACAAATTCTTTTCTGAAATGTCTCCAAAGCAAAAAGAATATACTCTGTTGAAAAGTATTCCTGAAAGTTGTTCAGTATAAAAGTTTGTGAAGAAAAGAATTTGAGAAATAATAAAATTCTCTTCAGTTGAACTTCAAGATAAATAGCTGGATAAATATCTGTACTATGTAGGTATCATATATTTTACAAGTACATCAATAATGACATGCATAATGCAGTTTGTACTTGGTGAGATATAAGTTCTACTTGAACAGTTTTTTCCCCATGAACCAAGTCTTTGTGGAACCAACTCCCAAGAGGACGCTTCCACAATCACTAAAATCTTAGCCTGTTCAAGTATAGGGTTATCCATTTCCCACATATCACCATAAACTGTGCTTCTTACTCTGTAATCCTCTACCTAGAGTGACTTGTATAGGGTAACATAAGACAAAGAAATTTCTCTGCACTCATCCTTTGAAAACCAGGAAAATAAAAAGTAAAAATCCAGTTCTTAGTTGGGTTCAAACAGTTTATATACTCTGCGTATGGTTGCAAGAGTAACAAACATAAAACAACAATGTATTGATGATGAGGCGGAAAGAAAAAGAAACAAGACATTTTCTTTCTTTTTTAATAATTTCACCCAAGGAAGGTAATAAAGCCACTAAGATGCAAAGGGGGAGGGAGTACTGTGAGTGGAAGAGAATGAGAAGACTTTAATGAGGAGAGAAGGCAATAAAAGAACAAACTTCAGGAAAACAAAACATAGCGACTGATGTTGCATTTAAATTTTTGAAGGTTATAGGCAACAGGGAAGCCAGAAATCAGAAGAGAGTTCCACAGGCAAGAAGCACGAGAAAAGAAACTATTAAAATCAACCTTAGGGCTTAGTAAGCCAATCTAGTAGTATGCTTAGATTCATGCAGTCTAGATATCAGTGGGGAGAGCTCATTAGAGCAATTGTCATGAAAATATTTATAGAAAAGCCACAGAGGAAAGTTACATCACAATGGTGGGAAAGTGATTGAATGTTTTTTGTTTTGTTTTTTTAATTCAGAGCTGTCTTTCATCTGGACTGGTTGCAAACTAAGGCTGACAGTCCAACTGCCATACTATTTAATCCATAGGTGGGAGAAGAAGATATGGATTCATATCTTTGCATGAAAAGGAATGTAAAGAAACTCAGCTTGCTGATTTCCCATTCTGTGCTGCTAGCCATTACATTGTCTGCACATCTAATTCTTCATCATATAATTCTGTTATTAACACAATCTTGCTGCCAATCCATACTTCCACCATCAGGTGTTATCTGTGAAAAGTAGTTGTTTACTTTGTTCTTATGGATAACACTTGATAAGGGTTAAAACATGAGTTGGCAAAAAGGTTGCATGAACAATAGCAGTTATGCAAAGAAATTTAAGTGCCCAAATGATGTTGACAATGCTAATGATTCTTCTAAAAATTCTCAACAATTCTTTTACATGCAGAATATCATTGAAAATCAAATAATAACTTTCTGATTTTTATCATTAAGAACATTTTAATATTATTTTAATATAAATATTTTAAAATATAAAATAATACTTTTATTCGTTAATGTACTAAATTATTTTAAACTCAGAATTAGTAATTTTATTTTATTCATTATTTATAAGGTTTTTAAATATAAATTTAATATTAATTATATATTTAAAATTACAAGATATTTATCACAATAGTAGAAATGGGATGATATATATCGCCTATGTAGACTGACTATATCAGTATATATATATATATATATATATATATATTATATATATATATATATATATATATATATATAGTGAGCACAGGATATATCTGGCGACTTGCTTTGGCAATTAGTTGGAGATTCATCTCCTGCTGTACTGGTCAAACTCTCTGCCATCAGACAGAGAGGAACCCAGACGAGGCTATGCCAAAGGGCAGAGTCTTGTCTGGGGTGGTAGACAGCTACCTGACCCAGCATATACGGGGTCAATGGGGAATTTTTGCGCGAGACTACAGGCTCAATTTTGCACCAAATTTTGCCTCGTGGAGAGGTAAGGTAAATAACCTTGCTTCGGGAATTACTAGCTTGCTAACCAATTCCCTGTCATTTAGTAGTGTATTCTCTTTTACAATAAATCTCTCTGTCTGTTTGTAACCTCTTTAATGATACAACAAAATGTTCTTTAAGGCAAATATTATTGAAGACAACAGATATTTTGTGTCAATTAATTTTAATGTAACCCAAATTTCCACCCTGACTCCAATATAAGACCAATGTTATGTATAAATATACTTGCCCACTAGGAGAATGTACCTCTATAAATAAAAAACAGAAAACGTCTTATATAGGATATACCACAAAGTTCTTTGAATATACTTTCAAAATTAAGCTGGATACAATCTCGTACATATTTTCAAAAACTGAATAATTAACTAATGGTTGTATGGTATGATGGTTTAATAGCCAGTCAAAGTCACAATTAAGATAGAATTCTTTCTTATCTCTCTCTTGACTTCAGTAAAAATAAAAATGGTCCTTCAACATAAAATCCTTCATCAAATTAACAAGATCAGGTCATGAAAAAGTAATGGAAAAATGTACCACTTGGGGAATCAATTTCCTCAAAACTGCCAATCACAATGCCACATTTTCTGTCTTTTCTTTTGCCATGTACACTTCTGTTAAGTATAAGATTTGCATTTAGATAGATGTATACCCAGACACCACAAGATCATGTAGAAACCTTGTACAAGTGCCCAGGAACTCTGGAAGGTATCCAAGTGTAACTTGTTTGGTACAGCGACAAATATGTATTCTATGCAAATACTTGATGAATATTAAAGTGACTGCTTGAACAAAAGAGGTTTTGCCTTTATTTAAAATCATAGTCTCCTTTTTATTGTTTGTGTGTTGCAGTGAATTTAATCTGCTTGGCAAAATCCAGTAATATAAGATTAAATTTGCGATTATTGGTTCTTCCTTCTACCTTTTTATGCAAAAATATAGATCTGTACACTATTTTTATTCATTACTAGAATTTTCAGGCAGGTATTTACAAATATGCTAGCTTTATCCAAGTACTAAATGTTACAAATAAACTTAATTGTTCAAAATTTTGTTATAAATATACATTTCTATTGTCTTAGATTCATTAAGGAAAGTGTGAACAGAAAAGGGCACTTGAACTAAGCAATAGAAAAAGAGTTGAAATTTCTGGGACACATAATGTTGAAAGAGGGCTTAGAGAATTTAACACTACATTATATACTAATGGCAAGAGGCACCTCGAGGTGGTGTAATGATAAGCAAGATTGTCTCACTAAAACAATTACAACTGAGTAGTGAGTTCAATCCTCACTGGGTGCCTCATACTTTCAGCCTTGTGCTACATTTAAACTATGCTTGGAAAATAACTATACTAAAGGCAAGAGATGTAGAGAGAAACAGTGAGTAACCTACCTAAAAAGCTTGTTTAGATAAATGGCAGAACAAGGGAGATATAGTGAGGGGTCAAATCTTACTTGGAGCAATATTCAGTACATGGACCAATGGTAGACTTACAAATGTGTAAGATTTTGAGAGTAAAAACTGTCTAGAACAACACAGTGAACCACTTTTCCTGGCGATTTTTGTAGTGATTTTATAACATATTTTTGTTATAATTTTCGAACAAATATTATATTTGCTCTACTCTGTATTGAGCACTCTTTTAAGAATAGTAATTGTTGGTTATTGTAATTTAATCCATATACACCATATTGGATATATATATTATGCGTTATATACATCATAAATATTAATGAAGTAGTTTAGCTTCCATTATTGTTTATAAACAATAATGGTAACTAGAGTACTTTCTTATAAATTTTAGTAATATTCATGAAGTATATAAAACATAATATATATACTCTCAAATTATAGGAAAAGTATTGCCTAGCCACACTAAAGATTATTGGTTATCCCCACATAGATTTGCCAGTTTTGAAAAGAAGTCATTAGAGGGAGCTATCAAGCACCTATAAAAATGGTATACTTCCTCTCTAAATTCTCTTTCCCTTTTTTTCCTCCCAGGATGTTGGAATGACAATGCCATTAATCTGGATTTAAGTACTTGGTCAACTTATCTGACTCTCAATTTTCCTAACATAAAATGAAAATAATTTCTCATAAATGAATAATTCTAAAACTCTGACTTCTCTTTCTCACAGTATTTATTTCTTTAGTGCGGTACTAATTTTATTAATCATCTCTCAGTTATTAGTTATTTTCAAAAGCTCTGCTTACCACACTTATTTAATTATACCTTGATATCGATCCTTATATCAATGTCTGAAGGCCTTAACAGAAATAACAGAGCCAAAACTATTGAAAATTTACCTAGCCAGACACCACTGTCAGTCACACAAGAGGAGTTAAAGAATCAAATACTCAAGTAAAGGAGTACACACACCTCTAGATTTTGTCTTTATTGGTCTAAAAATACATTTAAGTTTGTCAGCTGTCAGAAGTGACTGTGTAAAAAAAGATAATTGAGATATGTTTTACAGTTAGAATATATCCATCATGTCAGACATTATTAATGTAGTATAGGCAAAACTATTTCCCATAGTTTTTATGTTATTTTTTTAGTTCAGTATATATTTTAATATAACTTATTCTTTTATTATCATTTTAATGTATCTACAGAAACAGCATATGTCACTGTGAGTGTCTACTCATTAATTCTCTCATTTTAAAGTCAGGTTTTCTTATCTTTTTTACCATGATCCTCTCATTAATGTGGATCTTTGCATATAAGTGAATTTCTAAAGAATTAATGAATTTTATTTATTAAGTCAACATTTTCATTATTTAAAATAATATTCAAGTAATAAAAATGTAAGTGAAAATTTATTTTAAAAAATAGTTATTTTCTGCTCATTTTTGTTTGTTGCAAAGAGACAAATTTTACTTTTAGTATTTCATGAAATTATTTTTTTATTTATTTGCATAGATTTTTTTCCTGCTATTTGTTTGGGCTAAAATTGTATAGTTTATGAATGAAAATTTAGTTGAAGACATATTAAATAATCAAATAAAAATGAGTTTAATAGTTTGCACAACTCTTGAAATGATGATAATCACATCTCAAAATTACAGAAAAGTCTGAAAGAGATGTAATTGTTTAAAAAATCTTTAATTTTTTTGACATCATATTTATTTGATCAAGTTGTATTATAATTAGAAAGAACCATTTTAGTATTAAATGTAAAAAAATTAATCATTCTATCATAATATCAGGTAACTCAAACACACACATTATATGCATATATATACAGGGTGTCCATAAAGTTGGTGTGCACTTTAAAGTTATAATTTTAAAGTGCACACGAACTTTATGGACAACATGTATATATATATATATATATATATATATATCTTACTTATTATAAAATGCAGATTGTGTGTGTGTGTGTGTCTGTACGTTTATATATTGGATCGGATTTCCTAAATTTTTAAATCGATTTCAACAAAACTTCACATGACTGCGTAAAATTACCTTGCGGTGGTTCTGACAGTGCCAAAAATTGGAAAAACACAATTGTTTTTGCATGAAATCAATTTGAAAACAAGATAAAACATGATTCTGTCGCCAGAATGAAAGGGGGACAACTCATATTGAGTTATACTTATAAAACCCAAGTTGTTTGTGTGTGTGTGTGTGTATGTATGTGTGTGTTCGTTTATACATGGGATCGGATTCCTATATATATAAACTTTTTCAAATTTCTGAATTGTTTTATATGATCAGTAAATTTACCAAAGTTCTTTTTTTTTTTTCTTTTTTTTTTCATGAGTACTTTTTAATGATGCTACATTCATTTTCAAGCAATATTTGAAAGAACTCAGGAAAAGAAATAAAAAGTAAAAATGAACTTCTGTAAATTTATTGATTATATAAAACAGCTAATTTGAAAATTTAAAAAAGTTAATAAAATTAGAGCGGCAGAAATGTCAATATTATTCAACCGAACATGTTAAAAAGAATGCCTTACCTTATATATGTATCAATTTAAACATTATTATTAGTGGATACCCATATTTGAGTAGATGCTCCATTTATTTATTAAACAGTATATTTATTTATTTTCACCTACCAACCTGAATGTTCGAGAAAACTTGTACTCTTCAGCAGGAATTGAACCTGTGTCCCTCAAAAGGAGCCACCAATTAACCAGGCATGTCTTACTGCCATGAAGGAACAGATAGTCAGACAAAGCCAATTTCATGCTTTCAAGCAAAACCTCTCCTTTCATAGATATCTCAAAGTTCTTTCATATCAGCACAGTTTCATATCCAAATGGAAACAGAGAGAATATGTGTGTGTTTGTGTGTGTGATACTGGAGTAAGAGAAGAAAGGTAGTATCTAAAAGAACATTCTATATCAAAACAGAGACTATATTTCTGTCTGAAGTTGTGAGAAGAGAAATTACCATTATATATATATTAATCTATTTTAAAATAATAAAAAAAAACTTGTCCTCACCAAAATCATTTTAGGTATATTTTATATTTTGTACCTTACTGACTCCTTGTGCATGTTATATTTTGTAATATTTCAGTAATTTGGGACCAAAGCCTTTATTAAATTCACAGGGATAGGATCTTGTTCGTGCTCTGGTTATTCCTTACTAGTTGATTCTTCATTCAATCATTTTTTTTTTTAGGCTTGTACAAGTTCAGAAATTTAAATACATGGAAGTGTTATAAAAGAATAAGAAAGTGTGACACTTAAAACTGAATGTGTATTGGGATAAACAAAGATGCATTCCAAAAACTAAGCAAAGTACTAAGAATAGAAAAATTTTACAAGATACAAAGAAAATAGTACTAAACTGTTATATGATATTTGTCCTTCTTTAAGATGAAGAAGAGAATTAAAGCAACAGTAATGTGGTTCTACAGATGGATGCTGAGGATACTATAGACCAAACAAGTGAGTAATGAAATAGTTTTATAGAAAATGAAAACATAAAGGAAACTTTTAATTAACAACAGAAAGAGACAGTTGAAATTTCTAAAACACATTATGAGGAAAGAGGGCTTGGAAAATTTGATACTCACAAGACAGATTGAAAGCAAGATAAACAGAGGAAAATGTTGCATAACATACTTAGTGAATTTGAGTAAATGGATGGCAGAACTGAGTGTAGAAAAAATAACAGAAAGACAAAATTTGTTAAAAGCTACAAAGGAAAGGATGTTGTGGAGAGCCATGATCGCCTATGTCCTGAGGGGACACAGCACATAAAGAAGACAGAAGATGGTTTTGAGTTCAATCCCTGGGTCTGATTGAGTATTGAATCAAAAGCAATATTAATAAAGATAAAGCTGATATTTGAAATAAAATCGAAAAAATTCATTTATTCATGTATGATCCTGGCTGTAAATTTATCATGCAAATTTTAGAAATCAGTGCACATTCAATACATTTTTGCTATAATAAATTACTTCCTCTTTTAATTGAAACTGCATTCTTTAGAATAAAATTAATTAAAAATGCTTAGCAAGAGAAGTAGAATAATAATAATCTATCCACTGTGTATTAAATACAGTGTTGAGTTCAAATTTCTCCCAAATTTTAACGTCCCCAAAACAAAACAGCTTTCATTTAATCACCATGGTTGATGCTAACCTCCAGTAGAGCAACTCTTTACACCATCTTGGTCTCACAGTTTCTATTGTCATGAAGCTGAGTGACTATATTGAATCAATTGCTACATCTACTGTTAGGAAAGTTGGTTCACTGTATCGTGCCATAAACTTTTCTCATTTGAATATCTGTAACGTAATCTATCCTGACCTGGTATCTCAATTTCAGTTACTTTCTATCTTTTCTACAAATATTTTCATGGCTATTGGTCTAACAAGCTTTTTTTGCCTGGTGCCCCAAATACATGAAATTAAATTCTGAAAAGCATCTTTCTTTTGAATTTGTGTCACATTAACCATTGTCTGTAACTCTACATCATAGAATTTCCTCATATGTTTCATATGTCTCTGCTATGTAACTCTTTCCTTGGTATATCCCTTTTCTTTTTCTTTTTTCACAAACATGTATTATATCTTATATTTAATGTTCACCTTTTTTTTTTTTCTTTTTTTTCTTCCTTTGGTTACCTTGTTTAATAGATGTTGCGTTTTACTTCTAAGTCAACACGGTGCCATCTGTGTAGCATGTATTGGTAACTTTACACCTGTTGATAATCCATGGGAGTATTCTTGGGCTCACATTTCCTACTAACATGAAGTGGAATGATTCTCTTGAATCAATTGCTATGTCTACTGTTAGGTAGAGTTGGTTCACTGAATTGTGCCATAAACTTTTCTCGTTTGAAGCCATCTTGCACATTTATAAATCTACCATTCATTGGTGAATTGAATACTGCTGACATATCTAGTTTGCTACTCCTACTATATATCTCTAGATTCTTGACAGAATCCAAATAAGGACCTGTAATGTAATCTATCCTGATCTGGCATCTCAATTTCACTCACTTTCTAACCAAAATGTTGTGGCTTCCCTCTGTCTTTTCTACAAACATTTTAATGGCAATTGTTCTGATGAAATTTCCTCCTTGGTACCTCAACTTCATGAATTTAAGCATAATACTAGATTAGCTGCTAGATCTCATTGTCTTACTGTTGAACTAGCTAGCTGTAACCGTACACTCTATTTTAATAGTTTCTTTTCTCACACTTCTCCCCTGTAGAACTCCTTTCCAATTACTTACTTCCCTACCAATTGCAATCTTCAGAAATTTAAACGCAATGTTAATCGCCATTTTCTGTCTTCATGGATCCTGTTCTTTTATTATCCTTTCTCCTTACTAAAGTCTTCCACTCATAGTAATCCCCTTGCATCTTAGTGGCATCATCTCTTTGCTTGGAGTGAAATGATTAAAAAAAGGCTAAAGTTACAAAGCCTAAGTTTTACAATATTTATATCCTACAGAACAACAGCTTAGTGAATGAGAGTATTTATTAAGTATTTCTAGATACTTGCGGGTAAATTTTCTTCAACATTACACCTTGGTCTAAACTAGATTTATTTTTTTTTTTACCCTACATTCTCATAAGATTAAACCAATCTTTTTCACAAATATGAAAAAAAAAAAAGAATTTATATTGTATCAAGTAATATCTGTAACAAGATAAAGTTATTGTGGTTCTATTTTCATAGTTGTTTTTTTACCAAAATTTTATCCAATGAAAATTGGTGTACATCTTTATATTTATTTTTTTACTAAAATTTTATCCAATGAAAATTTCTTCATATTCAGTCATGAAAAATATTTTAATCCTGATATCACAGGTTTCTCACCTGCTTTATATAGAACAGCATTTATTGGTTTCCATCAGCCAACATCCCTTCTGCTATATATATATTTTTAATATTTTGTCTTTCTTGGCATCTCTCCTTCATAATTTTTAGAAAACTTTTACCTTTTATAAATAGAGAATATAGGAGAAAAATACATTACAATATTAGCAAAAGATATGCAAGAAAGAAAAACACACTATTACAGAAAATTTACAGAATTAATCTTTGGTTTTGTTTATTTTTATATACTTTATAAGGAAAGTTAAAATTATGAACACAGAGTTACAAACTAACTTAAGGAATTATTTTGTTGATAAAATGTAAAATTCTTTAATTCTTTATTTTCTTAGCTTTAATATATATGAGCATAAAACTGTCTTCAAGAATAAACTTATTCAAAAGAAATGCCAGAAAAAAATTTCTAAAAATTTTCTATTTTCTTCTGGGTATTTAAATAAGAAAAGATTTTATAATAAAATGCAACAAGATTAAGTATGAAACTATCAGGAAATGGTTTGTTTGTCATATGTAACTATCGATAATTCTCTTGCCATTATTTTCTTTCTGTCCCTATTTTGGGCTTTTAAAGATGGCTTCACAAATATCAAAAATGTATCTCATTTTAAAAAAGAAGGAAAAAAAATCATTTTTTTAAAGTTAGTTTCAAGAATAAAACATAACTAAAATTGCAGTATGCTTTGGATACATAGGTATTGTATATTTTACATATTTTAGATAAAGAATCTCTTTTTCTCTTTATTTGGAACCAATGCTTTCAGAAACAAATAGCAGAATTTGCATTGGTTCAACCTTATCTGCAGTTTCTGCTGCCCATGAAATAAAGAATTTAAAAGCTTTACTTAATTATAGTCCCAAAGCACTGAAGATATGAAGCTGGTAATTCAGATAAGCCAAAGAGAAACTGTAAAGTGTTTCCTGTAAATGAAAAGTTGAAATTTCTCATCTTAATAAAGAAAGAAAAATATTGTATACCAAAGTTGCTAAGATTTATGGTGTGAAGGATTCTTCTGCTGTATTTTATTAGTGTTTTCTTATCACTAAATATATATTTACATTCATATAAAAATAATTTCCTTATTATTACAATATATTCTTATATCTTCTTATATAGAAAAATATTTTCTTCTTATTCTTATATATTCTAATAAGTGAATTTATTTTTTCTGTCTGAATTTCTGGGATGAGGAGTTATCGATAATTTATATTCAAACTACTGTCTGCATCTTTGTTGTTGTCATCACAACATTTTGATCATTGTGTGCTACAGCCTTCTTCAGATTTACAGTCATCTGTGTAACCTACAGGGAATTCTGAACTGAACACTTTATTTAATCTATGGAGGTAAACTGCTCTAGTTCCACTGCCCACTTTATTCTTATATATTCTTAAACATAAAAATAAAAGAATTATTGATAATTTTCATATGACTGTTGCTTCTGTGTTTGTAATTGCAGAGCACCTAATAATTAATCATCAGTGTGCCACAACATATTGAAAGAACATGTTCTGTATGTTATACAGATCACACTTCTAATTTTAGCTGAAAACTACTTTTATTAAGTCTATGCAACCTTCTCTGTGTAAACAGAAAGAAATGGCTGCTTGGTCTTAATATGATCTGCATTCAAACATATTATGATTAGTATGGTACTAAAGTTTGTATTTTGTGTTCTTTCATCTGTACATATTTTTTATTTTATCCTTGATCAAGTTTTAATAAGAACAAAACTGGTCAACTCCAAAATTCTTTTATTTTTTTGCTTAATTCTTCTCTTACCACTTAACTTAATATTTGAAATATATCCCTTTTTCATATTATAATTAAATATAAAAATATTTTCTCATTATTCTTATATAATGTGTTATAAAGTTTGTATTACACTCACAGTCCTGGTTAATAAGACTGTAAGAAAACACTAGAACAAAAGTTTGAGGGAAGAACAGGTTTAATTACATGAGAGACAAGGATTAATATTACAGTAATAGAGAATAATACCGTAGTTCAGTGCAGTAACGTGTACAACTCAAAAACTATGCCTTGAGACCCACTTTTTAACAACCATTCCTACATAAACCAAAGGGACGAGTCCATGTTCAAGAATTAGTGTAGAGAAGGTCTGTCATCTTTCTACACAACATAATGTTATAACAATATATTCTTATGTATAAAAATATTATCTTATTCTTATAAATGCTTATGATTGAATCATTGGAGCAATTAACTTATTCTATTTTATTAAAATAGAATAAGTTAATCTTTGAGCTTTCAAATGGGCTTGTTGGGACTTTTGGTTCATTTAATTAATCAGAAGGATTTTGTTCGGATCGGTTGTGTGTCTAAACCTTGTCCCAAACAAATATATAACAAACATGAGATTTCAAACAAAGTAAAAACGAGACATTTATAGATCGAAACAAATAAAACATTTATATACCATTACATATTTACAAACAAGGTTAATATTTGTATTGTTGCGTGCGTTAATTGTATATGTTGCTGAAATGTTGGATGTCTCTGTGTCGTTATGTTTGTTATTTTGTGTTTGTGTTGAAATATATAATAAGAGTTTTTTTGGTAAAGTTTGCTAAAGTAGTCTACCTTTGAACGTGTCTGTGTTTGTTTTCGTGATTCGTATTTCTTATTTTTAGTAATGAATAAATCAATGTGCATAAAAATATTGTTCAAAGTTTCGATAGTTGTTCGTTGAGTGTTTCAGGTGAGTCAGTTGAAGTTAAATCAAAAATGCGCGGTAAAATTCTGTTTTTGAATGTCGTGGATTAATTAGGCAATCGATCGGCGAGTTAAGCTAGACTGACTGACTGGGGTTGTCTTTTCTCCTTTTTATAACCTTTTGGGTTTTCGAAAGTGGCTCAAGATATTTTGGCGCAATTCTTGCTTTGGGAGGCGATCTACCAATAGAATTGCTTGATTCGATTCTTTGCATTTTTATTGGTTGAGCGTTATCTGCGCGTGGGCGTATAATATGGATTATGCTTTTTTTAAGGTTGGAGAAGGTTAGAAAATTAGAAGAGTCCACAATACCTCCCCCAGATTAATGCCTTGGTGAATGAGCATTAATATGTAATGTAGGTTCGGTACTTGGTTGGCCAGTGAACATTCCTTCCTGATTTTGTACGGGTAGACTGTGTTGATTCGGTCGTATCAGTAGTTGTTTGCGTTTCTGTTTGTTCTGTTGTCGTCGGTTTTGTTATTGTTCGATCTGTGTCGTCGGATTGCAGATATGCTGGTTTGAGACGGTCTATACTGACGGTGTTCTGTTTACCGGCGATATCAATTATGAAGAATTTGGGTGTTTTAGATATTACCAGGTGTGGACCTGTGTAGTTGGGCGTTAATGGTTTCCGTTACAGTGTCGCGCCTCAGGAAAACATATTCTGCTGAATGTAGATCTGCTGGCACGTAGAAAGGTTTTTTATACGCTCTCGTGGGTGTATATATAACGTCCATCATCTTCTTTTTAGGTCTGCCACAAAGTAATTCGTTGGTGTAGATGTCGTCTCGTTGTGAAATATCTGTCCAGGCAGCGTTGTTGCTTTCCCAAAAACTAATTCTGCACTGGTGCATTTGAGATCCAGTTTTATTGTATTTTCATGGCATAAAGCATCACAAATGGTAGCTTATCTACCCACGTACGAGCACTGGTAGACGCTGTTAATGCGTGCTTGGCTGTCTATGGAATCTCTCCACTATTCCGTTGCTGCATGGGTGGTATGCGGTGGTAGAGATGTGTTTTATGCCTAAAATGTTGACAAATTCGTTGAATAGCGTTGATTGAAATTGGGGACCTCTGTCAGTTGTGATAACTGCAGGGCATCCAAATATAGAAATCCAGTTGTTGAAAATTCGTTAGCCACTGTTTCTGCCGTTATTGATGTTGTTGAGTGGTATCGCAACTGGCCATCGGCGTAAAGCGGTCAATGATCGTTAGAATGTACTCGTGTCCATTAATTTTTTTCGAGTGGACCGACTAAGTCTGCGTGTATGTGCGTAAATCGTCCATCTGGTGTCGCGAAAGGTCGACGATGGTGCTTTGGTATGTCGGTGTATTTTTTTCGTTGCCTGGCAACGTTGGCGCGTCTTGAGACCACTGTTTCACGTCCGAAGACATACCGGGCCAGGCGTATCTGTCAGCTATGGTCCGCAGCGTAGCCTTCGCTCCAGGGTGAGCTGGCGAATGGAAATGATCGAAAATTGATTTTCTTCGTGACAAAGGTAAAATACGGTCGAGGATTACCTGTGGAAACGTCACAATACACGAGTTCATTAGTAAAGGGTAAAGGTCTTTTTCAATTTGAAGTGAGGTATCTTTTGTACAGACGGTAATTCGTTGTCGTTTGCTTGTTCCTCAGCGAGAGTGTCAAAGTTTAGTGGTTGTGATTGTAGTGCGTTGGCGTAGTTCTGGACAATCGTCCGCTACTGTGTTATTCTGACCTTTTACGTGTCGGATATCTGCTGTGTACTGGCTGATGTAATCTAAATGTCTTAGGTCTCGTGGATTTAATTTGTCAGCCTTTGCATGTAATGCATATGTAAGTGGTTTATGGTCGGTGAAGACTACGAAATTTCTTCCTTCTAGAATGTGTCTAAAATGTCGTATTGCTAGGTATACTGCCAATAATTCTCTTGAGAACGTACTATATTTCCTCTGGGTAGTGTTTAACTTTATCGAGAAAAATGATAGTGGTTTCTCTACATTGTTAGTAATCTGGTGTAGTACTGCTCCAATTGTGTCAGCCGATGCATCTGTCGTGAGTGTTAGTTTGGAATTTTCGGATGGATTAATATCACGACAATTTTGTACATTTTTTTACAAGCGTCTTTTGCATCATTAAAAGATTTTAATTCGTCTTTCGATAGTACGATTTGCGAGTTCTTTTTCTTTCGTTGCGATAGCATGTCTGTTAATAGCAATATTATAGTTGCACAGTTCGGTATGAATTGTCGGTAGTAGTTTATCATTCCTAAGAATCTCCGTAATTGCTTCATTGTGGAAGGTGTGGGATAATTTGTTATTGCTTTGATCTTGTGATCCAAGGGAGACAATCCTTGTTGGTCTATTACATGTCCAAGAAAGGTTAGCTGTGGTACCGCAAATATACATTTGTCAATGTTTAATTTTAAACCATAATGTTGTAAACGTTTTAGAACTGCATGCAAATGTTCCTTGTGTTCAACATGTGATTTACTTGCAATTAAAACATCGTCAATATACGCGTATGTGTATGGCATACCACGTAACACCTCGTCTATTAATCTTTGGAATGACTGTGCGGCGTTTAAAGAAACCAAAGGGCATTCTTGTGAATTCAAATAGTCCGAATGGAGTGGTGATCGCATCTTTTGTATGTCGTCTTCCTCGATTGGTATCTGATAGTAAGCCTTTTGAGGTCTAGTTTAGTGAAGACTGTAGCACCTTCTAATGATAGCGCAAAAATCTTTTATATGCGGGATAGGATATTTGTCCGGAATGGTCTGGGCGTTCAACAACCTATAATCTCCGCATGGACGCCAACTGACTGAATCTGCTTTTGTAACCATGTGTAGAGGGGCTGGCATAAGGGCTTTTTGAAGGGCGTATTATTCCCAGTCTGAGCATATTGTCGAACTCATCTCTTGCGATTTTCAATTTGGCGGGATGAAGCCTACGTGGTTGGGAATAAACTGGGGAACCAGTTGTTTTAATGCTGTGTTTAGCATGATGTCTAACGGGTTCATTTAAGTGACGACGGTGTTAACAGTGTCTGATACTGACGTATTATCTCACCGTAGCCATTAGCTATTGGTATAATATTCGTCAGTCCAATCGTTGAATGTTTAGAGATGAAACCGCAGCGTTTTATATTTGTATTGGTGTCAGTTAGTGTTTGGGATGCTAGTTCTACTGACAATGCATAATGTGTTAGGAAGTCCGCTCCTAGTATGGGCATCGAAACATCAGCAATTATGAATGTCCACGTTAGATCTCTCCTTAGACCTATGTCTAAAGTCAGGTCTTTTCACCATAAGTAGCAATAGGCGTGCCATTCGCGGCTTGTAGTTTTAATGTTGTGTTTTTTATTAGAAGTTGTTTGCTGCACTTCGTCTGTGGTATAACACTGATTTGGGCACGGTGTCTACAAAAAGTTTAATCCGCTGGATTTATAAATAAATATAGAAGAGACGGTTAGTCTTGAGTTGCCTGGCATCCAACGTCTCTACTGGGTGCCAGGATGTCCGTTTCCTGCTGTTTGGCGGTTGGTGATTTCTTATACGCACATGGTTGTCTGCACTTGTTAGCTTGCGCGCCAAAAGTTTCATGATACCAACATTTTTCATTTTGGTATTCGTTTAGTTGTCGTTTGTATCTGTGTCGAAATTTGATCTCCAGCGTTGTTTATTTAAAGCTTGGTATATTGATTATCATGTCGGCTTAGATGAGCATTTTGTAGTTCGCGCAGCTGTATAGATATATCTTGCAACTCTGTTGATAACTTTCGAATTTGCCAGTCTATGTCTGGCATGAGGCCATCTCGTGTGTTCGTTGCGGATATGTGTTTAATTGGCGCTGTGTCTGTTATTTTGTCTGCAATTATCGCTAGTTTCTGGATGTCTACATCTTCTGCTAATGCGGCTAGAATTGTACAACCTCTGGCGGTAGCTTGATCAGCCACATTTGTTTGAATACTGTGGTCGATATGACATTTTCGCCTAATAACTGCTGCATCCTTCGAAGTAACTGTGAAGGTTTGGCATCTTCGGTTGTGACATTGGACAGGAGTTCACGTATTCTTTTCTCCTCCGAAAAACCTGATCTATGCAATATCGCTTCTTTAGGATTTCGTATGGTTTTTCAACTGGGACTGAAGTTAGTATATCAGCTACTTCGGCTGCTATTTCTGCCGGTAGCTTCTCCACGACTGCTGCAAATTTTGACTGCTGAGAAGTTATCGCCTAGCTTGGAATATCGCATCAAGCTGAAGGAACCACGTTTGCACATTTGCATTGAAGGCGGGCATCTCGAGTTTGATGGCTGTTTCTGATACGGTTGTTGGTTCTGCCATCTGTAGTGTTGAAATACTTTATCCGTTACCGGGGTTACCAATCTTTATTACGCGTCTGTTTATCAATTTTGTTGGTGTTGTTTGCTTGAAACGTCGAGGTTACCAATTTTGTTGGTCTGAAGTACGTCAACAAGTTCGTCACTCTTGTTGCATGTTCACTCACGTCGGAAGGTCACCAAATTTTGTTGGGACTTTTGGTTCATTTAATTAATCAGAAGGATTTTGTTCGGATCGGTTGTGTGTCTAAACCTTGTCCCAAACAAATATATAACAAACATGAGATTTCAAACAAAGTAAAAACGAGACATTTATAGATCGAAACAAATAAAACATTTATATACCATTACATATTTACAAACAAGGTTAATATTTGTATTGTTGCGTGCGTTAATTGTATATGTTGCTGAAATGTTGGATGTCTCTGTGTCGTTATGTTTGTTATTTTGTGTTTGTGTTGAAATATATAATAAGAGTTTTTTTTGGTAAAGTTTGCTAAAGTAGTCTACCTTTGAACGTGTCTGTGTTTGTTTTTTTTGATTAGTATTTCTTATTTTTAGTAATGAATAAATCAATGTGCATAAGAAATATTGTTCAAAGTTTCGATAGTTGTTAGTTGAGTGTTTCAGGTGAGTCAGTTGAAGTTAAATCAAAAATGCGGGTAAAATTCTGTTTTTTTGAATGTCGTGGATTAATTAGGCAATCGATCGGCGAGTTCGCTAGACTGACTGACTGGGGTTGTCTTTTCTCCTTTTATAACCTTTTGGGTTTTCGAAAGTGGCTCAAGATATTTTGGCGCAATTCTTGCTTTGGGAGGCGATCTACCAATAGAATTGCTTGATTCGATTCTTTGCATTTTTATTGGTTGAGCGTTATCTGCGCATAGGCGTATAATATGGATTATGCTTTTTTTAAGGTTGGAGAAGGTTAGAAAATTAGAAGAGTCCACAGGCTCAATCCAAATTAGTTTCTGCTGTTAATCTCTTTGCCTCATTTATCTTAGATATATACATATAGAAAATATATGAAAAATGTTTTATATATTTTATTTATTAATCTGACAAATTTTATTACTTAAATGTTATTTTTATTGAATACCTATATTTTAATACATACTCTGTTTATTTATAAAACATATATTTATTTTTATCTAGCAGTCTTAATATTTGAGAAATCTTATTTAAAAAAATATACACTCTCCAGCAGGATTCAAACCTGCTTTCCCTTTGGCAGGAGAAGCACCTTGGATCTAATGACAGTTTCTCCTGCCAAGGGGGGTGCAGGTTCAAGTCCTGCCAGAAAGTTCATATTTTTCTTTAATAAAATTTTCTAAATATTCAGGCCAGTACATAAAAAAATAAATGAATATACTGTTTAATGAATGAACAGACCATCTACTCAAATATGGGTATTCATTAAAATAATATGTAAGTAATAAAATAAATAAATAAATAAATATATATATATATATATATATATGATTGAGTACACTCTGAGGTTTCAGTCATCTGCTGGAGGTTTTGGAGTATGATTTACAAGTCCAACTAATTAATCCATATCTGGGAGGAGAAGAGGTGGATTCATACTTTTCCTAAGAGTATTTTCACATAAGTGAATATAATGAACTTGAGTGAAATTGGAATTTGGCTTTCCAATTCCGAGCTGTTATCCATTACCCCATCTTCAAATTCAAGCTTACAGCACCTGGTATTTTCAAGTGGTCATTTCATCTAGGTACTGACCAGGCTCAATGTTGCTTAACTTTGGGGATCATATGAGAACTGATGTTTCAGTGTGATATGGCCATAAGCTGAAGATAAGGAATATTTATTTTCATAAGTTGTAAACAAAAGTCATATGGAAACTTTTATACCAACTAAAAGATGAACAAGAATGTACTACAAGATTATAGTGGACATTTCACATGAGTCCTGAGACCTTTCAGGTCATAATTCTCTCTATCTCAGACTGAGTAAAACAAATAAAATCCTCACTATAATCCGACACAGAAAATCCATAGACTTACTTACAACCTATTTTAAATAAAGATCATTAAACGCTAGGTTTCCATTTTGTTCTGAAAGAATTCTTTTCTTTCAGAACAAAATGGAAACCTGTCAATTTATAGATACTAGTTAATATCATACTTTTTTTAATATATTTTCTTTAATTTTTAGATATTTGAATTTTTGTCTTCATTAAATTATAGTTAATATTTGCAAACACCTAATGCAAGAGACTGACCTGTAGAGTTCATGCTCCAGATTTAATGAACTGACCACATTCCAGCCCTTCAGACATTCTTTGTTCTTCCTCATCACATCAGACTTAATACCCCAACTGCTTAACCATCACCCACACAATATTATGAGTCTTTCATTTCTTTGTCCCTTTTGCAAATGTTTATTGACTTTCCTCTTGGTAATGACTGAGAGGAAAGAAATCAATAGACACAAATCTAATGAATAAGACACACACACACAAAAGAAAAAGAGTAAAATATCAACTCTCTATGCATATCAATTGCACCATCTCCAATCATATGGTGTCAATACAAAAACAGTATGCATACCAATTGCACCAGCTTCAATTATATGGTGTCAATACAAAAACAGTACATTTTTTAAGAGTTTAGAAGCTAAAATAAATTTCCAATCTATATTGCTTGTAACATTTACAGAAAATTTGTCAGTAGAAACATTAAATTATTACTTTGGTACAGTTATTATCCAACTGGATTGCGACTATTATCATTTAAGGTTCAAACCTAAGTCACTTTTATGTATAAATTGAAACAATAGATAGAATTTCTCTCTCTCTCTCTCTATATATATATATATATTTAATAAAGAAATAAATCCAAAATTACCTCATATTACAAGGATCCACTTGTATTATATACTAAGGGATTTTTTACCTTTACTTTATACATATACATTACAAACATTATTTCTGCTTATTTTTTATCATAATCATTTCATATTTATGAATATTTTTCTGTATATTACAATTGAATAAAGCAAGAAATGCACTGTAACTTTTATTTCCCTAAGTAATTTCCATTTCTTTCTGAGATCATCATCAGGAATGCAACTGGTAAGGCAAAAATTATGTGTCGCTACCCCTTACTGATATTTTTCTTCTTGGGAAATAAAAGTAATTGGTATATAATCCAAGTGGATCCTAGTAATATGAAGTAATGTTTGTAATTTATTCAATCAGACATGCCTAAAAGAGAATTTGCTGCCTAAATACACATATATATATGAGTGAACATTGAAGTCAACACCCAGAGTCGACAGGCTGTTTCATGCTGGACACAATCATCACACACGAATGCTGGATTTTTCTCGGCTATTTATATATATGGGTCAGTGATGCCTTGTGGGTAATCTATTCTGGCAGTTATTTTTGCGGGAATGGCTTGTTTGTTTATTTAGTTGCTTGTTTGGGTTAATTTATTTTACTTGTTTTTCATTTTTTATTATTATCATTTTTTGATGATTTATTAACGTAGTAAAAAACTTTGTGGCAGGGAATTTGCTTAGGTCACTTAATTAATACTTTTTTTTAGTCTGGGAAGATAAAGCTATTTATTCATCCAATGTTTAGATTGCTTGCCATAGTTGATTCTGTTATTTTAGTGGGTTGACAGTTTTAATTTATTTATTTGGATTGATTATTTTTACTTGTTTTTGCTTATTTATGGTTATTTCTATTTATGGTTATTTCTATTTATGGTTATTTCTATTTATGGTTATTTCTATTAGTTCTAACAGTTATTTTAGCAGGAGCATTTGTTAATTTGTTCATTTATTTGGATTAATTTTTATTATTTTATATTTACATAAGTTTTATCTCTGATATTGAGCACTTTATCTCATAAATATAGCACACCTTAAAACTATATTTCTTCATATATATATATATATATATATTATTACTTCAAACAACATTCTAGTGGATGCTATATATTTGAAATAGATGCCCTATTTTTATTTATTAAACAATGTCAAAATAAAAATAAATTCATTGATTCTTTAAAAATTGCTTTATATATATATATATATATAAAGTGGGCTCTCTCGTCGTTTTTGACATATGTAACTGACAGCCAGACACCAGCACATATGATTTGATTATAGTAGTTAAGGCTTTGTGCAGAACTGACCACACTTTTTAAAGGACCGAATACAGAGATCTGGTGCACTACGTGCTACAAGGTCCCCAAACAACCCTCTGCAGATCTTGAATTCAGAGTTGTCCTTCTCCTAGACTAGTTGCCATCCAAGGCTATAGAACCCAGTCTGTTCTGCTATTTACCCATAGCTGTAGACAGAAGAGGGTTAATACCTTTCCCAAGGGTATTAGCATGTAAGTGAATGTAATGGATTCGACTGGAATTCGAACTTGGCCCTCCGAATCCTTAATCCAAGCTGCTATCCACTACTCCACCGTGCCTCTTTCAGTTACTATATTTACTATATATATATATATATTAGTAACTGAAGATGCATTGAAGCATGAAACAGACTGTTAATGCTTCATGTTAGCCTCAGTATCCACTTTATATATATATATATATATATGCGAATGTAATGAGAACAAAAATAATATAAATTCTAACATTGACAGCATTAATTCAAAAGAAGCCTCGATACAAAGTGTAGAGCAATAATTATTTATTATAATTTTTTTGTCTCTATCTAAAAATTATAATATATATATATATATATATATATATATATATATATATATATAAGATCAGGTTTATTTTTCCAGTTTTCTCTTCAGATTTCATATCATATATAATCTAAAATCATTTCAAGAATAAAATCTCTTACTTATGGTAAACATATATTTCCTTGTTAAGATTTTTCAGCATTATAATTCTGCCACATCTCTAGAAATTGTTATTATTAAAACTTGAGAATTTCTGCAAGAAATAAATTTGAATCTCCCTCAATCAAAATATCATTATTTTTAAATTCTCTGTCAAGCTCAAAACTAATATATTTGCAAAAATAATCACCATGACCAAATTAGTATATGTTCGTAATCTACCTCAGGATAGACAAACAATAACAGTAAATGATCATTGAATGTGCCCTAATAATTAAATAATAAAAAGAAATTCAAAATTAGATGTTATTTTAACATTCTCAAGAATAAAGTAGTTTCATAAATATACTATCATCATCAGAAACTTTGAAGTTTGCTGAATTGATATCAAATTTGATTTTAATGAATAAAATTGAATTTAATAATGATCCTCTATATTTCAATTTATATTACTTTTTGTACAAAATTAAAACAATGTTTAATTAGCATAAAATTAAGTTATAATAGCTTAATTCATTACTAGAGTGTTGCCTATCATATGATTGTGTTTTAATGTTGGGAATATACTGTTACCATTTTGGGTAATATCAAGTTTTATCATTTTTGGTCATCCATAATTCAGCTGGCTGTCTTATGAAGAGCTTATAAATTTAAATAAGCTTTTATCACATATAATAAGGAAAGCTAAAAGCAGTGTTTTATGTAATAACAGAGACTGGTTTTCATGAAGGAATACTGAAAAGTTCTCCATTTAACTCACTTTCATAATCTGATCAAATAACCAAAGTTTTGTGATAAATCTCTTTTTTGTACAAACTTTTTAGCACCCTCCCTATATATGTATGTATAATGTTGCACATATAGTGCTGGTGTTAATAAAACAGTGCTCAATGTAATATAACAGAGCTATTAAGTATATATTAATAACTATACATATTATCCCTCACCACAACTCAGATTTTCATGCATAACGCAGTCTTCAGGTGCTGAGTATGGACTGACCATTATGCAATTTGAATTTCAATATATCTAGTAATCACAATGTTGGTATAGTTATATATTATGCTAGGATTACAGTTTTTAATTTTTAAAATTACATTTAGCAATTAAAATAAGCAGTATTTATATATGTATGAAAAAAAATAAAATAAAATTTTAAAATTTTATTTTTGATTAGTGAATATTAATTTTTTAAAGTGTTTTAATTAAAGGGAGATTACTTGTTTTTATTTTAAAAATAGCTCCATTCAAAATAAATAGTAATTTGCATTAAAAATTAAAATTAATCTCGATCAATGTATTTAAATAGATATATATTTTTATGTCCACATGTAGCCATCAATTCATTTATCTTGTTTAATAAGCTAAAGTTATTTAAGTGTTTTAAGATATCTTATGTCTTGTTGAAAAATTGGTTATGTTTACTTCCTTTTCTATTATAAGATTTAGCTCTAGATATAATTTCCCAGTTGATTGATGGTGAGATGTCATCATTCTTTAATAGCCAGACATATTTGGAGAGAGCAATGCAGTTTTATTTTGTATTTTATATTACCTAGTGTCATTCAATGATGGTAAAAACAAGATTTTCAAGTATTTTTGGTGAAACCAAGATAAAATTTAACATCATTACCAGAATGTATGCATGCTCGGTATACAATATTATCAGTCATACATTGACCATTTAAGTGACAGATCATATTTTTTTGGCAGTTGCATTTATTTTTAGACAAATTTACATTGTCTTTGTTGGAAATATATTTGTTTAAATATAATGTTGTTATGATGGGAGTTGGATATGTCTATGTTATTAACACAGCTATAGATGATCTTAACATTATTTTTGTTAAAAATCCTTCTAGAACCTGTTCCATGATCAATCAAAAAAAATTCATATTAAAAGCATGAGGATTGTCTGTAAACACCATTTTGTAGAGAAAAAAAAATAATGGACTGCTTTCTAAAACTGTCTCACATCGGTATGTTGTTGGGGAGTTGTGATATGTTGTTGTAGCTGTGATCACAAGTTATACTGGGTCTGTTTAGAATAAGACAATCTTGAAACTATGTACAAAGAAAAAAAAACATAACACAGTAATGGTTATGCAATGCATTAAAATTAAACAAGTGAATTTTTGAATGAAACTAAAGACAGATATTTTTCTTTTAATAACAAGTAACCATTTGTGTGATGTTTTCTATACTGTGTGGTGTGTTTAATAAAACCCTTGAGAAGAAGAGAAAAGATCACTTACACACATTGCAGTGTGTTTAATAAATCTCTTAAGAAGAAAGGAAAAGTAGGTACTTTGTTGGAGAATCTATGTTGGCAAAGCAGGAAATGTTGATTCAGTTGATGAGTGATCCATGTCCGAGTTCACAACATTGAATCCGCTTCTCCCTTTTATCTTTGGTATTTATAATTTCCAGGTAGCAGATGCTGGCTCAAAACTGAAACCCTTCAAAAATGTGAGGAAAGCGCTGTCAGTGGCTGAATAATAAGATGAATTTTATTTTCAAATATTTTAAAATGCTGCCAGAAATACCACTCAGAGCCTATGTGTAAATGTCTGATTTTGATCATTCAACTCCTAACTTTGAGACAGAAAACTTCCAGTTGACTAGACAGAATGAAACACATTACAAAAACTTTTTCTAAATTGTCATCCATCTTTTCTTTCAAAACTGTTCTTATATTAAATCTGATATATTATTATCCCCCCCCATATATATATATATATATATATATATATAAAACACCAAAAGTAAAATGGAAAATTATAAACAAAACTAGAACTTGTAAAACTTGGGATGACCCATGCTCTTTATGCCTACATGAAAAACTACACATTATTAAGTTTCTAAATAATAAAAATCTATTAAACAATAGACATGAGTTAACGGTTTTTTGCCGACATCATCAAATTTTTGCATTGAATAATTAGCATAAAACAAAGAAACAATAAAATAATTTTTAAAATCCATAGTCCTAATAAATAGTTTAAATACCCTACAAAAAAAAAAAGGATAACCCTTTATGAAGTCGTCAAAAAACAAATGTTACAGCAGTTTTTATATACACAAAACCCTTTCGGAAAAAAATAAAATAAAAAAATAAATAAATCTCCATAGACATGTAAACCAGACTAGGCGAAATCATCTTCCATTTTAAATTTAGACACCTCAACCTTACCCTGACTTGATATCTGTGAATGTAACTTTATACTGATACAAATTATTAACACCTTACACCCCTGTTTATTTAAACAATTGCTCTAGCCGTTACCATAGAAATTTTGATTTCAATAATGAATATGCTATTAAAACACATAAATTTCAGAAATAAGTTATTCAAAAAAAAATTTTGCTTGAAGATGGAACAGAGCTTACTTTAATTCAATTTAATTCAAATAATTATATTGAAGTTTTCGGCTCTTGTTTTGAAACATGAGAACTCTTATGTAGTGTGTTGGAATCATATTTTTAAATAAATAATTATATATATATATATATATATATATATATATATATAGTTGTCATATTGATAAAACTTATAGAAGATTACATTTTCACAAAATTCTTAAGAATCATATTTTGAAATTAAATACTTACTTTTTTAAATTAACTTAGAAACAATTTTCATGAAAAAGTAGTGATTATAAATCAGAAATTTCAGTTTGTAACATCAGTAGATTTTTTTTATCTATTAATTATTAATTTCAGATACTAAACAAATTTTTTTTTTCTTTACAAAATTAATTAGCGAAAAATAACTGTCATGAAATTATTCTTTATAAAGATTCAGACGTTAAATAAATTTACTTTTTTAATGATAAAAAATAATAATAGTTTTCATAAATTTAATTATTCCTTCTAATTAGAATTAAGATTACTCAGTAAAGAATACTATGATTTTAGTTTGCTTTTCCAAACTTCTTGCTGCTAAAATTTCTTCAGACTGAAATAAATAGAGCAAAAGAGGAATATTTTAAAGAAATTTATTGATATTTTGATTTTGCCAAGATTTTGAACTGCAGTAAATTATTGGAGGGTGTAATTTGATTTATGTCATTTATACTTGTCTTCAGATAAAATCTGAGAAGCTGCATTTCATCTTAAGTTTCTCATCTTTCTTTCAGTGTTCAGTAATTGCAAATGCTTTTCACTTCAATGATACATAATGTAAACACAAAATTCCATTTTAAATCTCATGAGCATTAATCATATATAATTGATTTGCTTACTGGTTTATTTCTAAATTTCATAGAAAATATGCGTTCTCTAACAGGAATCGAACATATATTTTCTGCGAAATTTCTTGAACATTCAGGTCAGTAAATGTAATGAATACTGTTTAATTAAAAAACAGAGCATTTAATTTTTTTTTTTTTTTAAACA
Source organism: Acanthosepion pharaonis (assembly GCA_903632075.3). NCBI lineage: Eukaryota > Metazoa > Mollusca > Cephalopoda > Sepiida > Sepiidae > Acanthosepion > Acanthosepion pharaonis. The sequence continues at coordinate 675,754 of CAHIKZ030002179.1, read as the reverse complement.
TTTCACCCCAAGCAAGGCAGGATGCCATTAGTACACAAGGGGTTATAGAGTGGGAGCAAGAGTAAAAAGAGGTGATGGAGGAAAGGATGAAGAAAAGGACAGGGAATAGGTCAGGGCATCTGGAGATGTATTGTATCTATTAAAATAACGTATAAGCATAAAATATATATATAATCTCCAAGTATAGGATTAGTATAGATGGAATAAAATTCCAATAAGCAAAAACACTATTCTTAAAAGAGTGCTCAATACAGAGTAGAGCAAATAGTATTTATTCAAAAATTATAGCATAAACATGTTATAACATCACTATAAAAATAGCTATTTTGTTTCAACATTTCTGGTGTCTTGTCAAGTGATAATTTTTGAATAAATACTATATATATATATATATATATATATATATATAAAGAATTAATCGATTTTATTTTTTAATCCAACATATTTATATTATTTCAAATATTATCTTTTTTGGATACCTGTATTTGAATAGATGCTATGTTTATTTTAAACAATATTTTATTTTGCTCTCCAGCAAGATTCAAACCTCCTGCAAAGAGAGACACAGATTCAAATCCTCCTGAAGTACACATTTTCTTTAATAAGTTTTCTCAAATGTATGGGTCGATAGACAAAATAAAATGGAAGGTCTACTCAAATATGATTATCCACTAAATATATTGTTTAAAAGTTTATATATAGAGAGAGATAGATAGATAGATAGATAGAGATCTGATAAAAATATAATTTTAAGTATTTATGGATTAAAGTGCCCAATATATAATTTCATTTAGATTCTTTTTCTTTCCATTTTTTTTTTTTATTTACATCAGATCTACCAGAAATTGTGAAATGTTGTAAGAGTCAGGATGCAAATTTACTGTGGCTGACCTTATGATCAAGGCACTCTCAAAACATGAAGTTGGCCACTGTTTATGACCTCATGAGCTGTCATCACTCATGGGCTATCATATGACTCCAAAAAGGAGATAATCAACTGCTTATACCAAAAAGGAGATAATCAACTGCTTTCCTGCATAGCATTTACAGCTTGATAGTTTTCAGTGAACTATAATAATAGTAATATTAGTCATTACCTTATAAGGAAACCTTTGGCATTCATTGTCCAGACAACATTACTATTAGTTGAAATTTATGAAATCTTTCTATTAAAACAATTTTTCAGGAAATAGATTTCGCAAATCCATTATCATTGCTTTTCCAATATTGATTGGGGAATTTCCTTCCTAACCTTTTGTTAGAAGTAGTGTGGAGTGTTAGCATCTTGATTATTTCATTATTTTCTCTTTAAGTTACATGCTATGTCCATTTTCATTGTTGCAGCTGTTGAAAGTTTTCAGGTGATATGGTTTCTGTTATTTGGTGCAGTTCTTTCTTTTTTATTATATATTGCTAGTCCATGAGGTTTGAAGAAGAATGGTCCTCACTAAAACATAAAGGCTTCATTTGCTGGAAGCCATTTTTAATCATTGATCTGAGGAAGTTATTTTATACATCTGACAGTTTAGATATTTCTGAACAAGTTTGGAGCCAAATATGATATCCATATGAAAGGCTCAATCTGACAACTTTTTAGGTTACTGTTCTCATTTTGTAGCATCGGTGGTGTTAGGCAAAACTACCCTTAGCATAGTCTATGTTTAATCTCCTATACTAGATTTGTCATTACTGATCCATACAAAGAGATATTTCAAATCTTTAATATTAACTAATTCTACATCATGAATTTTTATCATGGATCCAGAGTTTCTGGTTTCATTCAAATTCTAGATCATAGTTTCTGTTTAGGAAAGGTTTATCTTGAGTGCTATTTCTTAGTAATGAGTGAAATCAAGATGGCAATCTGCAAGTTTGTCATAAGGGTTTTTATTCTGTATGATATTCAAGTTGAGAAATAAATATCAGATATACCTAATGGAATTGTTTGTATTATATTTTAATTATCTCACTACAACCTCCACTCTCTAGAGAGGGAGATAAAAAAAAAAGAGATCATCATGGCATCTTCAGAATAAACACATGTGTGAATTAACCTCCTCGTTTGTGCAATATTTTATCTTCCCATATTCTTGGGAACATTCTTTTTCCAGGCCTACTATTTTCTTCAGAATTATCCACTTAGCCATAAGGTGAATTTAGCAACTGTACTGCTCAAGAGTGATTCAGGAGGTTTTCAAATGAAAGTCAGTCAACATCCAGATGTATCTCATCAAGGACATTCAGTTAGTGTTGATGCTGACCAACTGAGGACTTGTACTGAATCTGATTCTATTCAAATGTGGGAAATGTTCACATTAAAATTTAATACAATCAATAAAACATCTTTGTGTTACATCAAAAAAAAAAAAAGATAGCTATCATGGAAATAAATACTCAACAATAACAGTGAATAAAACAAACAAAAATTAAACTTACACAAAATTTTATTAAATCTAGACAAATCCCCAAATCAAATCATTTCTGGATATTCACTATAAATGCTTATTAAATCCTTTTTCTAAAACCTCATGAAAACTGTTTTTAAGTTACAATCATTAAGAGACCTAACAGAATGAAGTTTCCTACAACACAGTATAAAAAAAGTTTTGTTTTTTTTAATCATTTTTAAAACAAGGCAAAAAAGCCACTAGGATGCAAATGGTTACTGAGTATTAGAGAATATGAGACAAAAAACACTATTAAGGAGAGAGAATAATACAAGAACTAAAATTAAGAAGACAGAAGATAATGATTGACATTGTATTTAAATGTATGGTAAAAAAAACTGTTAGTATAGAATTTATGGTTACATCTAGCCATTTCAATTGTAAAATGTTCAGACCTTATCACCAATCTAGTAGTGCACTCAAATTTATAGTGTACGTACCAGAGAAGAAAATGATATTTATTTCTAAAAATACAAAAATGTGGCATAAGGCAAAAAGTGGGGATAGGGGAAGGCTGGTCTTCAATCCGTCTTGTCTTCAACTTAGTGAGCCACAATTAGTGCCCCAAACATACCTACAGTATTCCTTACACCAAAATGACACATTCTGACTTACCATTCTTACTACAGTCACCATAATACCTCAGAGTCTCTATGTAGTCCTAACTATTTCCCCTATGTACAATTTATCTGGGGGAGTTGGGGGGAACAACATTTAAAAAGAGGAAAGTTCATCAGAATAATTAACATGAAAGTATTTATAGAAAAGGTACATTATGGCAGTTGGAAAGTGACAGAAATTGAGATATCAGGTTAGAACCAATAACACTGCAGATTCTTTTTTGGATTTTATCAAGAAAAGTGTCAATGAAAATAAGTTTATCTAGATGCTCGGTTAAAAAAAATCAAAATGTTAATTTTCAAGTACTTTCCGTAATTTTCAAGGCTACTTCAATTAGTATATTTTACCTTTCTATGAAGTTAAACTTCCTGAATTACTATGTAAATTTACATAAAACATGTAGAAATATAGAGATATTTTTATTTCAGACCAGAAAGAAATTATTTTTGTGGGCTAACATTAGAAATTATTTCTCTCTAGCTTTTCCCTTTTGAGTTAGCCCTCCTCAAAAAAAGAAAAAAAAAAGCAGTTGACACTTAGAATTTAATATTATGATTCCAAAATCCGTTTTAGGTCAAGTAGTTTTTTTGTGTATGTGTATTCAAAATAAGAGACATGGGGCATGATAATTTTTTTTTTTTTTAAATATCTTTATTTCTTTTTATCAGTTTTTCAGGTAGAACTAATAAATTTTAAATAACCTATTAATTTGCCTCATCACAGAAATTTAGACAAATAAGAAAATATGTCAGTATTTTAATACTGGTAGAATAATGATACTTCATTTTATTAATGCAGAGAAAGTATATATAAATTTATTTTGATAAATACCTAATGTAAAATTTAAAATAATCTTAACAGTTCATCAACACACTCAGAAACCTCTCTAACAGGCAGGATGTGACAAGCCTCTTGTTGCCCTGTCACTATTAACACAGAAAGAGGTCAAACGAACTAAATTCCGTGATCCTGACAGTTCAAACCTTTACAGCAAGAATACACCATGCCAATTACATACTAGCAAACTATCTACATTTCCTGTGTATTCTATCAGTGAGAAGTAAGTTCTACTCTAACAGCTTCTTTCTGCGAACCACTATTTGTGGAACTAACTCCCAAAAGGATGTTTCCCTGATCTTAACCTGTTCAAGGCTAGGGTTAACCATTATTTTCCCCTCCTATTTGCACAAATAGCCTCTTAATGTAATGGGAAAATTTTTTTAGTTATTTTTGCAAGTGTGCAAAAGAAACAATATGAGTTATATCCCTTGAATTGCTAGCCACTTGCTCAAATCAACTTGATCCACAGGCAAATATTTAATTTTTTTTTTTTTTTTGTTCAAGTATTAAGAATATTAACCAATGACAGTTTCATTTTGGTTACCGAAGTAAAAAAAAAAAAAAAATTAAAATATTTTTTATATTATATATTTTGCTTTTGTTGTAAAGCAAATATCAGTTGTCAATTGTGCTGACTCATCCCATATTCATAGCAGACAAAATCCTGTTTTGAATATCTAAAAATGGATTTTTAATAAAATACATTTATTTCAGACTATACAATCATTTTCTTTCCAAGGTCATCTTTGCATTTTTTTAGTCATTATTCAAAATATAATGTTTCACTTTCTAAAGTTGTTGCATCAGAAATAACCCAAGTAAATTATGAAAAGATATCATAGAAAAAAGAAGTAATACAAAATGTTCATTTTCCTTTTCTTAAAAGAAATGTTAGATATTAAAATGCAGAAGTTAAAAATATATTTGGAAAATTTCTATAAATATAGCAGTGTATCTCAAAAATGTAGGAATTGGTTTTATTTAATTTATATAGAATTTGAAATTTTTGACTGAAAACTATTCATTTGTAATTTCATCCATCAAAAAAGAAAATTACAATATTTGAGAATAATGATATAATTATATAGAATTAAAATGTCAGCAATAACTTTTCAGTCAATATTTTATATCTTTAAATATCAATAAATTTGACTATCAAATCTTTTACTCTTTAGTCCCATATTCCCACAAATACTTTCTTTTTAAATCTTTCACGACATTCGTATTCCAGAACCTTTCCTTGCATATATTGTCCAGAAGTTCCATCCTGGATAATTCCATAATAGATTTTCTGAAATATTACCCCAGATTTTTAGTGTTTGTTGGTCAAAAGTGAAATGACTTGCAGTCTCAATTTAGTATGTTAGCTACTTCTATAATTATCTATAAAAGGCAGGATGTGTGTGTGTGTGTGTGTGTGTGTAAGTAATGAATGCACGGCTGCAATTTTCAACAGATTTGCACCAAAATTTACATGCTCAAAGTTATCAGGAAGGCCAAGACCAACTTTGCATTTCCCAACTCCCATCGATAGCGGAAATAATCTATTTTTTCGTGCTTCGACAGCAGTTTTCATGTAGTTTGTGGCCATTTTCTACTGGCCAGAGTGAGAGCCTATAGCTGGCTGCCATGAATAGGCAGGAAGATTCTATTGGCCAGTGTGAAAGCCAACAGCTGACTGACATGAACGTTAACTAGCATGCTAGCATGCAAAAAAAATCGATAGCTGCATTCATCACAAGTGGGAAAAATTTAAATCTGCATGGCACTTTACTCCAATTGGTTCATTCACTTGCTTAAACTCAACGTTGATTCTGATTCCACAGAATTGGGTTGGGTGTGAAAAAGTATTTGTTGTTAACATTCTTTTTTCATAACAGATTTAATGTTTAGTATAGAGCTTAGAAAAAATTCGCAGTGTGAGATAGGCAAGAAGTAAGGCATGTAGCAACATCAGCACAGCAAAGGGCATTCCTTTAAAGGCAAGGAAGGGCAAAAATATTTTAAGTCAAGTGATAGCAATTGCTTTATGAGTCGTACGATTTTTGAATCAAGCACAGGCAACGCCAGGCCATGCTGCTAGTTAATGTATAAAGTTTCTTACAATATTATTTTATAGTACATAAAATAATGGTGATAAAAAGGAAAGGAGAAACCATCACAAAAGACACGTATTTTGTCACACCTCAAATCCCCCCCAAAATAAAAGTAGGGTACAATATTTATCCAGTGGAACAATATATTTCTGCTCCACTGCAGGAAGTCATCCAACATGTGGAAAATGTGACCAAAGTGATTCTTGGAAACAACACAAGTTGTAGAAAGCTACAGGAAAGGCCTTTCCTATGCAAAAATAATGCAAGGGATAACCACAATGAATTACATTCAACCTAACAAATAAAAACCTTCATTGAGAAGTTTGTACACTTAGGACCAAATGACTGGACCAAATTTCAAAATTACCTGAAAGGTATCTACTCCAAGGAAATAGTGCAGACTGAATTCCAAGAGAAAGCCAATGAAAGAAATGAAATAATAAAGAAAAAACAAATACTGCTCAAACACAAAACTCTCCTCCAAAAAATATAAAATTTCCTACAAAGCAAATGTCACAGTGATCTCCTATCCATCTACCAAGAACTATTAAAAATATACTCAAGAACTTATCTACCCACCAAAAAACAGAACCAGCCAAACAAAAAGCAGAAATTCACAGTGACCAAATTCCTACCTATAACCAAGTTGACAAACTAGAAGAAATGGAGGCGGGAAGCCAGAACCCACAAACATCCCAAACCTCCAAACATTAAATCGCAACCACATACCAAGCTAAAGCCCCAAAACACTTAGCAATCATATATCAAATAATTTAATGGAACTGCCATGGAATAACAGCAAGCAAAAATGAACTGCTTCTACTAATAACAGACCTATCATTGGCAATTGTTTGCCTTCAGGAAACATACCTTAAGCAAAATGACAAACTGAATATAAAAGTATACCATCAGTACAACTACATGCATGACATTGGGCTTCAAGTGTCAAGTAATACATCTATCCTAGTTAGGAATGTTGTACCTCAAAGTAAAATAAATATAACAACTACTTTACATTCAACTGCTGTTAACCTTACACAGGCCAATAAATATCTTCTCAATATATATCCCACCAAATGAACCAGTAAATGAAACTGAAATTCAGGAAATCATAAGGCAATTCCCTACCTCTTTTATGATGCTTGGAGACTTTAACTGTCACAGTACCATATCTAAAGCTCAAACAAAATGTGGAAAAACAAAACCTAAACTTTAAATCAAATAATTCCATGAGGTACAACCCACCATTCACTCTGGAGAAACTAAATGAATCTTTAAAGAAAGCCCACAATGCAGCTGTGGGCCCAGATGATATCCACTATGAATTTATAAAAAAGCTACCCAACAAATCATTACAACTGTTATTAAGATTGTATAAAAAGAATGGCAACTTCCTAAAAAAGTGGAGACAAGTCATTCATCAACTAGATAGGATGACACAGACCCTGAAAACTACAGACTAATAGCATTAACCAGTTGTTTTGTAAAACTATGGAGAGAATGGTCAACAACAGGTTGACTTGTTACCTGGAAAGTAAATGCTCAATAAGTGACTTCCAATGTGCTTTTAGGAAAAAGAAGCAACATGGACAACTTAATATGCCTGGAAAGCCTTCATTAAGAAGGAACATCTCATGACAGTCTTATTTGATTTGCAAAAGGCATATAACACAACATGGAAATTTGGACCATTTAATACTCCCAGAAACCTTTGTAAGGAAAGCCTTCATTAAGAAGGAACATCTCATGACAGTCTTATTTGATTTGCAAAAGGCATATAACACAACATGGAAATTTGGACCATTTAATACTCCCAGAAACCTTTGTAAGGAAAGCCTTCATTAAGAAGGAACATCTCATGACAGTCTTATTTGATTTGCAAAAGGCATATAACACAACATGGAAATTTGGTAGCTTGAAAGATCTGTATCAATTGGGTTTAAAAGGAAGGCTGACTCAATTTATAGAAAATTTCCTGAAAGACCGAAAATTTCAAGTCCATATAGCTTGGTCACTTCCTTGGTATGAAGATATTGTTTCTTTGCCCAAAATAAGTCACTCTTTGTTGGTTTTCCCTACTATTTAACTCTAATTGAGTCAACAGGAAATAATTTACCTACTGAGGGAGAGATAGATTCATGCCTCTCCCAGGAAGAGTCTCAATAGAATACAAACTGTCACAGCCAGAATCCGAATTTGACTCACCGATTCAATTTTCTGTGCCATTCAACATCATACATCCCTGCCAGTTTCTTTTTCTACCCTTTTATTAAATTAGCTATGGCCATGAGAAGAAACCTAAAAACATTCTGGAATTTTTTATCTCACAAGAACATAAAATTTTAAGGAATCTAAGTAGAAAGCATCAAAAATAGTGAAACCAAATAAAATTGATTAATCCACTGAGTTTTGGTTTTGGCATCAATAAAAAATGATAATTTACTTAAAGGTTCTAAATTATTTCTCATTAAGTTTAAATGAATTATACTTTTACAACTTCTTTTTTTTATAGCTGACTTCCATGATTACTTTTCAACAAGACATAAATTAAATCTATTCTTTTCCATTGTAAGATTTGGCTCTTTCTACAATATCCCAGGTGATAAAAGGTGTATTCACATCATCTTTTTTATTTGTCAGAAATGTTTGGAGAGAGAAGTGCTGTTTATATATTTTATATTCTCTAGAGTCATTTGATGATGGTAGAAACAAGATTTCCAAGGATTTTCAATGGAACCAAAATAAAATTTAACATCATTACCAGAATTTATGCTAGCTTGGCATTATCAGTCATTCATTGACCATTTAAGAAACAAGATCATATTTTTTTTGGTAGTTGCATTTATTTTTTAAAAATTAAAGTTGTCTTTGTTAGAAATATATTTATTTAATATAATGTTTTATGTTGGGATATGGATTTATCAATGTCATTAATGCAGCTACAGCTGATGTTGACATTATTTCCATATTTGAACATTATAATTAAAAGGTGAATTAAACCATATAATGTTACACTTACAGTGTTTCTGTTTATTTCTATCTTCTTTGTTTTTTACTAAATACACTAAAATTTCTTTATGGTTGCTAAGTTCTAAAGCTTTTATATATTTAATTTTTATTATCAAATATTTTCTTATTACTGGAGTTGGTAGATAATTTGCATAAATTGATCCAAGTTAGATTATCTTAAATTTTATGATAGTGGTTGATTCTTTACTGGTGTATCTATGGTTATATAGATCTTTTGTATATGATTGGTAATAACCATTATTCAAGTCCAAGATGATATCAAGAAAACTGATCAGTTGAGCATTAGTGGTAATATTTAGTAACAGTCACCTAAAGATTGCATTGTTCATGAAATTTTGAGTTGTGCTATTGGTGAGAGATATCTATATTTATTAATATATACTTAATAGCTCTGTTGTATTACATCAAGCAGTGATTTATTAACACCAGCACTATATGTGCAATATATATATATATATATCTCCAAGTATAGGATTGGTGTAGATGGAATAAATTCCAATAACCAAAAATACTATTCTTAAAAGAGTACTCAATACAGAATAGAGCAAATATTATTTATTCAAAAATTATAACAAACATTTTATAACATCACAACAAAAATAGACATTTTGTTTCAACACTTCTGGTGTCTTATCAAGTGATGGTGTTGAATGTCATGTTTATGTTATATTTTTTGAATAAATAAAATTATATATATATATATATATATATATATATATATATACGAGGGAAAGTGAAAAATCATTTGCACTCTTACCTAAAGACATGTCATGGCAAAAGTGTAGATAATTTTTTACTTCCCCACATATTCATTCAGTAATGCTTGTATATTCCTAAAAATTGCTTATTTTTCTGTTTTGCAACATATAACATTAAGTTTAAGTTTGAAAACTTGCTAACACAAATTTTATTTCAAGTCAGTAATCATCACCCTTTCTACCTATTAACAGAAATATTTAGTTTATTAGTGCAAGAATGACTAAAGCAAAACAGGGGAGTAACTGTAAAGTGAGTGAGCTGAAAACTTACCTGTACACATTTGAAAATGATTAAAGTATCAGATAAAAGAACTCAAGACAAAAATAACACTACTAACAATTTCTTCACAAACTCAGTGCTTAAAAAAGAAAACATATAAGAACACAAGAAAAATTAAATAAAAAAAATTGCAAAATATTCTTTGTTCATCATATTTAACTAAACATACACAAAAGTTTGCTGCCAATATATATATATAGTACATGTAATCCATCTGTTGGTATATAATCCGGGTGGATCCTAATAATATTAATTATTAAAACTGATCTACAGAGAGCTTGATGTATTTATTGTAACAGAGCATATGTATTTTTTACAGCAAAAAAACAAAAATTACCTAAACATAGTATAATCTATTTCAAGCCATTCTGTATGCGCCTATCATCAGCCCTTAAATGTCTGTCTTGGAGCATTGTTTTAAATTTATTTTCAATGTCAGTCCTCCTCTGGAAGATGCTTTGTTAATGATAATGGGCTTGTGTTAGCAATTGGCAGGGGTATAAGGTATCTTATCCTGGGAGAAGTTGTCTGGGGTTGGAGTTTATTTATTGCCAGGACCTTTCATTGTTTGTATTTAAATATCAGTTCCTACTATGTGGCGTTTCTTATATGAGCCCCATGTGTGTTTTTCTGGGATTCACAATAAATAGTTTTTGTACTACAGGTGTCCAATATTATTACTATATATATATATATATATATATATATATATATATATATATATAGGAAACTCCACTCAGTTTCTTCCCCAGAACTGTACAATGAGTTGACTCATCCTCATTCCCTTTATATTCCATTAATTTCTTTTTGGCCATCTTCTTACTGTTACAACTAATATCAACTGCTTTAGCAGTGGTTTGAACTTTATTCTCTACTTAAATATTCCTCTCCTTCAACTCAGTAGATTCCAACAGGCAGCAGTAGATTTGTCAAACCTGCTAATAAAAATGGACTGAACCATTTTGTTCCCTAAATCCCCCAGCAATTTCTACTGAATACAAGTTGTGGATTCTATTCTTGTTATACTTAACTAGAACTTCTGCATTGTTGAATAGACTCCTAAAAGGATTCTTCCCTGATCACTACAATCTTACACCCTTATGTCTACAATCAACCACTGTCTATCCAACATATACTCATAATATGCACCTCTCACTGCTCCCTCACCACTACTGTACATCCTTACAACAACATTATTTAGTAACACTCTACCCTGAGTTGCTCTTGGCCTTATAATGGGTATAAAAAAAAAACTCCCAAAGGTGAGAAAGGGAAGAATTTATCTATTTATGATTTAGCTAAGACATCAAGTGTAGTGAGGATATGGAGGTAGCATGATTGTAATGGTAATATTAGCTGTTTCCTAATAAGGAAACATTTGGCATTCATTGAACAAGCAGCCAGTACTATTTTCAATTGTAATTTATAAAATCTTTCTCTTAAAACAATTTTTCAGGAAGTCCAGTAGCTGTTATCATTCCTTCTAATGTTTATGAAGGGGTTTCTACTTAACTATTTATTCGAAGTAGTGTGGAATGTTGACATCTTGATTATATCATTATTTTCTCTGAGTTAAATGTGTTATCCATTTTAGTTGTTACTTCTGTTGAAATTCATCAAGTAATGTGGTTTTTGTTATTTGGTAATTCTTTGTGATTTTGTAGCACCAGTTCACAAGGTTCAAAGAAGTGTGGTCTTTTCCAAGACCTAGAGACTTCATTCGTTCAAAATGATTTTAACCATTGATCTTAGAAATTGGTTGTTTTACACCTGACATATTTCCGAACGGGTTTGGCATCACATATGAGATCCATATAAAATTGTCAATCTGACGAGGCTATTTATGAACATGACTTTAGTTTTTTAGGTTAATGTTTTGGTTTTATAAGCAGTTTGCAATGCTGAGCAAAACTACTTCTAGTACAGCCTAATCTATGTTCAATGATTATCAGAAAGGAAAGTGAATCTGTGAGCAGAGTTCAAATCCTGACCTAGTCAGTTACATTCACTTTTGCACTAATAGGATTAGAAAGAAATGGTTTTAACATGACTCTTTTTCCCTCCAGCTATGGACTAAACAGCACTGTAGAGTGGGCTTTCTACGCTTGGGTGCAAACCAGCCTGAAATCCAAGCTATGGAGAAGGCAATGGGAAACAAAATTACTTTCTTCCCCAATCAGTCATAATTTGCCAGATAATAAAGAAAAGAAATTTGTAGATAGCTATGATCCCCTCCTTCGGAAGTGACAGGGCATTTGAAAAATTAAAAAAATAATTATGAGTATAAATTTAAGTACAAATTGTTTCTTTAAAAAAATTAGGAGGTTACCAAAATTTCTTTAGCCCAACCCACTTCCCAAAATCTGACTAAATAACAGAATTGTGCGGTATCCTTTCATGGCTAGGATGAGAATTTTCAGCATTCCTTTGTATAATCCTAACTTTCACTTCTTAGTAACATTTTGGTAATCATAAAAATTTCCGTTTGTACTAAGTATATAATAATAAGAAACAATTTCTCACTCCTCTGTTGCTATTACCATGGCAAGTATTTTGATGAGCACCATTGATTCTACCAGCCCTGACCTTTGCAACTGGGGCTCACCATATCCTGTACAGGGATATATCATCCGCATTCCCTTTGTATTCCATTAGTAAGGAAATAAGTTTCACTCAGACAGCCTCCTCCCAAGAAACTCTCAGAAAGATGTTTTCCCAATCACTACAATCCTAATCTCTTCAAGTCAAGTCTCTTCTAATCACCATTATCTTTCCTACATAACCTCATGAATTGCACTTCTTTCCTTCTCCACAGAGTAACCATCAAATTTGAATGGCTCTTGGGCCTTACCTACACGTAAGCTGCTAGTGGCAGCCACTGTAGGGCTACCAGTGGGCCTCTAGCAGTAACACCAGTGTTAAAATTGCCGAGATGAACATGCCATCAGTCCGATAGCAGGCCACCGGTGGTAAATGCTAGTGGCATGTCACCCAGTGTCAGATTGGTGACTTGTGTGCAGGGTTATATTGTGTGAACATTAATATTAGAAAATACAATAAAAAGAATTTACTTTAAAACTATTATTGCTTAACCAGATTTTCACCTGGTTCTGGAATGAATAAGCCACATGTAAAGGAATTATCTCCCTTACATATATTCAATGACTTGTACAATCACCTGAAAATTTACCTTGATATTTTTTAAAATAAAAATAGTGCTAATTCTAAATGTTAGTGGTTTCCCCCCTCGTTCTATTTACAACATAATTAAATAACATGAGAGAGACAAAAATTTAAATTTAAATTCCTAACTTTCAAGATCAGTCAGTCAGTTAAGTGCCATACATGATACATGCTTGGACGATCATATATCTTTCGATACATGATTAACAAGACAGATTTTTTTTCCTGCAGTAGATTTCCATTTCTTTCTACAGTAGACTGGTTGCTAACCAAAGCTAAAGAACCCAGTCTGTCCTGCTATTTAACCCATAGCTGGTGGGAGAAGAGATGGATTCATACCTTTCCCAAGGGTGTTTGTGCGTAAGTGAATCTAACAAACTCGACTGGAATTTGAACTCAGTTCTCCGAATTCTCAATCCAAGCAGATATTCATTACACCACCACACACATCCCCAAACTTTCAAGGTAGAAGTTACCAAAGATGTAAATACTATCATTTTTTATTTGTGTATTTGCTGTTGATAAAGCAAGACATTTTCTGAGAAATAATCACATAAAAATTTCATTTTAATATTAAAAACAAAATTTTTGCCTTCAGTTTCATTTAATTAATTTAAATTGGATGACTGCATTTTTCTTTCTTTTTTCTGTCTCTAGCTACTTCTGCAATGATCCATTTTTATTTTGTTTTATCAGAAAATGAGGAAGAGTTGTGTTCTGATAAAACAAAAATAAAAATCACCCAAACTTGATGTCTCATTTGTATAATTATATAAATTTGTTCTGTTTCTAGTGTTTGGCATTTTAGGTTCTGTTTTATTAATTTTATACCAATTTTTCAAAATGTCTAGAGTTTCTTTAAATAATGAAATTTTGAATATGATAAATAAATAATAATGATTATATTAGACATACAAGAAGAGGAATTAATGATTTAAAAATATAAAAATAATATCACATAATAATTCATGAACATTCAAATCCAATAGAAACAGTAAGATTGCTAACTCTAGTCTGAACTTCATTTACAATTGTTTCATAATGGTTTCCCAGAATTTAGATGAAAAACTTGTTATTCACATGACCATCCTTAACCATAATAAATTAGTCAGAAAATTACCAGTTATCAGGTATTATTTATTTTGAAATTTATAAGTATTAATTCATCATTTTTTATCAAAGGAATATTCAAAATATTTTATATTTAACAAAAATAAATTAAATATAATAAAACATACTGTTATATATTCATGTTTTTTGTAAGCCTTCCTCTTTATGTTATACTGTATATGCTCAAGTATAGTGTAAGTCTTTATGATCAGATTTTTACTAAAATAATTGGATGTCACTCAGTCTGGTTGTGGCAGCTTTCTCATTGGTTGGACAAACTAGCAATTTTTAGAGATGAAATTGTTTTCTCGTTATTTTTTGTTTATTTCTTTTACATTCTGGTTGTGTAAGCTTTCTGATTGGTTGGTTGAACTATGGCTTTTTTTTCCTGGTGATTTTTATTATTCATTTATTTTTTTGCAATTATGAAATTTCAGTTTTCTTGTTATTTATTTCTCTATCATCACATTACAAAAATGATGCATTAAATTACCCTGTTATTTTATTAATTTTAATAATGAATGTTGTCTTACCCTAAGGATAGGAGGCACAAATACAAACCTCATCAGCAGTCATTTCTTTATTTCCAATCCATGCCTCTTACTTAATATATGTATCTTGTGAATCTATTCCATTGATTTGATGCACAAAATGATACTGTAGCCAATAACACAGAATATTCTAATACATTTAATTTACTAAAGTAATAGATGGCATTATATGTGTTCAAATATCTAAAATAGCATGAATGTGTTAATAGTTATATAAAGTAAATCTTAAGCATTGCAAAAAAAAAAAAAAACACCAATAAAGACAAAAGAAAAACTAGTAAAAATAATAACTGTATTTACTAGACTCTAAAACAAATGGCTTACAAAGATATTTGTGGTTACTGTTCACTGCAACTCACTTACATCCACGTCCCATCCCTGTCCATTCTGAGCTTAGGTAGACAAACCTTTGTTTAATAAAAATCTCCATATTGAATACAGTGTAACATGTAGATTTTTTTTTCTTATTTATAAATATATTGGTAAATAGAGTTAATAGTGTAAATGCTTCAACTGGGACAAATTGAGTCTACCCTGTTATTTATATATAAGAATGTAGCCTCATGTTGAAAAGATAAAAACATTTCACACAACAAATATTTATTTTTCAACTCAATCCTCTTTCTTGTCAATGCACTTCACATCTTATTTATCTTGGCAGTAAATGTTCATTTAGAAAACATGTTAGATGTTTTTAAAAGTTTTTCTTGTTTGCAAATTGATTTCTGCATTATAAACTTTCAACACTATGATTATGGAAACTAGTCTACACACAAGAGAAACACCAGTATATATATATATATATATATATATATATATATATATATGAAAGAGACAGATAAACAGATAGATCTAGAGAAAGTCTGAAGATCAAAATCACGGTCACAAAAGAAATCTTCTGGCAATGAGGATCATTTGAGACATGAAACTGACAGTCACCATGCAATATTCATTCCTCTGTCCACATTGCCTATTGCAATAAATATTGTCTCCCATATTGAGCACTTTTCTCTCATCAATATAGTAACTTTTGACCAAATATATATATATATATATATATACACACACACACACTCACACTTCAGTAAATCTGCAAACTAGTAATGAAAAAAGGCATTTAATTTATTCAACAAACATTTGTTTTTCAAGATAGTCTTTTCTTTGTCAACAGACTTAATTCAGTTAATTGAATATATTAGTGAAAATTTCAGATCAAAACACATTTAATAACAATGTTTAGTCTATGGATTATTAATTCACTCACGTTGGCTGTTTTCACTATAAATTCTAACTAGTGCCACTTGTAGAAATGAATGTTCAAAAATTGCAGTATATGAAACCATGCACACATGCATGTATATTCTGATGCATGCTTTCCTATTCACATGTATATTGCAACATGTTATGAATTGTTTGCACACTTCCTTTACACTGAGGCTAAACCAGTCTTCTTCTCAATTCTTCTATCAGTGCATTTACAATAGAAAAATATTAAATAATTCCATGTTATGTGTCTGTATTTAAAATGGCTTCTTTTTTGTGCTGATGAAGTAAAATATTGTTTACTTTAATTTAACATTATGAATGATACATGTTTCCCCAGTTTGTTCATTTATAAACGTTTTTGGTTTTAATCTTTGGTTAATAGTATATTTCATGTTTTTATATAAATTCATTTTTTTTATCTACTAACAGTTTGGTATGTGTTATTTCTTATATTTCAGAATAAGAAAGATTATATGCTGTTTTCTGTTATAAATCATTGATTTAAAGATGTTTATTTATTTATCTCATTTTGCAGAATTTCCATTGGTGTCATGATTATTGCAAACTGTGGACAGTTAGAAACGAAAATCGAAGATGATTTTTGCTTTTCTTTTATTGCATTTCTTTGCAACTTGAATTTTATATTATAGTTTTGATTCATATGTTCTTCTCTTAGAATTTTCTTAGCATTAAAGAAAAAGTCAACACCAACATATTTAAAATGGGAAACTTTCATTGTGTTCATTTTCTATTAACAGATTTGTGATCTCGCTTTTATTCATCTAATTGATTTCATTCATATTTTGAAAACACTTTAGGAGATTAAAGAGAGTTTCACTAAATTTTATAATGTTTATCTTTCAGTGTTTATTTTATTTTATTTTATTTTTTATGCCTACTTTTATTATTTTGGGTATTTTTTTTTTGTTTTTGAATAAAACATCATATCAAATATTGGCCAATAAATGAAGATTCTTATTTTAGTATATATAAACATATTCATCTTGGAACTTTTTCAGATTACTGTTAAGAATTATTAAAAATATTTTCTTGTAATTATAATCAAAATAAAAATATAATTTACCCTTTATTTTAAAAAAGCAATCAAACTAAAAAAATTACACTCCTAATTGCTTCTCTACACTGTTCTAAACACACTTAAAGCCAGAGTTTTTAAACTAATCAAAAACACAGATTATTTTTTAAACTATTCTAAAACACAGTCTAGTTTTTAGATTCTTTAATACAGTTGTTATAGAATATGAAATGTATAATATTATGGAGGCACAGTAAAGTAATGACTTGTGACTTGGATTGAGGAATTGGAGAGCAGAGTTAGAATTCCAGTCAAGTTCATTACATTCATTTACATTCTAATACCCTAGGGAAAGGTATGAATCCAAATCTTCTCCCCTTTCTGGCTATGAGTAAATAGTAGAACAGACTGGGTTCTATAGCCTTGGGTGGCAATCAGTCTAGTAGAAAGAAAATTCTGAATTCAAAACTGTATATAGCCCTGGGGAAGCATATACTATGCAGCTAAGGAATTCATATTGATTCAATGATCCCAACTATGATTAATTCTTTTGTAGAACATATAATCATATAATGATGCTGCTTAGAAAGAGAGAAGGAATATATTGGCTTTTCGCACTCTCCAACGTCCACATTAGGCATTAGTATATCCATGATATACTAATACCTTAACACAGCAGAAAGAAGGACCAGAATAATCATAAAAATGAATTGCCCCTATAAAAACTTTATATACAACACAAAAATATATCATGCAGTATGTTATACACATCTATAATTTTCCCATACAAAAAAACTGAAAACATATATGAAAAAGAAACAAGCAGTATGTGAGAGGCTAATATGAAGAGGAGTTTAATTGTAAACATAGTCAACCTGGGTGATAACTTTTATGTTTCTTATTTAGGATGGATGGCATTTGCTCATTGTCCTAACTGCCATTGGCTATCACATCTGTCTCCCTCAAGAAGTTAATCAGCAACTATCATTACTCACAGTCTGTCACATGAGCCACAGAACTAGGGCATTAATGAATTCCTCCTGTAAAAAATGAGATAATCATTTTCTGTGACCCTACACACATTTTTCACCCAATAAATGTAATGCATTAATATTCAAAGTGAATTTTTGTTTTACTGTAGAAATTGTAGTGTATAACTAAATCCAGTTAAAGGGCATCAACTACACTATCTTGAAGACTAGGGGATTCTCAACATCTGGGCAGCAAAAATATAAAACAAGACACTATTGGTCTCACAAGCTCCCTGAATCCACAGACACCAATCACTAATCATAGTCATCTGTATTCACCCTCACAACTAAAAGACCAAATACTACAGAGACCATATACTGGCAAGTTAAATTTTCATATAAATTTCTATTATAGAAATAATTCTGTTAAAGGTTATTTTAGTTAACTCCCCGAATATATTTTAACCAAGTAGCTTATTTTTATCTGTTATATTGAATAAAGGTGTTTGAATGAAAACATTACAAATTAGGTGGTGAAATATCAGATATAACTGTATTTTATGGACATCTACAAGTTTTCAGTATCTCTTTGTGTTGAATCCTTAAAGAAGTTACAAAAAGACAAAGGTGGTACATGAGTGAAAAGAAACAGCAAAACGTGTGTAGATGAAGGAAAGAGAGGTTTATTGTAAAAAAGAATACACTACTGAAAGGGAGGGAATCAGGTGACAAGCTATTAATTCCTGAAGCAAGGATATTTGCCACCCACCCCATTCAGCCAGATGTGGCACAAGGCTGAATTTAATGTGGGGTGTTCGAGCCCATGGGCTCAGGCAAAAATTCCCCATAGACCCCGTAAAAACAGGGTCAGGTAGCTGTCTACCACCCCAGATGAGACTCTGCCCTTCGGCATTGCCTTGTCTGGGTTCCTCACTGCCCAAAGGCAGAAAGTTTGACTAGCTTAGCTGGAGATGAATCTCCAACTAATTCCCAAAGAAAGTCCCCAGATATATCCTGTGCTCACTATATATAGCTACTGATATAGTCAGTCCACATAGGGAATGTGGGACACTCCATTATAACACTTTGTGCGACTTGGGAGCAGTACTGAGGGAGGGTGTCATATTGTTACAGTCAGTGACATAAAATTATTCAGCACCTTTACAGAAGCATAATCTTATTCTCTTCAGTGTTTGTGAAAGTTGACTTTAAACCTTTTATTCTCAAATAAATGAATTAAGATCAGACATATGTCAAACTGGTGAGTTTTAGAAAATAAAAAAACATCACCAACCCATGACCATCAGTTATTTTTTTTGCAAAGGTCTAAAATCTTAAGTATATTTTACAAGAAAACAGGATTTTTTTTTAATCATTTCACCCTAAGCAAGTCAATAAAGCCGCTATGATGCAAGGGGTTACAGAGTGTGAAAGAATATGAGATAGAAAACACTAAAAAAAGAGAGAGAACAATAAAATGAAAGGAATTAAGAAGACAGAAGATTAGGATTGATATTGCATTTAAATTTTTGAAGATCAAAGTTGACTGGAAAGCAAAAAACTGGAATCGAGTTCCACAAGCGAGAAGTGCAAGAAACTGTTAGCATAGAACTTATGGTTACAGCTTGCCATTTCAGCTGTAAGACTATGTGACCTTGTGGCCAATCAAGTAGTACACTTAAATTCATAAAGTCTAGGTACCAAAGATGGAAGCTTTAACTTGTTTATTTAAATATATTGGTGAGATGTTTTTTTCATTTCCACAAACAAGCAATGAAACATCTCGTGGATAAAAAAAAAAACAATTTACAAAAATTTGTCAAATAGTGGTCATTGTAAACAAAAATATAATTTTAATTGTTTCTCTATTATTGACAGCACAAGCACACCATACAAATCATCTATTAAAGAAAGATTTTGGATTGCTAAAAAGGAACCTTATTTAAATAAACAAGTTAAATCCTCTTGAAGCTGTAAAAGTAATCCTTTGAAATTAGAATATTGTATATAAATGAACCCTTTTTTTTTCCTCTCTCTAAGAATTATTTGATTGATTTCAACTCTGGAAGTATAGTTTGATTTCCCATCAGTAATGTGAAAGTGCAAGTGAAGGGTTTAACAAAACAGGAGCAGAGGGAAAATTTAGAACTAAGTCTAAATAGAGAAAAGAAACTTACAAAAGTATTGATGAAGACAAAGTTATTCCAAAAATCATAGAAACAGCTTATTCAAAGCCTGGAACACCATGCAAGAAGTCAGAAAAATCAAATAAACCAAGATTGCAACTAGATCCAGTCCCAGGTTTAGAAAACCATCAAACTATTTGAAAGATAGTGTAAATATTTGTGCAGGCATAATCCTTACTTTCCAGATAGTTTTTTGTTTGTTTTATGTTTCAAGAAAATAATATTATAAGAAATGGTTGTTCAAAAAGAAGAGAATAACTGTCATGATAATCTCCAGTCACCTTTTATAGGCATTAGTATATCCATGATACACTAACACCTTAACACAATGGAAGGCCCAGAATTCAAGAAAGAAAGAAATGTCAAATATGCATTATGTTTAAAAAGCTTATATATATATATATATATATATATTTGCTAAAAGTAGGTAATGGTTGACTCATGAAATGAAGAGTTTAAAATTGTAATGATCAGAGAAGCATCCTCTCCTGTGAAAAAACTATCTAAATAGAACTTCCTTCTTACCAATATGGAATACGAAGGGGATGGAGATAATTTCACCCAGTGTACATGGCATGGTGGGGTTTAATGAGATAGGTCTAAAATAATGGAACCAAGGATTGCCAGAACAACTTCCATGAAAATAATGATAGAGTAGCAATAGGGTTGAAACATTTCATCTGTGGGAGAGGGGTGGAAATATTTTGTCAGCCATAAGATTACATAGTTGCTTTTGAACTTTCTCAAGGCTGGAAATTCAAGTTCGAGCAGCTCCAGACAAAATATGGGAACAATATTCCGTTTTTGATATCATCTGACTTTATAAAAATCAGATCATACCAAAAATATGGCAGGAGGAGTCAAATACTTTCTGGAGCAGTACAAGAAATTAAATATTTTTCCACCATTTTGTCTATTCCTTAAAAAGTATAATTGAGCTTTGCTGGACTGTGGGATTATCTGTGACTGGGTGGTCTAAAGCAAGCTGGATAAGACAATGGTTTCTTCTATAAGGAGGACACAAGTTCAAACCCTGTCAGAAGGTACAATCTTTTTATTAAGATTCTTGAATGCAGGTAGAGGTAATTCACAAGGTTTTTTAAAACACAAAAAAAACATGGGTATCAACTGAATATTGTGTTTAAGTAATGAGAAATGTTGGATTAAAATCAAAATCTATTAATTCCTTAGAAATTCAATATAATCTCTACATTAAACTGTTATTTATATTATATATAACAGCTTAACGTAAGTAAAGAACAATTACATATTGAAATATATCAGTCATCAAAGCATGACAAAAATATAAATATTTTCCTTTCTCTGACTTCTTTTCATTCTTACCCCTATGTCAGGTCATTTTCTTTTCTCATTCTTCTTCTATGTGTTGTGTCCTTTCAAGACGTGGGTCATCATAGCTTCCCACAACTTCCTATCCTTTGTAGCCCTTAGTAAGGCTTGTCTTTTTGCTACCCCCCTTATCCTTGTTCTGCCAACAATTTACATAAGCTCATTAGTGAGGTTATGCATTGCATTCCTCTGTCCCTCTTGCTTTCAATATGTCCTGTGAGTGTCAAAATTTCCATGCCCTCTTTCCTCATGATGTGCTTTAGAAATTTCAACTCTCTCTTTCTGATTCTAAGTAAAAGCATCCTTTTTGATTATAGAAATATGTCATATCTGTTGCCAGCATATGAGCCATACACACAATTTGGCTAGCAATAATTAAAATAAAATAATGATAATTAATTAGCAATTCACCTATATTAGATTTTTAACATTAGCATTTGTTATTGTTTTGTTTTATTCAACCACAGTTGAAATCATAGGTTTCACAACCCCACACCACACTTAATAATGAATTCCTTATTTTTAATATACGTATAGTAAGAACAGGGCTACATGTCCCAAGGTGTGGCAGTTCTCTGCTCACTAGAGAATTCTCTCTCTGAAGTTTTAAATCAAGAGTAACATACACAAGGAGGAAAGTGGACATGAAAAAAATTTACTATTGCCTGCCAGTCATCTCCCCCCACCCCACCCCACCCAGTTCACTCTGCCTGCAATAGAGTGAGTTTTAAAGTTTTACTCCTCACTTTAATTTGCACATGTACCGGTTTTGAATTCTTCTAAACTGGTTGCCAACAATGGCTAGAAAGCCCAATCTGCATTGCTATTTAATTCGTAACCAGCAGGTAGAAGAGATGGCTTCATATCTTTCCTCAGAGCATTTGTGGGAAAGTGAATTTAAAAACTCAGCCAGAACTCAAACAGCTTGCCTATTTCTCAAACTTGGCCCCTCACTATTACTCTACATCATGCCAATTCTTTATGTGTAAACAATAGCAAAAAATAGCTATCTTTATTTAAATAAAATTAGCCTCCAAGTAAAATGAACCATTTAATTAAACTGTTCTCTATGTTTCTTACAGTGTAGTCTTATTTGTTCAAGCCTTTCTTGCGAGACATTCAGATACCTTTATCTATAAACTTGTCACTAGTAATCTAACTATAAGGCATAGTGTAATGAAGAAAAGTTCAAGGAATTTATCTTGCAATGACTTGCTCACCAGATAATTAATTGATTTATTTGATCCTGAGTAGCATGTTATTGCAAGATATGTCAACAGGTGAAAACAACTTCAAAGGATTCATCTTGAAAAGACTTGTTCATCACGATGAGATAAATTTCTCTGACCCCGATGAGAAGGTTATTGCAAGATGATTTCTTTGACCTTTTCTTCATCTGTTGACTATTGTTCATCTAGTTTTATTATTAAACACAGTAATATTACTCTTCATATATATTGATATGCTATTTATAAATAAGCAATATTAATTTTCTTATTCTATCGCTATTACTATGGCAGATGCACATACAAGTTACATTCCTTAGTTCTACCAGCAAGGGCACATCATACCATGTTCACAGTTGCAAATAATCCGCCATTCCCTTTGTGTTCGTTCAATAAGAATTAAGTCCCACTCAGACATCATCATCCCCAGAACCATTATTTTGTGGAACAAACTCCCAAGTAGATGCATATTTTCATATAAAATCTATACCATCTTCTCTGTGATTATTGTCTTTATGATTAAGGGGGTTTAATATATATAACCTAGTATATATATATATATATATATATATATATATATATATATATATTCATTTCAATACATATATAGGTATAATTTGGGTACTTCAACATGGTGTAAGGATCAGCAAACTTATCCTGCCAGATTAGTTATGACTAAATAGTGAGTTTGATCCTCACTGTGTGCCCTGCACGTTCAGATTCGTGCTACACTTAGAAAATCACCATATCTATCTATAATAATTACTGTTGTATATTTATATCTTTTGTGTCACGTTCTATAGTGGAAAAGGAAGTAAATTTATGACTGGTTACTTCCCATAGTCACTTCAATAATCTATACAAAGAAAATATTTATCTTTATTTAAACAAAATTAGGTCCCAAGTAAAATGAACCATTTAATTAATCTGTTCTCTATGTTTCTTAGATGGCAGTCTTATTTGTTCAAGCCTTTCTTGTGAGGCATTCAGATACCATTATCTACTGTGACCCACTTGCTTTAACTTGATCTGGAGATAGGCATTGTCATCACCATCTTTGTCATTCTGTTGCTGATCTTCTTCGGAGAGGTGTTTACATTTCAAATAACTGTTATATTAAAAAACATAAAAAGATATTGCACAAAAAGCAATTTATCTAATGCCAAGAGTAATCAATGCATTATAGATACCATTACCCGTCTAAAAAAATATAAAGGGAACAGATTAATTAAACAGTTCATTCACTTCTATTTTAGTTTTGAATTCTAGATCTCCATTTTATTGAATCTCAAAACTTTTGTTTCATTACATCTCAAGCTTAAAACTTTCTAACAATTGCTGTCATTTTTGACAACACTGATGAACTAGTAGATAATGAATCAGTAAGTTATCTTATGGGATAAGAACTTTGATATACCAATGTGTTGGTGAGAAAACTAAAATTAATTTTTTATGTTGTTAACTAAAAATTCCTGTTTCAGTGATTGTTTTTATGAAATCCTGCATTCCAGTTTCTTTTGTCAATAATACAAAATAATTCCTAGAATATGTTTGAAATTATAAAAAGTGTTCTGAAATATATATTCATTTTTGTAATATAAGGAACCACCAGAATCCTTTCTGGACAAAACTTATATTTTATAAGCTATTTCTTTACTTTCATTTTAATCAATAAGAGAGAAACAGAAATTCCATCATAGACAATTTTATTTAAGAACTGAAAATCAAAATTCTTGTGCTAAAAATAAAGAATTTTGTAATGTTGTAAAAAGATTTCTTCTAAAACCAAACAGATTTTTTTTTTTCATTTGACTTTTTATTCTCGATAGAAAATTATTTCACCAATTTTTTTGTTTGAAAAATAATCTCCCTTTGAATTACATCAATTTTTATTTATCTTTGTTTTTTATTTTCCTTCTTTAAATAAGATTACTCTGAATAGTTTTTCAAATGAAACAACACTAAATAGTTTGGATATTAAACATGAAAAAAATCATCAGTTGATAAAAATTAAAAAGGGAAGATATTTTACCGAAAAAAGTACAGAAAATCAATAAGAAAACAAGTTTTAAATAATAGGTTTGTTTGAATTTTTAAAAGAGAAATAGAAAAGATATTTGAGTAGATAAGAATAAAAAATACTTCAGAGATTTTTCTTTTCAATATTTTACATAGATTATGTCTTTACTTAGACAAGAAGAAAGCTCTTTACATGCTAAAAAAGCTATCTTTATAACATAAAATAAATTTGTTCCAGTCAAAATAAATATATTACCTACCTCCACTAAAAAATCAACAAAGAGAGGCAAAACCAGGAAAATTTAATAAAAATTGTCTCATGTCATAAAACTAATAAAATTTTACTAAATATGATTAATCTCAAATGATTAATAAATATTTTTAATATACACTATTTAGTTTAGAAATAAAATTATTAACAGATCTACTTTTAAAATTTTACAACAATTTTACAAACTATAATGGATAATTTTTCCTTATTTAGAGGTGGAGCTGTTTTATATATTATTATTGTAAATTATTCAGAATTTCCTTTAATTCAATTTTAATACAGTTTATAGTAAAAGTAGTTATGACTTGTTGCTGATGAGAATGAAAACTTTCAAAAGAATTACTTAAACATTTTAATGCATATTTATATAAAGAACATGGTTCACAAAAGAAGAGAAGGAAAAAATTATATGGTTACAGGTAGCTTCAAAAAAAAGAAAAAAAAACATTTATCTGCTTAACTGCTAGAAAATGTGTATGTGATCCGCCACGTGGCTGGAGGAAATTAATAAGTTGGCTGCCCAAGTAATGTCTTCTTGCAAGAGAAGAGTTCCATTATTGTCACTACTACATCTTCCAGCAAAAACAGAAAGAAAGTGTTTATATCTTTCTTTTATAGTTCTGAATAGAAAAACAGCTAGCAAGTGTTCTGGCAGACAAGGTGAGGTAATCCCCACAAGTTCATGAGATTTTCTTACATTTTGTTTTGGAATTTAAAACTAAAAATAATTGCTAAAAAGGCCAAAAATTAATGATTAAAGATTAAAATATATTTTATCAAAGAAATAAAAATTCTCAAATGGAAAGTAATATAAAATTTAAACATCTGACATATGTTATGCTGTAAAACTAAGCCAAATCCATTTTTCTCAAATGAAGAAAAAGAGAGAAATCCATGAATAAAAACCTATTTCTAATTTTAAGATTACACATATACTGAAAAAGAAAGGTTTCTTTTACAATCTGATATATTATAGAAAATATGTAAAAAAATCATAATAAAACTGGCCAAAATTTAAAAATTCTAATTTGGTTGTATGTATTCTACAAAAATATAAATTAAAAATATAAATTAAATGCTAAACTGAACTCCAATTTTGTATCTGTCTTTATGCATTATTTCATGCATACTTTTAAAGTATGGAAGCCTAAAAAGATTTTTAAAAAAAATCAAGTATTTTCATTTTTTTTTTTTCTTTTCATAAAAAATAGTAACTTGGGGTGAAGGTTAAAATTTTTATAACTCAATAAATATTCCAGTTACAAATAAAAAGAAAACGCAACTTTATCTTCTTTGTTCTTCCCAGGTTTCCATATTTTAAAATTATTGATGCTATGGACTAAGATATACTTAAATAAAAATGAAAAAAAAGTAATGTCTCAATTTAGAAATATATTTACACTGTCATGACCACCAATAAAAAAAAATAATTTAATTTCCAGAATAAATGGAAGCTGCATTCCTTCAAAGCACATAAAAATATATCAAAAATATATTTTTCTAAAAAATAAACAAAAGAAAAATTATTTGCATCTCTCTACTGTCATTTTAGCAACTTCAAAACATATTTAGCTGAAGAAAATTGACAAAGTATTACTATTTACTGTGTTTATGGCTTCTTTTTCTGAGGTTAACCAAACTAATTTCCTTGCCTTTGTGTATTTTTAACACATTGAGCATTTACAGAGACCAAACAATTGTTATGAGCACAGTTAAATGGTGGGTAATGTATTTTGTCAGTAGTAGCAGTGATATGTGTAATAAGATCTGAGAAGCCATACCCTGTTGTCAACACATGAAATATTCATCACTAGCAAAAATGCATAGTCAATGCTGTTGACTATGTTGAAAAATAGTGTTTTTTTTTACCTGAAAACTTGCTCTATCTAGTAGTGCTATGGTACTCTTTGTACCAATTGTAGTTCCTTTACAAATACGAAGCATTACTTTTAGAGCTTTCTTCATATATGCATGTTAAAAATCCTGCTTATGACTGAAATCAACACCCTGATTGTGGGTCTTTTCTGTTTACAATCAATTAATTCTTATTCTAAGAAAATTAAGTTAAATCACAAGATTAGTGTTAAAGCAATTAAAAATAAGGA
The DNA here is from genome assembly GCA_903632075.3 of Acanthosepion pharaonis. Taxonomy (NCBI): domain Eukaryota; kingdom Metazoa; phylum Mollusca; class Cephalopoda; order Sepiida; family Sepiidae; genus Acanthosepion; species Acanthosepion pharaonis. The sequence goes on along the minus strand of CAHIKZ030002179.1, from coordinate 648,408 downwards.
AAATGGTCATATAATTGTAAAACCTATGGTAAAATGATAAAAAAATGTGTGCAAATCACACAAAAGAGGTTAGTAATTTGTAATACTTTTAGATATTTTTTTCATATTTTTGCAAAATGAAATCAGTTAATATTTGAACTTTCACATAAAAAAATTTCCAATTTACAAGTGATAGTATTTTGATGGTAAACTTATTTCTTACCAATTATCCAACAAATTTTGAATATTCACAGTGACATGCAGAGGTTTGGTGATGCGCAGGGCCAACTGCTTGATTGTATGCCTCCTAAGACTCAAGTAGGAGTCAGGCTATAGGAACTAGTACTGAGAAATCTGTGAAAGAAAGACATTTTAAATAAGTAAAAACTGATGAAACATGAAATAAACACTTTATTCAAATTAAGTATAAACTAAACTTTTATTTCACTCTTTGATTAGATGCTCTCCCAATATGGATGCCTGGGACCATTGCACCCCCTGACTCACACTTCTGCATACTCGACACACAAATGCTTCTTCAATTTAAAAATTCTTTCATAAAATAAAAAAAGAAATCTCTTCATTTATTTTATCTTACATAATCATATAATAATTGTATTTACAGATTGTTTGTTTTCTTAAACAATACTTTTTAAAAATATATTACATTGTAAACATAGGACATCTAATGATTTTAGTGCAATGAATTAATTTAAATTTTCTACATCAGTTATAAATTATTGTTTCAAGGACTTTTTTTTAAAGAACAAAACATTTTTAGTATATTAGATACCTTAGATTAGTTGATATGATTCTAGCCTAACATAGGAATATAGTAATGGAAATATTAGTCATTTCCTTATTAGGAAATATTGAGCAAACTATTGACCAATCAGCCAGTGCTACTTTCGGTTGAAATTTATAAAATGTTCCTTTTAAAACAATTTTTCAGGAAAATAGGTTTCTCAAGTCCTCTATTATCACTCATTCTAGCAGTGATGGAGGTTTTCATCCTAACCTTTTGTTTGAAGTAGTGTAAAGCATCATTGATTTGGCACTATTTAAATAGACTGGTCCATTTATAAAAAATAGGAAAAATCTTTTTAGAACTAATTTTTATAGGTTAGCATTCTTTCAACCTTCCTTAGACAGTGACACTTGTAAGAATCAAATAGTATTGATTTTTTATCATTTTTAGAAGTGGGGTCCTGTTTATAATATTGATATAGTATAAAATCAATCCCTGATTTTATTATTACAACTTGGCTGTTTGTTTACAAATGTCATTTGAAATTGTGATTACATCATTGATATCTGAATACAAAAGCAGATTTTTTATTTTCCTTTTCCAAAAAGATTTCTTTTAAATAAAGAACAAACAGATATATACATTTTTATGGGTTTTATTGTAAGAAAATATTTTAAAAACAAGAAATTTGGCAAAATATATTTTCATCAAAAAGCAAACTGATATATAGATTTTTGAAGTTGTCACATTTTTAATTAAAGAACAAAAATTTACATTAATTAACAAGAGTATTTAAAAATTTGCAGATACCAATGAGATAAGCACATTTTAAGTGTACGACATTTGTAAATAAAAATCCAAGTGCAGATAATTTTGCAAAATCAGGAATCAATTTGAAACAGTTTCAATATTATAAACAGGATTTCCCTTCTAAATCAGTTAAAAAAAAAAAAAAAAAAATCAATATTTTTTTATTCTGACAGATATCACGACCTAAAAAAGGTCTAAAGAATGCTAATCTATCAAATTATTCCCCAGAAAAATATCCCTATTTTTTAATAAGCGCATCAGTCTATTTATGTAGTGTAGAATATATTTCTTTAAAAAAAAATAAAGGAAAAAAAAGGAAATTTATTATCATCTGAAATTTATTTACACTATTTACATTGTTCAGACTGTTGTCCTCATCTTTATTGTCATATTCACAATGTTTTGGCTGTTGTATGCTCCAGCCTTCTTCAGCTGATATACATTGGAATTTCAAACTGAACTCTTTACTTTGTCATGAATATGACAATAAAGATGAGAACAATAATCCAGTCTGAACAATGTAAATAGTGTAAATAGTTACAATACCTCATCTCAGAAATATAGACAAACATTTGAAATTTGATTAACTTTATCTATTTTATCTTTTTTGCATAACTAAGACATAATTTGCTCCATATTTCATTACAAAAACATAAAAACTTGTCACAAAAGTTATAACATTTAATTTTGTTTGTATTGATTCAGGATCAAAACAAAATTCCATATTAGGTCCACTTCAAACATATGAAATACAACTAACTCAAGCCCATCACCAAACTGGTTTGAGTGGTGGGGGTTGATCTTTAAGACAGGTGGTAGAGAGCAAATAAAAATCTTGACAGTAAAATTAATACAAATCATTTTCACAGATGGAGGTAGAAACCATCCCCACCCCACCAACAGGCATGAACTCACTTTTCATTAAATCTCAGATATATTTTACTACTCAAACTTGTATTATCTAAATACATACTATAATTTTTTCATATATTTATCTATCCTCCTTATCCTCACAATCTTCACTTCCTACCACCTCCTCTTTCATTCATATCACTTATCTCATTCATCATAACCATTTTAACAGTAACCCTCTACCTTGAGTGGCTATTGAGCCTTGTATTGGGTGACCTTTGGCATAAAAAAAATCTTTTGAAGTACAGTACTCTAGTACTTTTAGAAAACCATATTCAATTAGAATTGTATAGGTCACAAAATACAAATTAAACAGAATTCATGTGGATGAATATTTTTTAATCATTTCATCCCAAGCAAGGAAATAAAGCCACTAAGATGCAAGGGAAGGGGTTAGTAGGAATGAAGAAAACAGAGAATATTTTCAAGGAGAAAGGACAAGATTCAAGGAGACAGATGATGCTGATTGATGTTGCATTTAAATTTTTGAAGACTGTATCTGACAGAAAAGTAAGAAGCTGGAAGAGTATTTCATAGGCGAGAAGCACGAGTGAAGAAACTATTAAAATAGAACTTATGGTTACATTTAGCAATTTAAATAGTAAAATGATGAGACCTAACAGCCAATCTAGTCAGTCATTGAAGTGCTATAAGTGATATACACTTGGGCAATCATGTCTCTTTCAATTCATCACTAAGTAGAAAATTTTCTTTCAGTAGGTTACCATTTCTTTCTGCAATAGACTGGTTGCCGACCAAATCTGTAAGATCCAGTCTGTTCTACTATTCAACCCATAGGTGGGGGAGTATAGACAGAGTCATACCTTTTTATGTGATTGTTATGTACCTGACTGGAATTTGAACTTGGTTCATTCTCACTCTGAGCCATTACACCACACACAGTACTATGCTTAAATTCATTAAGTCAATCTAGCAAAGAGAAAAATGCATTAGAACAATTGCCATGAAAATATTTGTAGAAAATGCAAAGAGAAGCTATGTTATGGTGATAGGAAAGTGATTGAAGTTGAGATGTCAGGTCAGGATCAATAATATTGCAGATTCTATTTTAATCAGTTTATCTTAGTAATTTGTATTAAATTAACATTTAACTGATAATGAGACAATTAAGTGTTACAACGTACTTTGGATATTCATTACTTATCTTCTATCATATACATATATATATATATATATATATTTGTTTATGTCTATGTATATATCTAAGATGTTTTAAAGCTTTTCTTGCCTAGTTCTTTGTTTATTATATTTACCAAAGTCCAGGAATGATAGCAATCTTCCCTCTATTTGTCACCCTGTTGTTGTTGTTGTTTTTTGTTACTGTTGTTGTTGTTATTTTTATTATTATTATTATTATTTTTTTTTTGGTAATTTAATTTTAACCAAACTCTGTTTTTTAGTATGTTTTTTACCTTGTTCTTAGCCCAATTCACATCTAATTTTTGCTTTTTTCTTTTTTTGCGTCTGCATGCACAGCTACGACACACAATACCCGACGCGGTAAGCAAAACCTTTTCGTTCTTTTGCATCAAATTTTTAATTATTTTCTGGCTTGCATGCCCATATAGCTTCTTCTTCTCCTGGTTCTTATTCCTCTTCCTAGAATGGTCCACCTCTATTTTGCAGCATAGCTTTTTATATATATATATATATATATATATATATATATATATATATATATATTAATATGTCTTAACATACAATGATAAACATTGTGTGTTGCATATTAATGTTTTTTCCAAATTCATTCTCTCACCTGCATTGCTTTGGATTTGCTACCCTTTACCTGGTTTAGCTATATTTTAATTAATTTTTTTTTTTAAAACTTCTTAGCAATTATTAAACAAGGCTAGGGTGGAAACTAACTATACCTTATAATTCATGGCCAATCTAATTACCGTTTTAAACATTAAAAAAATCAAAAACACCACTTTTCCTTAATCTCTCTAAAGTATATATAATATATATTTTGTAACATATATTTCTTATATATGTATAATATGTATTGTATATATAATTCTGTGCTCTTTCCACCAAAGGAAATTGTTTGTTTCTTTTTGTTTTGTTTTTATTTTTTCTGTAACAATTTAATTTTTTGTGTTTTGTTAATTTTTTTGTTTACTTTATGTTTTTGTTTTGTTTATACTTAAACTATAAATGATTTAATAATTAACTCACAAACAGCTAATATTCTTTCTTTCTTTTTTTGTTTTTGAATATATGCTTGCCTAATTAAAAGGTTTGTTTGTTTGGGTTTTTGTTTATAATTTCTTTTTTAAATTGGAAATATAAAAAAAATATTCAGTTATGCTTAAAATTACAACCCAAAAAATTATAAAGTATGAAAACAGATGACAGAAAATGGCTTGGGTACCAAAGATTCATAAGTTGTTTTATTTATTTTAAAACAGAATTTAAGAATAAATATACATAAAGCAACAGATTTAAAAAAAAAAAAAAAAAAAAAAAATTGCTATATTTTCTAAAAGAACCATTCTTTAAAAAAATTTATAGCAAAATCTCTGCTGTTACTCCTGATTATCTTTCCTTCCTTCTTCAATAATTTTCCTTATAAAAGTCAAAAGACTTCACGTATATATATATATATATATATATATATATATGTGTGTGTGTGTGTGTGTACAGGTATAGACATGTATAAAACTATATATGAGATGTGCTCCTACGTATATTGATATATTCATTTGTTTACATATATATGTAATATAGTTGGACATGGAGTTGGCAATTAGATTTCATAAAAACAACTTACTATGATTACAGATTGTTCAAGACCTGAAAAGATTTCCTCTATGATCAGAAGCCAGGAGATTAAAAACAGATTTTTTTAACTGCTGCTAGTTATGTGGGTTATGTTATGCAAAGTGAATTTGTTAGTCCAATACATCTTTTCTGCAAAAAGGATTTGTCTGTCTAACACGTTTATTATGCCGAGTGAATTTGTTGGTTCAAAGCACCTATTTTCCAGAATTAATTTTTGGTTTATCACATCCATTATGCAAAATGAATTTATTAATTTCCAGACTGAATTGTTGGTTCAGTGTATTTTCAGTGCAAAATAGATTTGTCGGTTCAATGATTCCATTCTACAAAGTGAATTTTTCATCCAACAAATTTATTCTGCAGAGTGAATTTGTCAGTTCAACACATCTATTGAGTGCTCAATGGGACTAAGTTCTGGGTGATTGGTGGTCATACCAACAGACTGAATTATTCTTCATGTTAACTAATACATTCCTGTATAACTCATCTAATGAGTCAGACTTCAAACACTTGCATATATGTGTGCATATATATCACCATATATTTATATGTATGAATATATACAGGTATAGGCATGCATAAAAGTATATATGAGATGTGCTCCTACATATACTGATATATTCATTTGTTTACATACATATGTAACATAGCTGGACATGAAGTTGGCAATTAGATTTCATAAAAACAACTTACTATGGAAACAATAGTGTGCTGAAGCTGGGATCATATACTTATATATGCTCATACCCCCACTAAAAAGCTACACATTGTCTTATTCAGACCGTCCACTGCCATTGAACATGAATGTCACTATGAAAGGTTAGGACTTGGTCTTCATTGATGATCAGGTAGATAATGAACAACAAAGCATATCAATGGTAGGCTCTAGTGCTTCCCAGAAAGATTTTTCCAAAGTGAATCCTGATGCCATTGCTTTTCCAGGTCCAGGAAAATAATATCAATCTATCTGCTATAGACCTATTAGAATGAGACATTGTATCAATGAAAGAAGATGGGTTGATCTGATGAGCCCAACCCTCTTCTGAGAAAGTGGGATACATTGAAAATGTTTTCAATGGTGGACATTGGTTAGCATAAATACTCTGGTAGCAAGGATCAATGTACTGCGTGTTTTGACACATTCTTTTGTTCACCTTGATTATAAATATATCTGCAATTTGTGCCACAGTAGCCACTTTGTTGGCTTGTACTTGGTAGAAAATCCTCCATTCACTTCTCACATCAATAAGCTCTGACTGCCCAGTACCTTGTTATTGGTTAGTGATTTTGTCCATCTTGCCAAGTATTTATCACAACTAAATAAAGACACCTCACAATATGTGCCATTTCATAAAATCTCTTCTGTTCATCTGATCATAACAGTTTGGCCTTTATTAAACTCACAAAAATCTTTCTTCTATTATACATAACTGGCATTTAAAACACCAGAATAAAGTTTTCAAGGCTCACTTACCTTCTGTATTTGCTTGACATGTTCAGTTGTCATGAGAAATTAGTTGTCATCCTTTTTCCATATTGCTGGTTATAATACTTTAGTGTACACACACAAGTGTGTATATATATATATATATATATATATATATATATATATATATATATATAATATATTATATATATAATTATTTATTTAGAAAATTTATAACATAAACATGTTATAAAATCACTACAAAAATAGCCATTTTGTTTCAACATCCCCGGTGTCTTATCAAGTGATGATGTTGAATGCAAAACAAATGGTTTTAAAAGTTTTAAATTAGTTAACGATCTTTCACAAGGGGAAAACCTTGTTCCAAAAGCTAGAATGACCAATCAAAATGCAAGTATAGGAAAATTCAAAAAGCCTGACAACGAAGTGACGTTATAATAGCTATTCAGATAGCTCTACTTTGTATTGAGCACTCTTTTAAGAATAGTAATTGTTGGTTATTGGAATTCATTCCGTATACACCAATTATATACTTGGATATATATATATATATATATATATAAATACAAATATAGATATAGATAACTATACTCGTTTCGAAAAACCCTCGAATTTTTGCTATCGCCTATAAGTATACGTTTCCCTTTGCCTCTTTAGCCAGCTTTCCCTGACGATCTATTTAAGTGAAACCTAGGTAGGTTTGTCTGGCTCACTAGGTTTATATATATATATATATATATATATATATAACAACATAGTATTTTCTTCATATATTGTTTTAGGACAGACTGAGAACTAAATTGCTGTCTGTTTTATATATCCCAATTAAATGCATACTATTGTTATTTATATCTGAGTGATGGATAAATGTGACACCCTGAGATGTTAACATGCATTGAACTTGCAAAAGAAGCATTCCAAAGACTTAGCATGGTGCTAAGAAACAGAAAAATGTTGTTAGAAACTGTATTGGATTCCTCTGTGATATCCATCCTCAAATTGCAATGAATGCTGGACACAAATCAGGAGAAGACAGGCAGCAGAAATATGGTTGTACTAAAGGATAATTCCATGGACAGAGCAAGTAAGCAACAAGAAAGTCTTAAAGAAAATGGCAACAGAAAGAACACTTCTACTCAGAATCAGGAAATGACAGCTAAAATTCCTTGAACACATAATGAGGAAAGTGGGCTTGGAAAACTTAACACTCACAAGGTATACTGAGGACAAGAGAGATAGGAGAAAGCAGTGAGCCACTTAACTGAGGAGTTTGTGCAAATGGATGGTGGGACAGTGTGTGGAAGCCTTAGCAAAAAGTGAAAAGGAGAACATGACACAGAAAATGAAGGAGGAATGGAACTGTTTAAATAAACAAAGAGGAATACAGCAAAATTTATTACTCAGAAAATTGCTTATTATAATTTTCCAATATCAAGGTGAAAATTCTCATGAAATTGTTCATTAGTTCTTTGATTTAGTAAATGTTTTGTTACTTTAACTAAATACAGAATGAAATCATTACAATGGTATTTTTAATCTGTTTCATGATCATTTTCATTAAGATCAGGTTGCATTTGTTCAACAAATCAAACTTCAGCACTGTATCTTACTGAACATGTAATGCAATGTTAACTATCAATAGCTTGCAAGTTTGGCTTATTAACTCTTGAATTCTGACAAGATCAGATTTTTACAGAACTTGTTTCTTAAAGATATTTAAATGATATTATCAATATACTTATCAATATTTCTGCATATTTTAAGCCAAAAGTTCATTTCTGACTCTTATAATTTTAAATATAAGTTATCTTTATTAGAAATAATGCATAATTTGAATATCATATTAAACAATTTCAAAATTTAGGTTTAACAGTTTTAGATATCTAAATTTGTTTTAATTCATACTTTTGCAAAGATATATTTGGATAAAACTAAGGATAAAGATAAAAATCTGCACTTATAGTGTTTCATGTATATACTCAGTCTGCAGAAGATAAAAGCTTTTTTAGATTATCTTTGAAATTTTAGACAATTTTTTCATATTTTTTATTCCATCAGTATTTATATAAATTTCTTTTAATATATGCCTACTCATAAAGTTAATGTCATTTTTTTTTAATATTTCTTTACATGTAAAAGGTTTCACTTACAGTGTTTCTAGTAGCAATTCACTTCTTTTGTTTACATTTTCTAAATGAAAAGTATGTAATATATTATTAAAAGGCGGACTCTAAAATAGAGTTATTGCCCCTTGCCTACATACCCACAATTCCTTTTCATTAAGTGTACTCCGTCTTTAAATAAAGCCCTTGTATTTTACATATGCTTCATTTCTAACTCAGTCTATTACATATGCTAATATTTTGCTGAATGTCTTTTATAAGTGACTGCAATATTCTTAAAAAAAATGTAAAATGTAACACTTTTGCCTCAAATTACCTCTAATTTTTTTTAAGTTATTTTACAAAAAAATTTTCCTACTATAATTTAATTCTTTCTAACCTTTGGAAAATTTTTCAGGATTCATATGTAAACCATATTTTGGATATAAATCAACCAATACACAAATTGGGAAATATATGCTTTGGAAAAAAGGAGTAATTTCAACATGTTTTTAATCTCTCCTTACAAGATAAAAATTAGAAATCTTCCCACATATTTATAAATGAATTTGCTTGTCTTTCTTTTAAAAAAGATGAAATCTTATCAATACAGAATCTAAACAATTGTCTTAATGGAGTGTTTGGAAAGACAGAAGAAATATGTTGGTTTTCTCCATGCTCCAAGACCCACATTAGGCATTAATATATCTGTGATATGCTAACACCTTGACAGAAGGAAGGACTCAAATAACTTGAATAAAAAAAATTCCAGAAATGAGTTATTCATGAAAATATTTTATCAACAGCATTCAAGTAAACAAATACAAATTATACAGGGTACAACAGATAAATTATTGTCTAAATTATGCAAAAATGAAAATAAAACTGACATCTCATTTTAGCAGATACATTTACAAAAATTTCTCAAAATTATTTTGAAATTCTAAAGAGTAAATTTATTCAATAAAATAATCATTGGCTTCAACCACAGCCTCCAGACATCTTTGGAATCTCCTGCATCTCTTCTGTACAGTTTCCTTGAATACTGCCATAATCCTTGCCTTCAGTTCATCTTTGGTATTACAAGGAGTTTTGTTGGTCTCTTGTTTAACTGCACCCCACATATTATAATCAAGGGGGTTGCATCTGGGTTTTTTTTAGGTGGACTGATGTAAGGGGTGATGTGGCCGCAGAAATTGTCTGATAGCCATGACTGTGTTCTCCTTGTGTATCCTAGCACAGAGTCCTGTTGTCAGACATGGGGTTTCCCACCATCCACCCTCTTGACACCCAAACACACTGAAATGTTTGTATTGGAGCTTCCAGTGCAAATGCCAAGTACAATAGCATGTTGTTTCCAAATTTCTGGCAGAGTGAATTACATCACAGTGCTCTTTTTCTCACAGACGGTGCCCAAATTACCAGACTATACTGTGCAGTTGACAAAATCAAAAACAAACAGCACACATGCATTAAATCAAAAAATAAAATGGCGACAATTTACCCATCGCACCTTGTACTAAGATACTATATATATATATATATATATATATATATATATATATATATATATATATATATATATATACATACACACACTACAAGTTTTCCCCACACAGAGTAATTAAAACATGTAAAAAGACCAACAGTAAGTGAAAGAGATGAATAGAAGACTGGGGATATATCTTAGATTCCTGTTTAAGACAAGAAGAAATTTTGCAATGACCATAATCAACTGATCACTGCTTAGGCTATAATGGAGGCAATCATCAAAAACAAGCTGTCACATGACTCAAGAGCCACTTAAAACTGTCAGTTCTTCTTGCTAAAAGAGAGATGATCACTTTTTGAATCTCTATAGTTCTATCCTGTACTGAAAGATGGAGCAAAGCTTGTAAATAATAATTGAAGATATTCATTTAATTTTGAATATAGTATAAATCATAGTTTTGTTTTAATTATTTAAAATTATTTCCATAAAAAATTCTTGTATATACAAATTGGGGAGGTCTAAGTGCCTTATAGCTTCAAGAATGGAATTGGCAAACCAAGATCAAACTCTAGCTGAAATAATTTACATTAATTTCAAACTAATTCCCTTTGGATAGGTAAGAATTCACTTCTCTTTCTTGCTACAGGTAAATAGCACAATGAAGACAATATATTCTAGGTATTAATAATGGGTCCAGTGAACATCATTTGTCTGAAAAGTGGCTTCACTGAAACCATTAAACATTGACTGTTCACTCTACCAAAAAAATCCAAACATAGAAAATTACGTAAAGTGGAACTTGTACATATGATCCATTGCTAAGGATGCAGGTAAAATGGTTGACTCTTTGTACTCCAGTAAGTACCTGACTCTTCTTGCTATCCTCTACCTTTAAAAGAGCTACATCAGACTAAAAATGGAGTACTATTATCATATTTCGGGCAGGAGATCTCTCTCTCTCTCTCCTTGTGGGTGACAAATTATTTCCCACAGGTGTGTGTGTGTGTGTTCTACTGCTACTTCCATGGAAAGTGCTTGGACAAACTACATTCTCTGGTCCTGCCAAGACAAACCTTTACAGTAAGAACATGCCATGCCACTTACATAGTAGCAAACCACCCACATTCCCATTGTATTCCATTGGTGAGAAGTAAGTTCCACTTGAACAGTTTCTTCTTGTGAAACACTGCCCTGATGTTTGCTCAATCACTACAATCTTAACCTGTTTGTAGAGGATCATTGGGTAGAAGTAGAAGAATACACATGAGTTAAAATTTCCTGCTAGCCGGTCCAACTACATGAGAAAGTCGGACTTTAATTAAGTCCAAAGAAGACAAGGAAAAACAAACAAGACCTATACATATATGTAAACAAATATATGTATTAATAACAAGAAAGGTTACAAGTTACATGGACAGAGTGCATGTGGTGAATATTGTGTGTGTGTGTGTGTGTGTTGTGGTGAGTGTTTGTACGTACGTGTATTGTTCTTAGCGTGTTCCCAGCTTTTGGGAAACACTGTATCTGTGAAAGCTCACATCTGCAAGGTAGTAAGGCTGAACGCCGGAGAAAAAAAGAGATCGAGGCGAAGGGTCAGCTAGTATTTATGGCTAGGGAAGAGAGACCCCTGGTGATGGGTTAAGGAGCTAAAGGAGAAGCTAACTTCGACATGTTCAAGGCTAGGGTTAACCATTATCTTACACTCCTATAAACACAAATGGCCTCCAAACATAACTTGTCTTTTCTTTTCTTCAGATAATGAAAATAAAACGTAAATAAAGAAATAAAAGTGTGATGTACAGGAAGACTGATTTAAATTTAATTACTCATAATTTGGATAGGATAAATATTTAAATGGATTTGCTTTTCGTCACTTTTTCTCGTTTTTAAATATTCCTAGAATTTATACAAAAACATTATTATATGAATGAAAACTTTAGTGATGAATTTATGGAAAAAATCTTTTCATTGTCGTAAAATAACAACAAAAATGAAGCATATAAAAGTTATCTCCCTTTAATTTTGTAACCTTTTAGTGAATTGAGGATTCAGTTTAACGATTCTGGTGAAGCCATTTTCAAGCAAATAACATTAACTATTATGATTGCCTCTCATTAATAATAGGTCAGGTTAGAGATTATTCATTGCTACTGGTACCATATAACCTAATACAAACTGTCATATGTTACAGTAAGAGGAAATGGGTATCATAACAGCTATTACTTGTGAGAAATCATGAAGTGATAATTACTTCACATGGTACCCCAACAATCTAGTGGGTCATGGGAAATATCCATATATACATAGGAAAATTCTAAATAAAACTTTTAAACGTTAGACCATAAAAAACAGAAAATGCCATGTCCCTTCAGGACGTTGAAAATTATAACTTTCCACAGATACTTTTTCTTTGTTATCTGTGAATCACCACACATTCATTGCATTTCCATGGTTTGGAATTCAGATTTTTACTTCTTTTAGATTGGTTGCCATCCAAAGCTAGAGAAACTAGTCTACACTAGTCTTCCCAATGGCATTTTTAAAAAAATTGAATGCAACAGACTAGGCTGGAATTTGAACATGCCTTGTCAATTTCACTTTTTGCACTAGTATACGTTACATGACCCGCACATCCATCAGACTATTAATTACACATTTAAACATTTGAATGAAGAATGTTGTAAGCCATTCAATCTGGTACTTAGCATTTTAAAAAATTTTTAAAAATGAAAAGTTGCTAAAATAAAAGCTTATTTACTCTTCTTGAGCTTAAGTTAAATGATTTTAACCTAAAATTCCACTGCAATTTGTCGACCTTTTTTGGTTGACAAATTAAATATTTAAAAACATTTTATGTAAGTACAATTGTCAAATACATATAAAAAAAACAAAAATATGGGAAATTGAATAGTAACCAAATTTAAAACTAGAAAAATTACAAATTACTGTATTTTTGGTCAATAAAACATGCTTTGTAAAGCGAGGTACAACAGTTCACTGCAGTTCATCTAAGCCATATTGCTTTACATTTTGAACTTGAGTAGACAACGAATTCCTCATAATTCCAGTTTATATGGCAGTGTAACATTTGCATTGACTATTTAAATCATCATACATATAAATATTACATTAAAAAACATGTTTTTCACTAAATAGTAATTTCACTAAATTCTGTAATCATTTTAAATTTTCATTGCACAAAAAAAAAAAATAAATAAATAAATAAATAAAATGACATCCATTTTCTATTTTACTTTTCCTCAACTAAAATTATATTTCCATCTAATATCATTGGTTAAAAAAAAAAATACTTATTCCAATTTTAATATTTATAAATTTATCTAAAACACAACACAAATTTCATAACATATTTATGACAGTTCATTATGTTCAATAGTAAATTTTTAACCCTATATATATATATATATATATATATATAATTCAGATGCTACTAATATATATTTTTGTTGGGTTTCCTGTTCTATTTGTGTTTTTGAATTTTCGACTGTAAATTTCATCTTTCCTATTATTTGTTGAAAAATCTTATAAACCAGAGTTTAACTTAAAGTTTTACAATGTTGTTATCATGATGTATATTTCTGGAAATCATTTCTTGTTTTTGTTACATTATTGTTTCAACATTTGATTTGTTTTCAGATGAGGTTTTCATCATTTTTAACAAATTCTTAAATTTTGGCTATAACAAAATAAAAACTTTAGCAATGACTAAGTTATGAAAGCCAACCAATGAGAACAACATTTTTACAATCTTTTTTCTATAATAATTTTTACTTTTGCATATTTTTCTTATGATGAATGGCAACACTTTTATGGTTTTTAAAGTTATGCTGATATGTATTCTTGCAAAATTTTAGTTATTTTTATTAGTAGTAATATTTTTTATATTAAGGTTTCACAAAGCAATTTGTTCAGAGGGAAGTAAAAATTGAAATTTTCTAAGTTACACCTCCTGTGTTTTTACATTTTAGGAAATAACTTCATTCACAGATGAAAATTTAAAAAAACATATGACACTTGAAATACACTGTCATGATTTAACAGATAAGAAAATGGAAAATAAAAACATTACATCAAAGCTGCTGTTTTGAAAGAATTACAACTAAAAACATAATTTTTTTTTAAATTATTTAAATCTTTCTGTTACATTTAAATCTAAAAGGAGCCATTTTTTAAAATTTTTTAAATTTTTTAAAATAACATGTGGTCTCATAAAATGACTTATTAGATAAGCCAAAATTGAAATTTTCAAAATTGTACCCATTAGATTTATATATTTGAAAAGATAATATCAACCATGGATGTTGACTTAAGAATGCGTAAATCAGAATGTGAAATGATATTTGAAATGCAGTATTTGTTATAACAAAATGGAAAATTAACATATTGCACCATGCATCATTAAAAGTAACTTAAACATTATTTTAAATACTAAGAAAGAAAAAGAACAACACTTAAATCTAAAATTATTTCAATGCCTCCTAAAATGAATACTAAAAAAGAAAAAGAATACTTAAATGTAAAATTATTTAAACTAGCTGAAAACCTGTGTAGCAAACATTTTTATTAATAAATTTATTTATAAGTAAGTGTGTACAAATGAAAAGTTTTGAAATTGATAACTTTTTCCATTCAACAGAAACAGCCATTAAATACCTATCTACTATTCTTTCTTTCATTTTCTTACCGAAATAGTATCTCTATGTCAGTTGCATGTTTTTATGTGATCAACAGAACATTTATTTATTTATGAGGCAGAATGTGGCAGTCATGAAAACTGAGGGTGGGAGGGAGGGCAAGCAGAATTATAAGTTGTCTTTTAAGATGAATGCTAAAATGTCAGAATGAATGCTAGAAAAGAAAAAGAAGACTTAAATGTAAAATTATTTAAATGTCTTTAAAACGAATGCACATTTCATAGATTAAATCAAACAAGTATCATGAGAGAGAAGTAGTATTATATAACACACAAAATTTCAGCTGAATTGCCTGTGTATATTTTTTAAGTTTTTGAAAAATATAAAAACTTTTATAGTTTTCGTATATTTCACTTTCTAAATAAGTTTAAGAATACGTATAAAATTAAAACCAACTGTCTTAATAACAACTAAATGACTAATAAAAGAAACAATTCTCAGTCATGTTTTCTGGTGCATGTTCTATAAAAAGATAAAAAGTTTATATAATGACGCTCTTGAAAAAGTCTCATGAATGATAATACAGTAAAAACAAGAAATGGAATTTTGTGGCATGAGATATTAAACTATGGATCTAATAATCTTTTCCAAAACCCTAACCACTCTCATTTCACAAAGCCTTCTTTATTATTCAAACTCTATTGCCTCTAGATTTCTCCTTTCTATATATTTTACACTCTGTTGTACAAACATATTTTGTAAAATTTTTATTAAGTAAAGTTTTATAATTTTTAATGATATAAAATATTAATTATAATTTATTGACTGTTATTCGCTATTATCAAAATATTCTATCAAAGTTATTGAAAGATCTGGTTTATGTATTCCAGTCCTTATTCTAAGATACTGCCAAAACCATTGAACCATGTAAAGCTAGCAGAGGAAACTCTTATAGTATTTTTTAAAACAACTGAAATTATCTTTAATGGTATTTTTTTTTAAGAATTTTTTAGCAATTTGCATCATTGCATAATCATTAATATAAAGAATCTGTGAAAACCACTAAATCTTGAATTTAAGCCAAAACTCTGAATCTACAATCACAACGCATCACATTTGGGGAAAATGCACCATTTCTGTTTCATGTCATTCATAAGTAATTATTATTTTGGGGGAACTCGCACATTTGCCATTGTCTTCTGTTTATTATTATGAACCCATTTATGACCCCATTAAAGGTGTCCCTCTCAAAGGTGTTACAGTCAGACTGGAACAGAATACCACAACATTCAGCTGTTTGTTACAAGCCATTGTCAGTTATGGAAAGTCACATACTAATGACTACAGGCTTTGTAAGTATAAGATGCAAACCTACACACACTAGCTGGCAGAGATTGACCAAAGCCATAATTAAATTTCCTCTGTGCATTAGATAAGACCGATCATGGTTCACCACAGCTTCCCTTTTTTCTTTTACTTTTTTTGTTGCTTTCAGAAATACTTACTCCTTTTCGTTCTTCTGTCAAAGACGTACAGCCATAAGACAATAATAATATTAATCGTTAACTTTACTTGAAAACTGACACTGTGTCGAAAGGGGGATAACTAAGGTAGGAAAACTTTGCAGAACTAGTCTACCCCGTTCAAACAGGATAGTTATAAAGAAATTTTATTGAAAAAAATATATTTATGAATACGTCTCTATCATTATTCTGATTAGTGTTAAATAAATCTAAATATGATTTCCGATTTCTTTTTCAATAATGTCTTTTTTATATAAATATAATTTTCTCTTCGTAAAGATTTCCTTTAAACAGATTTTTAATTTAAAATAAAAGCAATATATACTGTATTAAATATTTAATTTACTTGAAGTTATTTCAATACTTATTTTATTAAATTAACCATCTTATTATGATCATAAAAAATATACACAATGTATTTATAAAATGTTTTTAAATACATAACAGAATTGAAGATCACAAGTATTTACATAATTTGTATAATATAATTTAATTTTATCTGAAAAATTTTCAACTTTAAACAAATGATTTTTAAATATTAAAACATCAGCAAGTATATTATGTTTAATACTTAAATTCTATTACATAACAGTTTATATTGTGAGAAATAAATTCTGTTAAATTTAAAACAAATTCTGTTAATTAAAAAATATTATAATGTTATGTTTACTTATATCTGTTAAGGTCTTTTTGTTGTAGTTGAATAAAAGTGGATATATTAATTTGTAAACTAATTTTTATATTTAATTACTACTAAACTATCACTTAAGTGATTTATATATTTTGTTAGTAAGTATGATATCAGCAGTGGTAGTAGTTATTAAATGAGGATAATTATAAAATAAATTTGTCAGTTTGTTACTATTACCAACATGACAACTGCTGATGTCATCCTAACGAAATGTATAAAAATGTAGAACAAGGTAACTATTTTATATTACATACCATATGTAGAATATAAAAAATACAAAATTACCTATGAAATTTGTGAGTTATTGACATTGTCATCAAATTACTATCAGTAATTAGTGGCAAGCTCAGTAATTCAGTATAAAGTGAACAGCAGCACAAATTCTGAGAATAAAATAGATAAAATATATTTACGAAACATTTGGATATATTAATATAAACTTACATCAACCAAAAGTATAAGAAATCCATGAGTATAATACCTGACCATAGATATAATTGTTGGAAATATCACTATAATTAATAATATATAAGTTGTATCAACTCATTTATAGGTGACCATCATTCACCAACATAACTGGAAATGAGGAAATTCTATAGAATCAAATTATTAAGCTAAACTTTTGATAATTTGTTTTTCAAGATAATAAAACAGATAGCAAGTCAACATACTTAATTAAACACTGTTACTGTAAAGCAAATTTAAAGTTATAAGTTGTATCTTTTTAACTAAGCAATCTTGAAACCAGGACTGGGACACACAATACACTAGAAAACAGAAAATGACCCTGAATTTTGTAACAGTGTGTAAAATAGAATGATATATTTAAAATGAAAATTATATTTTCTTAAGATACAGAAAAAAAATACATATCTAATTTTATTTCAAAATGAACACTGAAATTTGTTGAATTTAGGATTCTTCACAATTTTATATACATTCAGTTTAGTGAGTCAGTTTAAAAACTGCTACATTATGTTTCAAACCTTATTTTGAAATGGATACAAAAATCTCTAACAGCAGATCTATAAACTAATAACAGATACAAATCATGGCATACTATAGCAGTTTGCAGACAACAGTTTAGAGAGATACAAGTTTATCAAATTTTAAGATAGCACTCTAAACCATATAATTTAAATTATACAAATTATCAGCATACAGTGTAATGTGAAATTGGTAAAAGAAAAATTCACTAGCAAAAATATGAGTGTTGTGACATTTTTGTTACATTGATAATCTAATAGTGAGAGATCAACAATAAATGACAATTCCCTGGGGAATGAGATTATTCAAAGCTTTTACCCTGCACTTGAATTTATATGAATTAAAACTTTAGCATTAAAAGCAACAAATTGATAATCAAATATTATGCATGCATTGTTTGACATAAAATACAAAACTATTCAACTAGAAAAGTGTTTATTTATGGCAACTTGGTCATGTGATTTTGTTTCCTGTGTAGCTGATTTCTAGAAACCCAGTTTTCAGCACTTCAAATGATAACCTTTTTTCTGCATATAGGCAACTGTAAGATAAAATGTAAACCTTTCTGGATAATAAACGCTTTTCCTACACTCAGTGTTGTATATCACCATTTTATGCTGAGCTTTCCAAAAATATTAACTACAATAGCACGGAATGCGTCATCTTTAAAGGGACATAACCTTCAGTAAGCACAAAGTAGCTTCCCTTGAATGTTACGATATCTACAAAATTAGATGTTTTGGTTGATTTTATTCTTTATTAATATTATTTTTTCCCTTATCAGAATATTGAAATATTAATTCCATTTTTTTAATTTTTTTTTTATTCCTAAGCTGGTGCGTAAGTATTCAAATTAAATATTTTATTTAATTCAATGGTACCATGTTTGCCATGTCTTAAAAAAATACATATATAATTCATCTGTATTAATATTTTTAAGTAAATTTTTTTATTGAAATTCATTTAAAACTTTTTGAATTAAATAATTTTAAATTTTTTTAATAAATGATAATATAAATTGTTTCTATTTTCAAAACTGAAAAATTCTATAAATGTATCTATATACAAATATTCACAGCAAAATTGAACAAAATTATCCAATTTTATGTTATGCAAGTAATATACAAGAAAGCTATTTTTTTAAAAAAGAAGCAGAATTTGGGAAAATGCTTTGGGATACACGAAATTTAAATAATTTTCTGTTAATATTGACATTTTTCTCATCTTTAAAATAAAAACTCCAAATAAAATGTTGCTGGAGTGCTCCATTCATTTTACTGAAGAGCTTCACATTAACGCAGGTGACTGTTTGTAGAATTAGCTTGTCATTCAACAGTGCTCAATTGAAATATATTTTCAAGAGCTAAATTATATATATATATATATATATATATATATATATATATATATATATATATATATATATATATTCTCAGAATTAATCTGTAGAAAAAGACAATATGTATAAAGGTTTTTTCCCTTATAGATATTGTCTTTTTCAATAGGAAAATGTTTTTGACAATAGGAAAACAAAGGAAAAAATGACAGGCCAATGGTATATTTTGAAAACTTTGACATACCATATGGACTCTTTGGTTCTCATGATCACTGTGGGCTTGAGATGGTATCTAGCACCTTAGCAATATCATCAGCAACTGGTGTGTGCAATCAGCCCATGAACTCACATCATTTACTGGTCATCAGATGACTTTGTCTTAACCAAAGGAGATAATTGCCCTTACATCCTTACACCACATAATTCTCTTTTTTTTTCTTTTTTTAGTTGAGATGACCCCCCCCCAAGTAAGGTAATAAAGACACTAAGACACAAGCAGTTACTGGGTGTAGAAGATTTAGAAAACAGAGATATTATTAAGGAGCAAGAGAAGAGTAATCAGGAAGACAATAGATAACGATTGACATTGCATTTAAATTTTTGAAGATCAAAGAGTGGCTGGAAAGTATGGAGCCAGAAGAGAGTTCCACAAGCAAGAGGTGCAAGAAAATAATCTGTTAGCATAGAATTTAGTAACATCTAGTCAACTCAACTGTAAATTCATAAGACCATGTTGCCAGTCTAGTACCGTGCTAAAATTGATAACATCTAGGTACCATAGCAAAGAGGTCATCTTAACAATTACCATGAAAATATTTATAGAAAAGGCACAGGAAAGTAACTTTATAGTTGTGGGAAAGTGAGTGAAGCCAAGCCACTAGGTCATGACCAATAATATTGCTGATTCTTTTTTGGAATTTATCAAGAATTTCTAAATATATAACATCAGTACCAGATTATATATGGCAGCAATATGCTAAGCATGGGCAAATGGTAGACATGTAAAGTAGAAAATAAGTTTCAAATATATTAAATTTACAATTAAAATTCTTCAGTAAGTTATTTTGTACATAAATATATTTTAAAATGTTAAACTTCAAAAATTTAAAGAAATGCATTCTCAGATCAATTGTAAAAAATGGTTTTGAGTGAGTGAAAACTGTAGTTTTTAGCAAGGATTATCGTTCTTTGAATTTTGTGTACTGGGGCTCTAGAATTACTAGCAAAAAAAACTGGGCAAATAACATAAACCACATTACTTGAAGACATTCAACAGCAACATTGACTAAAATGGATAGCACATATAACTCAAAGAGAAAATAAGGACATAATCAAGATGTTGATGTTCCACACTGCTTCAAACAAAAGGTTAGGAAGGAAACCCCCCATTAATTCTGGAAAGAGTGATAACAGACATCTGCTCTTCCTTGCCTCTTTCAAGAGGATTAACATTTGTAAACTCTTGATGAAATTTTACAAGTGTCTTTCATGTTTACTAAGCTCTTTAGTGCTTTTGAGATCAGTCAACTTTAAAATATTGTCTGTAAGCCTTTAAAAAAAAAAATAGGATTAACAAACTTACAGAAAGGAAATTTCATCTGAATCTAAACATTTGTCTTTCTCTTTTTAATATAGAAAAAAAATAACTGTCTATTTCTGACATGAGGTATTATGTACATTATTTACATTATTCGGACTATTGTCCTCATCTTTGTCGCAATATCTATTACAACATTTCAGCCGTGGAACTAGAACAGTCTACACCAGTGAGCAAAATAAAGGGTTCAATTCGACATTCCAACCACCTGAAGAAGGCCGGAGTGTACAACGGGCGAAACGTTGTAATAAATATGGCGACAAAGATGAGAATAATAGTCCGAATAATGTAAATAATGTAGAAAAAAATAAATTTTGAATAAGATAATTACTAACAATGAAGGAAGGAAGGAAGGATTTTTATAGTTTATCAACTCTGTATGTTTTGTGCAAAACTGAAATATTTTTGAATTGTAAGAATAATTATTTTTTGCAAATAAATATGACATTGACATTTTTTTTAAAACAACAACAATTTTTTCAGATACAAATCCTACTATTTAACTCATATATAAAATGAGGAGATGGATGTATACCTTTCTCTCAAGGGCATTTGCACATAAGGGAATATAATAAACCAAACTCTCTGAATTCTTATTCCAAGTCAGTGTCCATTACATCACCTGCATAGCCAGTAGCAATGAAAAATAAATTCATTATGTTAATCTAAAATGAAGGAAATTTTGTTTTGATCCAAGATAACCTTCAGTAACACAACATTAGAATCTATTGGCAATGAAAGTAGTTACTCTGCTTTTGATTGGATTTAAATGAAATTCTTTTAAATGAATTGCTGGAACCTAAACTGTTACAGTGAGCAATTGGCTTGTTTGAATAACATATTGGAAGAGAAAAGGTTTTTTTCCTGACAAAAAAGTGACCCATTGCATTTACTGCATGGCTTATGGCCATATCATGTTGAAACACCAGTTCTCATATGATCATCAAAGTTAACCAATGCTGAGTATGAATTTAATACATTAATTGAATCTGTTTAAACCGTTCACAAAACAAAGGTTGGATGAAGTAAAAACAATATCTGACAAATACACTGTAGAATATGGAAAAACTTCCTATACCACCAATTTTTTGATCTGTTGCATTTGCAAAATGCTCATGGGCATTGTCATGCAGGGAATTGATTGATTCATTCATTTTTTATGGCTTATCAACTCTTTGTAGATTATTTAAAACTGTTGTAACCTAGAAAGGGTTACTGAATGAGGAATAACCAAAATGAAGGTTGGAAATGAAATGGCAAACTTTATAACATCAACAAAATATAATACTCGCCAGCAGTGTGAAGTGGGTAAACCACTGCTAGTGGTGCACTACTTAGCATATTACCTCCACTTACAATAATGTCCAATGTATTTATGAGGATTTGGATATACCCATTAGTGTACATAGGTATATAACACATAGTAAAATCACTTTCCAATGCATTTTCATCGTAAAATCACTTTCCAATGCATTTTCATAGTAAAATCACATTCCAATGCATTTTCATAGTAAAATTACATTCCAATGCATTTTCATAGTAAAATTACATTCCAATGCATTTTCATAGTAAAATTACATTCCAATGCATTTTCATAGTGTTGTAACCTAGAAATGGTTACTGAATGAGGAATAACCAAAATGAAGGTTGGAAATGAAATGGTAATCTTTATGACATCAACAAAATACAATACCTGCCAGTGACATGAAGTAGGTAAACCACTGTTAGTGGTGGACTACTTAGACAGCATGTTACCCCCACTTACAATTACCCATTAGTGTTCATAGGTTTGGTATATAACAAAAACCAATAAATAATTTTCGATTGTAAGAATTTTTTTTTAGATAATAATGATTTAGTGATACAAGTCTTACTAATTAACCCATAAATTGGAGAAGAAGAGGTGGATTCATACCTTTCTCAAGGGTATTTGCATGTAAGTGAATATAACAAACCTAACAGGAATTGGAACTCAGCTCTTTGATTAACAATTCCAAGCCCTTATCTATTACACCACCAGAACATCCAAACTTACAACACCTGATATTCCCAAGTGGGAACCTATCGTATTGACCAGAGTGGGTGGGGAGACCATTGCTTTAATGTGATGTGGACTGTAAGTTTCACTGCCAGAAGGCAATTATGAAATCTAATTTCAAATGTCAACTTTAAAATAGCCAATGTAAGAAATATTTTTTTATGAGTTGATTTATAGCTTCAACTGAAGTCATAACAAGTTGTCTTCAAACTAAAAGTATCACTATGAATAAACTCGTTGTTGGTGGGGCCCGCAGATGAAAATATATCAGAAAATGCCAAACACAAGGAGGTTACTCATAGTTGGCATCATAATAAAAACTGCTAATCATGAGTTGGCAGTCAATGTGTTAATTGAAAGGTGGTATAAGGTCATTAAAAAAAATAAGAGAAAATATTTTCTAAATAATAACTTTTGTATCTCTCTAAAAATGAAACACTATCAATGACAATTGCTACCAATGAAATTAACTGTTATCTGGTCAATTACAATGCTTCCAGAGTTTTATATTGGTAATAATTTCAGCTAAATAAGATTATTGCCTGTTCTCTCAAAAAGAACAGCCATGTGACAATGATGTCAGCTAAGTTATTTTTATGGTTTCCATAATCAGCCAGTTTCAGATATGAAGGTCATTAGTATGACTCCAGCAACAATGATTATATTTAGTATGTTTGACCTACTTCTGTTTTCAGACATTCAGTTAATGTTAATGGCTTTATTTTAAACCTAAAACTTTAATTTCTATTAATAACTGTAAAATGTATGTATATTTACACAATTTATGAATAATGAAATATATAAAATAAAATATCCTTATGTATATGAAAATGAGATGCGGATTTACCTTAAATTTGGTACAAAAAAAAAAAGGCTGGGAAAATATATTAACAACTTTCAACATGAAATAAGAATTATTAAAAAAAAAAAGATACAGAATAAATACTAACATCTTTTTTAAAATTCACTCATTTTCTTTAATCATGACAAACACCAGCTTAGGAAAAAAGTACTAAGATTTCATTATTTAAGCATACACACAAATACACATATTTCTATTTTTTGTTTTTTACATCTGCTGAAGCCTTGAATGGCAATACCATAATCAAATCTATTTTCAATGAAACATTTTCCATTTGTCAAATTTCTTAACATTGACGGAATTCTATATTCTATTTTAAAAATTATATATATATATATATATATATATATATAATTGATTATATTACTTCAAATATGACTATCATGGATACTATCATGTTGGCCATTCTGGTTGAAACTAGTCAAGGAACCTAATTGAAATAATAAAACAAAAAAAATATCAATATATAACCAAGTGTGTGTGAAAATTTTAATTTTTTAATATTTTTTATTGTTCAAAATATAAGTGTATATTAGAATGTTGATCATCAGATGACTGTTTTAATGATGAAAATATAATTTTGCTATTGTATGTAATATCAGGTTTTTTAATCTTTGGTCATCTCTATTTCACCTGTCCTGACATGTTTGTAAAATTTAAACAAGCTTTCATCATATATGGGTAAGGAAAGCCTAAAATATAGTTTTTTTTTTTTGGGGCATTGGCTTATATATACTAAATATAATTTGGAAATCTTCTACATTGATATGTTCCGTAAATGAACTGATGTCATCCAGAGAAGAATTTTATTTAAAAAAAAAACAAAATCTAGATTAACAAGATTAATCATGATTCGCATTAAGCAGCTTAAGGCTTTTGTCTCATTAATGCAGATTTTGTTTTCTGAAACAACATTCTTTTTCAGTGCATCAATGAAACACATCAAAATAGAAGTTTACCAAATCACCTAATATATTTACCATACCATCAGATTCTCATCCAAATTTCCACATGCGTGTGTATATGCATGAGGAGGAGAGAAATCTTTATAAATGCAGAAGATAACAATTGCAAAATAGTATTACAAAAAAAGCTATTTTTCTTCTATTTTTATATAACCAGTTATCCCTTCTCAGGCATATGTTTTTTTGCTTTTTTTTTTATATCCCATCTGCCATTTTCTCTTACACTTTTTTCAATAAAAACCAACATTTACATTGGTTAGTTTCAGACATTATATGGTAATTAAATGTTTTTTTTCTGCTCTTTAATATTCTTATCATGTAAAATCTTTCATTTGAGATTGTCTTAGAATGAAAATGCAAGATTTGTTTATAAGTTCTATGAAAGAAGAAATGAACAATTCACATATCTAATTTTAAAATTTTAAATAAATAAAATATACTCACAAAAGCTTCACATTTTTTTCTCAGAGATTTATTAATGTTTTGTTACTGATACAACAAAAAAAATAGACCCAGATATTGTTTTTATTTATACATAAACTTTGCTATTGAAATTAGGTCTTATTGCATTTTAGCCATTTTTTTGTTTTAAATCATTTCATACCAATCAAGATAATAATGCTGCTAAGACACAAAAGTGGGGGTGAAAGAAAATGAGAAGACTTTAGAAGCATCCAGAAACTTAGTTCTAAACCGGAA
The DNA here is from genome assembly GCA_903632075.3 of Acanthosepion pharaonis. NCBI lineage: Eukaryota > Metazoa > Mollusca > Cephalopoda > Sepiida > Sepiidae > Acanthosepion > Acanthosepion pharaonis. Next base: position 622,760 of record CAHIKZ030002179.1, on the reverse strand, counting down.
ACAAGGGATAAACCTTTACTCCTGTTCAAAAGATGGGAGTGAACCAGATGATAGGTGTACTTAGCTACTATTATAATTCTGAACTGTAATGTTTATCTAGTATTATGCTTTTCAGTTAATATTTTTCTGTAATCAATTAGTATTTTGTCTCATATTCTAAAAGACAATTAGTTTTTTAATAAAGTGCGTGTGTATATATAAAGAGAAAGGTAGAAAAAAATTAGAATAGTGTTCAACTTTATTTAACACACCATAAAATTAAAATAATAATCCTGTATTAATGACAGATATCTAAAAAATATAATATTAATTCTTTATCTATGTGCTGTGTCCCTCCAGGACGTTGGCGATAATGGCTCTCCACAATTTCTTGTCCTTTGTAACTCTTAATAAATTTTGTCATTTTGTTATCTCTTCGAAACCTTGCTCTGCCATCTATTTACTCAAGCTCACTAGTTAGGTTAGGCATTGTTTTCCTCTGTCTTTCTTGCTTTCAATCTGCCCTGTGTGTATCAAATTTTCCAAGACCTCTTTCCTCATTATGTGCCCTAGATACTTCAACTCTCACTTTCTGATGTTGAGTTCTTTTTGTTCCCATTTTCTCTAAAACTGCATCATTGCTCATATGCTGAGTCCATGGTATTCTCAGTATCTAAAAAATTATTATCAATTACAGCTTTTTATCTATCACCCATTTTAGTAATATAGTTTAATCATTTCAGAAGTTAAATTATCATAATACTATTTTCTAATACATGATCCATATAAATTTAAATACACAACTTACCTTTAGGTTGACATCAGATTTTAAAAAGTATTAACTCAAAACAAATCCTTTTTTTCTCATCAAGTTTCCTTAGAAACAAATAGTATATTTTTTCTCTCATGTTTCTTTTTTTAACTGTTAATTCAAACAATGGCAGCCATCTTAAAAAAATTCCCCATAATTCTTCTGCACTTTTTATTTTAGTTATCATTTCTTAAAATGCTTCTCTTAATTTTTCTATCAAATCATTGACAATTTTGTCAATGATTTCATGATTTCTTTATCTTCCATTAAAAAAATGTTATATAATAATTTCTGAACAAAGCCAACATTTTTTTTGCTATTTGCCAGAATCCTTTATTTGCTTCCAATTTACTGAAAAATGTTCTCACCTTGCTTTAAGGAAATTTTAAATCATTTTTATTTTATTTATTTTTGATCTAAAATGTAAAATTTTTACATTCATGAACCCTTCTAATTCGGCTTCTTTTCATAAACAATTTTGAATAATAGTCACTGCTTTTTAGATCCAATGTGTTTATAAATAATGTTTTGTATGTATGAGATAAAAATATCTCCACATGTAACAAATAATTTAAATTATTTACAGAAATTAACAACTGGTTTTATTAACATTTTTTTTATTTATTTATTTTATTGTTTTAAGTATATATCCCATTAGAACAGAAACAGTTAACAGTTACAACAAGGAAGATATAAGTTATGAGGGCTTTTAACAATATTTAGTTATGAAGGTCATCCATAGTATAACATGATATAAAATTCTACTAATTAACCATCAAGTTTCTCTCACATAACAGTATTTTTGATTTCAGGGAAATACCAACTAAATCCTCCCTGTGATAGACTCAGTGTAGCTAGTGATTCACACGAGGGCCCACCGAGTGGCCCTTATAGCTCTGAAAGCTCCTCTGAAGAAGTTCCGATAGTGCCCCTTCAGAGAAGCACCCAAAACAAAAGACCACACCCACACTGTTATTTGTGTAATCAGGAGACCAGGGGTGGAGTGTGACGATACATATTTGCACTTACCGGATTCGAAACGTCCAAGATCTTTTGTCTGTCGGGCTGCTGTTTTATGATGGATATGTACATAAAACCAAGCCAGACAGTTTGTCATTTTGTCAGCTACATCCTTTCCTCTCACAAGTTTGGTCCAAGAAAAGTATATTCTCCGACATTTGTTTATTTTATGCTGCTTGGCACAATTTGTCTAGTGGCGGCCTGCATGCTGATTGGTCGAGCTGGGGACTCTGATTGAGAACGAGGCCAACAGTGATGACTGGTGCGTTGGCCGTGTTTTTGGTCAATAAAACCGGTCTGGGACATTGGCTGGCAGTGCAGCTGGGACCGTGGTGATGTGCACTGTTATAGAGTTTCGTATTAAGTTTATTTTTGTCTGGAAGCTGGACGCTAGCTTTGAACCTACCACTAGAGTGAGCGGTGTAATTACCGGTGTCTACCGAAACGTGGGAGGAACATTGAACATCAACACTCAGTCTAGCTTTGATATCTTATTTTTATTATAAAGAAGAATCAGCAATATTATTGGTCCTGATCTGGCAGCTCAGCTCAAGTCACTTTCCCACTGCTGTAAGGTTGTCTCTCTATGTCTTTTCTATAAATACTTTCATGATAATTGCTCCAATGAGCTCTTTGCTATGGTACCTAGAGTTTTTGAATTTTAGTGCAGTACTAGACTGGAATCAAGATCTTATTAATTTACAGTTAAGCTGGCTAAATCTAGCCATAAATTCTATGCTTACAGTTTCTTTTCTCACACTTCTTGCTTGTGGAACTCTCTTCTGGTTTCATGCTTTCCAGCCAACTTTAATCTTCAAAAATTTAAATGCAATGTCAATTGCTATCTACTGTCCTCCTGATTACTCTCTTCTCTTTCTGCTCATCATTATTATTTCTGTTCCATATTCTTCCACACCCTGTAAACCCTTGTGTCTTAGTAGCATTATTACCTTGATTGAGGTGATACTGATTAAAAAAAAGACAACAGCTAGATACTGATTGCATTTTATAATGTCACATTTTAGAGTTTTGAATATATTTGCTTTATAAAAAAACAATTTAAGCTAAATCAATAGAAATACTGAATCATATTTGCCTATGCGTGTTTATCTCTATACAAAGTGGTATTCAAAAAAATAAAAGAAATATATCAAAATGATACATTTACACTGAATCTCATATAATTAGCCACTTCATGTTTTATCAATTTACAAAATAATTGCTTATTGAAATATAAAGGGTTATTGACTGAATGATGGCAGCATCTAGTTGCACAAGTTGGAAGTAAGAGCAGCCATTTTTATTAAATACCCTCATTAGTTCCACTGTGAATTTCAAGTATTAAAATGGATTATAAGGCTGATTTGATAGATACGGAGAAACAATAAATTCATAGCTTTTGAGCTCTCAAAAGGTAAAACAGCACTGGAAATTTCAGAAATGATCAGTATGTACCAACAAATGGGACAACACTGATGCAGTTATTTTTATCATTTCAATCCAGGAAAGGCAATAAAGCCACTGAGATGCAAGGGTTTACTTAGCATAAATATGAGAAAATAAGGAGAGAGAACAATAAAAGAACAGAAATTAAGAAACTAGAAAACTGGAAAGCAAGAAGTCAGAAGAGAATTCTAGAAGTTTGAGAAAAGAAACTGTTAGGATAAAACTTACAGTTACATCTAACAGCCATTTCAACTGTAAAATGATGAGACCTTGCTACCAAATTCATTCAGTCTAGGTATCATAGGGGAAAGCTCTTTGGAACAATTTCTATGAAAATATTTATAGAAGAGCACGGGAAAGCAATGTTACAGCAGTGGGAAAGTGATTGAAATTGAGATGCAAGGTTAGGACTAGTAACATTGCAGATTTTTCTTTCAATTTTGTCAAGAATTTCCAAATATATAGTATAACCATCAGACCAGATGTGGCAGAAATATTCAATGTACAAAAAATGTATTTTTCTGTTTAATATATATATATATATTTATTAAAGACATTTTTATGTTTAACGTTCTTTTTTATAGATACAAGTATTTAAGTAAATGCTCTGTTTATAATAAACAGTATTAAATAACATTTACAGAGCATTTACTTAAATACTTGTATCTATAAAAAAGAACGTTAAACATAAAAATGTCTTTAATAAATAAATTGTCGGACTTTGTCCATTTCTTAATATATATATATATATATATATATATATATATATATATATATATATATATATATATATATATATTTAGTTAATGAAGTTATTAGATAATCTGTATGGGTAATTCCAAGGAGGATGTAATCCAGAGAGCTCAATGTAAAACAGAGAAAATATTACTTATATTAAGAAATAGAAAACTTTAAGGGTTCATGGGATTATAATTTTTTCCTTAGGATCAGGATTTTGATCCTAATTCATCAGATCTCTTTGGTATGAAAATGGAGATCAGATGAATTAGCACCAAAAGCACGATCCTAAGGAAATAAATTATAATCCCATGAACCCTTAAAGTTGTATTTCTATATATATATATATATATATATATATATATATATATATATATATATAAAATTGTTGTGCCTTCATTTCCACTCCATGTATTCCAATCTCTGTAGCTCATTTTGCTAGCTATAAACATAGGAATAGAAGAAAGGAATAACAAAGACTATGGCTTTAACTTATACTAATAGATGATTTCTGAATTGATGCTATAAGATACTCATAATGCAGTAAATGCTCCTTACAAGCCATTCATAGTTTGATCTTCACTTATAACTCAAAAACATTCCTTGCATCAAGCTTACTTTAACAAAAATAAGGCCATATTAATTTGGATATAAGCTATGAAACAAAAATTTGACAAAAATTAATAATTACATAGAAAAAATATTGTCAACTGGTTCACAGAGAGACCCCATATTTCTTGTCATAAATAAGTGGTCAGAAAAATATCAGTGGATTACACATAGTGTTGTGTTTATATATATCAGCTGATAATTAGAATATTGTTATAAAAAAAGAAAGATATTGTAATTACATTTTTTTCATACATTTATGACAACTTTGTCTACTGCATGAATCCAATAACAAAATGTGGACAGACAAAACAAATAAATAAGAACATTTTTATCCATTTATTTCAAGGGAAGAGATAATCATTTAAAGAAGAAACAAAACAAAACTATATCCACTTTCCTGGAATCAATTTAAACAAAAATAATAAGAGAATGTTACTTGTTATTGGTTCTTTTCATTTCAAGATGTCTTCCTTCCACAGAATCATATCCCAATATTGCACCAGTCTTGTGTGTATTTTCTTCTACTGTGTTTTCAAATGAATAATGTGACACAAATATAATTTATAAGATTTTATTTTGAAAGTTAATGTTTTCACAATAAAACTAGTTTGCAATATTGGTAAAATTTCAGAATATATTTATAACAGTAATGGAGATGCTAAGCTGTGTGAGATGGGAGGCACGGTGGAGTAATGGATAGTGGCTCGGATTGAGGAATCGGAGAGCCGAGTTCGAATTCCAGTCAAATCCATTACATTCACTTACATGCTAATACACTTGGGAAAGGTATGAATTCTCTTTTTCTCTCCCCGCACAGTTATGGATAAATAGCAGGACAGACCAGGTTCTATAGCCTTGGATGGCAACTGGTCTACTGCAGAAAGAAATGGCAACCTACTGCAGGAAAAAGTTCTGCCTCGTCAGTCATGTATCAAAGGATACATGATTGCCTAAGCGTGTATCACACATGGCACATGACTGACTGAAGCTGTGTGAGAGTAGTTGGAAGGGTTTCAACACCTAACTAGTGAAGGAGAACACCTCTCCACAACCCAATTCTGCCAAACAGCCATTGGTCAGTCACCAGGGCATAGGAGCTACACCTCATAGTTCAAAGGCTTTACCAGCAGGTGGAAGAACTTCTGAGAGGAGGCACGGGGGTAACCTCAATATCCTTGGAGCAAAAGAAACCAACAAGCCATTGCACTATATTGCCTTGAATGTCATAATGAACCACAATTACAACAAAAATAGGGTAGTGGTCACCACAACAGCACAAAATACACAAACTGAATGAATGATAAATGGAGAGGTTGTGGGGGTGCTATGCAGGAAGAAATATTCCCAATTTTCATTTCCCATAGTCATTCTTATATCAGTGATATCGTAACACCTTAATAGGTGAAGAGAACCAAAGAGCTAAAAGAAAGGAATGACAAATATATATGGTTCTCAAAGATTTTTTTAAACTGATATATACACATTTATTACAACTTTGTCCCACACAGAGAAATTATAACATATGTAGACAATTAGTGTGAAAGGGAGAAAAAAAAAAAGGTCTTATTTATAATATTCCCAACAAGAAAATCATGCAGGCTGGTGGTGTCTGCTATGTACCTGGTGAGACGATGTGAGTTCCTCTGTTCACCCTACCACTGTGAGCTTGTAATGTCCATCTCAGCAGGCTGCATAGCAACTGGTCTTCAGCACTCACCAGCCATCATATGACCCTTATGACTTTGTCTCAACTAAAGGGAGATAATCACCCTCCACATCCCTACATTAACAAATGTGAGTATCAACTTATATCTACTGTTATTAAAAATACTGATGAATTTGGGGGGGGGGATAAAGTTTTATTACAGAAAGAAAGTGAAACAAATTATTATTTACAAATAAATTCAAAAGTCATAGGCTGTAGAGATATTTTATTAATACAATATCCCATCTATCTAAATAAATTATTATTTTATATGTTAATATAGGCTACTTGACATTCAACAACCTTCATCAGACTTTCATTTATTCAGTTTGTTTACTTTTCTATGGTTTCAAATTTAACATTATTCACAGTATATTTTATTGCTTCCCAGGGATCATCTTTGCTTAGAATATGTTTTCCATTATCATATACAAGGATGAATCACAATTTTTCTGTTGGGTCATTATCTAGAAAAGTTGGAAGCTGTTCTATTTATTTGGTATCTTTTAAACCTGTTTTGACAAGGTGGATAATAGCTTTGTAGAATGTCAAGAATTGTCTTGCCTGAATATACACTTTTGTTTAAAGTTTCTTAGTTGTGACTTGTATAACTCAAAAATGGCTGGTCCGAAAACTTATGGCAATTCTCTGCACCATCAACCTTAAAGGTACTTTTAATTTTACTGACAATGATACTAACTCAAAATATTCTGTTGTCTTAATTATGTTGTTTAACTATTTCCAGTAAGAACCTAACCTCTAACCCAAGTTCATCCAATATAGCTCTATATTCATCATTAAAAAAATAATGTATTTCTTCACCCAATGTCCATGTTTCTCTTTTTAAAGTTTGGTTGTTTTCCTGTCTTTTGTTAATGTTTTTAATATTCTGCATCTTTTCTCTTTGTTTACATTCACAGTTCTTCAAATAGTTTCTTGCTGATCAAATTGTTTTTTTTGCTTCTTAATTTTTCACAAATCTCTTTTTGTGACATTTTTAAAAACAAATTTTTATTTTTGTTATCTTGCTAATATTTTCAAATTTTTTTTCATTGTTCAATGATCTACATTCAATTTTTCTTTCTTTTTTTTTTTTTTGCAATATCCAATATTGTTTCTCTGTCAGTCAATGAAGTCACAATATCTTATTTCTATTTTTAACTTTATAATGTATCTGAAAATAATAACAGTTACAAAGATTGTGTTTCACAAAAAAAAGGTGGGGTCAATCAGTGCATTTTTGGGAGATAGTTATTTTTGTAATTAAAGTGCTTAATATCAAGAGCTAGAGCATTAATAGTAACAAATAAAATTAACTTTTCCCTTAACTATCCCTACTCTTTTGGAGAGTTCAATCTTACTATTAGTTCAATTCAGTTTTACTATCAAAGTCACCTGACAAGTGGTGTAAGGGTCTCATGCCCCCTCCCACATTACCATCTACTATTTTAATAAGGTAATATTCATATCAAATACAAACTTTATTGTTACCTGATTAGGTACAATAATTGACCTTATGCAATATAGGTGAAAAATTGAAAATAAATACAGTGTACTTAAATACAAATTAGAGACATGTCATAATAAATCATTATGTCTTAAATAAATCAACAATATTTTGCGGTAATTTTTAACATCAACTTGATATTTTTCTTATTAAAAAGTTGAATAACTTTTACACAAACAGCATTATAGTTAATAAATAGTGAATTTCATATAGTGTTCTTTTTTTGTGACTTAGCATGAGCAAACAAATTTGGGTAAAAAAACAAAAAAATCACAGCATGACATTAAAATCGGCAAAAAATTTTCATCCTTTAATAATAGTCAATTGTACTTAGTTTAACTTGTAATGTATATAAATGTATGTATAAAAAAGCAAATACTAATAAAATAACAAAGGTCAGAAAGAACTACCCATGGCCTCCAATCAAGCTTACCTCTCCCATCCCCAGTCAGTGGGTTCAGAGGTAGTACACTCCAGCCTTGGATGCAATCACCATAAAACCAAGAGTCACAGATAAGTGAACATTTATTATTTTATTTGTTACTATGCCTGAAATTAAATATATATAAGTGGAATAGTTACTATATTTATTCATTTATAATATAATATGTATAATATCACACTGCAAAACAAGACATTGTAAATATTTCTAACAAAACATATTAGAAGCTGAAAGAAACATAATATATTTAATATATAAATATACCTCTATCCTGGAAAATTTACAAATATCTGTTAGTCGATAACAATTTTATTGATAATTAATTGACACCAATTTTGTTGGAAAATCATTGGTTTTTATGATAAAATCTAATGGTATATTTTGTTTTTTCTATTTTCCTTCTTTTTTTTTAATTTTCATTTCACTGAATTCCCCACCCCATTTCTAGATTCTTTGACAGGTAAGAAACTTTAACAGTCATAAGCTACTTTGATGAATTTTTTTCTTTGTTTTGTGTTGTTATCAGATAATTATTCTCATTTTATAATCACCTATATATGAAATATTTAAAATCAGTATTAAAAAATTGGTTTCTTGAACCTAAAGAGTTGGCACTGAAAAGAAAGTCTGTCAATAAAAAAAAAAAGATTTTTTTATAATTGATAGTAGACCATATACAGAAAATGATAAGTTCAAATCTGAGAGTCGGCAAAATTATCATTAAGCAATGAATTTAAAGGCAGTTTGGAATTGGAAACGTTCAATACTGTTGCAAAATGAAGTTCGGTTATCATTGATTTATTGATTTGAATGTAAAACTGAAAATGAATTTAATCAAATTTCAGGTATTGGTGCAGACAGAGGTAATGTACCATCATTTTCATATATATATATATATATATATATATATAATTTTTAAATTCATGTTGTTAGTGGGCTGTGCTGTTTGTAGATGTCATGTTATTTTAATTTTTAATGAAATGTTAAGTAAAGACCCTAAGAGTGTAGAGAAAAATAAATATGACTTTCTCAAAAAAAATAATTTTTTTTTTAATGGACAAATATTTCATTTGATTATTTTTGAAATGTCAATAGGGAATTTTTTTTTTCTGTTTTTACCTTGTACTGACAAATTCTTTCCTCAGAATTTTAACATTAAAAGGTGAAAGGATATGATAGAAACTTTTGAACATTCCCAGACCAAAAATCAAAATGACTTTGTGATGAATACTTTCTTCAACTTTTTTGATACCTCAGGACACATTTTGTTAAGAGATACAAAAAAAAAAAAAAAAATCAAAGTGTTCAGAGACTTCAATTTTAAAACCGAAAGGAATTGACAGAGATTTTGATTGTTGTTCCTAGAAAAAGAGCTTTGCAGAGCCATTTTCACTGATTGGGGTGTACCAATCCTTTATAACATCCCTTTAGGACATAGATGATCATGACTCTCCACAACTTCCTATCCTTTGTAGCTTTAAGCAATGTTTCTCCTCTTATTATCCCTCTCAGTCCCTCTTCTGCCATCCATTGTCACATGCTCATGAGGTTACTTGCTGTTTCCTTTACTTGTCAATTTGTCCTGTTAGTATTATATTCTCCAAGCCCTCTTTCCTCATTATTTGTCCTAGAAATTTCAACTCTTTTTGATCCTAGGTACGAATGTCATTTTTGTTCTCATTTTCTTTAAAACTTCCTTGTTGCTCAACTATTCCATTCATTGTATTGTCAGCATCCTTCTGTAGAACCATATTGCTATTAACTCAAGATTCTGCTTCATTTGTGCGGAATTTCACTGTTCAACTTTTTTCATAAAAGTGAATATTCTCTTTGGATTTTCTCTCAGTAAAAATCAGGAACTAATGCACGTCTTTTATTTATAAAAGCAAAGTTTAAATAAACCAGAATTATCTGTATGTCATTTTAAATTTATTTTTCTCTTTTTTTTTTTTATTAATGTTCACCCTATACAAGGCCCAAGAGCCGCTTGAGGTAGATGGTAACTGAAGGTGTTTGCTGTGTGAGTGGTAAGATAACCTTAGACTTAAACTTGCTGTTAATCTTCCCCTACTTCTGTAAATGCCTTCCAATGTACAAAAACTTCTTTTGTCATGAGTCAGAATATGACATGTGAGATATTCATGAAGTTACAAAAACTTCAATTCTGAAAATCCATATTTCCAGCATATTACATATTAAATTTAATTGGTTGATTATAAACCTACTTTCTTAGTTTCATATTTCTCAATGAATGGATGTTCTCTCGGGGAGGCCCTGTGCCTTGAGCCGATTAGGATTTAAGCTTAATCCAGACCTTGAGTGGAACTCGTACATACAATCCATTGCTTTAGATGCTGGAAAAACAATCAGTTCCCTGTACCACTCCAGAAAGTACATGGTGCTTCCTGGTATCCTCTGTCTTTACAAGAGCCAGGTCAGGCCAAAGATGGAGTACTGTTGCCATATATGGGTAGGTGTTGCCCAGTCTTTACTTTTCAGTCTCAATAAAGTTCAAAAGTGTCTCCATGTCTTTGTAGGTGATGAATTATTTTCCACCCTACAACCTCTTTCCCACAGACGAAACATCACAAGCCTCTCTCTGCTCTATCGCTATTTCCATGGAAACTGTTCAGACAAACTACATTCCTTCGTTCCACCTATTCTAACATTCATGGTTAAGACCTCTCATGTTACACACATTGTAGCAAACCACCCTCATTCCCTTCATTTTTACATGGATGAGATGAAAATTACACAAGGACAGATTCTTCCAACAAACTACTACTTTTTGTAATTGACTCCCAAGAGGATGTTTCCCCTATTGCTACAATCTTAACCTGTTCAAGTCTAGGATTGTTATCTTCCCTACATATCCACATAAACTGTGCTTCTTAGTCTGTAACTCTCTACATCGAATGGCTCTCAGGCCTTCTACAGGGTGAACATCATTGTAAGAGAAAATAAAATTTATCACGTATATTATGGCAATGTATGATAAAAAAAAAAATGATGAAAACAGAGAAACTGAATGAGATCAGCTAGAGCAGAGATGGCAAACCACCAACCCAACTGAGACATCATCAACTTTTTAGTGACCTACAAAGAGTCAGTAAAATGATGTCATGAAATATAGCATAGCCAATCAAATTTAGCAATTTTCTGAGTTTTGTTTACACCTTGTATATCCCTAAACCAGTGATGCCGAAACATTTTTTTCTCTGGGCCACATTTTCGAAATGAGAATTTGCTTGCACCTCATCAAATTTTATGTGATATAAAGTACATTTAAAAATAAGAAAAACATCAAGAGAGTTAAAGGGAGATAACCACAGATTTCAAAATTAGAACATTATCATTGATAACTCTCTCCTCCAATTTGCAGACTCTAGTAACTATTTTCTTAATACTTGATATAATGCAAAAATATTACAATGATAAAATTGGTCAATAATTATTTATAACTATTTATACTGGGACTCATGCATGCAATTACAAGTAAGCCATAATAATATTTAAAATTTTGAAATCATTATTTTTGACATGAATTTTTTTAAACCATTTCTAAATCTTTGATTGTCTTTCAATCATTGCGCCTCACATGCTATCCGCTTCCTTCACACCATTTGGGAACCACTTCCCTAAACACATCCAGCTGCTTGAATAATTTCTGACTATTCTGAATTCATCTGTAATTGTTTCTTTATAGTTACCTCAAATTAAATATTACCAAGTAAGACACAGCAATAAGATTTTGATTTTGAAAAGTACATGAGTGACCCATTTATGTTTATGAAAAATTTTTAAGTGTCAAAAATGACTTGGCAACTATAGAGGTTCACCATCTCTGAGCTAGAGTGTGTGTCCAGATATGTCTGATGAAAAAAAAAAAATCTTTGATACTTAAAAAAAATTTAAAATTAAAAAATTTTAAACTTTGCTTTCCAACATCTTCAATACTTATGTCTGGTACATAATTATAACTGGTGTTTATATCTCCATCCCACCTATATATAATTGCATCTATAAAAAATATTACCGTCTATATCTCTGAGATGAGGTATTATGATTACTTACAATTATTCAGACTGTTATCCTCATCTTCATTGCCACATTCACAACGTTTTGGCCGTTGTACATGCCAGCCTCCTTCAGGTGACTGAAATTTCAAACTGAGCCCTTTATTTCATCCACCAGGGTAGATTGTTCTAGTTCCACATGCCATGCCTCTTCTGGATGTCTCATTTCCCTTTAAATTGGTTCTCCAAGTTTTTGGTTCATTACTGCTGTGGCCTGGTATTGAACTCACAACTCTTTGGGTCTAGTCACTGGACCTAACTAAGGACACATGGCCCAGTGAAACATCTTACACAGAACTTTTCAGTTTTGTCATTCAGTTGTCTAACATTATATTAATATATAGAAATTTTTACATCATATATTCTTATATTTCTCACTCGCATTGGTAGTTGATATTTAAGCCCAGGTAAAAACTTGAATTTAAAATGCTCAATTTTAAGCAAGCAAACTCTCTCTACTGATATAATCTTCCTAGCTAATATTTTGTTGTGAAGAAAAACTTTAGAGGTTGATATAAACTGGGATTTGGTGAAATAAGTAAATCAGATACATTAGAACATAATTCTGTTAATCAGTTTCAAGTAAAATAAAAACATCTTTTTAATGAAAATTATTAATATATAATATCCCTGCTGGATACCAAATTAAAATAAAATTTAATTAAATTATAATTTATGGCAAAAGATAAAAATTACACAGTCTTTAAAATATATATTAGGTTATTAAATTGCAAAGTTTCAGTTTTTAAGTATACATAGTTATTAAATTATTAGATATTTTATACTCTTTAAGGAACAGACTTTAGAATTGAGCCGAGCATTTTTGTTAGATATTTGCACTCATTTTGAGTCTACTATCACATAAGAATAAACAAAAGAACAACGTATCAAGTAGTGAGTCAGAGTTCAAGCAGTCCACATGACAATAGGAGTAGTAGCTAGGTGTAACAGTCCAAGGTGAAGTCATTAAAAAATCTTCCTGTGTCTTCTCTATTCCCTATTGTTTAAAAACTGTCTTCATAAAAAGAAACTAGAATAAAAAAAAAAAAAATTGAAAACTATTTTGTAAACCACCACAAATATTTGAGGAATGTAAAAATTTTGGATTTACACTTTCTTATCCTTTTGTGAACAAAGTAAATATTTTTACAAGTTAAAATTTTAACACCCACAACTTTCCACAGTTTCTTCTTGTGTGAAGTGGAGCTTGATAAATATCTGTAAAATTTATATATTCCTTACAAGTTCATCAAGGGAGCTTGAAGGAAAATAGAAACTCCAAAGAAAGTGACACTAAAATTTCTAGGATATATAATGAGGAAAGAGACCTTGAAGAATTTAATACTCACAGAACATATTGAAGACAAGAGAAACTGAGTAACCTGTTTGACAATTTTGAGTAAAACAAGACATGGATGGCCATGTTCATTCCCATCATAAAAGTTCACCAAAGCTGGAAAAAAAAATGATGTAAACTGATATTTTCTTACTGGTATTAGAAGACTTTCAAATGAGATTTTAATTTTCTAGTTATTATTTTTGTACTGTTCTTTCACAAAATTTATCTTTCTATACCCTAGTTTCTTACAAATTATAAACTAGCTTACAAACAAATTGATATTATTAGAACGTTTGACAATTCAAGGGAGATAACTAGTTCGGCAAAACGTTAAAATATTAAAATCCATTTATTGTTATTAGATATGTAGACTTACGAGACTAGTGCAGCTTAAATATCTCTGTAAAAAGCTATGCGACAAGGAATAACTGTTAGCAATGGTTTTTTTTTTTTTTGGTTTTTTTACAGACAGGAAGCTAAAACTTGTAAAGTTTTGGTAATTTGATGAAAGATAATTTAAAAGAATAAAAAGTAACTCATTGTTATAAGATCATAAACAAACAAAAAAAAAAGCTTAAACTTTAGTTTATATCTTCCTGCTGTAGGTTTAAACTGACACCTTTTTTCTATAAATGTAAACTATAATTATAAAATAGTTTTGATTTCCCATTTGAAATCAAGAAAAAGGCAGATTTTAAACAAAATGTTCACAAGATATGGACAAAAAAGAATCTATCAGTTTGAATTGATGCCAGAAGATAAGAATATGGCTTTATAAATTTTTAGCTTTCATCAATATTTAAAAACTGAGCTTTGTGCATTTTTGTTCAAGTAGTTTGATAATTTATTTGACCATAACTCACGGACCTTTTAAAGATTTTTGTCTAACAATATGAAAAGAGATATTATGAACCCATTACTAAATGTCAGCAGAAAATAAAATCAGTTAAGTATAAAATTATTATAATTTCCTGTTCTATTGTCATATTTTAGTCAGTCTCATCAAAATGTAACAAACTAATTGTATTTATAAAATTAAGATATTACAAATACTTTTTTTTTTTTAAATCATCAAATCTAAAGAAATCAGCACTTTAGAAAAGTGGCCCAAAGAAAGCAGATCACACAAGTTTACAACTATATTAAAACCAAGAAAAAAATGTTAATTTGCACCATGAAACAATTTTTGATTCCAGTGGATTAACTATTCAAATAGAAAGATGATAAATGAATTCTTGAAAGAATCTCCTCTCAGGAAGCAAAGAATATTTTCACCTAGTAAATATTTAAAATCTCTAAAAGACTACACATATGAATTTATATTTATTTATATTTATTTAGTTAGCAAGAATTCACAAGTTGTATTCAATTCATGTGACAAAGGTTAGCTGTTTAATGTTTTTATTGTATTTTTCTAATTTGTAAAACTACAGTAAAAAATATGATACACAAATTGACTGAATTTAATACAACTTGTTTATATAATTCATTAAGCAATAAATGGATTGTTTGGTCTGTCATTATTTATTATTAGTATAAATATAGTGGGTACAAGTGTTTGACTAGACATAACCATTTCTTGTGTTTTTAAACAGTAAAATTAATGTCAAGTGGCCTAAAAATCAAGAAGGCAAATGTACCTCCTGATGCTGATCTCTCAGCTGGTTGATATTAATTTCATTGTTTATAAAAGGAAAAACAAAAACAACAGGAATATCTGTTCAAACACATCTAACTACTAAATATAACAATATATATATATATATATATATATATACTATAGGCCAAGTCAATAAACTACATCAGGCACCAAGGCTTCTGATCAGGATATTGGATGTTTTGAGTAGCATGACACCTGCTCTTAATTGCTGTTCTCAGGTCCTCCCTCACCTAGGGTGGCAGCATCTGTTCAGGTTCAAGTTATAGGCAAATAGTGTACCCCCAACCCAAACAAAAAAAAAAACTCTAGGAAAGTATAAAATATACATTTTTATAATAAAATTGATCAACAATATATTTTTTATAGCAAAATGTCAAACAGTACAACACTAAAAAAGTATAAATAAATGACCAATAAAACATTTTTGTAAAAATTACCAACAATTCATTTTTGTAGTGATATTACCAGCAATATATTTTTTATCTTTAAATTACCAACAATACATTTTATCTACAAACTATATATTTAAAAAAATATATGTTTGCCATAAAAGTATAAAATTATGTACAAAATGTCTGTAGTTGAAGCCATAAAATTGCGTACAAAATATTTAGATTTTGGCATAAAACAACCCAGAGATGTTGATATGCCACTAAATACAAACAACTATACCAAGCCAAACCAAACCCTATAAGCCAAAAGTTTGGGGTTACCCTGTGGATTTCAAAGAATTGCATAAAAATATTAATTTAAGGTTAATTTATTAGCTCAGTTTAGGCCAAAGAGACTTTCTTTTCCTGAATGGTTTTATCATAGATTCAATAATGATAACAAAATTGAACCATAAAAGTTTCCTTAAAATTTTAGCTCTTTTTGTCTAATCTACCTTGATGGTTAATGATAATCTTAGGGATGGAGAATTTAAAATGATGTGTAACACCATCTCTAAAAATTGGTGCCATGCACTGAGGGGTTAAATAGTTTCATCATCCTAGCTTAGTAGGAGTCAATTGAACTAAAGAAGGTATGAAAGGTACTAATCATTAAATTCAGAGTATGACCTCCCCAAATATTTGCCATGTATATGTCTATATATATATATATATATATATATATACATACACACACACACACACTAGTTTAAAAGCTGCCCTCATAATAAGAGTAGAAGCGATAGGCAATAATAAACTACAGAAGAACTCAAACTTGATCGCTGCATTGCATTAATA
Source organism: Acanthosepion pharaonis (assembly GCA_903632075.3). Lineage (NCBI taxonomy): Eukaryota > Metazoa > Mollusca > Cephalopoda > Sepiida > Sepiidae > Acanthosepion > Acanthosepion pharaonis. The sequence continues at coordinate 606,196 of CAHIKZ030002179.1, read as the reverse complement.
TTTAAGCTTACCTTTTAGACGTTCAACGTTAATTCTTCTGCCACTGCTTAATTTAAAGACAATTTGATGTACCTGGCCCTTATTTTCCACACAAACAATTATTTTTATTTTATGTGTGACTTTTGCAATTAATTTTGATTATTCCTAAATTTATTTTCAAGTTATAAAAATTGCTATTGTATAAAATATTTTTCTCAAAAAAATCATGTAAAAAAAAAAAAAAAAAAATTGCCAAAACCAATTGCAGTAATGAAAGCTTGGGAATCCAGAATTTCAGGTTTGGATCCAACCCGGAATAATTTAAATTGGTCATGGGGTCAGCTTGATTCCAAAATGGTGTGATATGTTAGGCTACGACGGCCTCTAGATGTAAAGTTGAAAATGTGTGACACACTGACATTCCCATTTATTATATCTAGATATATTAAATGAACAAATATCATTTAAAAAAAAAAAAAAATGAAACAGAAAACTTACTCAAGAGGTCTTTACTTACATGAATGTTTTTCCTTGTGTTTTTTTTTAACAAAATGGCACTGTACCCCCATTCACATTTTTAAAAGAATAAGTTTTGAATATTATAAGACATTTGTTTTCCTGTTTTCTAGTTTTTTGTTCTTACTATAATCATTTTCAACAAAGCATGAAAACAAGTTCTACAACATACCCTGTCTCCTAAACAGCTCATAATTGTATTATTTTCTTTTTGTTAGAATGTGTTTAAGTAAATGTCTGCTTCACTTGAATTTGTTTTATTAAGTTGCAAGACACCAATTTTAATTTATTCTTAATGCACATATGATTTTAATGTCAAGAGTGAAGGTATTATATCTATTATTAGAAAACAGAATATTTGGGTACATGGCTGAGTGATTAGTATTCCAAGAAGAACTGGATTCAAATTTGCCCACAGTCAACTTGTCAGAGTGATGACTTCTTGATTATATCAGCTCTTCAATCACAGTGTACAGCATCTTTAGAAAGTACCTGAAAATCTAACCACAGGTTGGCCCAAGACTTGTTAGTGAAATTAGCTTGAGGGAACTGTTCAAAAGTCATCAACAATTGTGCTAGCACAAAGTCATGAGTCATCATGACTGAGGGTTTGAGAATACTGGTCTTATTCAACTACTGATTGTGTGCTCTCTCTCTCTCTCTCTCATTCTCCCCCAGAAACTGTAAATGATCCACTCAGTATAATTGCAGTATTAACCTTAGGCACATTTGTGTTTGTTCAACACCCACAGAGATATCCTAAGTAGGTGTGTGCAACAGGGATTAGCTAGCCTCTAGGAGCCAGTCATACTAGAAAACAGAATGTAGCAATAAAATCAGAAACTTACTGTTTTGAAATATCCTTAAACAGTACATGATGAATTCAAGATATTCTGAGAAAATGTCAACAATTGAGGCTGCAACAGCTTATTCTAAGTTTTAAAAGATACTAAAATGGAAGCATTTTATTAAAAAAAAATAAATCAAAATAGTAAAAATTGGTAAAATGTAACAAGTATTGTCTGATGTAAATTAATGTTGTTTATTAGTATTTGCAAAATTTGGATCATTATTAAGTTATCTCTTAAGTCAGAGAATGTAATTCTTGGCTTTAAATTATAGTAGGAAACTTGTAAGAAACCAAAGTTTCAATTACCAATCAGCAAACTTTTATTAAACTATCTTGAAAAATATATGTAGAAAGAAATAGCCTGAGCATCAGTCTTTAATAATAATGGTATATTGGAAATATGAAAAAATATCTATCAAATCCTCAAGGTCATCACAGTCTGTGTCTTCAAATCCTGAAGTGAAAAATAGAAGTTTTTTCTTATTGACTACAGAGATGATTTTGTCTAATTCATTTTTTTTACAGTTTCTTTGCTTATCAAATATATTGTTTAGTGAGAAGAATTGCATCCATTCTATCATCAAATGTGTTTATAACGTATTGTAAATATTGCCAATTAAAGTAAACAAATTAAAATCGTTAGTGTACTTAATAAAAAGCTGTTATTTTTTTTACATCTTTTTCATATGGAGGACATTTTTTTTTTTTTAGAAAAAACGAGAAAAAAATTAAAATTTTAATTACAATTTTAAAATAGAACATTGGTTTCTTGGCGAACATTTTTGAACATACCTAGAGGGTACACTATTATTTTCAGATTTCAGCATCCATGATAAGGATCTACTATAATTTAGGACCTACTGTATTTGTTTGACATATTGACTACCTTTTGTCTTAATAACATCCAAATATTTCTCTTAACTTTCATGAAGATAAAATGACAGAAACAACACTGCAACAACTTTCTGATTTTCTCTAATATAACTTCAAGACACAGGCAATCACGGTTATTCACAACTTCCTTCTTTTTGTTTATTTTCTTTTAATATTTGTAAACTGTTCAATTCCATGATCATTCTTGGAATGAATAGTGAAGTCCTGCTACCTTCTCAACAGTTTTGTATTTGAAGTTTTCCATCTCAACTGGATGTCAAACAAGGTTAGAAAAATCATTACCCTGATAGGCTAAAGAGAGAAGACATGGATTTTATGCATTTCCCAAAGTCATCAATGCATAGTGAACACACTAACTCAGGCAGAATTTGAACATGAATTACTGATTCCATTTTCTTAACTGTTCAGCCACCTACACCTCTTCTAAATCTGGATACTGTAAAGTTTGTATAGAAAATGATTTAAAATATATTACTAAGAATTTTTTTTCCTATGGAATATGTATTCCTGACTTTTTTTTATCAAATTGACTTAATTTAATTTGGCCAGTTTAATGATAATGAGAATAAAATACACTTTTCATAAAGAATTTAACAAACATGAAAGTTGTTGGCAGAGATTGAAAAGAATAAAAAGGTTGCATTGTAGTTTGCAAGCATATTTGTCAAATTTTTATTAGAAACAGAATTATCAACATTTAAGTAACTTTTTACAGTCCCTACAAATGCAGCAAAAAAATATTACTTTGTTACATTGGTATGTAAATGATTATATCTTTAGTCATAGCAGCACTAGGAAAAACTAACCTTGTAAAAAAAATGACTTTTGAATGAAAGACAAAGAGATGTTGAAATTATTTCAACCTAACCAAGAAGGAAATCCAAGAAAAAAATCTGATGTTTGTTCAGATTTGGGGAAATGGATCAAGCAAAGATGTTTTTGGCCTGAAGATGTTGCTCTTGCACTAGAAACAAGGTACAATGGATGAAAATGTTGACTTACAGAATATAGATGAGTTTTCATTTCTGCAATTTGAAAGGTTAGAAGGAGGCTGAAAATACTATAGACAGAACATGTAAGTAACAACAAAGTTTTAAGGTAAATGAAAACAAAAAGGACACTTGTATCAGAAAGAGCCAGTTGAAATTTCTGGAATATGTAATGAGAAAAGGGGACTTAGAATATTTGATACTCTCAAGACACAGTGAAAGCAAGAGGGGCAGACAGAAATATCAAGTAACCTACCTAATGAATATGTATAAATAGATAGCAAAACAGGGACTAACAAGGATAGTAAGGGGACAAAGGATAGGAAATTGTGGAGAGTCATGATCACCCATGTCCTGAATAGGCATGGTATATAAGAAGATATGTCAAAAATGATAAGTGAAGTAATATAGTTAAACATGATTTATTTAGGGACAAGTAACACATCAAAATTTTCAGGCACAAAAACTAATAAAGATAGTGTGCTACTCATTCTTGAGTAGGTCGATCTGCTAGGTTGGCTAGATAATCCCTGTTGCAGACGCTTGATCAGGCACATTTTCATTTCTTAAAGAATCACAAAGCCAACCTGTGGTTTATACTGCAACTATTTTTTAGTGAGTCTTTGTTTCTGTTTCTGAGAGAGAGTGCATGATCAGTATTTGAACAAGACTAATATACTCAAATTGTCAGTCTTGATGACTTCATGGTAACGCAACTATAAACAACTCCCAAGCAGATTTGTCTCCCCAGTCATGCTGAGATTTTCTTCCCATGCCAATATTATCAAGAAATCCCCTCCTTGACAAACTGACCATGACAATATTCAAATCCATGTCTTATGGTTGGAATGCTAACATTCTGATCACTCAGCTACATACCTGTTATATAAGAATACTTAAACACTCCTGTCTGACACACTTGATCCCTGGTGTTGCTGGAATGAAATAGAGTTATAAACGATCAAAATATGATTGCAAATCAAATTTAATCTATAAAAACTAATCTATAAAAAAAATCATCAGTTGAATATTATTAGGTTTTTCCTAAGTATTTCTTGCCAAATTACAGCTTAGTATTATATGCTGGGAAATAGAATAGTTATTAGCCGAATTTTAATCATAGATTTTCACTGTATAATGTTTGATCTATGCCGTTAATGGATAAGCTGTAGATTAAGACAAGTAAGGAGATAATGTTGAAAAATAACTATTTGTTCTTGAAAATAATGTCTTTTTTTTTTCATTTGTAGAGCAAAGACAGAAATAAAAAAAACAAGACAGTCAATCGTCAGAGGACTAAAAATAATTAATAAATTAGTCCTTTGAAAATAAATATTTAACATTTTGCAACCAATTGGCCACATTCCCCCTAACAATTAAAAAACATGCTTCATGTTCCCTTTAATGAGTATTTAAGTAAAGTCTCTAGACAGACAAAAAACAGTAAGAAGTAAGAGATGCCAACATACGACAGCAGTTCATGATGGCCACACAGGTTCAAAGAGATTCCCTTACTCATTTACCTGTCTTCTTCACCAAACTATGTGACATTTCACACTCTTCTTTACCAAGTTACATGACACTTACACTCTTCCTCCTCACATATTCCCTTGTCTCTTTTTCTCATACATATCACATTTCTTTTCATCTTAACAAACAACTATAAACAAAGAACTTTAACACAAGAACTTTAATACTCATACAGCTGAGAAAAATTTAGTTGTAAAAATGCAAAAATAAAAAGATTTTGTATTTTTATATTTAAAAACCTTTCTCACCTTTGTTGAGGGTTGATTCAAATCTTCAACACATCATTAGGCTAAGGATTTATTGACCTCACTATAAAAGCATGAACTTTGAGAAATGAATTAGACAAAGCTATACACTTGCTGAATATACTGCTCAGTAAGAAAATACTGGGTATCTTGGTTTTAATACCAAAATGGGGATGCCCAATACACACAATGGAAAAATAAAATAGAAAATATTTTCTATTAAATAGTCAACCTTGAATTTAAATAACTTACAATATCCAAAGAGTTGTAGATGTTAAAAAATAAATCATTTTTAAAATATTGATTCTTAAACAGGATTTAAGTATTAATAATTAAATTTAAGGACTATTTGAAATAAACCTATGATATCAAATAGAAACTAAAATATAGATATTAACAAGCCAGAATATAAATGATATCAAACTTCAAAAAACACACAAATGATAAAAAAAGACTTAAACCTTGCTTGAGAGTAAAAACTACTGAGTTTATAGTCAATCTTAATTTAAAGATCTTTATGGAGATACAGAATTGAATGAATGTTATAAAACAGACATATTTATTAAAATGAGAGGGAAATGGATAAGGAGAAAAAATACTTTGATAATAAAATGTGTATTTCTTCTTTTATTTTTCTCTTGTTTTTATTAATATATTTTTCAGCAAACTTGGAACTTGGTCCCAGAAAAAAAAAAAAAAAAAAAAAAAGAAGAGTATCAAAAGGATGGTTTTTCCCTTGACACTGCTATTATTTTAATGGCCTTCACTCCTTGACAATGTTTATTCTTTTAAAAAGTGAGAATTACAATTTTAATAAAACCTAAACATATCAAAGTGAGTTTATGCATTTTCTTTGTTGTTGAGAATTGACAACAAATATAATAAACAATATTTAGATGTATTAGTTTGTTTATTTACACTATTTATTTATTATATTATTTATTGGAATGGTTGGCAAAACATCGACTAATTGCCAATTGATTTGAACTTTATGAAATGGTAAATAATTTTCCTTATAGTTGGAATATTTTATATTTTAATAATTTAGTAAATGTTTATAAATTTATGAATAGTTTGCAAATTTATTTCTTTAGAAATTGGTAAATGATAACTATTGCATTGCATAAGTCTAATTATTAGTATATTGTAAATATAAAGTTATTCTTGTAAATAAACAATCTAATAAATAGTGTTTAATATTTTTGTTGTAAATTCTCAAAAACAAAAAAATGTGTAAATTCACATTCATTATATGTTTAGATTTTATTACAATTTATAATCATCACTTTTTAAAACAACAAACATTGCCAAGGATGGATGGTAGTTAAAATAATAGCAGTGTCAATGGAAAAACAGTCCTTTTGACACACTGTTTTTTGCAAGCACAAATGCCCAAGTTTGCAATGGTTTTCATCTCTTTCTAGTTTCAAATTGCTATTTATGATCATTGTTTTTTTTTCTCTCTGTCCATTTCTGCTCATTTTAAAAAATATGTCTGTTTCTATGTTCACATATTGTTTTCCCCCAACTCACCCTCCTCCACCTACCCCCCAAAATGAAACAATATCTCCAGGGATCCTATAAATCAGTCGGCTGATGTTTTCCCAGATGCCATATACTACAAGTTTGTATTTCACTTAACTCTACTGCAATAGTCAGAGGTCTCACCACTCATCAAATCTCATAAATTTTAACAAAAGAAAAAGAAAAAACAAGAGGTTAGAACTAATATTTATGCTTATGAATAATTTTAATTTTGTCAACAAAAATATCAACAGATTTGCATTTAAAATATAAATCTTCATGGGTTATATACAGAAACCCATAGTTAATAATGAATTTTAATTTTAATTCTTATAATTAATACAAAATTGATCATTAATGGATTAAATAAATCTATGCATTTTGTATAATTTAATAAGTTCATAGACTGAAAATTTTGAATTACTGAATAAGTTTGTTGTCAATGATCTGTTACACTCTGTGTGTAAGTATCTGATTTTAAATTTAAACATGTCTACTATATAAGTATTGTTTAAATTTGGAACAATTTTACGCATAATAACTAAGCTATGGGAGAAAGTTTTATTCCTAAGTTGTATTTCCTCTATTATGGACATTATTATATCCATGATATAATAACACCTTGATACCTGGACAAAATGAAGCAGCTGTAAAAAAAGGAATGACAAACAGTCTCAGAAAGAGTTTTATCATGCTAAGTCATACACAAAATTATGAACATATATTTACATGTGTCCCACACAGAGAAACTATAACACATGTCTACAACAAAAATAAGCAGTGTGAAAAGGGGACGAAAAGACAGAGTAGTTTCTCTATGAATCTGGTGAGGCCATGTTGTTTTCCCTGTAAGACCTACTGCTGTGGACTGGAGATGTCTTTCTTCTCTGGACTTTACATTGCTACTGGTCTTCATCACTCTATGTTTTGATGTCACTCACTGTGACCCTTATAACTATCTCAACCAGAGGAAGAAAAACAAGATTTTCTTTCTCTACAGATATTTAACCTATTAATGCCCACTGTCCTATTTTTAGAATGGTGGTCATTAATGAGTTATAGACAGAAACCTATAATTAATATTAGATTCTAGGCATTAATGGTTTAACAACAGAAAAAAAATCTGTCATCAATCACAAGATATGAAATAATTCATCTCAATTTTTATCTTCCTTTTTTTGCTATTTTATCAGACAATACAATCTAATGCACAGAAATTTCTTTTCTTTACATTTCTAAATAGTGACTTGTTTGTTTTACCATTTTTTTCTTTCTTTCAAAAACATTCTGTGTATTTTATTCTTTCTCATTTCCTTCTTACAAATTACATATCTTTCATACTCTATAACAGTCAGTGGATTTATTTGTGGAATCATTCTACTCTTATTGGGTACTCAATATTCAATAATTATATTCAAGCTTCATTGTGGATGTGAATTTAATGCCAAAAAGATAGCATTCAAATTTTCTTTTTCCAATTATTAATAACTACATCAGAATTGTTTTAATTTGCTCTTGTGTGAAGTTTCAATTGTGTTACAATTATTTTTGAGGATTTGTATTATATATTAATGAAAGTGTTTACAGTTTGCCCAAGTCAACAGGTATAATACTGGAATATTGAACAAAAATATGATAAAAAAACTTAAGAAAATTTTTCCTTCACTATTCACCATATTTATGAGCTGTTACAATAATGTATGTATGAGAGGGTCATGAAAACGTTCTCAGCATGACCTATTTCCTCAAATTTGACTAAACATCAAATTTTAAGGAGACATCCCTTTTTAGTATCCTATCTCATATATAAAGGAGTGCTGAAAATTTCATAGTTCAATCAAGAAGCCATTCCCCCCACAAAAAATAAATAAATCTGGTATTTAACCAGAATTGGTTTGGTCTGGTAAATTTTCAGCACCCACTTTTATAAACAATTAGTCATGATATTGCATGATGATAGAAAGCAAAATTTACATTAATTTGATTGCTTGTTTGTTTGTTGTAACCAAGATTCACGAACATTAACTTTCTAATTCCTCATGTGATTGGTGTGTACTTATTGTTTTGTTTTTCTTTGTTTGGTTTTTTTTTCAAGCTTTCTGGATTATTTTTTTTTCAAAATCATAAATCAAAAGAAAAAAATATTCTACAAATGTCCTATATTAATTTTGAACTTCTTACTTTGATCGAAAGCATTTTATTAATTTTTTTTTTTTTTTTAATTGTAATGCTTAAAAAATGTTTTAATTCATCTGAAAGTGAAGCTTAAATTTTTATGGAAGTGTTATTAGTCTTTTTAGAATTACAGATCAGTCGAAGAAAAAATAAATTTTCAGGTTAAAATAAAGCTTTACAGTATATGAAAGCCACATTAAGTATTTTTCTTTTGCCTTTCTTACATGGAGTCTATTTTGCTGAGAGATATTAAAACATTCTTGCAGTTCTCTTCTGCTACAGTGTAACCCGGATATAAGAGAGTTGTTGGGACCGGAGAAGAAGTCTCTTATATCAGGGTTTGGTCTATTATATATACATTAACACAGGCTCTAATTTGGGACCAGAGAAAATCTATCTTATATCCGGGTTTCTCTTATATCCAGGTTACACTGTATTAACATTTATAAAATATACACAAGTGTGGTAAAGCTGTTTTATATTAGTGTTATTTTGGTTTATTGTGCAAGCCATTTTATTTTTATCAAAAAGACTGATGAGATTTCCAGTTATTTCGAACAAACATAAATTGCAGCATGAAATTTGGTAATAAACTGATTTAAGAAATCAAAGAAAAAAACATGACAAACATTTCTTGCTCACTTCACAGTACTTAGTGTAGTTGTTATTATTTAGAATAGTTCCTTTCCGAATACACTAACCCTTTAATGTTTTATTTCTTTAACCAGATTTATTGATTTGTTTGAGTATTATTAATTTTATAACAGTTTTTGTGTCTTTTTTTATCGTTGCATCATGAAAACAATTCTGGTCATATGTTTTCTACAAATTTTCTTTACTTGCCAACTTGCCAAGGGAGGCAACCTGACCATATTTTTTTTAAATGCTTAAAAAATATTTCTTCAAATAATAACTTGTTTGGCTGGGCTTGGTTGCTTTAGTAATTTTTTTTTTTTTTTTTTTGCTTCTTTGTTTTATTTTGCATTAAACCAAATAACATGTTTCTTTCAGTTTATCTCATTTTTTCTCTTAACTTATCTGGTTTCTGATATTAAAAAATAAGATAATGTATTTATTCTTAATGCAAAATTAATTCTCTTACCTGAAATTACAAACATTTTTTGCATGACAGTTCCAGATCCACTGTAAGGCCAAACAGACTGTGATTGTCTTTGATTTATAATAATAATAATAATTATTATTATTATCCTTGTTCTGTTCACATTGATACAATATGACTTCAGTTATAATGAACACTTAGTATTTTTTTTTTAAAATGTCTTCCTAACTTAAATTTTTGTTTTTGATTTTTGAGTCATGATTTCTTTCATTGATATTTACTAAGATTAAATTAACATGGCACAAGACAGCAAAATCTGGAGCACTTACTTGCTATAATGGTAATGGTCTAGCTTGCTAACCATTGCTCACTGGCAAAGCACCCAACAAGTTCTATGATTATACTGTACTATGGTTTATTCTTTTTATCAACAAGCAAACTTTAATTTTAACATTAAGAATTAAGAATTATGTTGTTTTATTTTTAAATAATAGAATTAAACAACAGAATGTTTACTTGTATAAGATAATTGATAGCTGGAACACTGGTTTTAAACAATAACTTTTCTACAATGTAGATTAGGTTTCTGTCTAAATTTCTGGTATGAGGAGCTATTATTTACATGTGAACAATTATCTTCATCTTTGTTGTTATTATCACAATGGTCTAAACTTGCGATAATAACAACAAAGATAAGGAAAAAAGTATGCATGTAAACAATGTAAGTAGATGAGGGTATTACCGTAACCCAGAAAAAGAAAACTCATTTTACATACAATCATTATCATTGTACCGACACTATCAGTTATTAAATGTTTGACTATCAGTATAATGTATGTATGTACCTTTCAGATTTATTTCTTGAAAAATATCTTTTTGTTTTAGGTTACATTAGTATTTTTTAATATTAATGTTCACCCAATATGAGGTCGAAGGTTATTGTTAAAATGGTTACAATGAATGAAAGAAAAGGTAGTAGGAAGTGAAAATAAGGAGGATAGACAATAATTGACCCTTGATTTAAAGAGATTAAGATTTTAGTGTTCATAGAAACATCCATTCAAGAGTCTATTTCAAAAAGTAGCAGTTCTTGGGAATAAACTGCCCCAGCGGAACTTTCTCCTTACACATTAATGGATTTAATGATACCCATGCTAAGTCATTCAATATTAAATATTTTTTTTTAATTTATGATGTGATGGAATAACCTATCACCCCCATGAGTGGTGGCACTATAGGTGGTAACCACCTATAATTATCTGTGAGGACAGTAGATGGGAGAATCGAGCTGGGATCTGTGAAAACAACTGACCTTCTGATAGCAGCACGCACACAACTGTACTGACTTACGATGACCGTGTGCATAACTATTACTTCCTTGCTTGTTGTACTGGTTTCTACAATAAACCTGTTACTATTTATCTACCGTGTTTGTCCATTCCATATTCCTATTAGCATGGAATATAAATGTTATAATGGAATATGCATACACCTGTGTTCCCCCTCACTGGAATATGATTGGCTGGTGTCCATCATAAATACAGACGGATGTATAGGTATGACAGAGTTTAAGTCTATGATGATGCCCATTGGACTATGCCGTTGGCTATTCTATTGGTCTACACCTATTACCTGTGACTATGGTGAGTACCAGTCGATTACTGCTACCGTGTACTACTTGGTTACAGTAACCAAAACCACTTAGCTACTTCGATCAAATATATCCCTTTCTGAGACATATTAATAAAAATATGGCAAAAGTGCTCAATATCAGGAATAGAGCATGTATAAAAATAAGCAGTTGAAACACCAATGTCAATACTGCATGTTAACAGTTTCATCCTTGAACATAACCTCTTTGGCAAGATTTATTATATAAAATATACAATTGTGGCACAAGACCAAAAAAGGGGAACTAGGTTTAGGCTGGTCATCATTTACTATCCTATACCTAGCTAATCAGATTCATGATCCATTCACTTGTTACAATTTGCACATTTTCTCCATACACCATAATACCTCATACACTCAGGGGACCTACAAAACACACCTGTTATGGAATGGTTTCACAGTGGAGGCTTGTATTTGTACTAAGTCGGTCCTAAAATAGGTTCAACGTACAAAACATTAGGAACTTGATATAATAGGTAATGATGCAGAGAAATCTAGTTGCGGTCGCTGATACTTTAGTATCCGACTAACGGTTGTCCGGCATCGACTGACTGACTGACTGACTGACCGAACCACTGAGCAACTCACTCAGCGACTCCCTCGTTACTCTTACTACTCTTATTTATTATAGGTGGGAGAGTCTATTAACTATAGAATAGGTGTGTTCCACTATAACAACCTCATAACATAAAAATCCTTGAGCACAATATTATTGGCTTGAAGATTTTATTCAATTATAAAATAGACTGTTGCCACTTGTTCTTGGTATCAGTGACCACACTTCTTATATATGTGTTTCATTGTTAACCTTTATACATTAATTACCAACTAGAATGTTTCCATGACTTTTTTTTAATGTTTTATTTATACATATCGTACTAATAATGCTCAAACAGTAAATGTTTAGTCAAATCTTCATATTTTTGAGTACAGACCCACTTCTATCTTGTAGGTAGCGCAGTAAAGGATTCTTCTTTTGACAGTTGTTAATGAATTAGAAAAAATTTGATTCGTAACTTCAGATCTTTATCAACCATATTTTTATTTGTAAATTATGAAAACAAATAAGAAATAAAACACAATATACTGGTTATTCCTTATTGAGGACAAAGTGCTTTGACTTGATAAAGATCAAAAGTTGTTTTTAACAAATCAATACCTAACATAATAAACAAAAACAGTAGAATTGTTTTGATTTATTTTATCACATCCATGCAGAGAATATCTTATCAAATTATATCTTCCTACTTTTTTCATAAGAATTTTTGGCAATATTTAACCGACATATCCACAAAAAAAATGAGATTTGTATCTTACTAGTTCAACAATGAAATGATGAGACCTAGTTGCTAACCTAGTTGCACACTTTAATTCAGGTAGTCAGGATACTGAGAATAAAAGTTTGTCTGAGAAGTTACCATGAAAATATTCATTAAAGAGGCAGAGAAAGTGTTGGTGAGAAAGTGACTGGAGACAAGATGCCTCGTCAGGATTGTATTGCAGACTCTTCTCTGAATTTTGTAAAAGAATCCTGAGAGGCACAAGTAGGAGTACCAAACCAGATATAGTAACATTATTCAATACACAGGTGAAAGGTAGATTTATGAATGTGTAAGATGGATTCTGACAAGAAAAATTCATGACATAGTGAATCAACCTTCCTCGCAGCAGATGTAGCAACTGATTCAATCTAGTCACTCCACTTCATGTCAGTGGAAAACATGAGGCCAAGGTCTAGAGTGTGACTTCAGCAACAGTCATCCTGATGGTAGGCAGTAAAGGTTTTCTGTAGTGATTAAATGAAAGCAGTTTTGTTTTGGAGACATTGAAATTTACAAGCCATTTCTTGCCCAGTTAACCATTGATTGGAGGTCATTTTCAAGAGCAGTTGCCAGATTTACTTTATTGGATCTGTTACTATTGCAGAAGTAAATGGTTGTGTCATCTGCACAAATACCTAGCTGAGAACTAATGAGATTTTACAGGATTATAAAAATGTGAATATTCAAATTGAGTGGCAATTAACCTATGTTTTGCTAACCATTCCAAAGAACACAATTCACAAGCTTTGCTGACTGATTTGGCCTAGGTGCTTATTGTCAATTCTTAATTTAAGATTTCTTCAGCAGTCATTACTTGACTGAGAATCTATTATCCATCTGCAGATTTTCTAGGAATGATTCATGCAAATTTTTTAGAAAATTAGCAATAATTTAAAAAAAAAATTAAATTATCGTTGTCAAAAAACAGTAGGAAGTGGGCTAAACTCTAATTGTTGTAGTTTCAGTTCTTGGATTTTTATATTGATGAGAGATCTCTGATCATAGATCACAATTATAAAAAAATATTGGTAAATTAAAAGAAGAATTATTTTGAGATATAAACTAATCTGAGAAGAAAATAATGTTCAGAAAAATAATATATTTAAATTTTCTTGTTCTTTAGTTCAGACATTTTTATAAATTTATGAGTAAAAAATTATTTTCATATTTATTTATAAAATAGTAAATAATAAATATTGCATTGTAGTTGGTTGGCATTTTTATCATCTTGTAAATAAACAATCCAACAACTAAATAATATGTAATATTTTTGTTGTTATTAAATTTCTAACTTTAGTGTTTTAAAACATTGTCAAAAGGAGTATACAGTAATATTGATGTCAAGAGAAAAACCATCCATTTGACACACTGTTTTTTGTGGGTACGAAGGTTAAACTCTGCCAAAACTTCTTACTGACTGTAAAGAATGTGCTGGAAGCCATACTATTTGATAAAATATATCCATATATTGAACACTTTTCTTAATGATTAAATACTCTAATCCTAAGCTGAAGTGCTAATCCAGGTATAAATAACACCATTTTTATGGATATTATATTAATATAATATATTATCAAGTATACAAAGAACTACAACTTAAAACTGTCATTCTCTCTTGGCTTGATGATTTTTTGGGCTTGATGAGCCATAGAAAAAGGATTGATGAGTCATAGAAGGAGGATTGATGAGCCAGAAAATATTTTTAGATTGCAAGAATTTTTTGTGGGGACATAATTGTTTAGTGATAAAAGTCTTATGAATTAACCCATAGCTGAGGGGGAGAAGTGATAGATTAATACCTTTCCCAAGGACATTTGAACATAATGAACCCAATTGGGTTGGATGGGATGGTTTTCATTTTAAGACTGAACAAAAAATATTTTTGATTCTTGCAAATGTTTTAGTGTCTATACTCTCAGTACATTTGACAAATAAAAACTTTTTTCTGTGTCACAGACGATGACACACAATTAATGTACACTCACTTTCCAATCCTGACAGAGTTCAAAATCAATTACATCTTGTGGGGCATGATTTATTTTCTGTCTTACAGTCCCTTTCCCACAGATACAACATCACGAGCCTATTGTTACTCAGTTGCTATTTCCATGACTAATGTTTTGTGGAGCTTCTTTCTTTAGTTCTATAAGTTCAAACATTTAAGCTTAAACTCACCATGTTACCTTGATAGAATCAAATCATTCTGTTTGTATTCCATTTGTAAGAAGCAAGTTCCACTCGGACATCTTCTGAAGAACTGCTATTTTGTCAAGCAGACTCGCACATAGATGCTTCCTTTACAATCTTAACTTCTTCAAGTCATGAATCAATCATTATCATCCATAGCACTCCTTACATTCAATAAACTTCTACTTAAGTGGCTCTTGAGCCCTGTATTGGATGAACATGAGTAAAAACAAAACAAAAATATAAAACATGGAGAAAGAACAAAACCCAAAGACTTTGATATTTTTTACACTATAAATCTCGCATATAATACATAAATCTAAAACACTTCTATTAATAATCCTAAAGAAGTAATTGTGTCGCCTGAAGAGAAAGGCCCATGCTTACTGAGACTCAAATATAAATGACTAATATTTACCTATCCCTGAAACAAATGCTTGCAAACAGAAATAAGAAAAAAAAAATGATTTTAACATTAAATAACCCAGTAAGGTTTAACATACAGTGGTGGTGTAAAGTAGGTAACAAACCACAAAATATATTGTCTTGATTGTACAAACATATCAGTCCCTCAAATGTTCAAACCATTTTCTCCTGTCATTCACACATGTCTCTTACTGCAAAACATTTATTATTATTACTATTTATTGAAAAAATAAAAATTATTACAAATGTATTAAAATAAAAATTATGAAAATAAAAATGTTAATAATGATTTTAATGAATTAAATGAATCTCAGAACCACTAGTAATACTGATATATTACTTACTGTATACCTATTTTTTCAGCGTCCACCCCCACCTCACCCTGGATATAATCAGTCAAATCTAAACCAATAATTTATTATTAAACAATTTCATATTCAAATTCACTTATCAGATATTGAAGAACCATTATTACATATTCTCTTCCTTTTCCAACATTCAAATTTTAATAATAATTTTGTGGTTTTATGGTAATGGTTAAACTGTGAAACAAATACTTATAGTTATCATAACAGCTATAAAAAGCAATGGCTAATTTTACATCTAAAATAAATTTATTTTCTTTCTCCTGATAATTATTGTAAAACAATTGTCTTTAACCACTAACCTCTCAAGATAACTGAAACAAGTCAAAATTATATGAAAATTCAATTATTCATCTTTTGACTAGTATTACTTACATTTTCCTTTTTATAGCTTTTCATCACAACTAGTCCATCAATCTATGGCCATTAGTAATAATATCCTGATGTTTTTTTAGTTTTTTTTTTTTTTAACTAAATGACAATCATTCTCTGACTATTAATAAACAGTGTGGATCAGAAATAAATAAAAAAAAAATTACCATTGCAGTAGAGGAGTTGTAGTAAAATAAAAAATTTTTTAAAAAATCCGTTTTTAGTCACATTCAATACCTAAGAACCTAAACTTGGTAACATTCCATAATCACCAAACAAGCGCTGAATATTCGACTGTCATGAGGAACCCTTGTACTTTTAAGAATGCCCCTTTTCTTGAATGCTTATTGGGACTTTAGAGTATATGGGACCCTCTAGGGGGAGTGTTTTTTTTTTTAATTAAATATTTCATGTTTTACTCCAAAAAAGTATAATATAAAAATATCTTTTTTTATAGTCACTGGGTGAGGGTAAACATATGTAATAAAGGGGCCCTCAAATTCTATTAGCCTGGGGACTTCTTAAGGCCTTCTAAATTCAGTTCTGGATGTACTAAATATTTATTGGCATGGTTAACATCTTGGAATCAAGTATGGAATTATAGTTTGGAAAGTGAAATGACATGAGTTGTTCTCACCAAATTATTATGTACTCTTGAGTCTAATTGTTGGTTGCAAGACCTCAAGTGGAACTCATACATATGATCCTTCACTAAAGATGCTGTGAAAACAGTGAGGTTCCTGTACCACTCCAGTAAGTACCTGACTCCTCAACAGTACTCCATTTCAGAATGGAAATGAAGTACTGTTACCATATCTGAGATAGAGCTTACAAGTCTAGATAAGAGTTCAAAAGCATCTATGCAACCTTGTGGGTGATGAATTATTTTCCATCCTACAACCCCTTTCCTCACAGATGAAACATAGCAAAACTTTCGCTACTCTATCGTTATTTCCATGGAAAATGTTCTCATGAGCTACATTCCTTAGTTTCACCAACTCTAACACTCACAGCTAAGAACTACCACAACACATACACTGAAACAAGCCACCCTCATTCCCTTTGTATTCCATTAGTAAGAAGGAAGTTCCACTCAAACTGTTTCTCCCCATGAACTGCTACTTTATGGAACCAACTCCCAAGAGAATGCTTTCCTTACCACTACAATCTTAACCTCTTTAAGTCTAGTGTTAATTGTTATCTTTCTCACATATCCTCATAAACAGTGATTCTTACTGCACAGACAAAAACCTTCCATAACCCTCTACCTTGAATGGCTCTTTGGACCTTGTATAGAGTGAACATTATTTAAAAAAAAACAAAAAACTTAGGATGAAAGAAATCCTCTTAAAAAATGAATAGTTCATCTCAGAATAAAATTTAAGATTATGGTAATTCTTTCAAGAAAAAAGTAATTTTTAAGAGAAACAGTACAATAACTTTACAAGATAATTTATTCTCTTACAAAAATCATTTTTAATAATATGTTATGTGAGCTAAATATATTTGCAATAATTCGTCTCATTTGTTTGATAGCAAGAATATTCAATTTGCCAAAAAACTTTCTATAAAGATACATTTACAGAATAATATTTAAATTGATTAAACAATTTTCTGAAGAAAACTGGCCACACAACGTTTTAATAAAAACAAATATATAAAATAACAATAAAAAATAATTTTACAATCTATAAAAAGGCATGACATATCATAAAACAGTTTTTTTTGGTTAAAAAAAAATATCCAGCACTAGTTAAGTAGATGGGTCCACTTGTAAAAAATAGGGAAACATTTTTTTCAATAATTTCTGTATTACTCCTAACATTGATTAAACCTTTCTAAATACATGGCATTTGTTAGAATTAAAAAATATTGTTTTCTTATTTTAGAAGTGGGCATCCTGTTCATTTTATTGATACAATGTAAAATCCAGTCTTGACTTTTACAGAGTTATCTGGACTTAGATGTTCTACATAAGAAAAAAAAACTCCACACTCTTTTTTCTAACAAAAAGATTTATTTTAATTAAAGAATAAAAATTTACCTAAATTAATAAAAGTATATTTTTTTTATTCTTCATTTAAGATAAATAATTATACTTCAATGTTTATCAATGATCTTATAAAAAACACCCCACCAAAAAAGTTTTTTTTAAAGTTTTAAAGAAAAATATTTTTTAAAGCATTTTTAAATTTCAGAAAACTTTTTAAAAATATGCAGATATCAATCAATAATGTAAGCAAAGTTGACACTTGCAAATAACAGCTAGTCCAATAACTCTGTAAAAAGTCAGTAATTGATTTTACACTGTATTGATAACAACCTCCTTTCTAAATCAATAAAAAAGGTGTCAATATTTTTCGATTCTGTCAAATGTCATAACTTAAGCAAAATCTGTTGAATTCTAATCAACTAAATTTATTCCCTACAGAAATTCTGTTTATTATTGTAAGTAGATGAGTCTATTTAAGTTTATTTAAGTATGAAATTATTTGTGTGCCATTTCCAGAAAGAATTTATCTTCATCTTTTATTATGTAATAAGTGAATGCACATATTAACAAAAACATGAACTGAACTTTTGAGGTTGTAGTAAACAAGAATAAAACATTTAGCTTGCATTTTTGCAACTATCAATTAGAGTCAAGAGTACATTATTTACATTATTCGGACTATTGTCCTCATCTTTGTCGCCATATTTATCACAACGTTTCAGCCGTTGTATGCTCCAGCCTTCTTTAGGTGGTTGGAATGTCGAACTGAACCCTTTATTTCGCTCACTGGGGTAGACTGTTCTAGTTCCACATGCCATGTTTGATGGATGTCAGTTATTAGTTATCTCCTGCTAATTTCCCTCTGAAAGTTCTCCACTGCCTTAACATAGCAAAGTGGATAAAGGCGTTGGTTAGATCCAATGACAGGACCCAAAAGAGTGTGAATTCCATACCCGGTTAAGGCAGTGGAGAACTTTCAAGAGGGAAATTAGCAGGAGATAACTAATAACTGACATCCATCAAACATGGCACGTAGAACAAGAACAGTCTACCCCAGTGAGCGAAATAAAGGGTTCAGTTCAAAATTCTGAATAATGTAAATAATGTACATAATACCTCATCTCAGAAATATAGACAGACTCTAGAGTCAAGAGTATATAACAATTTGGTGAGAACAACTTGTCACTTCACTTTCCACACTACAACTCTATACTTGGTTACAAGATGCTAAACATGCCAATAAGTATTTAGTACATCAAGGGCTGAATTTAAAAGGTCTGAAGAGGTCCCTGGGCTAATAGAATTTGTGGAAATATGTTTCCCCTCACCCAGTGACTATAAAAAAAAAAGATATTTTTTATATGATGCTTTTTTGAAGTAAAACATGAAACACTTAAAAAAAAAAAAAAATACACTCCAACTAGAGGGTCCCATATACTCTAAAGTCTCAATAGGCATTCAAGAAAAGGGGCCTCCCCAAGAGAACAATGGTTCATCATGACTGTTGAATATTCAGTGTCTTCTTGGTAATTATGGAGCCCCCATTAAATCTGAAAATAAATAAATCTCCTCTGTTCTTATATCTTTTACCCAGAACAAACAGTCATGTGAAATTTTACATGTATGTTTCCAGCTATTATATTATTACAGGATCAATCACTTATCTGAAGCAACTAAATGGCAAGGACTTTTAATTATAACATGTGCTTTCTTTTCTCATTAGAATATTTATTCTTCTTCATTTCCAAAATGACTCATGAAAACTATTGAAAAAAAAATTATATATATATATATATATATATAATTTCAGATAGAGTGTATCTGTGAAGGAACAAAATGAATAAATAGTAAAAGAAAAACTGTTCTTAGCTAACGCGTTTCATTTTCTGAGAGATTTTATCAAGTCAGATGTAAGTATTTATTTTGTTGCACATGTTTATATACAGCAGCAAGGATGTTATTGGTTTAAATTTGAGAACGTTCATGATTATTTATCAGGTAGTTGAAATGTCAGTCAAAACATGTGAAGGACAAAGTCTGGGAAGACAAAAGTAAGCAAGTAATATTCAATAAATATTTTTTCTTTTTATAAATGAATATTGTTTAAATTGTGATCAGATTGTTATGGTTTGGGATGGATGCCTGTAATGTACAACTTGAAAAACATGAGACAATGGATTTAACCATTTTCTTTTGATTTTTTTTTTTAACATTTTCAAAGATAGACAACACACACGTCCATCCTAAACTATAACAATCTGATCACAATTTAAACAATATTCATTTATAAAAAAAAAAAATATTTCCTAAATATTACTCGCTTCCTTGCCAGACTTAGAATTATGGTACTTTGTGTCCTCCATATGTTTTAACTGACCTTTCAACCATCTGATGAATATTTATGAATGTTCTCAAATTTAAAAGCATTGATAAATCAATGAAAACCTTTCTCTTGTATATAAACACATGCAACAAAATAAATTCTTCAATTTGCTTTGATAAATTCCATCAGACAATGAAATGCATCAGCTAAGAATAGTTTTTCCTCTTGTCTTTTTATTCAAATATATTGATTTGCATGAACTGATTTTTCTTACTTTGTTTGGGCCAATATCCTCATCTTTTGTGTTTAAAGATATCTTTTTTTTTCATTTATATTATTAGACAATATGTGGCATATACAGTAGAATATTTTTCCAGGGCAACATTATATGCCAAAATTATTGCTCATCTTTGACAAAAAGCTACAGCATTTGAACACTTATAGTTTTAATCTATGTTGTAATTTGAGTCAAATAAAGGTTGATATTTGAAATACATCAAGCAAGAGCTTGAAATACATTTAGTCTATACAATATATCCATGTAAATAATTTCAAAGGTGATATGGCACAATTTGTTTCACTCTTAAAAAATAAGGAAAATTTTCAGTGGGAATAATTTTTGTCGATTAGCATTTGCTAAGTTGTCAATTGAGAGGGGAAGTACTGTTCATAATATTGGTACAATGTTAAATCATTCCCTGACTTTTTACAGTTATTGGACTTTGTTGTTATTTACAAATGTAAAGTTTTAAACTGCCTTATATCGTTGATACCAGCATATATTTTTTTAAAACATTTTTTTTTCACAGGAGATTCTTTCTGAAACATATTAAAAACACTGGGCATAGTAATTATTTATTTTAAATTAAGAATATACTTTTATTAATTTATGTAAATGTTTGCTCTTTAACTAAAATTGTATGTATCCATTTCTTCTTTATTTAAAAGAAATCTTTGTAAAAAGAAAAAAAGTCTATTTTTGTACATAAAACATTCAAGTCCTGATAATTCTTTTTACAAAGTCAGGGATTGATTTTAAACTGTATGAATATTATAAACATTACCTTGCTTATAAAATGATAAAAAAGGAAGAAAAAAAATCAGTATTTTTTGATTCTGAAAAATCTCACACTTTGAAGAAGTTTTAATTAATAGTAATCTACAAAATTATTTAAAAGGAAAAGTTTCCCCATATTTTAAAAAAAAAATGATTCAATCTACTTGAGTAGTGACTAAGATATTAACTTTTAGCACACTGCATTATTAATATTAGTTCCCTTTTCATTGGTTTCTTTCTCAGGGCTTCTTAATTTTAGTAAACTTATTGTTAATTTCATTCAAAGGTATTTTCTGTTGCCATAGCAGAATATGACAACACAGCTATGAAATTTGAACAAATTCAAATTCTGGGATCAGAGTTACCTTCAGTGGCAGGATAAACTTTTACAGCAAATCAAGTCACATACAGAGTGATAAAAGTTAATCAGAAAATTAATAATAGCTTACTACAGACATGACCGACAAAATTTTCTTCATTTAATTTTTTTTTTTACCCGAAACAAGTATCTCAGAGTAAACTGATAATTGTCCTTCCAATGACTGTCTAACCTGCTAACCTATAAGACTTTACCCAAATATACAGGAATTATGTCAATTTCACTATTTTAGAATTGCCAGCATGAAAGACGGCATCAGCAGGGGAGAGCAGCAAATGGTTAGAACAGAATTGATCAGATGAACAACTTCATTCAAATATTCTGTGTAATTCGTTTCAGTGATATTCTTTTTTAATATTCCAAACTTTTAGGAAATTTACAATATTTCTGAAATGATAAACATGACAACATTTTTTTAAACTGATTATACCGTAATCAAGCATAAAAGCGTTAAAAATTGGCTAATATGATAAAAACATTAAAACAGTTTGAGAGATTCGTTTTTAAACAGTCCTTTCCAGTTATCTCCCTTGGAGTTACATAAATTATTTTGGAGCAAGGCGTTTAATGTGATTATTAAGAAAATATTTTTATCAGTTAAGCAGTTTTCTAATTTTGATGCTAATGATTTCATTGATTCATACAATTGTATGTTGACATGTTTATTTCATGATTTTAAGACTTAACAAAGAACGCTAAAATTGGATATCAATCATGTAATTAGTGGCATTACGGCCTTGCTTGGGATGAAATGATTAAAAAAAGAAAAGGTAAAGCAAATTAAGTAGAATATAAGAGAAAAGGAAAGTTCTCAACTATGATTTTTAGTATATTTCTATATTTTAGTAGGTGGGGTTATTTTGTATGTTTTTATTTCGTTTTTAATTTTTTTTTATTAAAAACATTAACAAATTGGCTATCATGTTATGAAAGGATTTATTCCTCCATTAATTTTATAGATGATCTATCAGTTATGATTATGTATTTATTATTAACTTCCCAAGCAGGTACAACATCAGTATTCTGGCATTCTTGGTTCCAGGACCATGACAAATTATCTGATTTTCAAGATCAGTAAAAGTTATGTAATAGCAATTCAATAATACACTATCTCAACAGCATCAACTAATAGAAACTTCTATTAAACTTATATTACTGTTATAGAGTAGTTTCACAGTGGAGGCTTGTATTTCACTAAGTCGGTCCTAAAATAGGTTCGACGTACAAAACGTTAGGAACTTGATATAATAGTTAATGACGCAGCAATCTAGTTGTGGTGGCTGATACTTTAATATCTGACTAACGGTCGTCCGAATATCGACTGACTGACCAACTCACTGTACCTCTTAGCAACTGCTACTACTCCTACTTATTATAGGTGGGAGAGTCTATTAACTATAGAATAGGTGTGTTCCAGTATAACAATTACACACAACAATTCATCTGGCATGATTTTCAAATGTTTGCATAAAATTTTGTCTTGAAATTAAAAGAGGTGTTGGACTATCAGTTGCTGGAAAATCATTAGTATGCTTGATAATTTAGAGAAACTATTTGTATGCCCAATAAGTGGGCTAAAAATAAAAGCTAAAATAACTAGATTTTAAGCTTAATTGAATAAACTATTACATTCTTTAAAAACAAATCAAAACATTGGGTAAAAAAAAGCAAACATTAATGATGAGGATGGCAGCCCAAAGAAATTTTTGATGCTATTTATATAGAAGCATTCATTCATTTATAGAAATTGTGTCTTTTTCTACTTACAGGTACACGAACAAATGATGACAAGAAACAACAGAAAACATCAAAGTCTTCAAAGTGTTCAGCTTCTTCAGCTCGATGGTGGCTTGTATTTGGCCTTATGTCATTACTGTACCTTAACGGTGCAACTGTGCTAGGACCATAGCCCTGGACTATTTAAAAGTTGTACATGGCAACTCTGAAATTTCTGAATAGAAGAATGAGAACAGACTCCAAATGAGACGTCCCATTTATCAGCAGCAACATGTCAAGACAGAAGCTTAACAGAAGAACAAAAAAATCTTTTTCAAGATTTTTCTAAACAAAGATGACAACATATGAATAGAATTGTTTTCTTTTGAGATATTATTTTAGTTTTTATTTAATAAGATAATGGGAAGAAAAAAAATCTCTATGAAAAAAAAAAAAAATTTCTTTTCGGTAAAAAAACAAAAAAAACATGTAATAGTTACAACAATTTTTAATTTTTAACAAAAGTTATTATTAATATTAACGATACTAATATTCATTACTGAATTTATCAGTCAGTCATGATTTGCAGAAAAACCAAGGCTAAGATATCAAATGTTGAAGATGGTGGTCAGTGTTACAACAAACCAAATGACGGATCATTTTGGACAGAAAAATCTGGATCTGATAGAGGTAAAATTGGGGAGAAGGAAACAGATCGACAACACAGAAAAAGGAAAAAAAGAAGATGAAAATTTTTGCTAGTTCAAAAATTGGAGAAAGAATGGAAGAAAAAAAAAAAAAGAAAAAAAAAAGACATTTTTGGCAAGTTCTTCATGTTATACTATTAATTCCCTACCCAACTCTCTTAAAATACAAAATAAATGTGTAAAATAAAAGAAAAAAAAAAATGAAAAAATTATGGAAACTCAAACACACACACATATACATACATCAATCCCTAACGAGTGTGAAATACAGTTACAATGACAAATGTGAACAAATTGTCCTTCAATTTCTGGTGACAAAGATCGTTTAATTTTTTTTTTTTTTTCTAAAAAAAGAAAAAAAAAAGGAAAAAACAAAAAGCAAAAAAAGAAAAACTACAATTTTCTCTGACAACTAAAGAGAATATTTTCAACTAAAGGAAGCAAAAACTAAATGAAAAGACTAAAAAAGCATAAAAAAAGATTCTTGATATACAGAGAATTTTTTTGTTTAGTATGTTTTTTTTTTTTTTTTTTTTGGTGTGTCACTGTTGAGAAGGAGAGCAGGACTGAATTTCACAATTTTTGTTGATATTTTTCTTTAATTCTCCAGACCTGTTCCCTTCCTCTTTGTATGACTATTTCTGAACTTGATAAATAATGAACTTCCATACACACATTAACACCTACATACAATCGTGTGTGTGTGTTTCTGTAATGTATCGATATATATATATATATATATATATATATATATATATATATATATATATATATATTTGTATATATTTACACATGCATATAGTGTGTCTTTTTTGTTTTGATGATGACAGTCATGTCAAAACAGTACACAACTACTATAAGCCTATATATTTTGGGCAGACTCACTATCATGTATAGAAACACACACTAGGAAGTACACCTTGAGCTAAACATGAAATATAATGCTAACAACAAATAACGGATTGAATATTAAAAAAATTACTTCTTCATAAGTAATATTAATGATGGTAATAAGATAATTTGAATGCAGCCAACAAACTACAAAATATAAAAATCAAATTTGAAAAACTCAAGAAATTTGTTTTTGTTTATTGTTTTCCTTTCTTTTTATTCCTATAAAAAAAAAGGAAACAGCAAAAAAAAAAAAAACAAAATAAAAATCATTGCACTGATACTGGAATCGAACTTGTTCAAAAAAAGTTATTAAATAACTTATGGCAGTTGGATCATTACTATTATCATTATTATCATCATTATTATTATTATTATTATTACTACTACTACTACAAGTTATTATTATGATTAATATTTCAATAAAGAAAATATTACCTGTTGAATTAAAAATGGGCACATAAATTGTTGATATAATGTGTGCCTACTTTAACAGTTTGCTATGTTTTAAGTTACATTTCTAGATATATCTGATGCTGGTTTTTCTTTTTTCTGTATTTAAAACAATGTTCAACAAAATATTTTGTTATATTTTCAAAACCACAAACTTCCCAACCTTCATTGTTGCTATTATGTTTATTTTCTTGTATCCTTTTTTTTTTTTTTATTAATTTATGCTTAACTATATAAAATTAATTCTGCTGCACCATTCTGAGAAAATTTAAAAAAAAAAAAAGAAAAAAATTGGAATAAGCAATAGATTTTCTTTTATTTCAGTTGTCATCTTGAGAGAAAAGAAAAAAAAACATTTATTTTTAGTTAAGAAATTTAAAGATAAAATTAGAAGAAAAAAAAAGCAGATTTAGACTAGCTTTTTTTTCTGAAGAATTTTTAAAGAATTTCTAGTAATTTATTCGCATCAAAATAAAGATTTTACTTTTGTTTGAACTTAATTTTACTGGAAACCTTTTAAACATTTTATAGTTCTGCTTTGTTTTCAATCCAAAATAAGTATTTAAAGATTAATGATTTTTAACATAATTTGGGATCTTTTCTACATTTTACCATTTTTATATAAATTTGATGGTTAAGTGCTTTTTAAAAATCTTTTATTTCCTTCTTTTTTTTTTTTTAAAATCCCTTCCCACAATGTTTTGTTCATCTAACCTCATCCCTACTTCATGATCGTAGATAGCAAATCTTTAGTTTCAGTTTTATTCTTTCAATTAATTACTTACTTTTCCTGTTAACCCACTGCTCTAAATTTTTTTTTTTTTTACATCCAGCTGGATAAGTATTCGCATTTCAGAAGTAAATAAAATTTCTACCAAAATATTTCTGCTCGTCTTGGAATTTTTTAAATTTTTTTTTCCTTTATAAAATTTAAAAAATATTTTGGCTTTTTTTTAATTGTTTGAATTTTTTTTTGTTTGCTTACAGTTTTTTTTCTTTTTTTGTTATAACTGCTGCTGAGTTTCCTTCCTTATTTATTAAGATTTTTTTTTTCTCCACTGTAAAAATATCTGAAAAAGTGATTGAAACATTTGGGAGTAACATATTTAAAAACATTTTGCTCCTTAAAACCATGAACATTTTTTTTTCAACATTTCATTCATTACTATTTCATCAGGCAGAGATGTATCAACCAAAGGTGGTAAGAATTTTCCATTTTTTTAATGAATGTACAATTTGTATATTGTCCAGAATATGGTTATTCCTCTATAAGGAGGTATGAAATACATTTACATTTGAAACTAAAACTCAAAAAAAAATGGAATAATAAAATTCATAAGACCCAATTCATAAAAAAAAAAAAACGGTTTAAATGAAACATTTTGTATTGGCCTTATCATTGGTAAGGAAATTTCTAGTCAACCATATCAAACATGGGAAAATATTTTCAATCTTTCTTTCTTGTTTTTTGTAGCTTCCATTTTAAATAGATGTGGAAAATAATATTTAAGCTTTCCACAAATATATTGTTTTTACTCAAAACTAAAAATAAACAAAAGCAAAACTCAGCAAATACAGAAAACGTCGTCTCCATTTTTTTTTTTTTTTCCTGTAAGCCAATAAAATTTGCCCATGCAGTCATTTTGTTCAAGACCGAAATCCAGATTTTCAATAACTCAAGTTTTGATCACTCTTGACATTATGTACAGAGTTATGGGCCTTGGAATCTAGCAGTTCACAAAAACTTTTCTGCTCTCCTTACAAAAAAAAAAAAAAAAAAAAGTTTTCTCCTCTAAGTTAAACAAACAAACAAAAATTGCCAAATATATATATTTTTATTTTAATAAAGGATTTATAAAAAGCAGAGTAAAAATTCTGATACCATGGCACCAACAGATTTTCTTTTTTACTGGATTACATATTCATAAAAAGCAGAAGAGTTATGATGCACTGAACAGTTTGTTAGTATATACAGCAAAATTCATTTCTATTGGGCATAATTATTACTGACAATTTACTTTTTACAAGTGAGGTTATTATTTTGTGCCAACATGAAGGATAACTATTTTAATCTCTTTATTACATTCATTTAGAAAAATGAACAAGAATATCCCACCATGTTTCGTAAGCACAAGTTTGGTTTGCAATCCCAGAAATAAGCATTTAAAAATTTTGCTTATATCTGTCACAGAGAGGGAGTAGATGCATTTTTTTTAAAATAAATTTATACAAATTCCCATTATAAAACGAACCAAAATAACAACTATCAATGTCAATAAACTCTGTAATATGACAGAAATGCAGCCATTATCCTGTTGATGTGGGAATTAAACTGTTAAAAAAAAACTTTTAAAGAATTTCTTTTCATTCTTCTATGATTCAGACCAACCTTAAGAAGAGAAGAATGCCTCAATACTTTTTCCTTGGATTTAATGTCAGATTTGCTGTTCTATCATGTTTTATCGTGTTTGGCCAACTACATAAGAAATAAAATGTCATGCCTTGGACTAATCCTAATTTTCAATATTTTTGTGTAAACAACCATTAGAAAATTACATCTATGGCCAAGAGGATGAATAATTTCTGTCTTATTTAAGTCAACAGGCTTAAATTGCCTTTTCCATAAGCTGGAATTAATAATGTGCCTGTTGCGTCTGAGTAATCAGTTTTCTAGAACAGACATAATTTAGCAATTAACAACACAATGCAAACTGAGGAGCAGGTATTTCAGTAACTGAAAATAAACCAGATATACATATACACACACACTATATCAGGAAAATTAATGACAAAGTGGAAAAAGATTTTCATGGGATGTGTTTCATCCTACATCTATATAACTACACATGTACATGAAGAAGTGGAGACCCTGAAATTTTAAACTTATATTTATATATATGTGCGTGTGCATGTATATAAAATATATATTTTAAGACATGTCTTATTAAATAATTTAGATAAGTTTTGTCTACTTATTTTTATAGGATCCTCTCATAATTACAGAAAACTTTTCTCAGTATCATTCTAAAGGAAGAAAGAAAATCACCATGTTGATGCATATTCATTTTATTTCTAAGTATGTTCAACATTAGCACAATGTTGTCATTAGGGTATTGTTTTTTTCTAAGATAAAAAAATTGCTGTGTTCATCATTTTTCTAAGACAAAATTGTTGTGTTGATGAAGAAAATTAAAATTTTTACGTGTGACGTGAAAAACACTAAGGTTATGTACTGTACACTTTTAAATTTTATCATGTCAGCTCACATTCAAATGTCAAGGGAGGTAACTAAGTTATTGTAATACCATTGTACTAACGTCGAAAGTACTCAAAAAAATGCAACAACAACATCGTAATTTTCTTTCTTCCTTTAATGAAGATACTCAGAAACTTGTCCATAATTATGAGAGGATCCCATTATAAATAAGTAGACAAAACTTGTCTAAATTCTTTAATGAGACTTGTTGTTAATGACTATATATATATATATATATATATATATATATATATGTGTGTGTGTGTTTCTTTGTTAATTCCCAAATAATTTATTTCAACCCATTTGAAATAAATCTTTTCAAGACAAGAATTTTATGACCACTTCTCTGTTTCATTTTATCAGATGTAAACTCAGACTTAATATCTTTATAGATCTTGTGGCTCTTATCCTTGATTATTTCTCAAAGAATTTAATCTCCACTTGTTCGAGAAAAAAGAAAAAACATGTTTGGATATTTTTTTAAATTTTCCTAATTATTCCAGGGAATTGTATATTTAAATACCTTTGCTATTGTAAAGCTCAGGGTCAAGGTATCAAACTTCTTGCAAATAATAAGTGAGATCAATGTATTTCAAGTATCTCACTGACATAAAATTTCAAGGTAGAATTCATTAAATCAATCGACATGTCAAGTTTGCCAATAATAAATATTTAAAAACAATGAAATTGGATAATGTTTCCTGTGAGAACATCATTATATACTGCGTATGGTTTTAAGAGTAACAAACAAAAACTTCCTACCAGTGAGGCAAAAAGAAAAGAATATATATAAAGTTATTTGAATTGTCAGTATAATGGATCAAGGCAAAATGCCTCTTTTTGTGAGCAAAGCATTGATTGATTGCTTTGTTTTTTATGGCTTATCAACCTTTTGCATGTTATTTAAAGCCAGAAAATATTTTTAGATTGTAACAACCTTTTGGCAATAATAATGATTTTTACTAAAACACGTTCTACTAATTAACCTATAGGTGGGGAGAGAAGAGGTGGATTCATGTCGTTCTCAAAGGTAATTGCACATAAGTTAATATAACAAACCCAGCTGTAATTGGAACTTGGCCCTCCAATTCCAAGCTGTTATCCATTACACCACCCTCATATCTGAGCTTACAGCACCTGGCATTTCCAAGCATTCACCCATCTAGGTACTGACCAGGCTTGATGTTGCTTAATTTCAGTGATCATATGAGAACCAGTGTTACAATGTGATATAGCTGTATGCCAATGAGGGAGGCAAACAGCCTGGAAGATGGAAGAGTTGGTCGTGTACAGGTGTTGAAACTTGTGTTGGGCAATTGACAAAGAAGCCACTGGGGAATTGTCTGTGAACTGTCTTGAGTGTTGCCAAGTAAGTCCTTTTAAGCAGTGAGGGTGGTTACATGATTTGCTTTAGTGGTAACATTTATGATTGGCTCCAATGTTTACCTTTCATGTGATTTGTTTTGTGAGTTGGATGTGATGCTCAAAGCCACTTGCATTTACATCTGGCCACAAGGTTTTGGTGTGGAGTGAATCAAAGAGTGGTCAGATTTGAAGCAGTGTATAACAACACTATCTTTGATGGATAACCCTAATTCTGTTTACACTATTCTCATTGTTTGGACTGTTGTCCTTATCTTTATTGTCATATTCATGATGTTTTGGCCTTCTTCAGATGATATATGTTGAAATTTCAAAACAAATCTTTTATTTCATCCACCAGGGTAAATTGTTCTAGTTCCATATGCCATGCCTTTTTTGGATATCTCAGTTTGAGTTATTTCCCTTTCATAACTCTCCAAGTTTTTGTTCATCTCTGCTGTGGCCAGGTATTGAACTCACAACTTTTTGCGTCAAGTAACTGGATTACTTCAACCAACACTTTTGTCCACTAGCAGAGGTGAACACAAACTTGGAGAGTTGAATTACTAAAAAGAAATAACTGAAACCAAGATATCCAGAAAAGGTATGGCATGTGGAACTAGAACAATCTACCCCCATGTTTGGTTCAAAATTCTAACGTATATCACTTGAATAAGGCCTGGAGCATACAACGTTGTGAATATGTCAATAAAGATGAAGATAATAGTCCAAATAGTATAAATAGTTACAATACCTCATCTCAGAAATATAGACAAAAACCTTTTCTAGTCAATCCTTGGATTGAAGCATAAGTGTTGTAATGGAATGTCCCACACTCCCTATCACCTATGTAGACTGACTATATCAGTAGATGTATACAGTAAGCACAGAATATACCTAGCAGACTTGCTTCGGGAATTACTAGCTTGCTAACTGATTCCCTGTCTTTCAGTAGTGTATTCTCTTTTACAATAAACTTCTCACTCTTTCTTTCATCTATGCCCATGTTACTGTTCCTTTCACTCAAGTACTGCCTTTGTCTGTTTGTAACCTTCTTTAAGGATACAACAATAAAATTAGTTTAGAAATTGTAGAGAATTTAACCAACTTAATTTCTAAACTTAAATCTAATATTTGGAAATTCTAATTTAAATCATACATTAAACAGATAAATATTTTGGTTAGACTAAGCTAAAAGACAAGACAAAAAGAAAAACCTCTTACACCAATGTGTTTCATTCCTTGAGAATTCACTTTTGTTTAACAGGCTAATAATAATTTATGTCACTTAGCATCCTCCACAGTTTACTTTTCTGATACACAATAAGTTTTAAGAAGCATTCTCTAACTCAAAATTTGAAAATTTAATGTTATTTTATTTTTTTTCACAGTACTTCTGTGCATAAATACAGGTTACTAAATAAAATATGTACACTTACCTTGATAGGCAAGGAATGAAACATGTTGTTGATAAAGTTTTTCTTTTTATTTGTCTTTACAGATATTTATATCAGAATTTTTACACACACACATATATATATATATATATATATATATATGAAGAAAAAAATGCAATTATGTTGTTTAAAATGAATGAAATGTCGACGTCTGACGTTTCGGTTTAATAAACCTTTTTCAAGACAATATTCATTAAAATACAATTCAGTTCAATTTGACAAAGACGATGGACATAAACAACAAGTCTTATCCAAAAACAGATAACTGAAAATTGAACTGAATTGTATTTTTAATGAATATTGTCTTAAAAAAATATTAAAACCAAACGTCAAACGTCGACATTTCATTCATTTTTAAACAACATAATTGCATTTAAGGATTTTTTTTTTGTTTTTCCAAATTTTTCTTCATTCTGTCGGATCTATATCCATTTACATTTGCTTACATACATATATATATATATATATATATATATATATATATATATATATATATATATATTGTGTATATTTTGTTAGTATGTTTTCATTGAGACAAGTCTCATGAAAGAATTTAGACAAGTTTTGTTTACTTATTTTTAATAGGATCTCATAATAGTGGCCAAGTTTCTTAGTATGAATATGCATCAATATGGTAATTTTCTTTCTTACTATTTTGCGTACTTTCGACATTAGTACAATGTTATTACACTAACTTAGTTACCTCCCTTGACGTTTTCATGTGAGCATACATGATAAAATTTAAGTGTACAGTACATAACCTTAGTGCATTTTGGCAGCATCATTCTTTCAAATATGTTTGGTTAATAATATTGACAAGTTTTGTCTCTCAAATTTTTTTGATTAATTTGAAAATTTGAAAACTTTATTAAAACATTCATAGACAGAACTAGTCGATATAATTTGACCAAACATGTTTGGAATTTTACATATATATATATATATATACCAACCAGTCTAGGAGGACAACTCTTTATTCAGGCCTCAGCCACCAGAAGCTGTACAAAGAATATCCACAAGCTTTGCCGATACTATGTCTGTCAAACAAAAACGTGATATGTTTCAACAATTATGGATAATCTCACTGGAGAATGATTACCTAGAATGCTAGTAACATCAATAGACAAGGAGGATGGATGGGTATATATAATTGGACATTGAAGTCAACACTCAGCTTCAACAATCAGTTTCATGTTTAAATGCAGTCTTCAGGCCCGAAGATTGCATTGAAGCATGTCACTGTTGGGTGTTGACTTCAGTGTCCACTTTTATATTTACATACACTATCTCTTATACTGATCACTCTAACCCATAAATATAGCATACCTTAAAACTTTATATATATATATATATATATAATGTATGTATGTATAGATAGATAGATATATAAAATCAGTGTTGAAATAAAGATCAACACTGCATGGTTACTGGCAGTTTCATGCCTTAAGCGACCAATATATATATATATATATACACACACAGAGATAATTTTTTCACAATACAGGTAAATATAAATAATTAAAATGCATTAAATAAAAATACATATGAAACTAGAATTTATAAAAGCTCATGACTAAGGAGGAAACACAATAGTTTAAATTGTCCAGGGTGCTGAAAACTGATCCTACACTCACTGAGTGCACAACACCTGAACAATAAGAACAATATGATAACAGTCCAAACAAATCAATGTATTATTCTGCCTCCTGGTACACATCTATCTTGCATATGTGCGTACCTCAGACAGCCAGATAAACATCTCATGATAAAACTTTGACAACAATGTCCTGGTCATCAGAAGGTTTATTGAAAGCCAAAAGGTGTTTATTTAGCTGTCTGACAAAGCATACTGGGAAGCAAAACAGTGAAATAGTGATGCTATCATAGTGGGTAGATTTAAATGAATAATAAAGTAGGAACTGAGTACCAGTGTGAGTAATTACCATGGGATAAACAGGAAGTTATCAAAAATAGTGACTAAACTAAAATGTACCTAAATTAAAAAAGGAACAAATAAGGGAAGTTCTGTAACAGTTCTGAATAGTATTATAACATTCAATAGTTATGTAATACAGATTTAATAGTATTTCAGTTTTAACACACCATATCAGATATAATACAAATCAATAAGAAACATCAATAGCTGTATCTTTCACAAAAATTCCATAACAAAATGAACATCTATAAAGAATTTGGTATCCATTCAAATGTATTTTAAAATAGGATGTACATTTTATACTCAGTTTTTAAACTACTTTGCTTATGCTACAATTTACTGAAACTAGTTTGATACCTGATGATTCCTAGATGTCAAGATGATCAAATTTCAAATCTAAATCATTGGTTCATTTAAAATACTATATTTATTAGAAAATATAGTTTAAATACAGGAGGAATCATAAAAATGACTTCAAAAGTGACTGTTGGCAGTGGGGTGGTTGTTGCCAGACATAAAGGGTAATTAACCCCCACAACACAGATATCCCTTTCAATTTCATTCAAATTGTGTCTATGTACAATTTGTGATTGGTTTGCATGTGTGCTGTATATTTTAATTCAATGACGGACCTAAAAATATTTCTACAAAATTAAAAAAATAGTTTTAGTTTTATTCATGACGGAATAAATTTCCAAAAAGTTTAATAAAATTATAAAATTAACTGATTTTTTAGGTTTAAAAAAAATAAAATTATTTTATCTCCAACTTTATGATTTTATTGTTCAGTCCAGGTTAAAGGTTGCCTAGATTGAGTGGAAAGAGAATATCTTATTTCAAACTTAGTCAAATTGTATGTTTGTGTGTTAAATGAGACAAGCAAATTTAAGTCACACATGGATAACACAGTAATACGGACATATATTACATACACACATGCTGATAGTGTACAATGGAATCAGCTCTTCTTTCATAGTAACATCTTATTTAATGCTGAATTTAATTGTTCATCTCTCCTGAATTAAGTCTTTAAAAAAAGTTAGACTATGTATCTATCAGGTCTACAAGTTACCGATATGTAGAGAAGTAAAGAGATTAATCATTTCAAACAGTTGTGTTATTCATTTTAACTGGTTAAAATTGAACTATCTGGAGAATTTGGTTGGTTGAAATTTAAAGCTATTCAAAGCATCAGCAAATTGGTCACTACAAAAATCCCGCATTCATTTTCAACTTGCATTGCAGTGTTTACTCATTCCCCCATGAGGACGAGATGTGACAAAAGGTCTTTTTAAAGTTGGGGACCCGAGCATGTACACTAGGGCAAGAGACAAAAATTGCCCACAGCCCACTCAACCATCGGTTTTGCTGGCCTTGGAAGTGAGCACTGATCCCTCCCTCTTGTGCAATGGGAGGGCACAGCCTCGGGCAGCTGTTCCCCAGGGCTGGGCACCGCTTCAGTATAATTTTCTCAGTTGCCCCTCTGTCCTTTGACAGAGAAGCCCCTGAGTGCACTCTGTCCAAAGACAGAGACGCAACTGAAAGATGATAAGCCTGCGTTAAAATCACTCCAAAGAGAAATTTATGTGCTAAAAGGGATTTTTCTAAGCCCGACTTAGATGTGGCACAAGGCTGAAAGTATATGGCACCCAGTGAGGATCGAACTCACTACTCAGTCATAATTGATCTAGCAAGACGAGCGTTATAACCATTACACCACGTCAAGGTGCCTCAACTTGCATTGCAATACAATTCATAACATCTATGTACATATGTTCATCAAGCAACTGGCAAAGATACTGGTTACTCCTGAAGCCATGTTGGTGTTAAGAAAATTCCATCTCATTTTAAGCACATGAACAATTATCCAAGTCACAAGCAATTCTTTTTATCACATGTTTATAACTCTTTTAGTGTACTTTCATCTCCACGATGTCCAAAAAAGATAAATTTCTACACATGTAATCAGCTTAAGATTGTGACAAGGACTGGTTTTATCTTTAAATGAGAAATTGCCATTTTGATTTTGAACACATATTTCTCATCAGCATCCTTGCAAATCAATTTCCAATGGAGATTGCATTGTGACAAGAAATCATCACTTTTTCCAAATTCTTTTTTCATACATGACCATAAATTAAACACTCCAGATTATTAATATCAATTTTTTTCTGTTAAATTTTATAAAAGTTAATATGTGGAGCCCTGCTTGACATATGAATACAATGTAAATTGATTTACCTACAGAAGCCAAAAGAAATATGCTTATACTATATGATTTCTTTAAAAAAAAAAAAAATTAATTGAAATTCATAATCTGGAGTGCTTAATCAATAGTAATATATGAAAAAGTTTTGAAAAGCAAATGATTAAATGCTATTTTGCAGCTGCTTGGAAACAGAGTACAAGCATATTTTTGGCTTCCATAGGGACAATTAATTTACATAGCAAACCAGATTCCTTACTAGCTTTTATAAATAATTCTTTTAAATTCCTTTTTTATACTCATGATTGGGAATGCTTAATCTACAGTAATATGAAAAAGCTGATTATCTCTGGTCATAGTGCTTATTTCAAAACTTCACCCAATTTCCATATTTACAAAATCTAAAAAATACATTTAGCATAAATATTTGTATCCTTTTATACTTGAAATGGGTAACATGCAGTGCCGGATTTGTGTATGGATTAGTATAAGCTGCAGATTTAACGGATCTCCTTTGAACTAATTTGAAACAATTTAGAGTATTTGGGCCCCTTTGCTAGTGAATTTGAATACTAAAATTTCAATGTAATGCAAGTCCTTCATTCTAGATACATTTCTGTAGGATGTAAATTTTAGATAAAATTATCATGAAATTACTAATGTAACAAAGTGGATGAGTTTTAAAATTATTAAAAATTTTAGTTGAATTTTTTCATGTTTTACACCAAAAAGGCATCATCTAAAATATATCTTTTTTTTTTTTTTATAGAAATGGGGGTGAATATACATAATGAAAGGGGCCTCCAGATTCTATTAGCATTCTAAATCCAGCCCTGGTAATATTGCTCATTTCTTTGATAAGTTTTTCAACCCTTGACCTTGTCTGTATCCTTATCTGCTAAGAGAGGATGTTTCCCAAACAGAACACTGTTCAAAGTTTTGTTTTATATGTTAAAAACATTTTTACAACTTTTTCTAAAGCAACATGTACCAAATCTTAAGTTTCCAAGGCATCTAAATAAAATATAAAAAAAAATGTATGCTATGATATTATAATGTTCCTTCAAAAAAGATTCAATTAAAAAAAATAGCATATTATCATATAATATACTATAATAATGTTTTATATATATATATATATATATATATATATATATATATATATATATATATATATATATATATATAGAGAGAGAGACAGCTAGATAGTCATCCACAGACAGACTGTTTCACTGTGTCACATCTCATCTGTGTGGCTAGACATGCAATTGTTTCAAGCCAGGATTGAAACCTGACTGATTTGCCATCAGGTCTCAGTGTATTTGATGGAGAAAGAGAATTTTTAACACATTATATACGAGATATAAGCACTATATATAAAAAAAACTTTATTCAAAAACTGATGCATAAAGTACTGCTTATCATTGCTATCTTGATGACCACAGCCAGTGGCCAGTGTAATAAAATCAGTTTTTAATTGTTGCAGTTCTGTGCCAGGCAATGTTAAATTTCATAAATGAAAAAGTTGATCATCAACATAATGAAATCATGTTAATAAAATGGAAAATATCTCAAATGATTTTGAAAATTTTCTTGCTTAAGTTTCATAAAAAATGATGCATAATTTTGAGGATCAGTAACATGCATCGTTTCCTTTATTATGTCTTATCTCCCTTTAGGACAAAGGTAGTCATTGCTCTTCTTTTCTGTAAACTTCATATTGCCATGTTTTTTTTTTTTTCTTACAATGATGTTCAGTCTGTAA
The DNA here is from genome assembly GCA_903632075.3 of Acanthosepion pharaonis. Classification (NCBI taxonomy): domain Eukaryota; kingdom Metazoa; phylum Mollusca; class Cephalopoda; order Sepiida; family Sepiidae; genus Acanthosepion; species Acanthosepion pharaonis. Next base: position 568,590 of record CAHIKZ030002179.1, on the reverse strand, counting down.
AAGGCCCTAAAGCCACTCAAGGTAGAGGTTACAGAGTAAGAGACAGAGTTTATGGGGATATGTCATATATAACAGACTTGAATAGGTTAAGAGTATATCAATTGGAGAAGCAGCCCGTTGGGAGTTGGCTCCACAAAGTAGCTACTTGAGTGAAACTTACATCTTGCCAATGGATTACAAAGGGAATGAATATGGTTTGAGACAATGTGTGTAACATATCAGGTCTTAACACTGAAGATTTGAACTAATTGAACTAAGGAATATAGTTTGTCTATGGAAATAATGATAGAGCAACAAGAGGCTTGTGATGGGAAAGGGTTTGTATGTTTTGTAATTCATTACCCACAAGAACATTGAGATACTTTTGGAAAAAGTGAGTGGTATTCCAGTGCTTGTTCCATGATTTAGAGTTATCTTTTTGCTGCCAAACATTGCAGGAGACTGCAGTCTGCAGTGCTATTTAACCCATACTTGGTTGTGGGGGAGATGGTTTCATGCCTTTCCCAAGAATATTAGTATGAAATGAACATAAACTGTATCATCCAAAATTTGAATTTATAAATTTAATTTTCATTGATGTTAACCATTATGTCTTTATATTCTTATGAACAAATTAATTTAGTTTCATCTAATGTACTTTTTCATTTTTTTTTTTTTTTTAATGTAACCTATTTAGGGAAATGACAACTTATCCCCCTTCAAAGTACTATACCTTCCACTTTACAAATTCATCTACATCACTATCAGTTGCCTCACTGCATTGCCCTTAATCTCAATCACGGTTTGAAATCTCCTTCATTTCAATGACAAAAGCCAGAAATTACAGGACTTTGAATCTAGACTGTAAGGTTATTGACAGACTTAGGTGATGTGATATTTTGCCAAATACCCTACATGAGACCTGAATAATAAGCAGCCAAGATACTAAAAAAATCTGGATATTTTCTATACACTCTATAGAATCTCCCAGACCTTCTTATTTCCATACAGTCTATGAAATCTCCAGATCTTCCAATTGATAGACATAGTCAATTTCCAATGTTCAACATTTTCAAGTTTTCTGCTTGTGGTATGTTGTTCACTTTTAATGAATATTTGTTAAAATTTGCAGTGTCAGTAACCATTTTTTTTTTTTTATCTGGGCTTTGCTCATTAAATCCTCTCCAAATATCATTTAATCATTTGCTGATTTTTCAGATGAATTTCTGAGTTTCACACTAAATTTGATACATATTCACTAGGAATGTGATTGTCACAAAATACACAAGCTCATTTAATGACATCGCACTGCCAATTGAGCAACTAAGAGAGTATCTGTCCACACATGAACAGTAAAGTACCCTCTGATTGGTTGCCATGTTATATTAAAGTCAAGCTTTCAGATCTTGATATATACTAAATAACTGGATTATTTCCAGGCAAACCTTGAACATTTTTGTCAACAAAAATTAACTCAAAAAAATAAATAAATAAATACATGGAAGATGCAGGTATACCCTTCATATATTGTTTCAAAAGACAAATCATATTCCTATTATTTGAAATTTATTATTATTCTAAGTTACTGATTTTTCATAATTTATTTCATGGATCCTATTGCACAGTCCAGATAGGTAGATAAGTGACACTTTGGAACAACTCCTACCATTTCTCACCTGTCAGATTAACAGATCATCTTTTTCCTTCAACCAGTGAGAACTGACTTTTTTCCTACCAACTCTCTTCCTGTCTCTACATCACAATGCAAAACTAGCAACCCTCTCTCTCTCTCTCAATGGAAAGCATGCAGCTGGTAAAGAGTAGCCCAGTACGAACTCAAGCGTGATTTAATATCAGCTCATAACCGGAAGTTTTCAACATCCAGTTCATTGTCACTTGTTCTCGAAAGTTTTAATTCATTTATCTATTATTTTATTGTCTTTTGGTCAAATGGTTACTTTTAAAGACCCAATTTTACAAACTTTATTGCTAATCATAAAACATGAAACACTCACACATTATCTACCTCCAACGTGGGTGTCCCAATCATAGTGTCACAATTCTACAATCATTAATAAGTGGTATAGAAGGGAATAAAGAAAATCCAAACAATTGATAATACAGCTGCCTTAGGGTAAGTTTCCCAAGAAAAAAGAAATACAAATTGAAGTACTGACCATAGTCAGGATCCTCTCCTTAGCTACATAGTATGTGCTTTGCCAGTGCTACATACAGTTTTAAATTCTTTTCTTTCTCCTAGACCAGTAACCACCCAAGGCTATTGAACTCCATCCATAGCTGGGGGCAGAAGAGTTGAATTCTTTATTTCTAAACCATGCTACTTAATCACTGTTGAATGACAGTTCGACAGTTATGATAAAAACCAACAAAACTAAGATTTATTAAATACAATAAAAATTAAAAATAACTTTATCAAGTTTTCTTTTAGTTACCTGCATTTTATATATAAAAATATTATAGCAAAGCTCAGTAAACTAAAAATATATATACTATACCCGGCAACTTATAAGAAATTCACTTTTAAAAATTAAAAAAATGACATAAAAATTATCTCCAAAGTTTTACATATCAAAATGAAGTATTCAGTAGCTGATGTTTTAGACTAATAGTAGTCTTATGTAGTTTCCTTCAATAATTCTATAATATTGTCCAATTCACACTCCTTCCTTGTCATTTGAACAAAGAGTTAAGGTTAATCCTTGTTTCCTGTTTAGGGTTGGGTTTCCAGTTTCTTTTAAAGTCTTCCCATTTTGCTTCATTCCCAGTAGCCCTTGCACCTTAGTAGCATTATATTAAAAATAATATATATATATATATATATATATATATATATATATATATATATATATATATATATATATATAAGTAGGGAGACTACATGTTATCTAATATGGTGTCAACCTTAATAAGTGCAGCAAGGGAGATAACTAAAGGCATGGTTAAACTTTAAACTAGACTGACACTATTGATTGGTATATATTTGCAAGAGACGTACATGTATTTGCAAGAGAAACAATGTTCTCAAGAGTTTTATCTTACAGTTCAGTTTCTACTGTCCTAAGTGACAAATGCTGATTGTAAAATAATAAAATCCAGCTGAACAATTTCAGAAATTTCTTATTTATCCAAAATTGTACATAAAATGCAAGGCAGTTGAAAATTAATTTGTGCATTATCCAATTTATTTGATATTTTTGTTTTGTTTATTGAATTGGATTAATGAGATTTTTTTTCTTCCAGACAATGTTGAAAATATTGGCATTTTTTTATTAAATAAATATTATTTGGTGAAATATGAACAACAAATTAGGCTTGTTTTCTTTTTTAAGATTATTAATCTTGAAGTGACTGTAAAGATTCATTCAGTTGTAAATTAAATTCTGGAATGGTTAATGTAAATATCATTGAAGTACAAACAAGAAACATTTGTCTTTCTCCTGAAACAAATAACTAACTGATGTTTAGAATGAATTTTTTTAAAAACAAAAATTATACTTCACAGAAGCACTCTTCATTCCATTAAAATGACTGGTTGAAATAAATATATTTTACTATCCCAATAAAGTATTACTATACCTATAATATAGTAACACTAAGTTAATGGATGAAAAAACACACACACACACTACATATATATATATTTTGGTCAAACATTGTCCTTTTTTGAGCTGTGTTTGGAATGGCTTTACAGACCAATCCTTGCATGAAACACTTTTCTACAGGCATGACAGATGAAGCTGGAATGGTGGTCTGACATAGCAGTCTCTCTGGTTCCTTCATTCTCTTCTTATCTACAACAGTTGGTTTCACCTGTTCCTGGCCTTTGTAACTCATCCATGAACAGAATGGTACCAGCCTCTTCAGTCATCTGCTAGCTGTTCCCAGCTACCAGAGTCAATGCCTGTGCACTTCCTGTAAATTTTTCAAATGTTCTTGAAATGTCGTGTGGGATCGTCTACCAGACAGTGTCCTGTGACCAGCTCACCATACATGATGTCTTTTGGTATACAGTCATCATTCATACAATGTATGTAACCCAGCCATGACACTGACAAAGAAGTGTGTGTGTGTGTGTGTGTGTGTGTGTGTGTGTGTGTGTATGTATATATATATATATATATATATATACATATGTATTCAAGAGTTTATTATTATTATTGTTGTTGTTATCATCTTCAAATGAGGAATTCCTGACTAGTCTGTTGCATTCACTTTCACACTGATGCTCTTAGGAAAGGTATGAATCTATCACCCTGTTATAGGTTAAATAGCAAGGTAGACTAAGCTCTCTAGCCTTTGGTGGCAACCAGTCTAAGAGAAGGACTAATCTGAATTCAAAACTGAAGAAAACAACAAGGAACCACTCCACCATTTTTCCCAAAAACATAGCAATTCACAGATAATAAATAAATGAAATTACTAATGATCACTTACATTCTGAAATGATATGGCATTAAAAAAAAAGGATAGAAAGAGTGGGGGTGAGGTCTAAGAACTCTGAATTTCAAATTGTTGAGAAGTCAATGAGGGACTGCTCCATGATCTTTCACAAGAATACATGGTGATTCACAGATAATTAAAGGAAAAGAATCTGTGGAGATTCATGAATGCACTTATCCTAAAAGGACAAGGCATTTTAAAGAAATTTATCAAATAAAAATGGCTGAAAAATTTATGCAGGTTATACAAAGCCTCCACATCTACTCAGCAAAATCTCTTTAGGTCCAGTGGCTTTAAACTTAAACATGGTTTTCCATATTTAAACCACATTGACATATAAAATAAACCTTTTCTGATTTACAGCTTTTATTAAAATTAAGTTATAGCATAAAAATTTATGACAAGAAATACATTCAATACTACTCCCTTCCACAAAAGATTTAGTCCTCATTAATACCTGATATAAATCCCTGATTGAGATACCAAATCACTATCATTAATCTATTAAATGTGATATTCATTGCATTTGGTTTATTGGAAGAACTGCTAGAGAATGAATTATATCTTATCATTCCAATATAAGCATTACTATATACAAGATATACACTTTATAAATTCATACAAGGCTAAATTTTATCTGTGTATCTCCACCTTATGCCTCTAGAAACAAAACAGCCCAGCCCATATTACATATATGGACAGGACTATCAGTCTTTTAGATATATTACTAACAAGTGGAATTTATAACATAAATGCTAACATTTAATCTGCATAAAATTTTTTTTAAAGTATATGTTAATGAATACTTCACTTGCATTATTTATTTTTAATTCAAATTGTAAAAGTTGCCATTTACACTGGCATGCAAAACTTTTGGTTCTCATTAGTAATATGTTAATTTTACCCAAAAATTGAGAGCAATTAGCAATATAGTTTTCTTGGTATATTTTATGATCTTTGGGGGCCAGAAAATAAGTTACAATATTTATGTTAATGCTGTATGGTAGATGATAGAGCATTTTTAAGTATAGTGATGCTGAAAAAAAGATCATGCAAAAATACTGGGTCACCAATGAAAATTTCACCTTTCAGCTCTTTTGTGTTAATATGAATTTTTTATTTCACAAAATATAATCTTAGTGAAGAAAATACAAAACATCCAAGTATGGAGTTCATAATTAATGTTGATTCCTTTGGCTCAAATAATTGCCTCAATTCAATGTGGAACATTAACCTAAAAACTTAAATCATGTACTTCAATAGCCCGGTCAGACCAAAACTTTTAAATGGATGTTATCCATGGCATCAAATCTGTTCAGTAATATCTATACTGCTTGCTGTATGCAACAGAATTCTAAGATCAATAGTTAAAAATGGCTTTGAGTGAGTGAAGCCTGTGTGTCTTGGCAAAGACGATCCTTCTTCAAACATTGTGGACTGGCACCACAGAATCCCAAATAAAATATTGTGTCAAATAACAAACCACATCATTTCAGGATTTTCAACAGCGGCAACATCTAAAATGGATATCACAGCTTGAAGAGAAAATAATGACATAATCAAGATGTTGACATTATTCACTACTTCCGATAAAAGGTTAGGAAGCAAATTCCCATCAATACTGGAAATGGCTATGTTGAGAACCCTAATTTCCTGAAAAATTGTTTTTAGAGAAAGATTTTATAACTTTCAACTGATAGCACTACCAGCTGCTTGGTCAATGAATGCCGAATGTTTCTGTATAAAAAAAACAGCTTCTGTTACCATTAATTTAAACATTAGAAAATTATTCAGATGTTTCTCTCATGATCAGCTCTACGTAGCTTTGTCCAGAGTAGGAAATTCAAGTGGATTAAAATAATGACAAAAAGAACTTAAGAACACAGATGTCTTGCTAAAAATATTGGTTATACAGAAATTTTAGAGAGAAAAACTATGACAACAGATTTTTCTCTAATTTTAGGATGGGTACTTGGCCTGTGGGTGAAATACACAGGATATGTATAAATGTTTAAGAGAAAAAAACACTTTATGTGAATATTTACAAACCTTACATTTAGAAACTATTTGTTCAGGCAGTGAAATAGACACAGGTTTGAAAATTCATTTAATGATAATTTGACTTGAAATCTTTCAGACTGGTTTGAACTAAAATTGACTAGAGAGATAAGTGAGTATATATATATATATATATATATATATATATATATATATATAAACAACCAAGAATCCTCTAAAGATGCTGATCTATATACATTAATCTGAGTTTCATGCTAACAGATCACCAAACACATTTTTGGTTGTTGTTATTATTATTATGGATTTGCCTTGGCTGGTTTCCCATTTAGGGTTTCTTTATATCATAGGCAGTGAGCACTGTTATTTTCTTTTTTAAGGTAGGTCCCTGTTATATTTTTTAAGGTTTTTTATAGGTAGAATTTGTTTTTGCACAAATACAGAGAAGAATATGTATAACTGTTTGAAAGAAAAAAAACTACACACACACACACACACACACACACACACAAGATAAAGAACAAATATGAAACATTTATGAATCTAACATGTTTCACTTTTATTAAAGCTTCATCAGAGAATGAGATATGATAGATGATAAAGAACAAATATGAAACATTTATGAATCTAACATGTTTCACTTTTATTAAAGCTTCATCAGAGAATGAGATATGATAGATGATAAAGAACAAATATGAAACATTTATGAATCTAACATGTTTCACTTTTATTAAAGCTTCATCAGAGAATGAGATATGATAGATGATAAAGAACAAATATGAAACAACATTTTCATTTTAATCATCAACATGTTTCAACATGTTTCACTTTTTAAAAGCTTCATCAGAGAATGAGATATGATAGATGATAAAGAACAAATAGGAAACAAATCTAACATGTTTCACTTTTATTAAAGCTTCATCAGAGATTTGATAGATGATAAAAACAAATAACATTTTTCTAACATTTTCATTAAAAGCTTCATCAGAGAATGAGATATGATAGATGATAAAGAACAAATAGGAAACATTTATGAATCTAACATGTTTCACTTTTATTAAAGCTTTATCAAAGATTGAGAGAAAACAAACAAAAAGACAATTCCAGCATTTTCAATTTTGTATGGTTTGATTCTCATTAGCCATTCATGTATCCCAACTGAGAAATAGGATACTTTGAAAGCTTAATAATAACATTATTACCAACAATAAACACATATCTAAAACATTACATTTCCATCCTTCATTTGATCCATTCTTAAATAAACTTATGTCTATCTAATACAAGACAGTATGTATGTAAAAACATTCCCAGATTAATAGAATACCACCCCACTATGCTGACTGAGTACATAAAATGAAAACATCAGATCTTTTCTTACTAGCCAGACACACATACAAAACTATGAATAGACATTATCATTCAATATCTGCATAGACAAATTAGAATTTTTACAAACTTACATACATATAGAATTATCTAGTTTTAATGTACATGATACATGAGTTACCAATTTCAGGTAAGAAAACTTCAGACATCTATAAGAAAAGCTTATGAGATATACATATATATACATTTTACTTATTCTTTCTCTTATCCTTCTGTCAGAATCTGATCCATATTTGATCTGCATTTGACCCCAAAATCACAATTTTACTCAATAAAAGTCTATAGTCTTTCAAACAGCACATCATTTTCTTTTATGTGCTGTATCTCTTTAGGACATAGGTGATCTTGGCTCTCCACCCCCCCCCATCCCATGTAGCTCTCAATATGTTTTGTCCTTTTGCCATTTCTCCCTAACCCTGTTCAGCTATCCACTTGCTCAAGCCCACCAGGTATGCCACATGCTGCTTTCCCTAGTCCCACTTTCCCTCTATCCACCCTGTGAGTATCAGATTCTCCAAGCCCTCCTTTCTCATTACATGTCCCAAAAATTTCAGCTTCCTCTTCCTTGTTAAGTATAAGCTTCATCCTTGTTTGCATCCTCTCCAAAAGGTTCCTAATCTGAATTTTCAAGCTATCTCCCCTGCCCTACCCAAGTTGGCGTTCAGGTCTCCCATGATAATTATGACTTGTGATTTGCAAGGAGCTTTGGCATTGTCTAGCATGGAGTAGAAAGATTCGATTTCTTCTTCTTTACTTTGTGCTGTAGGTGCATACACTATTGATGTAATGAATATGCATACACCTGGGTTCCCCCACACAGTAATATGATTGGCTGGTGTCAGCCATAAATACAGACTGATGTGGAGGTACAAGAGGATGCCTATTGTCTTCGCCTATTGCCTACCACTACGACGAGAACCAGTCCATTACAGTTACCTGCTAGATTGTCCTACCTGATTACAGTAGTCAACAACCACTTTGCTACTTTGAACAAATATATCCCTTTCTGGGACATATCAACTATTATGATAGCTACATTGAAAGGCTTTCCTTTCAGCTTGACTACCAGAATTCTTTCAGATAATTGGTAGTAACCCTGAATGCATTTCTTGAACTCTTGAGCTAATATCAATCCTACTCCTTGATAGTTTTTCTCTCCATCTGCAAAAATAATCGTGTGATTGTCACTGACAAAATCTCCGTTGTTTGGCTATCTAGTTTCACATACATCTACATAACAACCAGATGATAAATAATACTCATTTTATTGTTTCCACATCTTGCTGTTTCTCATTTTTACAAGAATTTTTGTATATATAAATGTTAGGGGAATTATAATTATTTCCTCAAAGTTGTAACTCCCCTACACTAGGAACACAACAGTTTCCAAGAAACTGAGGTGGAATCAATTAGACGTGTAAAAAATTGAAGATAATCAAACTCTAAGCTCCTACTTATCACAGACAGTTCAAACATGTATTATTTTGAAAAGTAAGTATTCTGATATGGATAAAGAAGCATAATTTCATATGATATTCAATAGGGCTTCTTTTTTTTTGCCTATTTGCAAAGCGATATTATTTTCATTAATAAGCATAACTTAGTACAAAAATAACATGTATGTACAAAGCTACAAGTTTAGGACACCTAGTGAGGATCAAACACACAACTAATGATTTCCAAGTCCCCTTTGCTGACTATTAGACAACAATAAGATTTTTTAATTAATTTAGATATGTTGAAGCCAAACAGAAATATTTTTGTTGTAAAATTAAAAATTAGTTCTTTTGGATCTCAGGTGACCAATTAGTTTACACAGATCAAATGATACCTGTCTGTATGCCATGTCTGTTCAAGACATGAACAATCATGACTCTTCCCAGCTTGCTCCTCTATCCATTTACTAAGATTTAGGTACTTCTTTTTTTTTTATCCATTACAAGCAAGGTGATAATGCCACTAAGATGCAAGGGGTCACTGGGAGTAAGATAATTATTTTAATAGCAAGTGACCAATTCAGTACAAATCATGAGTATTTCATTTGATTTTTATCCAAACATTTAGGGTTATTGATTCTTATTGCTAATTATTTAATGAATATTTGAGTTTACCTTTTAAAGAATTTCACAGGAAGTTTTTATGATCAGCTTTTTATGCAAAAAATAAGGGTTCATACTATACACAGGTAATTCTTTTTGAAGAGGTTAACGAAACATGTTTTGCACTATACACAGGTAAATTTTTTTTCTAGAGGGGTTAAAATTCATGCCAAAAACTCAAGGGTTGCACTATACATAAAGTCAGCTTATTAATAATTAAAAATATATATATCTTTTATCTATGTTTCATTCAAAAATGAAATATGGAAGAGAAATTTATTGTTTCATTTTCTAATGAAGCTTACATTAAAGCAAAACATGTTAAATTTATAAATGTTTCTTATTTGTTCCTTATGCTATCATATATATATATATATATATATATATATATATATATTAGATTGTATTAAGCAAAACTATATGGCAGCATGCTTACTCACGAACTTACAGCCTAATGCTTCCAGCTGGCAAGTTGCCATAATAGTATTTCTTGATACAATCTTAGATTGTTCAGTTTTTGAAACATTGAGTATTTTTATTTTGACCAGAAGTCATAATTATTTTACATCTATTTGTTCAACTGATTATATAAAATAACTTCAATTCCTGTTGGAGAACACATATTTTCTACAAAATTTCTCAAACATTCAGGCTGGTAAATGTAATTTATACAGTTTAAATAAAAACAGAGCATTTACTTAAACAAATTGTATCTATAAAAATAACACATAAACAGAAAATATATTAAATAATTGTTGGACTTAATCCATTTCATTATATGTTGTCATAGTTTACATTAAGATACATTTTGTGAGCAGATATGATTGATCGAGAAAAATTGCTGAAAATTGTGTGTTTATAAGCAGTAATTTGAACTTTGCTAACCAGATGCTTCTCAGTAGCTAAATGGTATAGCATGTCAGATGGAATGACTTTCTGTAAAGGAATACAGGTTCAATTCCTGTTGGAGAATGCATATTTTTATGAAATTTCTTGAACATTCAGGCCAGTAAATGTAATTAATACTATTTAATTAAATAAATTGCATCTATAAAAATAATGTATAAACAGAAAATATATAGAAAGAGAGTGAGAGAGAGAAAGAGAAATGGAGATGCAAGTTTCATTAAAAATGACTGACAAGGTATTGTGGATACTACTCTTTGTTGGCTGATGGTCATGTAATTTAATAATTGTGTATTTGGGCAGCAATCCCTCTTTTATACAAGTTTTGATAAAAACCATTGAAAAATTGGTATAAAAGAGGGATTAAATTACATGACCCAGCAGCCAACAAGAAAAGTAACCGCAGTATGTTGTCAGTTGTTTTTAACAAACCTTGTATAAAAGAGATTATTGCCCAAATACACTATATATATATATATATATATATAGGCAGAGTGAAACATAAGAATCAACACTTCAATGAAATCTTCAGACCAAGTGCCTTTAACAAGCTGTTTATATAGGTCACTGGGAGAAAAGAAAATTTTCCCTTACCAGATTCTTTTGTTTAGGGATAATGCTGAGGGTAAATTACCATCATGTCCTCTAGATTGCTGGTTGGATGGTTGGAGGACGAGTGTATATGTTGTGGTAAGAGCCAGTTACCCTCCTTACCATCATGATTGGACTGAGTCCTGGGTAATTTTCTGGAAGAAAAAGAAGATAATACTATTGCATTGACTTGTCTAGCTAATTACCGAATTCTGCTATCACGATTAACTCTGTCAAGTGCTGTCTTGCCAGACCCCACATCACAACAGCATGAAAACAGGCTAGGTTTTTTTTATAGTCATGACCTAAAAATAATATAAATATCCTCTTCTCTCACTTTTCTTCATGCCTCAGTGACCTATATATACCACCCACTAAAGAAGTAGTAGCACTTAGTCTAAAGATCTCATTGAAGTGTGAACCTAATAGTCATCATGCAGCATTAATTCCTATGTCCACTCGGTGTATATTGATAAAAACTCAACCTCCAGTAGTGATCATGCCCTGTATAAATGTATGAAATATATATATATATATATATATATATATATATATATATATATATATATATATATATATATATAGTTAAATTCCCAGATCAATTCTGTGGACAAGACAGATTGGTATAAAATGACAATTGGAAAAAAATCTTAGATTTTGCTGACGCGTTTTGTCTTCCAACTTTTTCAAAAAATATACTTTTAAGGTATGCTATATTTATGGTTAAAGTGCTTAATGTCGAGGATAGACTGTATATAAATATAAATGTGGACATTAAGGTCAGCACTCAGTAGCAACAGTGTTTCTTGCTTAAATGCAATGTTCTGAAAATTGCATTTAAACATGAAACAAACTGTTGCTACTTGGTCTGATCCCAATGTCCAGTTATATATAAGTGGACACTGAAGTCAACACAACATCAAACTGCTCAATATTCACTTCTATATTTACATATGCTCTATCCCTGATATTGAGCACTTTAACCCATAAATATAGCGTATCTTAAAACTATATTTGTTATCATATATATATATATATATATATATATATATATATATATATATATATATATATATATATACGAGCTGTATGAGATTTAATGTGTGCTGGAATTTGTTTTCATGCCTTTCCTTAAGTTATTGGTCAGCAGAATCTGAAAGTGTTTTACCATTTCCATGTGACAGATTTTCACTTCCCTGGTTTGCATAATAATGTGATAACATTAGCCATTTCATCAACAGCTGTTTAGCACCAAAAGTTATACTGCATACAAATTGATAAGGAAAGGAAAACATATGCAATGAGCCTATTAGAATACAGCCTTTTATAACAGTAAGAGTTGTTTACTACTTCTTCGAATATAATTTTCCACAAACGTTGAATAGATTGTACAAAAACAATACAAACTAAAACAAAAGTATATAATGAAATGTTTTTTCTCCTGGAATTGAAGCATGAAGTGAAGTTGTAGTGGACTGTGGCTGTGATGCTGTTAAGTAGAAGTAGAAGAAACACATGTGAGTTCCTGCTAGCCGGTCCAGCTACATGAGAAAGTTGGACTTTAATTAAGTCCAAAGAAGGCAAAGAAAAACAAACACAAGACCGATAAATATATCTATACAAATATATATATTAATAACAAGTTACATGGAACAGTTACAAAGGACAAAGTGTGTGTGTGAATATTATATATGTGTGTGTATTGTGCTTAGCGTGTTCCCAGCATTTGGGAAACGCTATCTCTGTGAGCGCTTACATTTGCGAGGTGGTAAGGCTGAAAGCCTGAGGAAAAAGAGAGGAAGAGGCGAAGGGTCAGCGACTATTTATAGCCAGGGAAGAGAGATCCCTGGTGAAAGGGTTAACAAACTAAAGGAGGAGTTAACTCCAACAAAGTGATTATGTTTTATTTCCTTCTAAATTCTATCAGAGATCAATCTTTCTATGTAATTGTGCTTCATATAAAATATGAAGTTTGACAGACTTGCACATTTATAAATCTACCATTTCTCTATGCATTGACTATTACTGCCATATCTGATCTGGTTCTCCTACTATATATCATGAGGTTCTTGACAAAATACAAAGAAGGGTCTGTAATGGTAACTAATCTTGACTTGTCATTTTCTCATCAACATAACATGGTTTCCTTCTGTCTTTTCTACAAATAAGTTCATGGTAATTGTTCCAATGAGTTTCCCCCCCACTTGGCACATCAAGTGCAAGAATTTAAGCGTCCTGCTAAATTGGCAACTAGGTCTCACTGTTTTTGCTGTTGAACTAGCTAGATGTAAGCATATGTTCTAGTCTAATAATTTATTTTCTCGCACTTCTCACATGTGAAACTCTTTTACAGTTTCTTGTTCCACTGCAACCTACAATCTTCCAAACTTTAATTGCAATGTCAATCGTCATCTTCTGTCTTCCAAGAACTTGTTTTATTGTCCTTTCTCTTCACTAAATTCTTCTCATTCTCTTCCACTCCCAGTAATCCCTTGCATCTTAGTGACATTATCGCCTTGCTTGGGTGAAATGATTTAAAAAAAACAAAAAAAACAATTTATTTTTATTTTGGCATGACCCAAGTCTTGTGAGATAAATTGGATAGACAGAATCCTTGGAAGCTGTCAGTGGTAGCACAAAGTCACAAGTCATCGCGACTGAGGGTTTGAGCGTGCTAGCCTTTTTCAGACTGCTGATCACACTAGATAACATGCTCTCTCCTGTAACTAAGGTCTGCTAAGCATAGTTGCAGTGTAAACCAAAGGTGGGCTCTGTGGGTGTTGAACAAGCATAAATGTTCCTGAGCAGGCATCTGCAATGGGGATTAGTTAGCCGCCTTACTAGACTGTCATCTTTGGATTCGAGTTGCTGTGCTATTTGCCATACATTTGACGTGTTTGCAGAGAAAAGTGCATTAATATAAATACTATGGTTATAGAGTCATGGTTTGCAAGCTAATCAAGTAGATTATTCAAAATAAGTTTGATCTTCACAAAAATGGCATATTTTCTGACCCTGAACCACACTACCATTCATCCATGCATTGAATATTGCTGTCATATCTGGTCTGGTGCTCCTACTATATATCTCAAGATTCCTGACAAAATACATACAAGTGTCTGTAATGTAATTTATCTTGAACTGGCATCTCGACTTCAGTCACTTCCTCACTGACACAACAGAATTTACTAGTTCCAAATAATCCAATTTTGAAGCCCTGTATTAGGCTACTATTTGAAATAGTTCATGTAAAATATGAAGATTTGATGAAGAGTGTTAAATTCTTTCTCACCAAGAATATGTGTCTAAGAAAACAGAATGACTTGCAGACTATCTGTGAGGAAGAAATATCAAAAAGGAAAATGATTTTTAGCAAAACATTTAATTGTATTTATACCAATAGATTATAATTGATTTTACAAGGTGACTAAAATGTGGGCTTATTTTTCAAAAGGACTATAGTGGTTGTGAAAATATTTTAAAATCCATATAAATTAAGATTTGGTAAAATGTTACAAATTAAACAGATTCTGTTGATAAGTTTGAAACAAAATAAAAATGTCTTTTTATTGAAAATTATTAATAAGACGCAATATCCCTTCTGAGTAGATACCAACTTTAACTTATAATTTATGGAAAAAGCTATAAATTTCACAGCATTTAAAACATATATAAAATTATTAATCAGCAAAGTTTCAGCTTTTATGTACAGTTATTAAATTATTAGAAATTTTATTCTATTCAAGTAACACACTTTAAAATTGAAGCCAGCATTTTTCTGTTAAATATTCATGCACATTTTGTGTCTGCTAAGATGTTTGCACTTGAAGTATAAATAAAAGGGGCAACATATCAAGTAGGCAGTCAGTGATAGTATGCATGATAGTCTGAGTAGCAACTAGATGTAACAGTTTGAGTCAAAGTCATTAAGCAATCATTCTAAGACTAGTCTAGTTCCTGCCTTACAAAAACTGTCTTCAGAAGAACAAACTGGACAAAAAAGAAACAATTTTTTGTAAAAGACCTCAAAATTTTCTGGAAGATAAAAATTATGTATTTACACTTTATCAGCTTTCTAAAAAAAAAAAAAACTCATTCCCAAAGTAAAAAGGACAGAAAAGAAGAAAGCTAAATTTTGACCTCAACCATCCACAGGACTTTAACAACTGAGTGATATTTGTTGTCTGGAGGTTTGGCATAGGAGGAAATGTCAAAATAAAGATTAGTTAAGCTGTTTACTGATATTTAATCACCAGAAAATAATTATACAGTTTAACATGGAAGCAGAATAAACTTATTCATCTCAATAACTTTCTATAGACTATTTGGTGGTCATCATTATTTGTCCTGTTACACAAACAGTTCTGAAATAGTGAAATTTACTCAAAATGTCCAGGAATAATCTATCAGTAAGGCCCAATGTCTTAGGATTCAATGTATAAATCACAATTCAACAAACAGCAAAAAAAAAAAACAAAAAAAAAACAATAGAACATTGATAATTCATAAGTCAAAATTTAACTTCCTCACAAAATACAACCAAACAAAGCAGTAATGAAATGATCTTAACATCAAAGTTAAAAAGTCTCTACTTGCACAAGTAACGCTGTACAAAGCCCAGGAGCCACTCAAGGTAAAGGGTTATGTTAAAGTATAGTTTATATGGATAGGATTGGAAAATAACTCTTAAATAGGTTAAGTAGTCTTCATGGAAACATCCTCTTTAGAGTTTGCTCTACTAAGCAGTGGTTTGCCAGAACTTAACTTCTCATCGATGGAATACAGAGGGAATGTGGATGATTTGCTATAATGTAATTGGCATGGTGGGTCCTAGCCATAAATGTTAGACCTGCCGGAATCAAGGAATGTAGTTCATTTGAGCACTTTCCATGGAAATAGTGATAGAGAAATGAGATGTTTATCACATTCTGCCTGTGAGAGAGGTTGGAAAACAATTCTTCTCCAACAAGGACTTGGAGATGGTTTTTTAACTCTATCAAGCCTGGAGAGTGAGGACTGAGCAGCTCCGACCCAAATATGACAACAGTACTTCATTTTAGACCTGATCTGGCTCTTATAAAGGCAGAGATTAGTATATAGAGAGCTCACATTATGACATCTGGTCATCAGGGGAGATAGCTCAATAACCGCAAGTTGAGCTGTAGAAACATTTTTCTCTTATTCATAAAAGTTGAGTGACAGTTCATAAAAAGTTAATTTTTTATTTTTTTGTGCTTGTTAAAGGAAGGCATGCTGAAAAGTATCCAACCTAAACCCTTTCCCAAAATCTGATCACATGACCTGCATAACAAATTGTTTTCAGCACCTCATAACCAAATTACTTATGCTTAGTGAACAGGATGGATAACATTTCCAGAAATTTTTTTAGTTACTTAATATTATCTATCCACCGAGGAAAGTAAAATATTATACATGGTCAGTTTAACGTGAGACAGACATGTGAAAACCAGGACAAAAGCTGCCCAGTATATGAAATCAGTTTCACACAACTGTCAGAATACTCTAACCTTCCCTTCTAAGAACAATGAGGAGGTACTGCTGCAAAATAAAAATCCACAAGAGCAACATATTTTTCCATGTCTTTTTTTTTTTAATTATTTCATCCCAAGCAAGGTGATAAATGCAACTGAGATGCAAAAGGTTACTGAGTGTGAAAGAAATTGAGAGAAAATTATTGATAAGAAAGGACAATAGAAGGAGAGAGAAAATGTCAATTAACATTACATTTAAATTTTTGAGGATCATAGTTTGTTATAGTGGAACACGCCTATTCTTTAGTTAATAGACTCTCCCACCTATAATAAGTAGGAGTAGTAATAGTTACGAAGATTCAGTGAGTGAGTCAGTCGATGCCGTATGACAGTCAAATACTAAAGTATCAGCAACCACAACTAGATTACTCTGCGTTATAACTATTATATCAAGTTCCTAAAGTTTTGTGTGTCAAACCTATTTCAGGACCGACTTAGTACAAATACAAGCCTCCACTGTGAAATCACCCCACAACAATTATTTGGCGACGAGGGATTCACACGGTGGAAAGAAAAAAAATTTGTTTGCTACAGCATAATTTGGCGACAAGCGATTTGGATTCATACGGTAGAAGAGAAGAAAAAAAAATTTGTTTGCCACAGTATAATTTGACTACAAGGATTCGAACTCATACGGTTGAAGAAAAAAAAGTTCGCTCGCCACAACATTATTTGATGACAAAATTCGAACTCATACAGAGGAAAAAAAAAAAACTTGCTCGTCACAATAATTTCGGTGACAAAATCTCGGATTCACACTTAAAAAAAAAAAAAAAAAACTTGGCAAAGTTTTTCGAAAGACAAGACGTCAACTTAGAGACGTAAAAATCTGTCGTGTTCTCAACTGAGAAAAGAATTTTTTTTCCCCCCAATAATACAGTTTTCTCAAATAGGTCACAAATTGCAAATTCGTAGGACTCCCCCCCAGTATTTAGGCATTGTGTAAATTTTTGTGAAGATGGAGGAATGCAAAAATATATTCCAGGAATTTTTTAAGTTCCAGTCGGAACAACAGATGACAATATTAGAGCAACAGAGAACATTCCAGATGCAGCTACAGGAGGAAACTTTTAATAGACAAATGCAATTTCAACAAGAAATGGAACAGATGCATAGGGAGTTTCAAAACAAAATTCTGGAAATAATTGAAGAGGAAAGAGAAAAATCTACAAAATGATTCTTTCCCAGAGAATACAATATGGAATTCAATTGAAATATTCACGTACAGTCCAGATGAAGAGATAACTTTTGAGGAGTATTATAAAAAATATACGGACGTGTATAACAAGGACTGACACTCTTGGTCTGATGGAAAGAAGGTTAGGCTTCTTTTAAGCAAATTAGGAACTGCTGAGCATAACAAATTGGTAAACTACATTTTACCGAAAAAAAAACTAGTAGCGAGTTGACATTTACTGAGGCGGTAAATATACTAAGTGAATTATTTAGTAAAAAGACATCTTTGTTTCACAAGAGGTGGAAATATTTGAATCTGCTGAAAGATGATGAACAAGACTATATAACGTACGCAGCCAATGTGAATAAGCATTGTGAAGAATTCAAGCTGAGAGAGTTAAGCGCAGAAAATTTTAAGTGCTTAGTGTTTGTTCAGAGTTGAGAAAATTAGTGCTGGCAAAATTGGAAAACGAGCCAAGGATTATAGTACAGAAGTTGGCAGAAGACTGCACAAGATATGTTAGCGTAAAGAAACATTAAAAAAAGATAGAACAGTCTGGTGTTTCGCATGTAAGGAAAATACGCTACAAAAAAGAAAGTCAGTCTACCAAAAAGAATTCTAAAATTGCGGATTATCAAGCAAAAAGTGAAATACCAGAGAAAAATAAACAAAAACTCCCGAAGCCATGTTTTGCTTGCGGTGAACTACACTGGTACAGATATTGCAATTTTAGGAATAAAAAATGTTTCAACTGTAAAAGAGTGGCTCATAAAAGCTCGCACTGCAGGTCAAAAAATAAAGACAATAATATAAGAAAATTAAAGTCCAACAAGGTGAATGATGGAATAACCGGAAAATTTGTTACCATCGAAATAAGTAATAAAAAAATAAAAATACAACTCAACACTGGTTCCGACCTATCTATCATAAATTTGCATACGTGGAAAAAGTTGGGGAAACCAACTTTAATGAAGACAAATAAAATCGCGAGGTCAGTGATGGGAGAAAAAAATACAATTTATTGGCGAATTTGTTACAAACGTCACATTAAATAAAAACGTGAAAAGCTAAACTATTTGTCATAGAAAATACCACAAACTTACTTGGTATGAATTGGATAACAGAAATCCAAATATGGGGTCTAACGATAAATTCTTTCTGTTACAAGGTTGAAAGTTTAAACTCCGAAGCCTAAAAATTAGTAATGAAACTTAAGGAAACATTTCCTACTGTTTTTTCTCCAGGGTTGGGAACGTGTACCAAGATGGAGGCAAAATTCCATCTAAAAAAAAACACTCAGGCGGTATTCAGAAAGAAAAGGAATGTGCTGTTTGCTTCAGTTGAACAGATAGATAAAGACTTGGACAGATTAGAGAAAAATGGTGTATTTAAAAAAGTTGAGTGTGTAACACCGATGATATACGTGAAAAAAAAAAAAAAAAAAAAAAGCAAAAGTAAAGTAAAGATGAAGCCGACACC
Organism: Acanthosepion pharaonis; assembly: GCA_903632075.3. NCBI lineage: Eukaryota > Metazoa > Mollusca > Cephalopoda > Sepiida > Sepiidae > Acanthosepion > Acanthosepion pharaonis. The sequence goes on along the minus strand of CAHIKZ030002179.1, from coordinate 548,941 downwards.
AAGAAAAACTGGGGAGCGAGTTACCTGCAGCCAAGGACATGCAGTATTATTAAATGATTTAAGTCAACTGAAGTCACCACTGAAAATGTTAAGAAGCACAAGATCAACAAAAGGGAAGCTAGAAGCTGAACAAATAGAATGACAAGAACCACCTATGAAAACTGTGACACCATCCTGAAGAAGCTCAAAGCGGAAGGTTGCTTCTGGTAACACTATGGAGGTACCAAAAAATAGAAAAGCGGATTGGCAATATGATGTACTTGGTGAAAGGCAAAAAATTCACGTGCAGTAACTAGATCAGATGACTTTTTTCAGACGTAGTTGACAGCGGTCCTGCGGAAAAAACACCGATGGAGGTGATTTTCAATACGTTTGATCTAACAACGCCTGCAACAATTTTACCTGAGGTATGCCAATCCAGGAGAAAAAGAAAGGCAACTGATCATTTAAAAGTGGATCCAAAACATAGGAGATATGCTACGATGTTGCTAAAAAAATGAAGTTTTTTTTTTTTTTGCTTTTTCTTCATATTTCCTGTAAAAACAAAATAAAGAAAACTGTTTACTCCTATGGAGTAAAGTTTTAGGGGGGTATTATAGTGGAACACACCTATTCTTTAGTTAATAGACTCTCCCACCTATAATAAATAGGAGTAGTAATAGTAACAAGGAGTCAGTGAGTGAGTCAGTCGATGATGTACGACAGTTAGTCGAATACTAAAGTATCAGCGACCACAACTAGATTACTCTGCGTTATACCTATTATATCAAGTTCCTAACATTTGTATGTCAAACCTATTTTAGAACCGACTTAGTACAAATACAAGCCTCCACTGTGAAATCACTCCACAACATAGTTGACAGGAAAGCAGGAAACCAGAAGAGAAATGAGAATTTATGATGTAATGGAATAACCTGTCACCCCCATGAATGACTACACTATAGGTAGTAACTACTTATAAGTATCTGTAAGTCAAGGGACTACAGAGACTAGCCAGGATCTGTTGAGTAAGGCTCATACTTAAGCAAGAACTACTGACTTTCCAATAGTAGCACTCACTACTGGATTGACTTGCGACGACCTTATGCATAACTGTTACTTGTATTCTTATTGTACTGGTTTTGTACAATAAATCTTTACCTTTTTTATCCACCTTGTTTTTTAAGTATATATTCCTATTAGCATGGAATATAACAATTTCAAAAGGAAATGTCTATTAGCAGAGAATTTACAATTATTTGTAGCAATTTCAACAATGAAATTAGGAGACTTAGAATGTTGATAAAGTATGATGGATAATTAAAAACATTTTTGAAACATTACAACACAGAAGACACACTTGAATATTTTTTATATCAGGAGACCAAGACATATTTATGATTGGTTAAAAAAAACATCAGTAGACCTTTTTCAGTGTCTTTTCATTCATACAAGAATAAATCAGTATATCCATAGCCAGACCCATAGTTATTAGATAATTTTGTTCTGAAATTTTCTTTGTATAATATTCAATCTATATGATTAATGGAGAAGTATTAAGTGCATTGACGAGGAGGTAAATAATGTTGAAAATATTTGTATAATTTTTTTTTTCATTAGACATAAAACTTATTGATATCTATCTGTATATCTATTTGAAAATATATTTTTTATTTAATATTTATTCTGATAAAGTCAAAAAGAGTATTGAGCTGCTACGTGACATCTGTTCACCTTTAGCCAATGTTGTACGGTCTGCTCAAAGATGAAGGAGAGACTTGAGGTGGTGGAGGTATGTTTCTACAGAAAGATGCTATCATGGACCAAGTGTCTGAGCGACAATGAAGTTTTGGAGAGGATGCAAACAAAGAGGAAGCTTATAATTAACATCAGGAAGAGGCAGCTGAAATTTCTGGGACATGTAATGAGAAAGGATGGCTTGGAGAATCTTATACTCACAGTTCGAATAGAGGGAAAGAGAGGCAGAGAAAGCAACACAACATACCTAGCAGGCTTAAGCAAGTGGATGACAGAACAGGGCCTGGGGGAAGTAGCAAAGGGATAAAACATACTGAGAGCTACAAGGGATAGGGGGAAGTGGAGAGCCATGATCGCCTACGTCCTGAAGGGACACAGCACATAAAAAGAAATAAATGCAGTTATTTCCCTTCATAAGCAATCATTAAAAGTGAATATATTCTGATTGTGAAAAGCATGTTCAGCCATTTTTTCTGTCAATCTTGAAAATTTACCCTGCTTCCCTCAGGCTGAAGGTTACTTTATTCAGACTCCTACCTTAACTCAATGTTACGGATAATCATCAATAGTTTTGACACTGATGAGAAAATAATGATATAATCAAGATGTTGACACTCCACACTACTTCAAATAAAAGGTTAGGAAGGGAAGCCATCCCATCAATATTGGAAAGAGCAATAACAGCTACTGGACTGAGAAATATATCTTCCTGAAAAATTGTTTTAAGAGGAAGATTTTATAAATTTCAATCAAAAGCAGTATTAGCTGATCAGTTAATGAATGCCAAACTATTTCTTATAAGAAAATGGATAATATTACAGTTACAATTTGTTTGAGAATTTTAATCTTGAATTAGTTCAACAGATACATGGATTTTATATTTATATACAGAACAAGGTATATCATGCATCAGAAAAGAAGAGAAAAATGCATTCTTCCATGAACCTTCTCCTGTGAGTGAGAAAGTAACTGACAATGTGTTTCTTTGTAAGAACTTGTAATAGCATTAGCTTATCAGTTTGTTATAGGAGTCATCATTTGTAACATATGTTATCAGTTTGTTCATCATATTTTTTTTTTACTTTTTACCCAATACATGGCCTGAGAGTCACTCAAAATAGAGGGCTATAGAGCATAAGAAGAGAAGATAAGAAGTGTAGTGTATAAGCTTGTCAGAGATATAACAGTTAAAAGAGGTTAAGATTGTAGTGATCAGGAAAACATCCCCTTGGGAGTTAGATTTTTCTTGTGTTGGAGAGATAGAGATAGATTTATATGTGTTGTGGCCTGTTTAGGGGCCAGAAAGAAAGACACGGAAGACAAAGGTAGGTTGAAAAAGTATATTGACGATATATACAAAACAATAGTGTTAGTAATAAGTAGATTAGCACTGCGTATACTACTCCACTTCACACTCTCCATCCTTCTCATCCGACTCTTGAAGTTTGTATCTATGAGAGGAGGAACAGTTCATTCTACTGTAAGAGAGTTTACCACAACAATATGATAGATTGTAGTAAAGATATTATTGTGGTTGAATGAGTTTTTTAAACAGGAGATATTGTGTTGTATGGTTTCAACCACAGCCTCCAGACAAGTTGGAATTTCCTGCATCTCTTCTGGACAGTCTCCTTGTTTAAGTTGGTGAATGTTACCATAATCCTTGCTTTCAGTTCATTTTGGTATCAGAAAGAGTTTTGTTGGTCTCTTGCTCAACTGTGCTCCACACATAATAATCAAGAGGGTTGCAGTTTGAGGAGTAAGGTAGCCAGGTGTAAGGTGTCATGTGGATGCAGAAATTGTCTGACCACCATGACTGGGTTCTCTTGCTTGTGTGACATGGTGCAGAGAACCTGTTGCCAGACATAGGGTCTTCTAGCAGCCAACCTCTTGACCCAGGGAAGCACTACCTACTCAAATCACATGTAGGCCTCCATGTTAAATCTGAGACCCTGTGGGAAGATGAATGGAGGCATAACACTGCCATCATTAGTGATCACTCCAAAAACCATTATATTGCCTTGATATATCATCCAATTCTTTCTGAATACTCTACACTGTCCTCAGATTGACACCTAAACACTCTGAAATGTTTGTATTGGAGCTTCCAGCATGAATGCCAAGCAGTACAGCAGGGAGTTTCCAAATTTCTGGAGGGGTGAATTTTGACATGGTGCTCTTTTTTCACAGACAGTGTCCAACTAATATTATACTGTGCAGTCAACAAAATCAAAAACAAACACACATGCAAAATTAAAAATATAAGATGGTGACAATTTACCCATCGCTCGCTGTTTATATATATATATATATATATATGTGTGTGTGTGCGTGCGTGTGTGTGTGTGTGTGTATGTATGCATGCATGTATGGATGTATTCTCACAAAAATTTATGTTTATATCAATATCACTAATATTTTTTCTTTTCTCAAGTGACTTTGAATTTAAGAAAACAATATCAAGTAATACAGGGAATAAAAAACATTGTTAAACCAAAGACCAAATTATGGAACTGAAATATCATAGTGTGGGTGCAAATCACCGAATAAACTTTCCACATGAGAAGGAAAAAAAACACACACAAAATGGTCTGGAGCCCTTCATTGTATCGTAAGATAAATAAAATGGGTTGCAAAAAAAAAGAAAAGAAAGAAAAAAAAGTATGAAAGTGAGACCAAAGTGCAGAATATAAAGAACTCTAAATATTGCACAGTACTCATAAATTATTGGTAGATTTTCACCGAGGTAAACTTGTATCATATTTTATTTTTTTAAATAATAATTTTATATTCATACAAATAGATAATATAAATAGATAAATGCAATTCCAATATGTGCGGATCATAAGAAGTGAATATATATATAAATAAATGAACCTAGCGAACAGAGTTTGTCTTTGATTTATTACACGTAAGTATAATAATGGGTTGCAATGCAAAATGTGCTTCATGCTGTGGGATGCAGTAAAAAAAGAGTTTGAAAAATAGTGGTCTAGAGGATATACATATTTGGTAAACCATGGACAAAACATTTTAAGTAAATGTTTATCCAATACAAAGTTCTAATTCCAGTAGAGGTTGAGGGTTGCTAAATGAGGTTGTTTTGTTGATGTAACAGGAGGAAGTGCAGATTATGAGGATATATAATGATTGACCCTAAACTTGGAGAGGTTAATATTGTTGTGGTCAGGGAAAAATCCTTTTGGGAGTGTGTTCCATAAAGTAGCAGCTATTCAAAAGCTGTTTGAATAAAACTTCCTCCTTACGAATGAAATATGAAGTGTATGAGGATGGTCCCTTTTCCACCTTGCAAAGAGGTTAAGATTGTAGTGAACAGAAAAAGTTTTAGCTGCAATGGTCTGAACTGGTGGCACTAGGAAGTGTAGTTTGTGTTTCCATTTTCCATGGAAATAACAATAGAGTAGCAATAGGTTTGTAATGTGTCTATAAGAAAGAGTATAGTGGAAAATAATTCATTACTTACAAGGCCACATGAATTTTTGAAATCTGTCAAGACTGGAAAGAGAGGATTGGCTAACTCCAGCTCAGATATGGCAGCAATACTCTAGTCTGATCTGACTCTTTTAAAAGACAGAGCACGGCAGATATAATCAGGTACCTTCTGGAGCAATATAAAGAACCAACCACTTTTACAGCATTGTTAGTGACAAGTCATATGAATCCCTTGAGGTCTGGGGGTGAAATTGAGTCCCAATAGACACTTGAAAGATTTGTAATAGGGCTGAGACCTTAATTTTCTGTTTAACTTTTAAAAAAATTTTGCATATCTTTGACACCAAGCAGCTATATATTATCTGTAAAATTGACATAACTTATCTAACTTGTAAAATCCTGCTGCAAACCTATCTGCATGTAAGTAGAGAGAAAGTTCAATGAATACACAAAAATAGCAGAAGAAGTAAGAGAAGGATATGTTTTCTCACCTCATTTATTTAATCTATAAAGTGAGATGATTCCAAGAGAACTAGAAGTCCTACCAGGATTTATTACTGAACACAAACTTAATAAAGTAATCTGTGGATAACACTATATTGATGGCAGAATCAGAAGGAAAAATTGAAAGGACTCTTAGACAAGAAAGACAAGAAAAAAGGATTATTTGTTACATAGCATGCCTATGAACACTAATGGGTATGTCCCAATCCTTATAAATACATTGGACACTATTGTAAGTGGAGGTAATATGCTCTCTAAGTAGTCCACCACTAGCAGTGGTTTACCTACTCCACACTGCTGGTGAGTATCATATTTTGACGATTTCATAAAGATTACCATTTCATTTCCAACCTCTGTTTTGGTTATTCCTCATTCAGTAACCTTTTCTAGGTTAGAACATTATTAAAGACAAAGATTGTCAAAATCAAGCAGATATAGAAATTTAATTTTGATTTTACTCTTTGTTCAACCAATACAAAACCATTTAAGATAGAGGGACACTGAATGTGGCCATTGTATGAATGTAAGAGGATAAGGTAAGTAGTGCAGATTATGAGGATATGTAGAAAAGATAATGCAAAGACATGCTGTCACCTCCCTCTGTCTTTTCTACAAATACTTTCACAGAAACTGCTCCATCAAGCTATTTTCACTAGTTCTCAAACATAAATTTAAATGTGCCACTAGGTCAGCAACTCAGTCCCACCCTTTCACTGTAACAACGGTTAAATGTAGCTGTTTCTTCTACTCCAAGATCTTCATGTCTCACACTTCCTGTCTGTGGAACTCCCTTCCTCTTACTTGCTTCCCTGATAGCAATAATCTCCAATTATTCAAATGCAATGTCAATCAACATCTCTAGATGCCTTGATCAATTCCCTGTCTTTCTCTTCATCCTTTCCTTTTTCAAACCTCTTTACTCTTGCCCCCACTCTCTGTAACCCCTTGTGTGCTAGTGGCACTCACACCTTGCTTGGGTTGAAAAGTTTGAAAAAAAAAAAAAAAAAAAAAAGAAAAAAAAATTTGCTTCAGGAGTATTCCACAAAAGTACTTCTTGGGAACCTGTCCAAATGAAACTTCCTCTCTACTAATTGAATACAAAAGGAATGAGGATAATTTGATCTCAATATACATGACATGGTGGGTCGTAGCTGTAAAACTTTTCATCATGATAGATAAAATTCATGGTCTGCTCAATGGCAATAAAACATTAATTTGGTTCTAGAGGCATTGAATGTTACAAGCCTATTTTTCCTCCCCATTGAGCTCTCAGAGCTAGGCCAGAAGAGAGATCAGCTGCCAGCCTCTGGTCATCTAGATTTTTGGAGATATACCCATACACTATGTGTATTTATTATCATTGACTACATGGGTAATGTAGTAACAGATGACTGAAAATATAACACAGAAATCTAAAGATACAAGGAAATGGATTTTGGAAGACATCTTTAGCTAAGTATAGCATTAATACATAGGAAAATGTTGCTGGAAACAACAAAAAGAGTGCTGAATACATAACCTCCTAGTGAATGCTGGACAGCCTCCTCACAGATGAAGATGACTTAATATGACAGAAGGGATTCTCTCAGTGAATGCTGATAATACCATAGACAGAATATGTGAGCAGCAAGGAAGTTTTAAAAAAATAGGAACTACAACAAAATTTATACTTACAATCAGGAGACAGTTGAAATTTCTGAGACATATAATGAGGAAAGAGGGTCTGGAAAATCTAACATTCACAGGACATAGTGAAAGCAAGAGAAGTAGTGGGGAGTAGTAATTAACCTACTTAAGTAATTTGGATGAATGGATGAAAGAATAAGGACAAATGGTAATAATGAGATCAGTCATATTCATACAGGAAAAAAAAATCCATTACTCCACCATGCCTCCAAATAATAAAAATCTTTATATGAACTCAACTGGACTTAACTTATCCAGCTGTTTGTGTGTGGGTGAGAGATTCTAATTAAATACTACATTTTACATATTTTTACATATTTAAACACATTCTGAATAATATTTATATATTGTTTCAAACTTACTATATTTAATGGAAAATAAGACCAACTTTCCACCAAAATATTAGTGTAACAGTAATTGGTTAGTGCTACCACTAATTAGCATATGTGTATGAGTAGACATTATGTATAGGCTCACTATGTAAGGTAATGGCAATGGTACTTGTCCTGCTCATACTGTTGACATCTCTCAGTTGTGTCTCCATTTTCGAGCAGAGTGCAACTTATTTGTGTCTCAACTGAGTAAAATTATTGAGAGGTGCCTGGTCCTAGGAAACAGCAGTACCTCTTTGTCAAACTAAAGAGGAGCATCAGTACCAATACTGATGCCAGTGCAACTAATAGTTGCAGAGAGGGGGTGCAATTTTGGGCCCTGGCCCAGGTGTATATGCTCGAATACTCCATATAAAACCAACCTTATGTTATATTTTGTCACCATGGGAAAACAAGTAGATATAATAGTAATTGGACTGTTGCAAGCAATGTCTTGTGCTACTGTCAGATAGAAGAGTTTGCTCCTTTTGTCAAGAATATGGCACAAGCATCAGGAGGCCATTTGTAGGGACATTATTATAAATAAATAAAAGATAAAATAATAATAATAAAAATTATAAATAAAATAAAATAAAACAATAATATTTAAACACTTTTTAAAATAAATTAAATAATAATAATAATAATAATAATAATAGAAATACTCCCAGCATGCAACAGAAACTGTTCCTGCCAGAAATACAGACATCCTACTAAAAGGCGTTAAATTCAATCTCTTTGCCACAAACCTTAGTACAGCCAACATGTATCCAACTTCTCTCTGTGATACAGAGTAACTTATCCCTTTTACCATATGTACCATAAAACAATTGTAAATTAAAAAAATACACATACCAATACCCACAAAAAATATAAATAAATTGTATGAAATTAACTTACAATTTACCATGCTTTCCTGTTATTTCTGTATGTTTTATTTTCCTGTCAAGTATGTTTTTATCTCTGTGAACAGAAGGCTAAATTTTGCTACTATGATGTGAATGATCCCTTACAACATTTTGCTAACCTGACATGTCTGAAAAATGTACTACTACCCACAAAATTTTGGTGACTGCCAACATTTGTAACAAAAACAACCTATTCACCCACACATTTCCCCAGGCAGTATCTCTCCTTCAGGAGAGCGATGGGTTCATTGCTTGGTGCCTGAAGTATTCCTGAAATGGGGATGTGACAAGGGAGCTTAAGAATTTTTCTATGGTATTGCTGATAAATTTGACTTTGTATCAGATTTCATTGCAATGTGGACACACAGTTAAATACCATGGTATTTGAACTGTGGAATGAATACTGAATGCATACAAAGACAATCTTTACTTAGAATATCATGACAATATGGTGTCACTGATAGGATTATTTATTGAATGTAGAAGACTTAGATTTTGTTGAAAATTGGATAAGTTGATTCACAGACATGCAAAAAAAAAAAAAAGAAAAAAAAAAGCTACATAAAATAAATGGGGGTTAAAACAAGATCACAGATTTATTTCTGGTAAAAGCCAGTTGTGAAGCTGATGAGAAGATTTTGTTGGCGACTTATCCAACAGAAGTGAAAGAATTGATATTTAGGCAAATTAGAGAGATTATTTTTAGGATTATTTAACCAAGGAAAAGGTTGGTCATGCCAAACAAACCAAGTTCTTGTCATTAAAACAAGAAGAATGCAAGGAACCCATTATGAAATTTCTGCACCAGCTACAACATGCCAGCAGATATTACGAATGGTTTAGGACAAGAAATGCCTGTTGAAGAGGAATTAAAATTCTTGATTAAAGAAATTAATTAAACAAACAATGACAGAAGGTATGTACAATACTTCACATACATTGTAAATGTTACAATTAAATCAAATCTCATTACAGTCCTCTATTGAATTGATGCAACAGAAAGAGTTAACTGAAAAATTTAATGTGGAAAAAAAAAAATCAAACCAAAATTACAGATCCAGAAAAAGATGTCCAGCATGAGGACAAATATGTAAAAATTGTAAAAAGAAAAATCATTTCTAATTGATGTAGATATTAAAAAAAGAAAAATATAAAGAGTGTCAAAAAATTGAAAACTCTTAAAAAAAAAAAGTGCAACTGATGTTTTCTCAATACAGAACAATAAGAAAGAAAATACTTTCATGGAAATAAAATTGAATGTGGTAAATTTAAAAAGGCAAATTGATACCAGCAGTAATATAATGCTAATTCTGAAGGACATTTGGTTACAAATGGGTAAATTGAAACTATAAAAAAATAATTTAAAATTAAAACAGTTTGATGGGTTAGGCAAAAGGACATTAGGATACTTTAAAGAAACATTTGAAAGGAACAACAAGACTGAAATTTTTACTACTGTAGTCATGGACTATAATAAAAGCCATGACTAAATAGAAACAGATGTGCTTAAAGTTAATAACATGTGTCTAATTAAGGCTATGAATTCAAATAATCCTGAAAATGGAACAAGCAAGTATTAAAATGAAAGAAAATAGTAACCCCCTCATATTTTGAATCTCAGACTTCCAATTCATTTATTACCCTTGGTAGTTGTGAAACTATGTAAAATTGTCGAACAAGGTATAATGGTGATCTTAGAATCTATGACAATATAAAGTAGGCATAAACCATAAGATTTGTTTGAATTTTTATCCTATTCCAAACATTGAAAATATATTACATTCATTAGCAGGAATGCTTTATAAAAATTGACGTAAAACATGCATACCATCAAATTCAAATTAATGATAAATTTAAGGAAATCACCACTCACCAATTGAACTGCTTCAATGGATTCATATGCCTTATGAGGTGAAAACAGCAAGTTTTGTGTTTTAGTAAGCAATAGAGAAAATCTAAAAGGGGACATATAAAGATGATATATGTTTGGGTGCAACCAATGAAGAAGAGTTGAAACAAAAAAACAACCAGGTATTAAATAGACTAAGGATATCTGGAATGACTATTAATGAAGATAAATGTGTATTTAATTGCAAAAAATATATTCTTATGTTGGTTACCAAATTTCAAAAGACAGAATTTCACCAAACCCAAGTTTGACACAGAAAATATTAGTGTTGTCGCCAGTTATCAATAAAAAAGAATTAAGATTCTTTTTGGATTTAGCAAATTTTTATAATTAACTAAACCCCAAAAGAATACTTACCCAATATTCAGAACTAATTGAAGTGTTTGCCAAGTTGTGTAAAAAGAACAAGGAATTTAAGTAGACTAATATACAACAAATACTATTTGATAATTTGTATAATGCACTTACAAAAAAAACTCTGTTATCAAGATTTTTGACTTTCAAATAGGATGTTATATCAACTTTGGATGCTTGTAAATCAGCAGTATAGTTTGGATCACTAATAGGGTTCATCAGTTTTTGTTGGGAAAAAAATTCTTGTTGAAGTCTAACCATAAGCCCCTAGAATTTATTTTTAACCTGAGGTAGGGATTACCAAAAGTTACATCTTCCAGAACATTAAGATAGGCCATAAAGTTAACAGTTTTTGATTATGATATCAAATATCTAAAAGGAGATGTTATTTCCCTGTGTAGATGCATTATCCAGATTACATTTTAAAAGGGGGGACAAAAAAAATAACATATTAGAAAATATGGAAGATGAATTTTTGCACTGGACAGAAACTGACATTCTACTGATATAACGATTTGCCTCAAAAACATCACAGGATCCAATATTAAGTAAAATTGTATCTAGTATAAAGACTAATAAATGGAATATGTTTTCAAAATTAGAACGGCCATACAAAGAAATTAGACATAAGTTAACTGTAAAAAATGGTGTTGTTTGTAATGGAGATTTAGTATTACCAGCTGAAAAATGTAGAAAAGATTTAATAAAAAGTGTGCCTGAAAATGTACATTGTAGAATTACTGCTAGACAGAAGCATTTTGAATTAGAAGCATGGTGGCCTGGATATGCACAAGATGTTGAAAATCACATATACAAATGTCCGAAATGTGCTGAAATAAAAATGTTTACCTGAATAAAGTACACACATGGCCTAAGGAGACAGAACCTTGGTCTTGTGTTCATATGGGCAAAACACATGTTAACAGTGTGGGATTGTGTTTCTATTTTGGTTGAATCTTTTTCTGCTTGGCTTTAAGTTGTTCACATTCATAATAAGAAAACTAGTACAAGAAGGCAAATATTATGTGTAATATTTGTCAGAAATGGAGTACCAAAAACATTTATGTCAGATAATGCCACGGAATTGTGTGTCTAAAGTCTGTGTTCTTGGTTAAGGGACACTGGATATGTCCCATATAAAACCAATTCATATCATCTACAATCAAATGGAATTGCAGAAATAAAAATACAAACTATAAACATGGGATTGAGAGCATTTTCTCCTCAATGTGATGAGTTAGATAGTTTCTTACTGAGAGTATTACTTGATTACAGAACTATATCACATACAGATTAGAAAGTCCATCTGTATTAATGGAGAGACAGGTTATACTCCCAACCAAATCATGCTGTGGTAGTACAAGAAAAATACAGAATCTGCACCTGAAAGGGTGAATTTTATAACGCAGACAGGACACAAATTCAGTTTTAATAGTTAAAAAAAGACAATAATATTCTTGTTCATGTGGCTAAAATAAGTCCCAGACAAGAATACAAAGGGAAAATGGAAATTGAGCTAGGAAGCAAGTCCAGCTCAGACCCTGTAAAACAACAGAAAATGAATGATGAGGAGTCAATGAAAGACCAAGACAGTGTGAAGAATTCAAGCATCAATTGTGAAGAACAGGATATCACCAACAAACAAGACAGATTGATATCTCTCATGGATAAAATTACACACAGCTCTTTAGAGACAGGGAGAGAAGAAAGTTAAAATGAAAATACAAATAGATGAAGAAGCTTGAAAACAATGAAGGGCTTATAGCCTATTCATTTCAGGAAGATGTAGTAGTGTCTGGTTAATGCTACCACTAATTAGCATGTGCATATGAGTAGACGTTATTTATAGGTTCACCACGTAAGGTAGTGGCAATGGTATTTGGACTGTAGAACGAATAGTGACTGCATACAAATGTAACCCCTACTTGGAATATCATAACAATTAGAATTTCATACTTGTTTTAATCTGGGCTAAATGGATGAAAATGCAATAACATCCACTACACCACCCAAAAAATTTTTCTTAATATTTCCTGTTGAATTGTGGGGAGGGGGTATATGCCATCAAATACAATGTAGAAGGTTGAGAGTGAGAAAATTTGGCCTTTTAAAAATATTCAGCTTGCCTACAAGGAAAAAGGAAAAGTATTCTAGAAATTGTTAAGGTATTTTACAAAAATTGCTTTTCCTTTTTTTTTTTTTTTTTACAGTTCACTTTCTTCTAATGAAGAACCGTTTTTGTACAACAGGCAAATGACAGGAAGATTTTTTAATGACTGTTACATCTGCCTGCTACTCATATTATCACACAGACTAATTGGTCTTTGAATGACTACTTGATATGTTACCCTCTTATTTATATGGCATTTGTGAACATAATAGTAGATGCAAAATGCATGCATATATTTGTCAAAAAAATGCTGGGTTCAATTTTAAAGTGTGTTACATGAAGATTATAAAATTTGTATAAACTCAATAACTATACATGCTTAAAAGCTGAAACTTGCATATTATTAAGTTGATATTTGATTATAATACTTCATCATGTTTATCTTTCTCCATAATAAGTGAATTGAATTTTAAATTGTATCCACTCAGCAGGAATATCATATCTTGATAATTTTCTTTAAAAAAATGTTTTTATTTTGTCTGAAATTTATTAATTAACAGAATATGTTCTAGTAATGTGTCCACTGTAATTTGAATCTGTTTAATTGTTTGTTTGTTTGTTTGGGTTTTATGGCATATCAACCACTGTGGGTTATTTAATGCCAAATCCAGTTTATATGAATTTTAAATGCCTATTTTGTATGGAACATTTTTAGCAACCTAGAGCTTATTTGCTGAATCTGTTTAAGTTGTTCATTTCACTAAGACCTAATTTATATGGAATTTTAAAGTTTTTATTAAAAAGTAAGAAAAATAAAACAACAGTACCCAGCTTGTAGAATTTATCATTTCCAAAATACATCCTGGCTAATCATTTTTTTTTATATTTGGTAATTAACATCAGTTCCAAAGTTTATAAAACAATAATATCATTAAGTAGCTGTCAAGTACATTTTGGCACAAATCTCTTGGCATGATTTTGTTGGTCAGATAAACACTAAAATCTTTATTTATGTCAAGGTTAAATTAGTCTAGAAGATAATCCCCTTCATTTAATCAGTTACTCATTGTAAAACCAAGTGTATTAACCCACTGACAATCAAAGTTATAGTTGAAACAAAAATCAACGGTCATACACAAATTTGAAAAATTATAATTTCTTTAAAAGAAACAAAAAAGATTTCAATATATCTGTTCAAGTTATCTTTTATTAAAAGAATTTTTACTGTAAATAATTTTTGTATTTTATATTGAATAAACTGAAGCAATCAAGTTATTGTGAAATAATTGAGCACTATAAGCACATTAACATAACTGTTGAGGTCCATAAAATGGCATCAGTGCTCAGAATCACTAAACTTTTAGTTCAGGTCACAACTTTTATATGACTGATATTGTTCTGTTTTGAATTCAGAGTTTTACTGTGAGCTTCAGTTTTTTACAGTGCAAAAAAAATACACTGCCTTATCAGTTTTTGATTTTAAATACCTATATTGAATGATAAAAACAATATGTAGACCTGTATTGAATGATAAAAGACAATATGTAGACCTATATTGAATGATAAAAGACAATATGTAGACCTATATTGAATGATAAAGACAATATGTAGACCTATATTGAATGATAAAAACAAGTATAGACCTATATTGAATAAGAAAGATATATTGAATATATAAATATATGATAAAGATGTGTTGACCTATATTGAATGAAAAATACAATGTGTATAGAACTGTACTGAATGAAAAAGACAACGGTTGTAGACCAATATTAAATGAAAAAAGACAATGTATGTAGATTTTATGTACAGATATCTAACATCAAACTCATTTACAGGGTGAATGAACATAGGACAACATAAATATATGAAAAAATTCAAATAAAACACAGAAGTCTTCATGTAAAACCACCTAGATCTATATATATTTTATATTTGAAATTCTGAATACAAAGTTAGTATGTATGTACTTTCAAAAGACTATGTACCCAAAAACAATATGAATTTTTGTACTTATTTGTTTGGTCTATCATAAGCTTGAATTACATGCATCCTCTTACTTTGACATCCTGGGAGTTAAAGAGGCTGTTTGACTTTTTTGGTTAACAATGTCTTTTGCAAGTCTCCTCAGGTCACATGACTGCTTTTATTTCTTGTGAATATTTATAATTACTTTTTATTGTTATTTTTGTTTGAGTCAAGGGGAGATAACTTTTTGTTTATCGCTACATAGACATATATTGAATGAAGATGACATTTATACCAATATTGAATAATAAGCACAATGTGTTGACCAATATTGGATGATAACAATGTGATGACTTATACTAAATAATAAACACATATAGATATATACTGAATGAAAAAGACAATATAAGTAGAACTATATTGGATGACAGAAATGTGTTGAATTATACTAAATAATAAAGACATGTTGTCCTATACTGAATAAAAAAGACAAAATGTTGACATATACTGAATTAAAAAGACAACGTATATATACCTATATTGAATTGTTTGTGGATCACTCTTCTGGCGCCATGCTTTCTAACCAACTTTGATCTTCAAAACTTTAAATGCAATGTCAATCATTACCTTTAGTCTTCTTGATTATTATTCTTTTATTGTTCTTGCTCCTTAATAATGTTTTTCTTTTTCCTAATTCTTTCACACTCAGTAACCCTTTGTGTCCTAGGGGCTTTACCGCCTTTTTTGAGATGAAATGATAAAAAGAAATTTGTATCTGAAAAGCCTGATGTTTTAATCCACTTTGTATTGCCAATGTGCAAGTGTTAATTATAAGAGCCAAAGAAATATTTGCAGCAAAACAAATGTTGAATAGTTCAGGATGTTTGATCTAAATGACATGATATAGATGAGAAAATTCTATGAAAAGAGAAACATTAATAAGATCATCAAAGGAATGAATTTAACTGAGAAGGCAAAAATAGCAAAGTAAGCCAATGTCTTTACTATTGTGATACTTTAAAAAATCATTAAAGAAACATATGTTCCTTGACTGAAGGGTAATTTTTACCTATATATTTCATTGTCGGTTTGTAATATATATATTTTAAGTGTTTACATTTACTTGAACAGTATTAAAGAGAAACATTCATAAGATCAAAGGAATAAATTTAACCTAGTCAATATATTGATTTTTTTTTAAGTGTGTACTTTTACTTGAAGGATATTAAAAAATTATTTTCTAAAAACAAAAAAGGTTTTAAAGCTTATATCCCCCATACTTGTACACCTCTCACAGATATTATGATCTTTTAGAGTAATGATTGCCAAACTAGTTTTTTTGCTCATATAGTATTTAATAATGATTAGTGAGCCAATTCTGTTAATCAAAAAGCTATTCCTTTTTCTTATATGCGTTTGCAAGGATGTTTTGCCACTATGTCCACAACATACCTGTTCTACATATGGCTTTATATATAAAAGTCAGCTGGTGGTTTGAACAGACATTCTAAAATACACAGATATATTTCACCTGGTGTCCTTAAAGTCAGTTTATGTGTCACATCTGAAAACGGTTATGGAAGACTGAGTTTGGACATAAGAGTCATATATGTGCACATTGCTACACAGTGATCAATGAAATATGGCGCTCTTCTGATAAGAGCATGAAATCATCATCATCATATATATATATATATATATATATATATATATATATATATATATATCAGAAGAATAAAAATATAAATATTGCTCAATAATGTGTGTAGACACATGATGAAAGCAGCAGGACTAAGTCTTATCACACTGAAAAGTTCTCAGCAACAAAACATGTGCAATGACGAACAGAGTGATATAAAATCAGAATAAAATGTAAAATTATTGTTTATTCACTAGTACAATCCAACCTTTATAAAACAGATATGTTTAAAATGATAAAATATTGATGAATTGTATGCCAAAAAGAAAATATCTATTAACACATCCGGTATTAGATTAATGGTTTGACCATTTTTAGGTGTTCCCTGAAATAAAAATAGATTATAAGATAAAACTGTTCCTAAATGCTTACTGCTTGATAAGCCAAACTGGCAAAACTTAATTTGAATTATATATATATATATATATATATATATATATATATATATATATATGTGTGTGTGTGTGTGTATTTCTGATTACTATAAACACATTTTGTGGATTTGAACAGGCATCTCTGATTTTAAACAAAATAATTGATGTCTACCAGCCTGGGTCTTTCAAGAATTCTGAATAAACACAATCTACCCTTCATTATGGTTCAAACATGTGTCCATCTTATAGAAGGAAAACCACATATAGCCTGGCATGCTTTTAAACCAGTCAACCATGAAGGATTTCATGGCAAAGTAAGTTTCAAGGACTCTTATGAAGCAAAAAACATCTCTTGTTAAGACCTTCCAAAGCCCGTATCTGCTAACTATATTTTGTATCTGAAAGGTAAACAGTAATTTCTAAGGAATTAATGGATTTTTCTCATTACACACACACACATATATATATATATATATATATATATATATATATATATATATAGTGGGCTATGATGAGTTTTTTTTCACCCTTGATTACAACAATTTTGGCTTGTGCAATACTGTCTCTTTTTTTCTTCCAACAATACAATGTTAGTATCAAGCTACTCTCATCTATGAACGATAGTTGACTTATGTTTTCCAATAAAAGTTTGCTGAAGTCAGGAAATTGGTGAATTTCAACGAGGGCGAATAATAGGATGGCATCAGTTCGGCAAGTCAAATAGAGAAATTGCTAGGTTTTTCCAGGTTAATCATCAAATGGTTAATAATATTTTCAAGAAATTTAATGAAGAAGGCCATTGTCATGTGGAACAACGTTCAGGAAGATTAAGCATCGTGTCTGAGTGAACAAAAAGGGCACTGAAGAGGGAAGTCATCAGAAACCATCATCAGAGCGTCAAAGATGTTGCCAACAGCATGGAAATGTTGCCATATGTGGTGAGAAAGACTCTGAAAGAGCTAGGCTATCAAAGAAGAGTTGCAAGAAAGAAACCCTTGATTTCAGAGGTTAACAGGAACCTTCATATGGACTGGGTGAGAGAATTCAAGAGCAAAGATTATGAATTTTGGCAGTCTGTAATTTGGTCAGATGAAAGTAAATTCTGCCAATATTTGAATTCAAGATAGGTTTGTGTTTGGAGAAATCAGAATGAGACTTGAAACACTGAATGTCTGCAGGTGATTGTGAAACATGGAGGGATTGGAGTAATGGTGTGGGGCACTGTCTGGTTTGGAGTGAAATCAGAGCTGATTCTTGTTGACAAGCGGTTGAATGGTCCAAAATACTGTCAAATATTAGAGAAAGGACTACTCCCACTCTTTGAAACCAGTCAGATTGACAAGAATGTCTACCTTTTTCAAGAAGATGGAGTGCCATGTCATACGAGCAAAGTAGCAAAGGTCTGAAAGGAATCACAAGGAATCAAGTCACTGCCATGAGTAGCCCAAAATCCTAACATGAATCCAATAGAGCATGTTTGGGAGCACACTTTGAGAGTGTGCAACCAAAATCACATCAGTGGCAGCCCTTAAAGAAACATTGCTAAAGGAGTGGTATAAAATGGCTCCGACAATTGTTGATAAATTGATCAAATCCATGAAAAATCAAATACTAGCACAGAAACTAGAAAATGGAGGACCTACTCCATAATAGTTCCAAATATTGTTTATGTAGAACAGGGATTATGTAATTAAATTTTGAAATTGGATGTTGTTTATTTCTCGTGGCTAAAAACTTTTTTAGGCCACTGTGTGTGTGTGTGTGTGTGTGTATGTATATATATATATATATATATATATAAAACCCTTATCATTTTTTACTTCTGAGGATCAACTCCTGAATCTGAACAGAACTCCTGCACATATTCTGGCTTGAGGTCCCCAAACAAGCCTCCTCGTACTTTAAATTCAGTGTTGTCCTTCCTCAGGACTGATTGTTAATCAAGGCTAATGAGCTCACTCTATCCTACTATTCAACCTATTACTGGGAAGGGAAAAGATGCAGTGATACCTTTCCCAAGGGTATTTCTGTTAAGTGAATATAACTGGAATTCAAAGTCTGCTCTCTGATTTTTCACTTCAGGCTGCTATTAATTACACCAACTGCACATCCTTATATCATTTCTGATTCCAGTTGACCAAGGTCATGGTAGTGACAATGAGAGAGGCCTGTAGTAGATTTGTGAAGCTGTGAATCTGTGCTAGCACAGGTGGGATGTGACAGTGAAGCTGTCATGGTGGTGATGTCAAGAGAGGCATGGTGACAACAACTAGCCTATCAGCCACATTCTGTATATGAAGAGTCATGTGAAGTCAGGAATCTGGTTACTGTTACACTGGATTGACCGAGGTCACAATGTTGATAGTGAGAGGAGCAGACATGATGGTGATGACACGAGATATGCCCAGGGTGGTGACGCCCATGATTGTCTATTGTAATTTAGATTTTTGTGGAGATTTCTTTCATTTGCCAGATATGAGACTTGGAGCTCCTGCACAGAATGCAACCTTTTTATTTTGGGTTTTGCTTTCTTAACGCTCACATCCACTTGACATGTCTAGTGAAATACATTTGTGAATCAGACAGAGATATTCATAAAATATCTATTTGTGGGTGAGGGAAGTTACCTAGATGATTGGAGAGGCTGATGGGCCTGGTATTGAAAACTGTCTTAGGTCAGCTAACTGTGGCAGCTAAAAGTGTCAATGACTGCTTGCCCATTTCCATGGGTGTCATGAGCAGGCCCTTTTAAGCAATCAGAGTAAATACATGACTGAGCATTTTTGTCACATATTTGCTTTAGTAGCAGCATTCATGACTAGCTCCTTTTAAATTGTATTTTATATTTTTTGGAGATTTGTTTTGTGAACCGAATGTGAAGAGCAACTTTTTAATTTTCCTTTAGTATTATTCACATCTGATCAACAAGTTCTGATGTGGTGTGAATCAGAAAGAGTTCCAGTTTGAAGCAGAGTATAACAATAACAAATTAAGTGAATGGCCGTCATTCTTTCTGGATATTAATCCAACGGAAATCTTATGGCTCATGTCAATAAATACATATGAGTGTAGTAATAAATAATAACAAGTCATCTAAAATTTCACCATCTCTAAAATTAAATAAAAATTCAAAATCACTAGACCACAAAGTCATCTTTTTATGAACCAATCAGAAATGGTCCCGACAAGTACCTGGATATTATAGCCAGGCAATCAGTGATAAGATTTGTTCCCAATGAAGATAGGATGTCATGGCTTGCAGACCAGTCAGAAGCCAAACAAAAATTTCAAAAAGGATCTCTCTGTCTCACCAGCATACCTATATCAGGATACAGACAATTGATTTAAATGAGAAACTTACCTATCTTTTATAGATTATGCAAAAGTGTTTGATAAAGTACATAAGAACTGTTAAAACCATTAGGTAACCATGACATATTTGTGAAGGATATTAGAATAATCCAGAAACTATACTGGGAACAAACCACTGGTATACAGATAGAAAATGAGTTCAGTAAATATACAAAAATAGAATAGGTGTGAAACAAGGATGTCTCATCTCACCAGATTTATTAAACCTATATAGTGAGGCAATTCTAATATTGATTATTTGTGGTCATAACTTTAACAACCTAAGATATACATATGACACATTGTTGATAGCAGACATACAAAGGAAACTACAACAATTCCTACAGAAGTTAGTATAGGAAAGTGAGAATAAAGGACTAAAGATCAGTTGCAAGAAGATAAAATGCATGGTTGTTAACAAAAGGGACAACCCAAAATGCAAATTACAAATTGTAGAAACCAAAATAAAGCAAATACAACAATTTAAATATCTGGGAAGTGTTTCAATAGAGGATGAAAAGTGTGATACCAAAATCTAAAGGTGCACTGGGATAAGAGCCATGATCACCCAATGTCCTGAAGGGTCACACCACATAGAAGAAGATTAAAAAGGCCTTGTGTAAAGGTAGAAAGAAAATCAACAGTTAATAGAAGTAAAATAAATATTTATATAAACCAAAATATGCAGAAGAATAGTTATATCTTACGAATTCAGTAGTTCAAATGTAAATATCCTGGTGTAGAGAAGAGAGTCCTGGAGAATATATATAAGTATAAAGTTTGGTGTAGTAAGACATATATAAGTATGTATTCAGAGGTCATAGTCACCTGTCAAAATTGTTGAATGAAATATGTATATATGTGTGTCTGTGTGCCTATGGAGAACTGTGTGAGTCACACTTAAGTTTAGTATTTAGACTGTGTATTTTACAATAACAACATCAGAGAATTCTTCTTCTTCTATGTGCTGTGTCCCTTCAGGTCATTAATGATCATGGCTCTCCACAATTTCCTGTCCTTTGTATCTCTTAATAAATTTTGTCTTTTTGTTATCTCTCCTAAACCCTGTTCAGCCATCCATTTACTTAAATTTTCCAAGCCCTTTTACCTCGTTATGTTCCCTAGAAATAAGATGCAAGAGGTAAGAGAATATGAGAAAAAAATTATTAAAGAGACGGAACAATAAAAGAATAGGAATTAAAATGACAGAAGATAATGATTGACATTGATCTTCAAAAATTTTAAGGCAAAGTGGACTGAAAAACAAGAAACCAGAAGGGAGTTTCACAAACAAAAAATGCAAGAGAAGAAACAGTTAGCAAAGAACATATGGTTGCATCTAGCCATTTCAACTGAAAAATGATGAGACCTTGCTGCCAATCTAGTACCACACATTTGTAAGTCTAGGTATCAAAGAGGAAAGGTCACTAGAACAACTACCATGAAAATATTTATAGAAAAAGTACAGGGAAGCTATGTTACAGGTTGGAGAAGTAACTGAAGCTGACATGTCAGGACCAATAACATTCCAGATTCTTCTTTGTATTTTATCTAGAATATCTAAATATATAACAGAAGCAACAGACCAAATGTGTCAGCAATATTCAATGCATGAATGAATTGTAGACTTATAAATGATTTATGAATGAAATTTAAAGTATGCCAAATATTTCCTTATAAGGAAATGGCTAATATTATCATTATTATATGTGGCATGATAAATGACATGACAACGTTGTAGTAGTAAATTCAATATAGGTATTTGAATTCATATAATAACATCAGTTTGTCAGAGTTTGATATTTTCGTTGTGCAATTGTGTCAACTAAAAACCTCCATCACCTATATATATATATATATATATATATATATATATATAATATAAAAAATAATATATATATATATATATATATATATATATATATATATATATATATATATATATACACACACATACACCCAAGTATAGGATTGGTGTATACAGAATAAATTCAATAATCAAAAATAATATTCTTAAAAGAGTGCTCAATACAGAGTAGAGCAAATATAATTCAACACCATCACTTGACAAGATACCAGAAGTGTTGAAACAAAATGGCTATTTTTGTAGTGATTTTATAATATATTTATGTTGTAATTTTTTAATAAATTTTATATATATATATATATATATATATATATATGTATGTATGTATAATCACATAATGAAAAAATATACATAGGAGTAACTGAAGGACCCTGGAAACAAAGAAATTACAGCCACAAAATATATTTTGCAAATAGTAAATATGCAAACAACACAATGCTTTCCAAGTATATCTGGAAAATTAAAAACAAAAAGCAAATCACACCAAAAATATCATGGAAAATAAGGAAAAGATCATCAGTCTACAACACTCAAACCAAAAATTGCAAACTCTACTTGGAAGTAAAAATACCAATAAATAAACAATCAGAAATCATTCTAAAATGCAGACACAAAAACAAATTTTTACTACGTTACTTCAAAATTGAAAACTGAAAAGAATAAATAAGCAAAATCAAGTAAAATAAATTAATCCAAATAAATAAATAAATAATAAACAAATTAACAAACCACTCTTGCCAAAATAACCATTAGAATAGACTACCCACAATGTATCACTGACCAGTATATATAGTTGAGAAAAAACCCAACTCATGTGGCCTGATGATTGCATTGAGCATGAAACTGTCTGTAGCCTCTGAGTGTTGACTTCAGTGTTTACTTTTATATTTACATATACTCTCTGATATTGAGTACTTTATCCCATAACTATAGCATACCTTAAAACTCATTCATATATATTTTATAGCGTCTGTGTAACAGATGTTTATTTAAATAGATTTTTCAAATATAACAGATAGATTTATGTCTACAACACTTTTTATATCAATTTTTCTTATTGATTGATCACCGTCTCTTTGCATTAAAAAATGTATAGAAATCAGAGTTCATATCAGATCTTGTTATGGTTCAAATAAATTAAATGAAATTCAAATTCCATTTAGTAACAGTTTGCATTTTTGTGTTGAATTTTAAGTTTCATGTGTGATGCCACGTGAATATATTATTATTTTGTTTTAAAATATTGTGGTGTCATGTGTCACCTCACTTCCCCTACAGCTTTGTGTCCAAATTATATCTTTGATGCAATAAATATTCTTTAAGGAACATGTGAATTCAAAAATAATATTGGTTTTCTGTAATTTGCTTACTGACAATGAGTAATGCCTTCTGTTACCATCAAAATGGAAAATCTCATTAGTAATTAAGATATATCAAGCTGCATAACCAATAAATATATATATTCACATTGTAGAGTAGATTATTTATCTATATATGTTTATACAAATAGAATCTGATATTTGTTAGATGCAGTCAAATACTGTCATATGACATACAAGACCAGATCTTTTCACTCTAAATATTACAATTTCATAAATTTATAATAAAGGCATGAAAAAAAAATAAGTTGGATGAATAAGGTTCAAGTAAACAGAAGTAAAGAAGCAGTGCATCAGTTTATATGATCAAAATTATGGTAAAAGGTCAACAGGTAGACTCACTTTCCAGTCTTGATGGACTTCAAAAGCATTTACATGATGAATTATTTTCTAACCTAAGTCTAACACTTTCCCATGTACAAAAAATCACAAGCTTATCACTATGTTATCACTATTTCCATGGCAAATGTTTACACAAGCTACATTCCTTAGTTCCACCAGTTCAGACCTTTTGACCCACAATGTCGCATACACAGGGTTGAATCATCCACATTTCCTTCATATTCCATCAGTAAGAAGGAAGTTTCACTCAGACTTCTTGAGAACAGTGGAACAGACCTCCACTCTTAATCTCTTCAATTCAAGAATTAATCATTATATATCCACATACTCTTATAATTTTCATTTCTTCTACATTCTACAATAATAATGTAGAATAATGAAAATATTTAATCTCAAACATCTTCAAGTACTACTACTACAAGGTTGTTAAAATGTAAAGAAAAAAGCAACAAAGATCAAAAACAAGTCATCTAAAATGCTGTGGGTGATAAACCATGGGTGAATGGTTTAAAATCAGAGAGGTCTACAGCACCTTGCCATGTCACTGTCTTGTGTTTGTTCAAAGCATTTTACTAAACCCAATGAGTCTATTCTTTTCTGTCATGGCTTGAATTATGGGGACCAGTTTCTTTCTTCAAGACAACATGCAAAGTGGATTTGTTTTTGAAATTACCTTCTAGCCTTTGCCTAAAAAGGCAGGACCTACAAGGTAGCAGGTGATTGTCTTGGGTTTGAATCCAGAAGCTATAAGACCCAGTCTGTCCTGCTATTTTACCCATAACTAGCAGGAGAAATGAATTCATACCTTTCCCAAGGGTATTAGCATGTAAGTGAATATAATGAACTTGACTGAAATTCAAACTCGGCTCTCCAATTCCTCAATCTGAGCAGCAATCCATTACTCCACCATGTCTCCACAAGTAAAAAGAAAATATGTAGAATAATGAAATTATTTATTTTCATAATCTGTAAATACTTGCTTACAGCAAGATGATCAAATCTAAAATTCTACATATCTTACAAAATAAATTCAGTTCAAAGCGTTGGTTTATACTTTTTTCCTGTTACTTAGGAGTTGTTGACAGGTAGAAAAGGAAAATTAGCCCTCATTGCACAAATGTTCATCCAAATTGTGTGTGCATGAATATTTGCATGTGTGCATTTACATTTTAATTCTAATGGCAAACCTAAAAATATTTCTATAAAATTTAAAAAGAGAAAACTTGAAAAAAAATAATTCTATTATAGAATAATTTCTGCTAAGTTCATTAAAACCTTGCAATTATTTGATGTTTTTAGGGTTTAAAAAATTTACATTTTTTTTCTTGCTCCCCAGTTGTGATTTTATTATTCAGCCCAGGGTAGGAATTGTGGTGGTGGTGGTGGTGATGGGGGTTTAGTATGTATTATTTCAATGTCTTATTTGAAAACCAGTCAAAATGTATGCATGCGTGTACATTAAATTGCACAAGCACTTAGCAGTCACTAATGCACAACAGAAACATACACATATACATTAAATACATAAAGTTACACACAGTGTGTGGTAGAGTTTCTTACATTTTTTCTTTCACTATTTCTTTCATACTTTCCATTCTTAGTTCTTTTTTTTTTACCTCCTTTCTTTCTCTTTATCAGCTAAATTGGTAATGGCAAAATTAGTTGTTTCCTTACAAGGAAATATTTGACATTCATTGACTGGGCAGTCAGTATTGCTTTTGGCTAAAATTTATAAAATCTCTCTTAAAACACTTTTTAGGAAAACAAATTTCTCAAGTTCAATAGCTTTAATCACTCTTTCCAGTATTTATGGGAGTTTCCTTCCAAACTTTCTGTTTGAATTGATGTGGAATATCAACATCTTAATTATACCATTGTGTTCTCCTTGAGTTACAGTTTAGTAGTTGCTGCTGCTGGTGGTGGTAGTCTTCAAGTGATCTGGTTTCTGTTATCTGATACAGTTCTTTGTGATTCTTTAGCACCAATCCACAAGTTTCAAAGAAGGATGATCTTTTCAAAAGCCTTTTTTCACCATTGATCTTAAAAAAAAAATGTAGTATATAGTTAACAGTTTAGATATTTCTGAACAAGTTTGATGCTAAGCATAGCATCCATATGAAACTCTCTATCCGACAAGACTATTTAAGAACACAAATTTTCAGATTGATTTTTTGCTTTTGTAGCAATTTAAAGTGTTAAGCGAAACTACCTCTGGCACAGCTTATTCTATGTTCAATTTCCTTTTCTCCTATACTTAATTTGTTAAAACTGATCCATACGCTGAGGTATTTGAAGTGATTAGTATTATAAATCTTGAGAAAAGAAATAAAAAATGCAATAATATCATACAATCAACCCCCAACCCCACCAAAATATCTTGGTTTAAAAAAATACACTGAGTTGCATTTCAACCCTAACCTGACTAAACTTAAGATGCCCACAGAAATAGAACATATATTGTTCTGTTGTTGTTCGATTAAGTTCTCCTCCTCATAACTTGGTAGGTTCTTGCTAGCAGCAGCATGTTTATCTTCCCCACAGTTTTTAATGGACTCAACCTCTCAGCTCCATATAAACTGTACCCATTTCTCATTGAGATGGATACATCCATATTCCTGAAGAACACTTGTCAGTCTGAACCAGTGTTTATTAAACATGGTAACAAAGCTTAGTTAACAAAAAAAAATGACTGGTGAAAGGAAGGAAAACAAACTTTTAACCCTACCAACATGGAAGAAGGAAACAAGATCTTATGATGATTGGAAGTTTTATGGCAAATTATTGACTCAATTAACCAAGACAGAAAAGAGTCAGCAGGGATTTTCAATCTACAACATATTACCAAATGAAAAAGGCATCAATAGAAATGTGAGATTGGCCATGCAAAATGAAGAAATCAGGATTGAAGAAGAAAATGTTGTTGAGAAGATTTTTACTATCTTAGATAAGTCGTTTAAGAAAGATAATCTGAGTGTTATATGCGAAACATGGTGTTCATATAAAAATCTTTTGATGAAAGAGTTGGATAACAGAGATCAGTTTTTCAATTCTTATGAGTTGAATGCCAAAGAGATAAAAAAGCAAGGCATCCTTTTACCCGAGATAGTTCTGGCTATGCAACTTATCGACAGCAATGGATTGGATAAAAAAGACAAACAAACTGTTCTTACAGTAGTTGAAGAAAGAGGAAATGTATGAACAAATAAAGAATGCCCTTAGTAAATGTTTTTGGAACCAAGGAATATCATATCGACAGATAAGATATCCTTCAAAGAACCTGTATACATAACAAATTCAGAGGAAACATGTTTTTGGAAGTAAAGATAATAACCAAGGAAAATGATTCAAAGATAAAGTCATGGTCGTCAGGATATGGTAGGAGACAGATGTCTAAACTGGATGAAGCACAATTTAGGAGTACAGGTTTCAAAAGAGGTAGAAGATCAGGAGCATACTGGTGATGAGTAAGTACAGCTTGCATTTAGAAAAATGCGCATGATGAAGCCAATAATTACCTTAAATGCTTGGTGTTTGAATCAATTATGCATTTTAAAAAGGATTGCCCACATAGAAAAAGAAATCAAGAAGCAAATGCTTTTGAAACATCAAACTGCAGGAAAATTCTGAAGTTCATGAAGCTTAGTGAAGTAGATGCTTACTCACAAGAGGATAAACAGTTAATGCTGCCATTCTGGATATTGCTTGCAGTAAAACAGTTACTGGGCATGAATGTAAGGAGATATATTTGGCTTCATTCTTGGCAAGTGAAAGAAAAGAAGTTAAACTTCTGCCAGGTGGAACAACATTCAAGTTTGATACATGAGGCAAGATACAGTCTGACTGTATCTTGCCTCATGTATCATGTTTCTTTTCGGTATACAATTCATCAATATTTTACACTTTTTAAATTAATCTGTTTTATAAATGCCAAACTATAGTCATGTATAAGCAATAATTGGACATCTAAATTTTGATTTACATCTGTTTTTCATTGCTGAAAACTTTTTCGGTGTGGTAAGACTTACTCCTACTGCTTTCAACATGTATTTACACTCATACTTGAGCAGTATTTACATAATTATTTTTCTGATATATATATATATATATATATATATATATGATGATTATTTCATCCCCTTATCAGACCCTTATTGGAAGACAGCCATTTTTCATTGATCACTGCACAGGGTGCAATGTGTAAATCATTGTTTTTGATTTTATCAACTCCACAGCATAGTAGGGTCAATTGGTTACTGTCTGTGAAAAAAAGAGCACCACAATGCAATTCAGTCCACTAGAAATTTGGAAACAGCATGCTGTACTGCTTAGAGTTTGTACTGGGAGATCCACTATAAACATTTCAGAGTGTTTGTGTGATAGTGCAGAGGATTCGGAAAGAGTTGGATGATATATCCAGTTAACATTATGATGTTTGAAGTGATCACTAGTGATGGTGATGTTATGCCTCCATTCATCTTCCTACAGGGCCTCAAACTAAACATAGTTATCTACATAAAGTGCTTTGAGATAATGCTGCCCTAGGTCAAGAGTGTGACTGATAGAAGAACCTATGTCTAGCAACAGGTCCTCTGCACCATGCCACACAAGCAGGAGAACCCAGTTATGGCAGTCAGATAATTTCTGCAACCACATCACCCTTTACTTCTGGCCACCTAATTTCTCAGGCTACAACCCTCTTAATTATTATGTGTGGGGCACAGTTGAGCATGAGACCAATAAAAAACCTTGTAAGACCAAAGATGAACTGAAGGCAAGGATTATGACAACAAAACCAACTTAAACAAGGAGACTATTCAGAAAAGATGCAGGAGATTCCAAAGGTTGTGGTTTAAACCAATGGAGATTTTTTTGAATAAATTTACTCTTTAGTATTTCAAGATATTTTTGTGTAATTTTGGTAAATATATCTGTTAAAATGAGATATCAGTGTTATTTTCATTTTTGTATAATTTAGATGACAGTTTATCCATCGCACCCGGTATATGACTCCAAACTCAGTCTTGCATGCCTACAGATGTGACACATGAACTGTCTATCATTTGAGGACACCAGGTGAAATATATCTGTGTATTTTAGAATGTCTGTTCAAACTGCCAGCTGACTTACATATAAAGCCATATGTAGAACAAGTATGTTGTGGACATGGCAGCAAAACGTCCTTGCAAACACATATAAGAAAAAGGAATGGCTTTTTGATTAACAGAATTGGCTCACTAATCAATATTAAATACTATATGAACAAAAAAAAACTGGTTTGTCAATCATTACTCTAAAAGATCATAATATCTGTGAGAGATGTACATGTATAGGGGATATAAGCTTTAAAACCTTTTTTGTTTTTAGAAAATAATTTTTTAATATCCTTCAAGTAAAAGTACACACTTAAAAAAAAAAAAATCAATATATTGACTAGGTTAAATTTATTCCTTTGATGATCTTATGAATGTTTCTCTTTAATACTGTTCAAGTAAAAGTAAACACTTAAAATATATATATATTACAAACCGACAATGAAATATATAGGTAAAAATTACCCTTCAGTCAAGGAACATATGTTTCTTTAATGATTTTTTAAAGTATCACAATAGTAAAGACATTGGCTTACTTTGCTATTTTTGCCTTCTCAGTTAAATTCATTCCTTTGATGATCTTATTAATGTTTCTCTTTTCATAGAATTTTCTCATCTATATCATGTCATTTAGATCAAACATCCTGAACTATTCAACATTTGTTTTGCTGCAAATATTTCTTTGGCTCTTATAATTAACACTTGCACATTGGCAATACAAAGTGGATTAAAACATCAGGCTTTTCAGATACAAATTTCTTTTTATCATTTCATCTCAAAAAAGGCAGTAAAGCCCCTATGACACAAGGAGTTACTGAGTGTGAAAGAATTAGGAAAAAGAAAAACATTATTAAGGAGCAAGAACGATAAAAGAATAATAATCAAGAAGACTAAAGGTAATGATTGACATTGCATTTAAAATTTGGAAGATCAAAGTTGGATAGAGAGCATGGAGCCAGAAGAGAGATCCACAAGCAAGAAGTGTGAGAAAAGAAACTGTTAGTATAGAACTTATGGTTGCATCTCACTAATTCAACTGTAAATTCATAAAGTCTAGATACCATTGTGGAAAGTTCATTCGAACAACTACCATGAAAGTTTTTATAGAAAAGGTGCAGTGAAGCTACATTATAGTGGTGGGAAAATGACTGAATCCAAGATGCCAGGTCAGGACCAATAATATTGTAGATTCTTATTTGGATTTTATCAAGAAATATATAGCAGGAGCACCAAACCATATATGGCAGCAATATTCAATGCATGGACTAATGGTAGACTTATAAATATTTAAGATAGATTCTGGAGAGAAAACTTGAACCAACTTTTTTAGCAGCAGACTTAGTAAATGATTCAATATAATCTTTTCACTTCATGCCAGCTGAGAATGTTATCCCAAAATGGACACAAAGTCACAGCGCTGGATGTTAGCATTAGCCATGCTGATGGGCGGCAGATAGGAGTCTCTCAGATGATTAATAAAGAGAAGTTTTGTTTTAGAGATATTAAAATTAATAAGCAATTCCTTGTCTCAGTTAACAGCAGATTGTAGGTCATTTTTGAGATCAGCTGCCAATTTGACCAGACTTAGTATTGAGTAAATTGTTGTATCATCAACATAGAAACCAAGTTGAGGACTGATGCCATCTGGAAAGTCATTGATGAAAATTAAGAAAAAAGTAGATCCAAGGATAGAGTGATGGGGTCACCTACATTAGCACAAAAAGATCTGCAAGAGTGGGTTTTCAGGACAACATTCATTTCACAATTTGATAAGAAAGACTGAATCAGTTCAAAAATTCATCCAAATATACCATCACCTTTCAACTTGTGAAGAAGAATGGTATGCCAAATCCTGTTGAATGCATCTGAGATGTTCAAAACAACAGCTCAAGCTTCATCATTCTTATCTTAAGCTTGATAGACTCAGATATAATCATTAATACATCAGCAGTTGACTGAGAGAAGCAAAAGCTATATTGCTCATCTGAAAAAAGATCCTGTGATGTGAGATGCTTAACTAATTCAGAGTTGATTAGAACCTATAGTACTTTGACAAAAAGAAGTAGAAACCTAATAAGAATGATAGTTAGAAGGATAAGATAGTTCACCTGCGTTCTTAAAGACTAGAACTGCAGAAAAGGATTTCCAACAAGCTGGAAATCAAGAGGCAGTCAGGCATTTATTGTAGCGAGAACTGTAGCCACTTCAGGATAAGATATTTTTGAAGGACTATTGTAGGAATACCATCAGGTCCACATGTTTTTTTTGTGTAGATCCAGATTAGAGATGAGAGCATAAATCACATAAAGCATTGTATGCATATCAGCCAACAGAGAATCAGTTGTAAGTGGAAAGTCAGGCAAGAACATCACAGATGACTCAAGAGAAGAGTTTCAAGAGAATTTGTAAGTAAAACATTCCGTTTACCAGCAAAATATATTAACACCTCAAATCTAATGGAAGATGCTAGGAATAGAAAACTTACTTTTATTTAACACATTATTACAGAGTTGCCAGTAGCTACAAGAGCCAAAGTTGTTAGAGGCTATAATATTCAAAACAAGTTCTTTTATCAATAAGCTACAATATAGATTGAACACATTGAAGGAATAAGCTATCAGAAAGTGGTATGTTAATAGTTGGACATGGATTACAGTGATACATTGTTTGATATCTCAAAGTATTGATGATTTATTGATTTGGTTTTTTTTTTATGGCCTATCAACCTTTCAAAGGTTATTTAAAGGTAGACAATGTTTTTTATATCATAAGTACTTTTTAGATTTATTTACTGATACAAGTCCTATTTAATCCATAGCTGATGGATTCATAACTTCCCCAAAGGTATCTACACATAAGTGAATATAATGAACCCAACTGGAAGGGGAACTTGGTTCTCTAGTTTCCTGCTCTGAACCATTATCCACATCATCTGCACATCCAAGCTTACAGCACTTGGTATTCCTAAACGGTTGCCCATCTAGGTATGAACTAAAGTTCAACATTGCTTAACTTTGGGGATATGGCCATAAACCTAGTGAAACAAAGATTTTTTTTGTTCTGCAACTGAATTATAATATTATTGCATGCAAACTACAGATTAGTGATACAAAAAAACAAGTAAGTAAGAAAATTTAAATATCTGGGAAGCTGTTTATCAGAGGATGGAAAATGTGACACTAAAATCTGAGGGCACATTGGAATAGTGAAAGAGACCTTCCAGAAGCTAAGCAAGGTATTAGAAAACAGGATAATTTCATTAGAAACAAATAAAAATGTGCTTAACTCTTATATAATATCATTCCTCTTATATGGCAATTAATGCTAGGCAGTCTCCTTGCAGATGAAGAGACTTGAAATGTGCTTCTACAGAAGGATGCTGAGAATACCA
The DNA here is from genome assembly GCA_903632075.3 of Acanthosepion pharaonis. Taxonomy (NCBI): domain Eukaryota; kingdom Metazoa; phylum Mollusca; class Cephalopoda; order Sepiida; family Sepiidae; genus Acanthosepion; species Acanthosepion pharaonis. The sequence goes on along the minus strand of CAHIKZ030002179.1, from coordinate 516,448 downwards.
TGGACTGAATATGAGAGCAAGTTTTAAGGAAAATGGAAACAAAAAAGATGCTTATACTGGGACATATAATAAGAAAAAAGGACTGAGAGAAATTGACACTCACAGGATATAATGATGGCAAGAGGGAAACAGCAAATAATCTACCTAACAAGTTTGTGCAAATGGATGGTAGAACAGAGAGTAGGAGGTATATGGAAAAGAAAAACCTAACAAAGAACTTTTATTTTAATCATTTCACCCCAAGCAAGGCAATGAAGCCACTAAGAGGCAATGGGGGTTACTAAGTGTTAGAGAATATGAGAAAAACTACTAGGAGAGATGACAATAAAAGAACAAGAATTAAGAAAACAAGATAAGGATTGACAGTGCATTTAAATTTTTGAAGATCAAAGTTGATTGAAAAGCAAGAAGCCAGAAGAGAGTTCCAAAAATGAGAAGTGCGATAATAGAAACTGTTAGCAAAGAACTTGTGGTTACATCTAAACCATTTCAACTGTAAAATGATGAAACCAATCTATTACTGTTCTTAAGTTCATAAAATCTAAGTACCATAGCAGAAAGTTCATCAGAAAAATTACCATGAAAGTATTTATAAAAAGGGTACAGGAAAGCTACATTATGGTAGTGGGAAAGTGACTGAAGGTGAGATGCCAGGTCAGAACCAACAACATTACAGATTCTTTGGATTTTATCAAGAATCTCTAAATATATAGCAGAAGCACCAGGCCAGATGTAGCAGCAATATTCAAAGCAAGGACAAATGAGAGACTTATAAATATGTTAGACAGATTCTGTAAAAAATTGTCTAGCATGACATAGTAAACTAACTTTCTTTGCCGCAGACTTCGCAGCATATAAATTCAGTATATTATTTCCACTTCATGTCACTACAAGATACAACTACAAAGGATAGGAAATAGCATATAGAAATGCTATTAGTGATCACATCTGGTATTTCAAGTTTGTGCATACATTCTGTTATTTTTCAGTGTGTTTGTGAAAAAACAGAGAATAGATTTTGTTAAAATAAAATGTTATGTTTACTTTGGAATAAGATTGGAGACCAGAACAAAATTTGAACCTTTCACAATGTCTGCTCTATTTGTGTTGAGAGATTAAGATGAACAGCAAAAAGAAATCTCTCACATTTAGAATTCCAATGATATGGAGGGATTAAAAAAAAGTCTAGTCATTAGTTATTTTTGTTCCTGCAAAATTCAAGGATACAACAAAAATATCAGAAAGAAATTGTTTTCTCAATCTTTCAATAGCAAAAAGAACTGTACTGCATGAATGTGGTCTTCCAATCCCTACTTTATCTGTTCATCTATAGAAATTCACTGAAAGAAAACTGCATATAAATATAAAGAATTTCTTCCACAATGTTCAAGCAATGAATCACACCCATTCTATCAAATGAAATTTAGGATTTAGTCAAATACTTTAGCCATCCCAAAGATCAGGGCCAGTGCATACTACCTGCAAACATTTAGCTTGATTGGGGACCCCAGGCAGTGCTTTGTGACCCTTGCAATCTTATCAACATTTGCTTTTTTTCTACCTACATTTTATATATGTTATAAATTAAACTAAGCACAACTGATTATTACTAAAGAATTAAAAATTTTGGCAGATTCTGACATCATTCTGGTGTCTTTTTTTTCATCCAAATCTGTGAATTTATTTGGCTTGATACATCCTGCCTGTGAGAATAAGGTTGGAGGGTGGAAAATAATTTGTCACCTAAAAGGACTTGGAGACACATTTGAACTCTGTTGAGTCTAGAATGTGATGACTGAGCAGCTCCTGTCCATATATAGCAACAGTACTCCATTTTTGACTTGGTCTGGCTCTTGTGAAGCTAGTAGATAGAATGAGGAGTGAGGTACTTTCTGAAGTGGTACAGGGAGCTGACCATTTTTCCTGCTTTTTTAGCAAGTTATTATTTTATTTATTTATAAAGTCTCAAACAAACACTATACAAAATTCACAATTTTTATCCATATTATGACATGTCTCTAATTTGTATTTAGATAAAATATTGAAAATAAATACAATGTAAGTTGAATTGCTAATCTATATTGCATATGATCCATTATTGTACATAACTAAGTTACAATAAAATTTCTATTTTATAAGAATACTACCTTATGAAAATTCAGATGTAGTAGAGTGGGGTGGGTACAAGACCCTTGCACTGACCATGCTAATAATTTTGCATAGTACACAGGTTATGGATTTTATAGGTTGCATTTTAGTGTCTGTTTTATGTGAGTGCATGTTCACATGTAAACAATTAAAGAAGCATACAAAAACTTTGGTTTCGATAGACTGTTTATTATTTTTTATTGAAATTCTAGAGAAACAAAGTTCTCAATGTCTCTTGGGTATGTTCATTTTCTTTTACTGGTTCACAAGTAAGGATAAGCATCATTATAATGGCTGAGCTCAAATTAGCTTTGCACAGAGTTGGAACAAGCAAAGAAAAGTTTGCATTTACTTCCCTGTTGGAAGGTTGGCATGTTTATAATGGCCAAGCTCAATTCAGCCTAGCACAGAGTTGGAATGACCAAAGAAATGTTGATTTAATTCAGAAGTGGCATTTTAGAAGACCTGTGTAAATGCCATGTGTTGAAAAGTAGAAAGAGTTCAGTTGTTAGTGGACCAGTATGTGCCCCAGTGTGAATAGCCTTTTTTCCACATGTTGCTACATCTTGGAGCAAGAGGGATAAAGAAAAGTGCAAAAAGGAATATTTGTCTTTTTATAGACTTAATCAGTGCCACCTAACAACATTTGATGAAGCCAAGTGAGGTAATCATATTTCCAGTTCCTTTACTACTAGCATAATGTGAAGATGTATTTCTTTTTCTTTATCATTCCTTTTACTTTAAGGTTCAGACTGTAGAAAGCCCAGGGGCCACTCACACAGGAGGGTTATGTTATACAGATAGGTGAGGAAAATAATGGTTAACCCTAGACTTGAACTGGTTAAGATTGTAGTGATTGAAGAAACATCCTCTTTGTAGTCTGTTCCACAGAGCAGTGGTTCACAGGAAGAAGCTGCTTGAGTAGAACTGACTTCTCACCAATAGAATACAGATGAAATGTGAGTAATTTGCTAGAATATAAGTGGCATAGCAGTTCCTAGCTGTGAAGGTTAGATGTGGCAGAACCAAGGAATGTAGTTCATCTGAGCACTTTCTGTGGGAGTAGTGATAGAGCAGTAAGAGGCTTGCTACATCCCGTCTGCAAGAGAGTGGCTGCAGGGTGGAAAATAATTTGTCACCCAAAAGGATTTTGGAAATACATTTGAACTCTATCAAGGCTAGAATGTGATAACTGGACAGCTCCTGCCTTATATAGCAACAGTGCTCCATTTTTGGCCTGATCTGGCTCCTGTGAAGCTAGTGGATAGCATGAGGAGTGAGTTACTTACTGGAGCAGTACAGGGGGTGACCATTTTTCCTGCATCTTTAGCAAGTTATTATTTTATTTATTCATTTTTTCCCCACAGGATTATAATTAAAAGGAAAATGTTATATGCAAGAAATCTTTCTCTTGGTACCAAACTAGAGAAAAAGATTTTACACCAAAGAATGATTGTTAGTTTATTGTACCAATTGAAGTGATCTCATACAGAAATTTGGAATAAATTACAATACAAAAGAATGAAGTCTATTTATAGATTCCTGTCAAAGAAATCGGAAAGGAGTATATCTTCATAATGATAAATGCAATATAACAAATCATTCCAAATATATTTTTTTTTCTTGTCTCCCCAAGTGGAGGCGTAAATAATTACTTAGAAATTAAATCATTTTTAATGACTAAGTTTGCAGATTTGTGTTACCATTAGCAGACAATGCAAGTTGCTTACAGCGATATATGGTGATAGAATTTCAAGTTATTTTACTTTTTGATAAGAAAATAAAAAACGAATCAGAACCAGTGTTAAATAGATGTATTTGAATTCTTTAAACTCTGGGTAACCAACCTTTCATATTTATCATAGAAATTTTGTACTTCAATTAATTCTTATAAAATATTTATACAAATATATTTTACATTTTTATATAACTTATTGACATAATATAAAAAGTAAATGAGCATTTATTATCCTAATAAAACTTTTGGTAATCCTTAACCTTCATACTAACAATAAAATGGTGTATCAAAAGGACATTTTTTTTTCCCTTGATACTGCTATTATTTTAACTACTTTCACTCCCTCAGTAATGTTATTGCTTTAAAAAGTGGTGATTAGAATTTTAAAAACCAAATGTATGATTGTGAATTTATACATTTTCTTTGTTCTTCGAGAATTTCCAGCAAAAATATGAAACACTGTTAGATTTTGTTTATTAACAAGAATAATTTTATTTACAGTATTTATCAGATTTTCTAGGTATTTTTTTTAAAATTAGTAAGAATTTAAAACTTTTCAAAACTATGTAGGAAGCAGGGTAATTGCTGGAGTTTCTAGCCTTGGATCACAATTATAAAAAAAAAAAATGGAAAATTTAAACAAGAAATAATCTGAGATCTCAAATAATCTGAGAACAGCATATTATGTCCAGAAAAAACATGTTTATTTGAATTTTGTTTTATAATTCATTGATATTTTTATAAACTTATGAATAAAAAAACTTGTTTTCAAGGTTATTTATAAAATTGTAAATAATAAATAATGCATTGTAAATGGTTTACATATTTTCATAATTTTGTAATTTTTAAAAATTTTACCACTAGCAAACTGCTAGAGGATCACCGGTGGCCTGCTGGTGGCTACCACCAAAGGACTGATGGTGTTGCCATCGGTGTCCCACCAGTGGGCCACTAATGGCTTGTGTGTAGGGGAGGTTTAGGTGTATAAGGTCGCCAGTTGGTCATGAAAATATTGTACTTCATCTCTGAGATTACAATGACTGCAGCATCAGAGAATGAAAAAAATTAATTTATTAACAATGATTTTAGTTGATTTTCCATCTGTTTATATACTTATCTATAGATCCACTGAAAAAGGCTACTCGTTTCTCATGAGTTTATATCCTGGCTATAAAAGTTTTCCAACTGGTTAGCTGAACTATCTATTTTTAGAGATAGTGAAATTTTAGTCTCCTTTTTATTCCTGGTTGGGAAAGCTTTCTGATGGGTTGGTAGAACTATGGCATTTTGGGCATGGCAATTTTTATTATCCATCTATTTTTAAAGATGGTGAAATTTTGGTCTTGTTATTTTATTTTTTATTTATTTATTTCTCTATCACCACAAATTAGACTGTGAGCATTAATAACCATTTAACCATTAATAACCATTTAATAAATACTGAATTTTTTAATAAATATATAATACATATCAGATTTTTCTTTTTTTTACTTTTTAAAGAAACCTACAATTAATACCATATTGTTATTTTAATTATTATAATTAACAACAGATTTTATGGTGAGCATTAATAGATTAAACAGTTTCATAGCTGAAAATGCTTGTCCACATTTACAAGTTCTTTTGAAATTATAGATAGAATTATAAACAAATTTTGTTATTTATGCACATATTCTCATAAATTAAACAAATTTAATCAGGAAAAGAGAATTACATATCAGGAATCAGAAGTAATAATATAAATTCATGTGAACACTTAGTTACAAAATGCTAACCTAAAATTATATTTCATTTGTAAGATCTCTTGCAACAATGAAAAAGTGAATTTTGAAATGTTGTTTACCTAACTTAGAAGGTATTCCAAAATAAATCATAATTTTTGATTTTTTAAACTGAGTTAGGCTGAGAACTTTTCAGCAAACATTCTAAGAGTAGACCCTAACTGCCTCTTTAAAGTTAAACCCAAGAAACATAGGAAAATTGTAACCAAAAAAGGAGTAAAAAATATCTGATATGGTAGATAATATTTAGAAGAGCTCACATAACAATCAAAGATGAAGTTCAAATAACTAATGGGAATACAACTGGAGAGTGAGAAAATTGAAAGAGGCAGCAGGCATCTATCAGGTACATAAAGTTAGGTGAGCATAGATTTCAATATGTTATTGTCTTTATTTAGCAAAGAAGTTATGATGGAACTTCTTTTATCTGCCATGTCCCTTTCAGGACATTGGCTATTATGACCTTCTATTCCCTCCTGTCCCTTTGTATCTCTTAATAAGTTTTGTCTTTTTGTCATTTCTCCCAAACCATTCCACCATTTATTTGTTTGAGCCCATCAAGTATGTTATGCACTGTTTTCCTCTGTACCTCTTTCCTTCACTGTCCTGTGAGTATCAAATTTTCCAAGCCCTCCTTCCTCATTATGCACCCTAGAAATTTCAACTGTCTCTTCCTGATGTTAGCTATAACTTTCCTCTTCATTTCCATTCTCACCAAAACCTTGCTGTTGCTCACATGTTCGGCACATGGTATCCTCAGCATCTTCCTATAGAACCACATTTCTGTTGCTTCAAGTCTCTTCTTCATCTTTGAAGAGATTGTCCAGCATTCACTGCCATATGGGAGAACAGATATCATGTAACAGTTCTGTACTCTTTTCTTTGTTTCTAACAGAATTTTTCTGTTTCTTAATACTTTAGCCATCCCAACACATATTCGGATCTCAGTGTCATACTTCCCATCCTCTGTTTCCAGATATTCAAATTTCTGTACCTTCTTGATTTTAATATCCCCAATTTGTAATTTGCCTTTTTGTCTAACCCTTTTGCTAACAATCATGCATTCTGTCATCTGGTAGTTTATGCTTAGTTCTTTTCTCAATTGCCTTCGTTAACTTCTATAGGAGATTTTGTAGTTTCCTTTCCATATGTACTATCAGCACTATGGCCTCTGCATATCTTATATTGTTAAGATTGTGGCCACCAATAATGAATCCTGGTAGGACTTCTAATTCTCATAGAATTGCCTCACTGTATAAGTTGAATAAATCCACTACTCTTTCTATTAATTGAAATCACTTGTGCTAAATGGCGCTCATATTTTTCTTTCAGATTAATACAATGAAATGATCCAGTTGATACATTAGCAACCATTTTTCTGCACCATTTTGTACTTTGAAGAAAGAGATTATTCTTTCTTTGTATAACAATCTCTTGAAGATATCTAAATAAATCAACCAAAATTTTACAAGTAGATAGGTTTCTCTATCATCTGGTTCACACTCTTCCTCATTTTTTTTTTTAACAGAAATAGAGGTTTATCCCTTGTTTGCTGTTTAGAATTGGGTTTCCAGTTCCTTCTAAAGTCTTCTCATTCCCTTTCACTCCCAGTAGCCCATTGCGTCTTAGTGGCATTATCGTCGGTCTTTTGAACAGGAGTAGAGGTTTATTCCTTTGTTTCTTGTTTAGAATTGGGTTTCCAGTTCCTTCTAAAGTTTTTTCATTCTTTTTCACTGCTAGTAGCATTTTGCGTCTTAGTGGTGTTATTGCCTTGCTTAGGGTGAGATTTAAACAAAAACAACTTAAGAACATGAAAGAGGTCAATTACAAAAAAAAATTAGGGTATAACAAAAAATATTCTAATACTAAAATATCATATAGTTTTATCTGTCAGGATTGATAATGAAGGTAACAAATGCAGTTTTTTTTGTTTTTTTTCACAGAGGATTTTATTGTTGTTGCCTCGGTAGGTAAGGTGGTTATATGGATGTAGTTTGTCTAAATGCTCATTCATCCTCCTAGTCAACTACCGTGACATGCTAGTGACAAGACTGTCATTATAACTGGTCATGGGATGGAAGATGTAGATTCAGGACTTTCTCAATGATGTTAATGCAAAATAAACATGAGCAGTTTCAGCTGAAATTTGAACTTTCTTTTGTCAATTTCATGTGCTGGTTATCATCGCACGTATCTTAATATTGAAGACTGATCATAAATAAACAGCATTTAACTCATTTTTACAGTAGAAAATTTTATTTTGTTCAACTGAATGTTAAATTACAGCTGTTGTATCTCAGTATATGGATACAGATTTTTATTCAAAAGGAAACCATGCCTCTTGTCATTTTGTGTAGAATAACAGGTTCATTTCCTGTTTTCTAATAAATAACAACCTGTCACATTTCTGTTACTACGATTTCTGAGTCAAGCATGAAATCCTGATATTTTTCTCTTTTTCAAGTCAATGATTTTTTATTTGTCATAGTCACTACAATTGAAACTAATAATTACTAACATATGCTACAAACATTTCATGTTACACATTTTTTGAACATCTGAGCAGACTGTCTTTGCAGGTTACTGATGTACTAGACGTGAATATTTTTATAAACTTTTTTTCTTTAAGTTTTCTCAAGTGTTCAGACCAGTAGATATAATACATACTAGTTTTAAAAAATGGGATGTCTACTCAAATATGGGTATCCACTATAAATAATATTTGAAATAAACATGTATATACAGGGTGCGATAGGTAAATTGTTGCCATTTTACAGTTTTAATTTCACACATGAGCATTGCTTATTCTTAATTTTGTCAACTGCACAGTGTCAGTTGGGCACTGTCTGTAATAAAAAGAGTACCAATATAGCTTAATACTAAAATAAATTTATTTTTTACTCTCAAAATATATGCTTTCTTTTTCAGAGAAGATTTCTATAGTAAAAAAATGTGAAATTAAAAATAAGAATCTATCAGTTCTTTTGAAATTTACTTTGTTCATGTTTTGGATACAAAATCAGAAAACATGGGTTTTCAAGATGTGAATGAGGGGTTGGGCATTCCTCAAAAAATAATAGAACATAGAACATTGTTGGGCTGTGACACTGTGGCTGAACTATCTGAACTGTCTGAACTCAACAGAGGGGACTACATCAAATGCCTTGAGAAGGCAGTGTTGCCCTGGGTCAAGAGGATAGCTGCTAGAAGACCTTATGCTTGGCAACAGGTTCTCTGCACCATGTCATACAAGCAGGAGAACCCAGTCATGGTGGTCAGACAATTTCTGTGGCCACATCACCTCTAAATCTGACCATCTAACTCCCCAGATTGCAACCCTCTTGATTTTTATGTGCGGGACACAGTTGAGTGTGAGACAAACAAAACTCTTTGTAAGGCCAACAATGAACTGAAGGCAAGGATTATGGCAGGTTTCACAAATATAAACAAATAATTGTACCATCACATTAGAACTTTCAACAACTAAAGTGAATATCACATGTAACTCAAAGAGAAAATAATGACAATCAAAATGTTGACATTCTACACTACTTTAAATAAAAGTTTAAGAAGGAAGCCTCCATTAATACTGGAAAGAGCAATAACAGTTACTGGACTTAAACCTATTTTCTTGAAAAATTGTTTTAATATAAAGATTTTATAAATTTCAACAAAATGCAGCACTGGCTGATTGATCAATGAATAGCAAATGTTTCCTTACAAGGAAACAGCTAATATTACCATTACTATAAGGCTGCCAAGATGAAGGCTATTTGAAAGAATTTGGGGTTGATTGCATTAATTAGCCACCCTACTTACCAGATTATGCCTATTTGAATATTTCCTATTTCCAAACCTTCAAAGGAATTTAAAAAGGACATTTTTGAATGATTCAGACATGATAGCAAGAGCATGCCAGATTTGAATGATAAGATATTATAATGCTTTGGGAAGGATTAAAGAAATCCAAGAAATGTAGAAAATGTACAAAACAGCAAGGTGAATATATGGAATATGTGTTTCATAGTGCTTACTATATTTATGATCAGAATGCTTTTCAAGAGAGCAATTTCAAGTACAGAATGATTCATACTAGCAATATAGCCTGGTGTTGCCTGGGCTTGATTCAAAAATTGTACAACTAATACAGCAATCGCTATCACTTGACTTAAAATATTTTTGCCCTTCCTGGCCTTGAAAGGAGTGCCCTTTGCCATGCTGATGTTGCTACATGCCTTGCTTCTTGGCTATCTCACACTGCGAATTTTTTCTAAGCTCTATACTAAACATTAAATCTGTTATGAAAAAAGAACTAAACAAAATGAACACAAAACGATCAGCTTTAAAAAAAAGACTCATAACTGGAAAAACTGTATGAAAAAAGAATGTTAACGACAAATATTTTTTCACACCCAACCCAGTTCTGCAAAATCAGAATCAACGTTCAGTTTAAGCAAGCGAATGAGCCAATTGGAGTAAAGTGCCATGCAGATTTAAATTTTTCCCACTTGTGATGAATGCAGCTATCAATTTTTTTTGCATGCTAGCATGCTAGTTAACATTCGTGTCAGTCAGTTGTTGGCTCTCATGCTGGCCAATAGAATCTTCCTGCCTATTTGTTGCAGCCAGCTATAGGCTCTCACTCTGGCCAGTACAAAATGGCCGCAAACTACATGAAAACTGCTGTAGAGGCATGAAAAAAATCGATTATTTCCACTATCAATGGGAGTTGGGAAATGCAATGTCAGTCTTGGCCTTCCCACTAACTTGGAGCATGTGCATGTAAATTTTGGTGCAAATCTGTCAAAAATTTTGGCCGTGCATTCATTACACACACACACACACACACACACACATCCTACCTTTTATAGATATAGATTATACAAAAGTATTTGATAAAGTAGGGCACTAGGATCTGTTTGAACTGTTAGGTAAGCTTGATTTATTTAGGAAGAATGTTAGAATAATCCAGAACTTATACTGGGAGCAAACTGCCAGCATATGGATAGAACATGAATTGAGCAATTATGGAAAAATAGGAAAACGGCTGTAAAACAAGAGTGTGTCTTCTCACCAATAAGTACTACTCAAGCAGCTTCTTCCCAAGAACTGCTGCTTTGTGGAACTCCCAAGAGGATGCTTCACTGATAACTAAAATTTTAACTTGTTCAAGTTTATGGTTAACCATTATCTTCCCCACATATCTGTATAAACTGTTCCTCTTACTCTGTAACCCTCTACCCCGAATGGCTCCTGGGCCTTGTACAAGGTGAACATCATTGTAAACAATAACAACCTTCAAAGTAAGGCTCTTCTAAAGGGGTTGGAGATCCTACCAGGATTTATTATTAGTGAGCACAATTTTAGCAATATAAGATATGCAGATGACACTGCATTATTGGCAGACACAATAAAAACTACAGAACCTCCTTGACAAGGTACTAAAGGAAAGCAGGAAAAAAAGACTATCACATGTAAAAAGACAGAATCTATGCTTCTCAGCAAGAGAAAAAGCTCAAGATGTTAGCTATAAAAATGGAAATGTCAAACATGTACAGAAATTTAAACTATTTTAACAAATGATGATACTGAAATCTCAAGGTACATTGGAATAGCAAAAAAAATGCCTTCCAAAAACTCAACAAAGCATTCAGAAAGAAGAAAATGTTATTAGAAACAAAGAAAAACATACTGTGATATCATTCCTCCAATATGCCAGTGAATACTGAACAATTTACTCACAGGGCAAAAGGGATTTGTGGCAACAGAAATGTGGTTCTACAAAAGAATGCTAATACCATAGATGGAACATGTAAGCAATGAGGAAGTTTTAATGACAATGGAAACAAGAAGAAAAAAGAGAAAAGAGAAATAAAGGCCTGGAAAATCTGACACTTACATGTATGAAGGACAGAGGAAAGCAGCAAGTAACTTACCTAATGAGCTTTTGTAAATTGATGGCAGAACAGGGATCAGGAGTATAATAAAAAAAAAAAACAATGCTAAGAACTACAAAGGATAGGATATTGTGGAGAGCCATGATCACATATGACCTGAAAGATATGGCAGTTTCTTGGTCAGACAGAACTTTTCAGTACAACACCCTCTCATATTTAATGATCTGGAATTAATCAACGAAGAGCGGAATGGTCTATAAACCATTAATGAACTCAAAATAACAGGTTCCTGAAATCAGTAATGAGCTAATCACCTAAGATACATACACAAATGAGTCTCACTGAAGCAGGAAAATGAAAGTTATCTAATTGCCTTGTTTCTGAAGCAAGGCAGGAAGCAATGAAGTTAACCAAACATGATTCAGCAAAGAGGAACATAATACAGGAAGTGAACAAAGTGGTGACCTATAAAAGCAAGAGATAATTGTATTTCATACCATGTACAAACTGTGCTGTTTTTCACTAAGTAAAAAAAAATGGCAGTTTTTATGTGAGTGTCAATATTGTAAGTGGAGTAAGACCTAGATATATGAGTCATTTAACTGATTGCTTTGTACAACATCAGCAAGTAAAAAAGAAAAGCCTTGGTAAGTGCAGTCAGTCATGACAAGTAGCAGCAGCACTCATCAGCAGACAGGTTAGGTTTAAGGCACCAAGTTTTCCACTCAAGATTATCCCACAGGACAATAACCTAGAGGTTATTAATTTGGTGACATAATAATTAGGAGTTCAATCCCTGAGTTGGGCAGTGCATAATTAAACTCAATGGAAACAGGGCAAACAATAACTGTGTAGCAATAAATCAGATATCCCTAGACATGGTCAGCAGAATGAGAGGAATCAACCCATGAAATTCACTGAAAGTTATGTGGAATGAAGGCAGAAATAAACAGCAAGACAGTCAAACACCAAATGACAAAATTCTTTCAGATTTTAATGCTTTAAAAATAGATATTTAACATTTTTCACCCAACAGGTTGTGCTCCCACCAACAGTAAAAAAAAAAATTATTTGTGAGCCCTTTGAAGAGTATTTAAGCAAAGTTTCTAGATGGATAAACCAGGAGTAAGTAGATACAAATGGCAACAGTTTCATGTCACTAGGTTTAAAAGAAAATTGTCTTTCTCCCTCACCAAACTATGTGACAAACTTTCAACCACACTTCTTGTCAGCTTAAACAACTACAAACAAGGACTATAAGAACTTTAACACACATGCATGTTAAGAAAAATTTAGTTCTAAAAACATGAAAATAAAAATGTTTTATATTTTTATATTTAAACAACTTTTTTGCCTTTTTCTTTGTTGTGTGTTGATTCAAATCTGCAACAGTTACCCAGATCAACAAGCACCCAATAAAGGCCAGAGGGCATAACAATCAAAATACTGTGAGAATAACAAAAAAAAATGAGGATAATAGTCTGCATGTCTTTGTGAAATACATCTCACAGATGTTCGACACACATAAGTAATGTTTTTATCGGTGGATCATTCGGGATTTTGGGTCTTACAACATTATACTCCTCCACAATTGATATTGATCCAATATGGATTTGCATGCCTGACATCAATTACAACTCTTCTCTTTATGGAATGCTATCCTAACCCACTGTAACAAAAGAACTCCTTAGGCCTTTATAGTCCAATTATGATCAACTTCCAGTTCACCAGCTTTTATGCTCTTTTAAAAGAAGAAAACAATATAAATAATGTGAATAATGATAACATTGCATCCAAAAAATTAAAACAGAAAAAGTCTGCTTTGTAATTTGAACATTTTAAGTTTTTAAAATAGAGGCTTTATGCTTTTCATTAACATGAAAAAGATAAATTTTATATTTTCATACAAATCAAATTGAATTGCTTCCATGTAACAATTCTGATAGGATAACATTTAAGGATCAAGTGAATATTGATGGTATACTTTTTTTATACAATTGAAACTAACCATAGTGCAAAAGGTGTTCCAATAACTTGGACTGATTTTAATGTGAATTAAGTTTAAGCGTCTAATGATTTTTTCTTTCAGATTTTTGCAGACATTTGGGTAATATTATTTTTCACACATAATTGCCATGACTTAAATAATATGATCCAATAGAGAAATAAATAAATTTTTACAAATAACACTGATTTATTTACTGCTGACTTTGATCCATCTTAATGAAACATTCTTATTTATGGTTGATATTTGTACACCTGGACAAGTTTGTGTGTGCTCCAGTTAGTTTAATATATAATTGAAAAGATTATTTATAGTGGTTTTACAATCATGAAATATAATATTACTCACAAAAAGGCTTCAAATATCTTAACCTGAGACTGAATTAGCTTCTCTGAACTTTACTGTAGAATTTGAGGCACAGATCAAATGGCACTTAGTATGATGTTATTGGTAGAAGAGAATCTTCAGTCCATGAGCAAAAATTAACATTATTTAAAATACAATGATGTGAATTAGGTGAATATAAGCGTTTTGGGATTGCAAAGGAAATATTTGTCAGGGGCAGAAAAAAATGTTGAAAACTTGATTCACAGGTATTATCTCACAAGTCACAATGCATGTAACCAGTCAGAAAAATAACTCACTCTCCAACAAACACGGTAGCCAAAATACGCAAATTTTACATTCTTCCCCTGACTCGAGAACACCAACTGCTTTTATCAGTTGAGCATTTTTTCATTTGTCAACAACTGGGAGAGGACACTCAATTTTTGCATATCATTTTATAGTGACTCCTGCAACGCACTTGTTTCTAATTTAAATATTCCATCTTCAGCATGTCATGCAGAATACGTGCATTTTTTTTGGTATGTAATTTTCTTTTTTACCACATTTTCCATCGTAGGATACACACAACATGCTGTCACTTGGTTTGATGAGGTAAGTCGCTGTTTTCTTTGCTATAGTGAATTTTTTCAGGTATTTCATTTTCTATTTGGACATGTGCTGTGAATGACTGCGTTTATGATTTATTAATTTGTATTATTTTCTTTCTTTTTTTACCGCTTACCAACCCTTTGTCAGTTATTTGAAGCTGAAATATATTTTGGATTGTAAGAATAATAATTGTTTTTCCATTTGCAAATAAATATTAATTACGTTTTTTTTAGAAGAACAAATTTTTCTAGATACAAGACCTATTACTTAATCCATATCTGGGGGAAGGAACTCGATTCATACCTTTCCCAAAGGTATTTGCACATCAGTGAAAGCAACAAACCCAACTGGAATTCAAACTTGGTTCTCCAATTTCTCATTCCAAGCCACTATCCATTACATTACCTGTGCATCCTCCTTCTTCATAAAACATACCAACATTTGCTACAAAATTCAATGAAATATGCCCTTCTCTTTAGCACTCCTTCAACAAGAAGAAATGGACAAAACAAAACATATTTAGGTAACACTCAGTATATTTTGTGTGCAGATTATTTAATATTTCATCAAAATCAACAACACTAAAACAGGGGCAAAAATGAGCTGGAGTTAGAATTATTTCCTCATTTTTTTTAGGAATTGGAGGTCTGATCCTGATGTCAACAAAGACAAATCTTTAAAATTCTTATTTAAATAATATTTCTCTAATATGTATTGCAGTATTTGTATGTAGTGAAAATTAATGGAATTGGTTTTTCAGAGTATAAGAAATTTTATGTCTTATTCACCTTAAACTAAAACCTATTTCAAATAGTAGCAGGTTGCTTACAGTACCTGGTGTTCCAAATTGGTCACCCATCTAAGTACTGACCAGGCTCAATGCTGCTTAACCTTAGTGATTGAACAAGAACCAGTGTTTTTAGTCTTATTTGACCGTAGTCTCAGAGCATAAAGAACTAGCCAAAAAGTTAAAGAATTAAGAAAATTAATGAATACTAACCAACAAAAATTGCAGAAGTTTAGTAATTATGAATTACATTAGTTAAATAGTTACATAGTTAAAATAATTACAATAGTTAAAACGCCTGAAAATGAACACTAGATTTCTCCAAAAATGTGATAGTGAACTCACCAGCTATAGGATTTCTGGGAGAGTCTTCTTAATTACCAAGTCCTTCCTATAGAGTAAGTCCATGAAGGTTTTTGTTAATATCTAGTTCTTTGACACACAAGAGATCAATGCAGGCATAGCCTACCCCCCAGGCTCTCTCATCTTGGTCCAAGCTCGTACAGCTCATTGGGGGAGAAATTAGTTTGAACATTACCTCCAAAACCAAACTAGTAATGTTTCATCATCAGAGAATAGAGTTTTCTCCAATCATGATAAATGGTTGTACTCTCAATGTGGCTCCTTGCCAAGAATATCTATCGGGATACAAGCTCACACCAGCCAGTGGAACTCAAATATAAGAACCATAACTTTAAGATGCTGGAAAAATGGATGGCTCCCTCTACCATTTTAGAAGGTACCTGACTTCTGCTACCATGCACTATCTTTGCAAAAGCCAGAGCCGACCAAAATTGGAATATTGCTGCCATATCTGGACCAGAACCACCCAATCCTCACTTTCCACCCTTGATCGAGTTCCAAAGCATTTGTGGAGCTTTGTAGGTGACGAATTGTCTTCCACCCTACAGGCTAAATTTTGCCACACTCTTTCTACTCTATTACTACAGCAAGCTACATTCCTTGGTTCTACCACCCCAGGCCTTCACAGCTTGGACCAGCCATACTACAAATACTGAGTCAACCTATCCTCATTTCCTTCATATTCCATTGCTGAGGAGAGAGTTACACTCAGCTTCTTCCCCATAATTATGGAATGGGCTCTCAATATGAAGCTTCCCTGATCACTTCAATCTTAGCTACTTCTATTGAAGGGTAAATCGTTATCTATACTGCATATTCTCATAATATGCACCACTAATTCTCTCCCTGTACATCCTCATTTTTTAATTATTTACCTTGAGTTGCTCTTGAGCCTTGTCTCGGGGGAACAATAATGAAAAAAAATATCAGTGCCACTGCTATTGTTCATGAAATATTCCTTCAACCAATTCAATAAAAGGGTGCATTACTTTTAAATATCTAATCTATCATCTGTATACAACCGCTTTCTAAGATCAATGTTGAAAAAAGGCTTTGAGCAAGTGAAGCCTGAGGGTCTTGGCAAAGATCAACCTTCTTTGAAAATTGTGGACTGGCACTAAAGAATCATAAACAAAGAACTGTACCAAATAA
This sequence comes from Acanthosepion pharaonis, assembly GCA_903632075.3. NCBI lineage: Eukaryota > Metazoa > Mollusca > Cephalopoda > Sepiida > Sepiidae > Acanthosepion > Acanthosepion pharaonis. The sequence continues at coordinate 499,641 of CAHIKZ030002179.1, read as the reverse complement.
CAGAAACCACATAATTTGAGGACTACCAAAAGCAGCAACAACTAAAATGGATAGCACTTGAAACTTGAAGAGAAAATAATAACATAATCAAGATGTTAATATTCTACACTACATTAAATAGAAGTTTCGGAAGGAGATTCCCATTGGTGCAGGAAAGAAAGGTAACGGTTCCTGGACTTGAGAAACCGATTTTCCTAAAAAGTGTTTTATGAGAAAGATCTTGTAAATTTCAACTGAAAACAGTACAGGTTGCTTGATCAATGAATACCAAATGTTTCCTTATTGGGAAATGGCTAATATTATCATTACTATATTACTTATGAAGTTTTTCTCGTTATTATTTAAACAAACATGTCTAGTACATGAATACAAATAGAAAAATAAATAAAAAAAATGTAAAGCTAAAATTAATTTTATCAAGAAATAGTCATGAAGGAAAAGGCAATGGAATTTTTACCGTTAAATTAAGTATAATTATTATTGATATTTTTTTATATGTCTGAAGGTCAATGACGGACCAAAGATTCCATAAGGTAAAAACTTCAGGAAACCTGTAAGTAAATAGAAAATTTCATTTAGGATTGAAAGTGACAGAATAGTTTCCCTTATTCTTTTATAAACAATTTACTTTTGTGTATATTTTTTGATTATTGTGTTCTTGGCACAATAAAAACTGCCAACATTCATTTGTTGATATTTCTCTTTTGAAGACACAAAACAACTTTGAAAAGGGTTTCTGTGTACACCATAACATCATCATATATGCAATAATTTGGAGTTCATTATATAAAAATAGGTGGAGATTGGCAGAATACACAATAGAGTAACAACATAAGATGAATGACAGGTTATGAGTTTCCTCCCCCAACAAAAAAAAATACAAAAAGTGAGATAACGAAACTATTGCATATTTGCCAATTAATCATTACAGCAACAATTACTATAATTGGAAGAATTCATTTGTTTTCTTTTTTAGTATTGATATATTGCCCAAATATATCTTTTGGGCTGAAACCAATAAATCAATATAATTTCTATTTCAAATCTTTCTCAATCTCAATTGTTTGTTTATCTTGAGAAAAATTCTCTCTTCCAAGTCTGAAAATTATTCTCAGCTTTCACAACTGAAAACCTGAGACATTTTTTTTTATCTTTCAATATCCAAATGCTTTTGAAATTTTATTCACTAATTATTTTGTTTTCCTTTCCCAACAGGAGTAGATAAGTTCATCTACCATCTGGATCACACTCCTTCCTGGTTTTTTGTATAGGAATAGAGGTTTATCCATTGCTTCCTGTTTAGTATTGGATTTCCTGTTCCTTCTAAAGTCTCCTTCAACTCTATACTTCTAATGTCTCTGAATAAACTCAGAAATTTCATTTGCTGATTATTTTTTTTCTTCTTTGCCAATAAGATGAAAAGAAAAAAAGAAAAAAAAACAAAAAAAAACAAAATTAGTGCTTCTCTTCCAATAAGGTTCACTTATTGTCTGGTTCAGAATTGGGTTTCCAGTTCCTTCTAAAGCCTGATTCTATTTTATCCTGCTAATATCTCTGAACTCTGAAATGTTATTCACCAATTAAATCTTGATCTCTTCAAATCTAGAGTTAGCTGTTATTTTTCCTACATAGTCCCAAGAACTTCACTTGTTGCTCTTATACTAATTGAACATCACACAGTAACCCTCTACCTTGAGTGGCTCTTGGGCCTTGTATTGGGTGAACATTAGTAAAAAAAAAAAATATGAGGAATCTTTAGTTTTTGAAAAACTTGCAGGCTTCTAACTTTATTTGTGCAATTTAGAATAAACAAAAAAACTTACCTACTGGAAACAGAGAGTTGAGGTGAACTGAAAAAAATGGAGAAGGTGTAGGGTAAGGGATTAAATATTGGTGGTTGTGACCACAACCAGACCAACTGTGATGACTTGCCTCGGAGCTCGAAACGTGTGCGAACGTGTCTTGCTTGCATGGTAAAATTATTATCTTCTGTCTTCTTAATTCTTGTTCTTTTATTGTTTTTTCTCCTTAATAATTTCACCCTAAGCAAGGCAATAAATCCACTAAGGTATAAGGGGGTTACTGAGTATGAGAGAATATGAGAAAAAGGAAAACATTATTAAGGAGAAAAATGATAAAAGAACAAGAATTAAGAAGACAGAAGATAATAATTTTACCATGCAAGCAAGACACGTTCGCACATGTTTCGAGCTCTGAGGTAAGTCATCACACCAACAGTGAGGAATTGTGGGTAAGGGTGGTGCTTTTAAAAGAAGAATGAAGACATGAAGGGAGAGTTCTTTTTTATGGTTATCTCATTCACACAGGCATGGTATCATGGAGCAGGAGAAAAGTGGAGAAGTCAGACAGAGTGTGAGAGGCTAGCAGTCAGCATAGCAGACACATAGACAGAGAAAGAAGACAAGGATTTGTTGAATTCCCATTGAGACCAAGTTTGAAAGAAACTCAGATGAGTCGAAGATTTACTTTTCTGTCATTGAACTAGATTAAAATATAATTAAAAAATGAAAATTAATATTTCTTCACAATTTAAGACCAAATTCACAAATTGCAAAGAGCTTTTGAACTGCATTTCTTGAGCACTAAAAACACATACAACCAAATATCTATATGCTAACTGCCTCTCTCTCAACATGACATGAAGTGGAAAGACTATATTGAATCCATTGATAGATCAGCAGCTAGGAAAGTTGGTTCACTGTGTTGTGTGAGACAATTTTTCTCTCCAGAATCTGTCTTACATATCTGTAAGTCTACTATTTGTCCATAAAATATTGCTGTCATATATGTTATAGTGCCTCTGCCATTTACCTTGAGCTCCTTGATAAGATCCAAAGAACAATCAGTAATATTATTAGTCCTGATCTAGCAGATCAGCCTCAATCATTTTCCCACCACTGTAAGGTTGCCTTTCTGTGCCTTTCATGGTAATTTTTCAGATGATCTTTTTGCTATGGTATCTAGACTTTTTGAATTTAAGTGCAGTCCTAGCTAGACTTGTTGACCATGTTTGCTGTAGTCTCTGAATATGGAATCCAGTGAAGTCTGTAATGTCTTCAATATCAGAGGTTGGCAGTGAAGATTCGGAGAAAGTAGCAGCTGTTAATTCTTTAAGTCTTCGATATCAGGTTGGCAGTGAAGATATTTTGGGAGAAAATACAAAATGGCTGCCTTCATACATGTCGGATTGAGTATTTTGAGCTTTCTGATTGGTTAACCCTTCTCTTGGTGGACTATAAAATGAGTCAGCTCATTTTGGCTAGCTCACTAGTACTAAAAAGGTACCCAAAAATTCCAACAAGACTGGCGTTGAGGTTTCATCAATTTACAGTTGAGCTGGCTAGAATAACCGTAAATTCTATTTTAACAGTTTCTTCTATTGAACATGGAACTCCCTTTCAGCTTCACATGTTCCAGCCAACTTCAATGTGCAAAAATTTAAATGCAATGCCAATCACTATCTACGGTCTTCCTGATTACTCTTTTCTCCTTTCACTCATTATTAATGTTTCTAATTCCTCCACACTGTAACCCTGGTTTTCTTAGTGACTGTACGGCCTTGCATGGGGTAATACAGATTTAAAAAAAAAAATGTGCATATATATTTCCTGATGAAAAACATGAGGAGTTGCTGATAAGATCTCAGACCAATCTACTTCTTAAAATTAGAGCAAACATCAGATTAAGCCACTAAAATTGTCATTAATAGATCAGATTCTCCCTTTTCATCTCTTTATCAAATTCTTTCTTTCACATGTAATGATGAAAAAATATATTACTGTTATTAAGTAGACAATAAACCTCAAATGATCTGACAATTAATCATCATTCGCTAATGAGGAAATTTTGTAAACTTTGACACTTTCAATCATTCACAATACCTTCTCCATGAACTATACAAATTTTGTATTATTTGGAATCATTGTTCTTATCTTGGTTCATATAGGTGTTATTATATCAACCAAGATGATTGATTAATTTTGTATGACTTATCGACCCTTTGCAGGTTATTTAAAGCCAGAAAACATTTTTTAGATTGTAAGACTTGGGGGGCAGGGGGTGACAATAATGATTTAGTGATACAAGTCTTACTAATTAACCCATAGCTGGGGAGAGAAGTGGTGGATTCCTACCTTTCCCAAGGATATTTGTACATCATATGTGAATATCATGAACCCAACTGGAATTGGAACTCAGTTCTCCAATTAACAATTCTGAACCCTTATTCATTACACCAACTGCACATTGACACTTACAACACCTGTTATTCCCAAACAGTCACCTATCTAAGTATTGATCAGGCTTAATGTTGCTTAACTTTGGTTATCATATGGAAACTGGTACAAGCTTCAACCAAGACGAGAACAATAGTTACACAAATCTTGTTTTCCATTTGAGTTGCATTTTTACCTTTCTTAGAAATATAAAATCTTTCGCAACATGCCAAAAATATTTTCTTCCTCTTCAATGTAAGAACCAAACACAAATATAGTAATTTTGACAATTTTTTTTACTGCATGTTGATATAATAGCTGTGATAATACAATCAGAAGTCATCTTTTTGAGTGAATTCAGTTAAAACTAAATATGCTTAATGCTATCTAATATGTACCAAATGATCTTTCTGGTTAAGCCAATGTATAACACTGCCAATAAAACACACTTACTTGAACACAGAGTACACAAACCTCTTCAAAAAAAACTTATTTGTGAAATTATTATTGCTAAGATTAACAGAACTAATTCAACAATTATGTCAAGTAACAGCCAACAAAATAAATGTATTCATTATTAATATGTTCTATCATAATTAACATTTATCAATACTTAATGAATTGCTTGTATAATAAAGAGTGTTCCACCAATTTTAAATGTGAATTAAGCTTAAGTGTCTAATGATTTTGTTCTTGTTCTTTCAGATTTGGCAGAAGTTTGGGTAATATTATTTTTCACACATAATTGCCATGACATAAATAACATGATCCAATAGAGAAATAAATAAATTTTCACCAATACTGCTGACTTAGATCCATCTTAATGAAACACCTATATATATAATCCGTCTTAATAAAACACCCTTTATCAAATACACATGTAGAAGAAGAAAAAGCTAATTGTCCAAGCACATGCGACAGTGAAATGATATCTTAATTTTGGGCAGAGGTTTTCATAAACTTAATATCTGTTTACTGTATCAAGTATTTAGTAAAAATATAATCCTTAAACAGGGATTACCATCAACTGATGAGTTTCTGCTTTGGATACATTTTTGATATTATCTTATATATGCCAACTGTTTGGACACTTTGAAATGGTGTAATGATTAGTATTGTCTTGCTGGATCAATTATGACTGACTAGTGAGTTCAATCCTAACTGCATGCTTCATACTTTCAGCCTTTTTTTTTCTTACAATAAGGTTCACCCTGAACAAGGCCCTGGAAGTGTGCACTCAAGGTAAAGGGTTACATTAAGAGGCACTTTATACAAATAGGAGGGGAAGATAACAGCTAACCCTAGACATGAACAGGTTAAGATTGTAGTAATAGGGGAAACATCATCTTGGGAGTCTGTTCCACAGAGCAGTGTTTCACAGGAAGAAGCTGTTCAAATGGAACTTACTTCTCACCGATGGGATACAGAGGGAATGTGGCTGTTTTCATACAATGTAATTGGCATGGCATGGCATGTCCTAACCGTGAAGGATAGACATGGTGGAATCAAGGAATGTAGTTCATCTGAGCACTTCATACCATATCTAAGCTATGCTTAGTAAATTGCTACATTATTACTAGAGTACTTCAATGTGGTGTAATGGTTAGCAAGCTTGTCTCACAAGATCAATTACAACTGAGTAGTGAGTATGATCCTCACAGTGGGTGCTCCATACTTTTGACCTTATGCCACATCTAAACTATGCTTAGTAAATCACTATATATGCCAATTGTATCTATTTTTCTGTAATATTGTAAGTGGTACCAGAGGTTGGTTGGTTGATTTTCTTTAGTGGCATATCAACACCTCTATTGGTTATTTAATGCATGTAATTTTATGCTTTCAACTACAGATATTTTGTACATAACTTTACTCTAAAAGTATAAAGTTATGTTTTTTAGATATATAGTTTGTAGATCATAAAATATATTCTAGGTAATTTTACTATAAAAATATATTCTTAGATTTTTTAGTGTTGCATTGATTGTTATTTTACTATAAAAATAGCTTTTTGCGAATTTTATTATAAAAAAGTACCATTGATTTTTGTTTAGGGATTTGCTATTTGCCCATAGCTAGGACCCTGACAAGTGCTACCACCAGGGAACAACATCAATATCAGGTGCTAATATTTTTAACACAATAGCAGACTGTTTCAAAGTAATAATGCAAAGAAAGAGTCATTGCTGTGAAATCTAGAAAAGACCTTATTTTATGACTCTCCACAACTTCCTACTCTTTGTAGCTCGAAGCAATGTTTGTCCCCTTGCTATCTCACCTATTCCCTGTTCTGCCATCCATTTATACAAGCTTATTAGGTGGGTTATCCTGTGTTTCTCTTCAAAATGTCCTGTAAGTATAAAATTCTCCAATCCCTCTTTCCTCATTTAGAAAAGACTAAACATAAAAAATAAGAAAACAGAGGATATTGGTATATTGGTGTGCATAAGTAAACTATAATTAATGGAAAATTTAATCTATATATTAAAATCTTACAATAATAAAACTTAAAATATGGTGTCATTTTTTTAATGGACTGGAGATTCAACTGGACACAAAGTTGGATATCAGTTCTCTGTTGTTATTAAGGGTTAAACTGATCTTCCAATACAGTAGGTTCACACAACAGTGCTAAGAAGGCATTTGTGATTTTTTAGCACACTGAATGAAACCATTTGAACTTTTCTTAATTTCTTGAATATTTATATATATATATATATATATATAAAAATCATCCACATGTTGAAATTTATTCCTTCTGAAAGTGTTGAATTCCATTGAAAGTTCTCAACCTCATTCATTTAACCTGCTGCTTAACTTTTCAACAAAGTGAAAATCTCCTCAAAGATGAAGAGGAGACTTGAATCAACAGAAATGTGATTCTACAGAAGGATTCTGAGGATACCATGGACCGAACATGTGAGCAACAACAAAATTTTGGAGAAAATGGAAACAAAAAGGAAACTAATACTTAACATCAGGAAGAGACAGTTGAGTTTTCTGGAGTATATAATGAGGAACAAGGGCTTGGAAAATCAGATGCTCACAGGATAGAGGGCAAGAGGAAAATAATGCATAACATACTTAATGAGTTTGAGTAAATGGATGGCAAAACAGGGTTTAGGAGAAATAACAGAAAGGCAAAGTTTATTTAGAGCTACAAGGTACAGGAAGTTGTGGAAAGCCATGATCGCTTATGTCCTGAGGAGACACAGCACGTAAATACAAAGTGTTAAATAATAGTTTAGCAGACTTATTTTTTTAGAAAAGAGTATTTCTGCTCTGACTTTCTCAGTTTGACTTTAGAGGTCAGATACAAGACAAAATAAAGAAAGTCGATTTTGATTAGCTAAACTAGCATGGGAATGACAGAGAAAGGTTTTTTGTGGGGAGTTGAGTCTAAACTGTTAAACAATGAAGACATGTTCTCTGTCATGTCTAGAAGCAGCTTTCCAATGAGGTAGCTGAGCAACCCCACTAGATAGTTAAAGATGTATACATCGATGTTAATAAACTAGTTAAATTTAAAATTCCTTTGTTGAAGTTCTTTTATCTCTGAATTAAAACCGACTAGCGATCACCAATTGTGAAAGAAGAAGGCCATGTTATGAAAATGAGTCCATCACCCAAGACCTTCCAGCATGAGTGAAACTATCTCCCAGGACCACCCTAGAACAAGGAGCTATACAACAGAAGAACCCATATACAAGTGGACAGATGGTCAAGCTCTGTGACCAAAGTCACTTCTTTATTCTTTAGTCATTATTCTAATAATAAAAGAAACCAATATCTGCAAGGGCCATCCAGATTTGTGAGCGAAAAACTTTTCTGACTTGTAAGTTAAAAGATATATTTTTATTTCCATATTTAATGTTACATAGCATCCTCCTCCTTTTACACAATAAAACAACCAAAAGTCTCAAGTTGCTATATCAGGTTATTTACCCAGATGACAGCACTTGTACCTCACCTAAATCTATAATAATGTAATATGTTATGGGAAAAAGTATGACAAAAGTTTTTGTGTGACTAATGTGATGCCTGACTACACCTGTGCATGATAGAAAGGTGATGCCGAGAATTTTAAATTTAATTTTTTGAGGGTAGTATATAATATATAGACAATTTCATTTAGTTTATTTTTGTTTATGTTTCCATCACTTTCGTTATTAAATATCCAACATTGTGATAATAAATCTGCCAAGAAAGGTGAAATTTTGTAAAAACTTGAATGCAAATTTACTATGGATGACCTAGTGAGTTCTAAACATTTTCAGTTTAATAAATTGCTTTCTCTTTTAATTAGAGTGGTATTTTTAAAATCAAAATTGTCAGTTTCATTATGGTGAGCAACTAATGCATTTAGTGTGTTGTTTTGTAAAACATCCCTATTGTGTTCATATAATCTCTTGTATTCCTTGTTACAGGTAATACAGTAAATTTCTCTTTCAAGTTTTCTTGATATTTTGTTTTATTAATCAATTCACTCCAAGCAAGGTGATAATACCACTAAGATGCAAGAGACTGCTGTCAGTGAAAGAGAAGGAAAAAGACTTTAGAAGGAACCAGAAACCCAATTCTAGAAAGGAAACAAGGAAAAAAAATCTCTATCCCTGTTCAAAAGACCAGGGAAGACTGAACTGGATGATAGGAAAACTCATCTCCTCCTATTGAGGAAAAAAAATGAATGAATAAATAGTAAATAAAATTTCAGAGTTCAGGTGGAGATGTTAGAAGTATAGAGTTGAAGTAGACATTAGAAGGTACTGGAAATCCAATCCTAGACAGGAAACAAAGGACAAACATCTATTACTATTTAATAGACTGTTGAGGAGTGTGAACTGGACAATAGGTGAATATATATATATATATATATATATATATATATATATATATATATATATATGTGTGTGTGTGTGTGTGTGTGTGTGTGTGTGTCATCCACATAGAAGCCTGTTTTGCTGTATCACAACTCATCATTGTGGCTAGACATCTGATTTCCTCAAGCTGAGATTGAAACTCGACTGATTTGGCATCAGTCAGAGATTCTACCCCTAAGCTGTCGGCACACAGGAGATAAAAGGAAATTTTAACAAATTATATATGTGATGTATACATCAGTAGCCAATAACACTCAATTCATAACTGAAGAGTGATGCATTAATAGCAGGAGCAGCCACCGTATTTTAAAATTACCCTTTTTCTAGAGTGCTCAATCGATATAAATATATATTCATCCACATACAAACCTGTTTCACTGTATCACAGCTCATCAGTGTGACTAGATATCCAATTGCTTCCGATTATATATTTTATATATAAAAATTTCTATATTGTTTTTCCAATGTTTTAATATTAAATGCAAAAATTAACATGCTGTCAATTACAGCAATTTATGAGGCATATTTGTTCCTAATCTCATTGATGTATTAGAGTTTTCTCTGACAAAAAAGTAAGAATGCATATACAATTATTCACAATTAACAACATATTTTATAAAATAGATTTTTTTTCTGATTATTTCACCCCAAGCAAGGCCAATAAGATGTGAGGGCTTACTAGAAGTGGACGAGAATAGGAAAACTTTTGTGAGGAGAAAGGACAACAGAAAATAGCAATTGGCCTGGAATTTAAATCTTTGAAGATTGTAGGTGTCAAGTAAGCAAGAAATCTGAAGACAGTTCCATAGGTGAGAAAATAAACTATTAAAATAGAACTTACATTTATATGTAGTTATTTCAACAGTGAAATGATGGACACACAAATAATGAAAAAATAAAAGTAATGATTTAAAATATAATTTATTTAAAAATACTAATTCTTTTCACTTTTTTTTTTGCTTATTTGTAAAGACAAAGACTAAAAAAAAATGGTGTAAACTTTTAACTTCTACAATTTAAAAGTAGCAGGTAATCAAATAAAATTAGAAATAAGTTTTAATCCATTTGCATTTTTTAAAATTCAGTGTCCTGCACACCATGGCTGGTGGATACTACCCCAAACCCCACAACAAGGTGGTCCCAAGCCTGATTGGGTCCTTGATCAATACTTTGGTACCTGTGCTATCTTTTCAACATTTATTTTTTTCTACCTACATTTATATACAATTTAAACTAAGCACAACTCACTATGAAAGGATGAAATGTTTTTTGCGGATTTTGACATCATTCTGGAGTCTTTTTTTTTTGTTCAAATCCATAATTTTTTTTTTCAAGTCTCATAAAAATATAATATGAAATTCACTATAATGTTGAATGTGTTCAAATTTCTTAACTTTTTAAATCTTTAGTTGATTTTAAAAATTGTTATAAAACATTGATTTATTTAAGATGGAGGGATCTATTATCACATTATGCCTCTAACTGTATTTATTTTCAATTTTTCTACTTGAATTGTTTACATATATTGCATATGAATCATTATAGTACATAATTAGGTTACAATAGAATTTGTATTTTATATGAATACTACCTTATGAAAATTGAGACATAGTAGAATGGGGGGGGGGGGCATAAGACCCATGCACCAGCTCTGCCTTAAGTATTGTTCATAATTAAGATATATATATATATATATATATATATATATATATATATCAGGGGCAGGTATCGTATGAGACCCTTGCATACCTTCATTTTAGAACCCAATGTTTAATTCCAGAGAGAGAAGTAGGGTCAAAGTTAATCTGGGATGCTTGCATTATGTTAAAATCCAAGTGCTGGCAGAACAAAATAATTTCAGCCATTAATTATATATATTACTTTTTATCTTCAGGTTAAGAAATAGTACATGAATAATAAATAGCTTCTGAAGAACCCTAATACTTTTTGAGCCATGCCAGAAGTAAACATCTCAACAGCTAGTGACAGGCTGAGCCAAATTAGTTTCTACTCATGAGGCTCCATGTATAACTACCAGTTTAGATACAAAAAAAATATGGCTCACGGCCACATCACATTGAAACATTGACTCCCCGACAATCACTAAAGTTAAGCAACATCAAACCTGGACAATACCTAGATGAGTGACTGCTTCAAGTTCCAAATCCTTTCAGGTTCATTATATCCACTTATGACTCATATGCATGCATATGGGCATCCAACATAAAAAAATTACCTTGTGTCACATTATGCCTAAGTGGGGGTGTCAGGTAAATAACTTCATTTATGGATTTACGCCAAGATCCATTGATTAAAAAGATGGAATAAACTTTTACTTTACTTTTTGTAATAACTAATAAAACAGTTTAATGATGCTGATGCGTCATTTGCTTCATGTAAGTATCTTTTCATTTCAAGAAGTTTTAGCAACAGAAGGTTAATTTCTTTGCAAAATTCCAGAATGGTAATTCCATATTTTTTATTAATATATGTTCAGATTATTTCCTTTGTATATGGATTCAATGAAACTAGTACATTTTCCTCTTATTACCTTTTATATGGATTGGTTTGGTTTATTTTGTTTTACGGCATATCAACACCGCAATGGATTATTTAATATCAACAAGATTTTTAGGATAAGTTCATATGAATAGAATATATATTCTTTGTAAGAAATCCATTTGTAGATTAGGTTTTATTGATGTATTTTTGTAAAGGGAGTTTTTGTCATGAGTCAAATATACTGCTGGTATTTTTTTTTTCAAGGATCTTGAAAGAAATTTTTTTCCAAAAATGTATTGCTGGTATTTCCACTATAAAAATCTATTTTTATACTTTCATAATGTTTTGACCCCAGTTTGGGAGTTAATTATTTGCCCATAACTGGGGTCCTAACAGATGCTACCATTCTGCGTTAGGGTGAGCCTAGGAACAACAGCAATTAAGAGGTAGTTTCACGCGCCTAAAAATCTCCCAATCAAAAGCTTTGCTATCGGATTTAGTTTATCTTTATACTCAGGGCACCTTTTATTTGGATGAGACATGGTACTGCTCATGAAACTCTTGAAATATGTGGTGAGGAGAGTCCAAAGATCTTGATAGAGCAGCAATATAAAATCTCTTTACAGGCAAGAGATAGAATACACAGAGCTAAAAAGAAGAGAAATCAGAGGTTTAACAGAAAAACCAGTGAATTAAAACTAACTAAGAGATCCAGTGTTTTATAAGGTGTATGTAAGATATGGTAAATTAGGCCCAAGGTGGAGGCCTTACTATCGGATAATGGAACAGACAGGGCCAGTTTCATTTGTGATACGAGATTGTAGCACGCATCACCACAATTATTTATCTTTGACTGGGAATGACGGGGAAAGGGACAAGCAAAGACGCTGGAGGTTACCAAACATGTAGCAGTCACAATGCAATTTATATTTGACGTAAAATAGCACATAGTATAAAATCCAAGATAGGACGTAATGGTTCAAAACATAACAATTGGATTTATTAGTATTGATGTACATGCATATAAGCTGAAAGTGTGAATGAGTTATGTCTCTTAGATTTGGAAATATTTGTACCAGAGCTCATAAAGATGAAGTTTTAGAAGAATAAAGTTCCTGTTGCATGTTAGGAAATGTGAATTGGTAAAGTTGGTAAGAATTCAGAAGAGTTAAGGGTTTGTACTTGCATGAATTGGTAATGTTATTTAACGTCTGACCGCATGGTCAAGACGGAGCTCTTGAAGATTACATCTTGGCAGCAAGGAATAAGATGAATGAAGAGAAAACAGAGTAGAGAGAGGGAGGGAGAGAGAGAGAGGGAGGGAGAGAGAGAGGGAGGGAGAGAGAGAGAGGGAGGAGAGAGAGAGAGAGAGAGAGAGAGAGAGGGAGAGCTTACACGTGTTTCGTTTATATAAGATGGTGTATCACATGACTGGCTCAAACCTTAGTGAGCGGGAAATTTCATTCCTCGCATGCAGGATATCTGATTGGTCGGAATTGACCAATCAGTGAGCTAGTTTTGAGGAAATTAACCAATGAATGCTTGTTGCATGATTTGTATGTATGATGGTGATGATAATTACCACAAGATCAAATGACATACAAAACAATAAGTGCCCACACTAATGATCTGAAACTGTCTGAAATTGAAAAATAGGATATCCCAGAATTTACCGAAGAACAAAGATCGATCAGGTGACTTTGGTTGAACTCCAGGTTAAATCTGAAGTGGACAGTTCAGATATAGAGGTAGAGTTGAAATCTCATAATTTTCAGCTGATGGTTGATAATGTGACAGAAAATGACTCAGGTGCTAGGATACGGAAGAGTGGGAAACTGATGATGAGATTCCCCTGACTGAATTAAAGAAATGGATAAAAACGCATAACCCTCAGCGAGAAGAGGAGGAATTACCTTTAAAGAAGAGGCTAAAAATGTTGAAAAGAAGGGAGTCTATAAAAGTGAAGTTAAGGAAAACAGATTGCTTGAAAATCGGTGGGGAGAATAAAAAGACCAAGGAAATTTGAGGCAATGTGAAACAATCTGAACAGGTTAAGGACTTGCACATAATCGATAGAGAGACCATTTCTATGTGTGCGTCAGTCTTGGGCTTGTTTAGTTGATCTAACTTTCATAGCTACGACTCGCCATGCCACATATATTGCAGCAAACCACTCACATTCCCTCTGTATTCCATCGGTAAGAAGTAAGATTCTTCCACTGATCTGTGGAACAGATTCCCAGGATGATGTTTCCCCGATCACTCCAATCTTAACCTGTTCAAATCTAGGGTTAACCGTTATCTTCCCCTCCTATACATATAAACTGCCTCTTAATGTAACCCTTTACCTTGAGTGGCCTCAGGCCTTGTACAGGGTGAACTTTACTGTAAAAAAATTCTTTATTCCCATTGGAGAGTGCTAAGGTTTCTCATGGTGCTAATACCAATGACGAAACAAACGCAAAATGCAAATTTTAAGAAGACATTTGAAGTAACCACCACCAGATCCAAATGAATGATATTTTTCGTGATTGTTAAGGAAATTTGTAAAAGAAAAAATCACAAGTGAGAATGCGGTACGCGGTTATCAATGATCGGAACAGGAGAAATATTCTAGTTTGATATTCACTTAGGCAGCAGAATATAATGACGATTAAGCAGTATAGTAAGATTTATTTCTATCGGGGAGGAGATAGAAAAGAGCGATGATATCCATCGTAAGAAAAGCCCTGAGTCTGCTCTTCAGTACGTTATCAAAAGGCGATATAAAAGTGATTAACAGGAAATTAAGCACACTAGAATTTCTCCAGAAACAGATGGTCCAGGTAGCCAGGGAAAGTGTGTCAGTCCTACATATGACTGGGATCGATCGAGTTAAGAACAGACTATGTATCAATTGGTTGATCAATGAAACCTGAGATTTGAGTTAAGAATTAGGGCATGTAACAGCCATAATAGAAGTTGAGATGAGTAGATTGAGGACTTTTGTTAAACAGTACTTCCAACTGTTGACAGTTAACCATCGACTGAGGCAGTCTTTGTTTTTGTCACTGGAGCATATACGAACCCAGAGTGACGTGCTCACCCTGGGGCATTTATCTCTTAGCATAGTAACATCAGAGCATGTGAAAGAATTGTTGATAAGAATCCAAACGCAACAACCTCACGGGTTGAGACCACCTGCTGATCGAGTGAGTAGATTATTGGAATAATCTATACTAACCTTTCACCCCTCCAGTATAATTCACTTTACACCAAATAACATAACAACCAATCAACACTCTAATTTCGGCAAGCGAGACTTCTCATTGATCCAGACCCTTGGAACTATAACAAGTTCACGTGAAAATGTCTTTTCGCGCCCAACGGCCTGGAGCCAGTTTTATTTGCCCGAAATCTATATAAAGAAAAATCCAAATTGACTCAAACAGTCAGATTTCCACTCCTGAAGAGATGAAAAACAATTCCACGCAAGTCAAAACCTTGACCAAATAACTTTTACCGCACAAAACCAAAAAACTTCTATGACTCAGCAAATAACAATCACACTCTCTCAGGAATAATTTCAAACAATCATTTACAATACTTCAAAAAGTAATATATACTTACTACCAAACAAGTATTTGTAATTAATCAAACAAACTTCTAACACAACTAAAGTTACGCAACTCCTACCAACTCTGAACATTAATGCAAGATAATTTACGCACACACACTAAGGACTGAACTCGCACAGAAGACATCTTTATTTACGTTTAATTACTTAATTTAATTTCGTGCACAAATCTCAACAAAATCTTTACACATATTCAAACTCCGCAAAAACACTCTTCATAAATTAACTTAGCTATCCTCAATTACACAAATATATCCAAAGTATATGTATATGTAAATTGTACATAAATTGATGTAAATTGTACATAAATTGATGTAATTTTTATGCCTTTAATAATCTTTGTTTTACTTTGATCCATCTTGCATATTTTGTCTTCAATGCTCTCTCTTTTTAATTGTTGTGGATGAATGTTTTAAAACACGCACATAAATAATCCTTCTGATAAATCAACATACACATTCGCCAATCTGCAACAAAATTATGGCGGTGTTGTAGTTCCCGGAGATGCACTTCTCTAAATTATGAATTCTGTGCTTTGCATAAACAGACATTTTATTTTTACAATCACTTCTGAAGGACATAATATATCGTGCATACACCTACATACGGATGAGCTATGCACATGTGTTATATTTATTTTTATATATATCGTGTGCAATGAACAAAATTCTGGTGAGGTAGGCGAACCACCGAAATTGATTGCATCGAACGCAAGCCACCTTCACCGAAGTGTAGCCCTCCCCACCCCCGGTATGACATTCGAAACATAGACAGGTGTGTTGTATTTGGTGATCAGCAAAAGAACGGGTTATACCTTGTGGTTACGGCCAAGGGTTGGGTTATAGAACTCTGGACAGTCATTTAATTTCGGCAAGTGTCTGTGTGGTTTTCTCTGAACATGGATTCTACATTTTCGCAAGGATTTAAGAAACATTCCTTTTCTCTCTGGGGTGGGTGCTTATATTCCCTCCTGTCATCGGTCATTCTAATTCGCAAACAAATATAAGACTGCTGAAGACAAATTCCAGATTATACGTTAATTGGGAATTATACACCATTCCAATCTTCCCCTTTACACATGGTTCCTAACATCAAATCAAATCAAATGGAAAGCCTGACTTACGTGTGGTGATTTTTGCAGTCACAAACGTTCAAGGTAACATTTTTGAACCGGTATCAAATACTATATATCCACGATTTTATTTTACATACAGAAAATTCGGTAAAAATACCAGTAGCTGAAGAAAACATCAAAACTGCACTAATGCTGTTTGAGCTATATAAATTCTTTAGCCTACAGAACTTGGCACAAGCATTTCAAAGGTAAATTTATGAGGCTTTTTACCGAAGCCTATGATATTCTAATCGCAAGTCAAACATATTCAAAAAGTTTTCAACTGTTTAATTTCGGTTTAAAATTCAATGTTAACAAATGCACTATTGCAGTACGAATGATAGTATTTTAGAGGATCTAATTAATGAACATCGAATCACACTTGTATCTGACAAAGTAAGAGTTATAGAAAAATTATCTCAACGAGCATCACTTCGGCAACTGTGGCGATTTACCGGAGTAGTAAATTATTACCGAAGTTTTCTAGCACAGTGCGCAAAAATTATAACGTTGCTTTTGTTATCTCACAAAAATTATAAATTAACTTTACATAGAGATGCATTAATGATTTTAAAAAATCTAAACAATTATTGCATGATACCAAACTTACTTACTTACTACAGAATTCAGTAAGACTAAGTCGACTCCTAGCGACATTATATTTCATGATAGTGTTATCTTCATTCAATGGAATGAAGACATGACAGTGGTGACAAGGATTCGAATTCACTCGAAAAACAAATAAAAATTCTCTCGTCTAGCATAAATATCTGGCGAAGAAAATTCAAAATATACGGAAAAAAATTTTGTGGAATTTGTACATATTCATAGGGCGACGTGGAACGATAAATTCCAAGGATGTATGACAAGCTGCTATTTAAAAAATTCTTTCTAGTTGTACAAAAATAATAAATTATGGAAGAATTGAAGATACTTATTCAGCAACTATTACAACAAATGCAGCAGGAGCGGATTGAATATCGAGAACAGTTGAAGGCAATCCTGGAAAAGCAAGAAACAGGAAATACGTCAATTTTATTTTCGCCGGACTCATTTAGTGAATTTAATTACGTTCCAAAAGAAAATATTACATTCCTATCGTACTTAAGAAGGTACGAGGCCATTTTCAGAGAAAAATGTCAAGGCGGTCGAATGAAAAGAAAGTACGCCTTCTCATACGAAAATTGTGCTGCACTGGACATGAAAAATATATGAATATGCCGAATACTACAGAAAAAAAGTGTCATTTAACGAAACAGTGTCAATATTATCCAAACTTTTTGATGAAAAGTATTCACCTTTTTATACACATTGGCAGTGCATGAACCTTACTAAAGACGAAAATGAAGATTTTTGTCACATATGCCGGTAAAGTCAACCATGAGTATGAGGAATTTAAACTGGACGAATTATCCCCAGGCAGATTTAAATGTATAATTTTCGTTAAAGGTCTAACATCAAGCAACGATGCGGTAATAAGCTCTGGAGTCCTGACAAAACTTGAACAAGATTCAAAATTAACGATACAGACTATTGCGGAAGAGTGACAAAAATTGTCATGTTATGGCACGATACAGCGAAAATTGAACAAAATGGCACGTCAGAAGTACAAATACTTCGAAAAAAGACAGTAGTACCAAAAGAAAAAAACTGAAATAAAAATACTGCAAAACTTAACCTATGCTATTGCTTGAAGAAAGAACTGTCCATTTAAAACCAAAAAATGTTCTGGTTATGGAAAAATGGGTCACAAACGAAGTTACTGAAAGTCGAAAAGCAAAAGAAATACACAAATTAACTTGCTGAAAATAGTGTTAACAGCTAAAGTACTAGAAAGTTCAAATAATAGGAAATTCGTGACAGCAAAAATGAATAACGCTAGGGTGAGATTTCAGTTGGACACTGGTAGCGATATTACAATTATTGAACAAACTTGGAACAGAACTGGCAAGCCTAACTAGAAAAAAATCCACAAAGTTGCAAGAGGTATTTCGGGTAAGAAATTAATTTTTCTTGGGAAAATTACGTGTAACATCACACCTGTAAGTAAAACTAAAAAACAAACAAACAAAAAAAAACAAACAGATGTTTACGTGTTACAAAATTCCGACTCGAATTTACTAGGCGTCGGTTGGCTAGTATTATTTGAACTATAGAATTGGCCTATTAATTCATTCGGTGGAAAAATTAATTGTTCGCCAGAGAAAAAGATTACAGCTAAAAAAGTACTGAGTGAACTAAAAAATAAATTCACGAATATTTTTTTCAGGAGTTTGGAAATTGAGAAAAGTCAAAGCTATTAAAAAAAAAATGTTATACCAGTTTTTAAGTCTAAAAGAAAGATACCCTTTACTGCGTTGGAGTCTACTCACACCGAACTTGATAGGTTAGTAAACCGGGGTTATTGAAAAAATCGATTATTCAGAATGGGCCACGCCAGCGATTTATATTAGAAAGGAAAATAATAAGATTCGTTTATGTGCAGATTTTTTGACTGAATTTAATGACTTCCTCCCACCACATGTATATCTGCTACCAACTCCAGAGGATATATTTGCCAAATGAAATGGTGGTAATTTTTTTTCAAAAATTGACCCGTCAAAGGCATGTCTTCAAATCAAAGCAGATAACAAATGCCAGAAGTATTTGACTGTTAATACAGATAAAGGACTCTACAAGTTTGGGAGATTACCCTTCGGTGTAAAAGTAGCCCCAGGTACTTTTCCAAGTAAATAATGGATATGATGTTGGGTGGACTAGACGGTGCCGCCGCTTACATAGATGAATTTCTTTATGGATAAGATTAAATATTTAGTTCAAAAGGAAGAAGACCAGATCCCGCTGGAGTAAGTGCCATTGAAGACATTCCCACCACCCCGACAAATTCGGCGACCCTGTAATCATTTCTAGGATTAGCAAATTATTATAATATTTATGTGCCAGATATGTACAAATTGCGTGCACCTCTGAATAATTTACTTAAATAGGGAACGAAATGGAATTATTTGTCGGAATGTTAAAAAGCTTTTGAATGAATTTAAAAAATACTAACTTCAGAGTTATCGATGACACATTACGACCCGCCCCGACAGATAATAGTAACACCGGACGCAAGAGATGACGACATAGGAGTGGTAATAAGCCATAAATTCGTAGATGGTAAAGTGTAAGTAGTTGCCCACGCTTCAAGAATTTTGACAAATACGGAAAAATGCTACATTCAATTTAAAAAGAAAATGCTTGCTGTAAAGAAACTTCACAGAATGATATTAGGAAGAAAATTCCTACGTCAAATTGATCATCGTCCATTATTAAGTATATTCATTTCTAAGACATTCCCATGCATACTACAGACTATAGCATTAGCTTACGATTTTATTGAACTATGATTTAAAGATCGAATTTCTATCGTCAAAAAAAATTAGAACATCCGAGAATAGCGAGGATGAAGTCCCTGGTGTGAAGCTACGTTTGTTGGACAAAGATATTCAGAATACAGTAAGAAAATATAATGGTTGTAATTCAGTAGCAAAATAACCATCTATAAATTATCAGGCATGAGCGAGCACTGAAAAACCGTGGCCAAGACTACGTATGGACTTTGCTAAACCACTAAATAGTTCATACTATTTAATTGTAGTCGACAGTTTCACAAAATGGTCCTAGATATTAAAGTGTAAACTACCTACTACCGCAATAACAATTAAATTCTTACGTGAACTTTTTGCAAGGTTTGGAGTACCTGACATTATCAGATACCGTCAGATATCCGATAATGAAACTCAATTTACTTCTAGTGAGTTTAAAAACTTCAGCAAAAACTATGCTATTGAACATTTGACAACGCCGATTTATCATCCGAGGTCGAATGGTCAAACTGAGCGATTTGTTGATACCTTTGTTGACACTGTTTTGAAAGGTATCTGTCATTTTTATTGAATATCTCGACTTTAACTAAATTAAAACTTAGTAACTGTTTTTTTTTTTTTTTTAAATAGGAGTAAATATGCTTTCTTATCACCTGGTCCATACACCTCACCCTTCTTTTGATCAAAAGTAGAGGCTTGTCCCTTGTTTCCTGTTTAGGAAGAGATGCTCGGTTCCTTTCCTCTTCTGAGACCTTAATAGTGGTTATGTCATGATTTTTATGATATTCGTGATTGGTGCCAACGTCTCTTCATACTGTGGTACCGGGTTGGGAGTTTTCTGGTTGCTGGTTCCCTACTGGTAATTAGTAGCCCGAACTCTTGCGTAGCGTCTAGAGAGGATGCTTTGATCAACATTTGATTAATATCAGGGTTCTTGCAGTGCCATATCGCGCAGGAAAGGGTCTCTGCAAGTACCTCCAATATGCAACCCCAAGACCAAACTATGTTGCAGTCTGCCCCAGTTCCTAGCCCGCACATATTACATTAGACGACCGACTGCTACTATTACTCTCAGCCTTTTCCTTACCGAAATAACACATGACGATAAGTAACCAACGAAATAAAACTAAACCAGCTCCACAAAAAAATACCTAAACTCCTCAATTTTTCTTTCTTCAACATTCACGGTACTGGTACCAAATTCTGCAGTGTGGAATCGTTTCTATTCGAACAATCTCTGTACATCCTAGCTCTCTGCGAAATTAATCTTAACTCTGTAATGTCCTTCTCTGAATTCTCGATTCCTGGCTATCTTCCTCTCTTTAGGAAAGACTGATGTCCACATGGATGACCTGGTAGTTTATGACCGCGAACATCTCTCGCTGGCTAGGGAACTCTCTCTTGAATGTCCAGACTATTCTTACATATGTCTCCATCTCTCTTTACTTAACTCATCTATCTCTTCTTTCGCTACCATTTCCCTTCCTTTCAAGACTGTTGCGTGTTAGATAGTATTTCCGATAATATAGACAAGGCCATCTCCCTATACCCGTTTGCAAATATATTTGTGTTCGGTGACTTTAATGCCCACCATACCAGGTGTTTTAAACACACTGTCACTGACCTCGCTGACATCCAAACCCTTAACTTCTCAATCACTCAATCTCTCACGCAAGTGGTTAACTTCCCCACACGTTTCCCGAGTATCCCTGACGGACATCTCTTTTTTACGTCTATCCTTAACTTTTGCCGTACTACACACCACTGCCTTCTTGGCAACTCTGATCATGCCGTAGTGTCTGTAAACATCTCCTTCTGCTTCCAATCAGCCAAGAACCTCCTACCAACAAAATCTCTGTTATCAACGAGCAGACTGGGACCCGTTCCCTTCGTGATGTACCTCGGAATGAAGTTTTTAATCATACTCTTAAAAATTGCGCTTCTGAGGTCTCCTTCTGTGTGAAAGCCGACATTGAAACTTTCATTTCATCAGAGAAATACCAAGTGAAACCATATTCATCTTCTTGATGCTCGGTCACTATAGCCCACAGGAATCACTTCTTCCAGCTATACTAGAGCAACATGTCTGATTGCAACAGACGTCTTTGTCTCTGATCATTATGAGTGCAAGCATGTCTGCAAAGAAGCGAAGTTACTGTTCATAGAATGAAGCAACGTATAGCATCTCACGAGTTCGGTTCTAGAGATTATTGGCGGCTCTTCAAGAGTGTGCTGAACAACAGAAAATCCCCAATCCCTCCACTATTCAATCAATTTGAAGTCCTCGCATCTATAGCAGATATGATTGAATGCTTTGCTCGAAAATTCTCTTCCAACTTCACACTCGTGTACCCACACCTGATTCCCCACTCCCAGAAAGGAGGCTCTACTCAACGATATGCGCATAACCGCAACACTAGTTTCAGACGTCATTTCCAAACTAGATTCCCACAAGGCAAGCGGAGGTGACGGCATCCCAGCCGTCGTCCTAAAGAAATGTGCTACCGATCTGGATCCAGTTCTCTCCAAACTATACGACTATTACCTCGCTGCTTTCTGCTTTCCAGCTTGTTGGAAGTCCTCCTCTGTAGTTTTCTGGAGGACTCTGACCCATCAAACTATCGCCCTGTTAGTCACTTATCACTTTTCAGCAAAGTATTCGAAGCTCTAATTAATACTGAAGTGGTTAATCATCTTACTTCTTACTACCTACTCTCGAACAAACAATATGACCTGTTTCGTCAGGTCTACTGCTGTTGTGTTAACGGCCATTACTGAATGTGTATACCAAGCTCTTGATAATAACGGCGAAGCTCGATTTGTGACTCTAGGATTGTTTGTTTTAATCCAAGCGTTCCTATCAAGTTGTAAAATGAACGTCTTTCGGAATGGGCTCGATTCCTTATCCTTTCACACGAACGTGGGTGTCACCCAAGGTTCTGTCTTGGGTCCTACGCTGTTTCTGATTTTCATCAATGATCTTCCAGATGTCACCAGTTCCCAAGTAGGTATTTATACAGATGACAATATCATTTACTCCCGTCTCAATAGTAAATCTGACAGATCTGACAAAGCAAACCTGGCTGCTGCTCTTGAAAAGGACCTCCAATCAGTGGTTAACTGGAGCAAGAAATGACTTGTAAAATTTTAACGCCTCCAAAACAAAATTGCTCTCATTTAACCACCACAGAGAAACTTTTCTGCCTATCATCACCATGACTGACGTTAGACTCCTTGAAAACAACAGACCGCACCTTCTTCGCCTCACGTTTTCAATTGACTTGAAGTGGAAATGAAATCAATAACTGCATCTACTGTAAGGCAAGTTGGGTCACTGTGTCGTGCCAGAAATTTTTTCTCGCCAGAGTCCATCTTGCACATTTAGAAATCTACCATTGGTCCGTGCATTGAATACTGCTGTCATATCTGGTCTGGTGATCTTGCTATTCATATCGAGGCTCTTGACAAAATCCAAAGAAGTATCTGCAATGTACTCGATCATGACTTGGCATCTCGACTTCACTCCCTTTCTCATCGACATGACGTGGCTTCCTTCTGTCTTTTCTACGCATATTTTCATGGCAACTCCTCTGCCGAGTGTTTTTCCTTGTTACTCCCATTACATAAATTGAAATGTGCTACTAGATTGGCATCTAGGTCCCACCCTTTTACTGTTGGAATAGTTAAATGCATCCGCCACTTCTCCAAACGTTTCTTTCTTTCTTTCTTTTTTTTTTTTTTTTTTGCACTTTCCGCCTTTGGAACTCCCGTCCGTTTAATTGCTTCCTAGGGAAATACAAATCTTCAAAAATTTAAATGCAACGTCAATCGCCATCTTCTATTTTCTTGAATTCCGTTCATCTTTGACCTTTTCTCAATCCTCCTTATACTCAGTATTTTTTTATCACTTTCACTCTGTAACCCCCTGTCTACTCGTGGCATTACCGCCGTTCTTGGGGTGAAATTAAAAAAAAAAAGAAAGAAAATAAAGGACAAGTCAAACCAATTGTATTTATAAAAGTGAACATTGCCCAGAAAAGACATTGCACCTACTGACACGAACTATTAGTGATCTACCTGTCAATACGACGTTTGTAACATTTGCTTCAAAGTTGAAACTTTAGAGTTTACATCAATCATAAGACCCTCACATATGCTTTACTTGTTAACATGTAAAATATACCCTCGGAATAGTTGACATAAAATGAATATAATTTTATGTAGGATATTCGCCACGTTAAAGGCTCGAGGGAATATAACTGCATACACGCTATAATGCATTCCATTCAGATAGAAACTTACCTTCGAGCTCCTTGCAGAATAACAGGGAAAAGATATCACATTCTCTAATGTTGTCTGCAACTTAGAGAACATCATGTTCTTCTGAAACAAGAACAGCCCAATTTGATGCAAGCACCAGTCATCCAGACATGGATATTTCACACTCCTTGAAGTAGAAAATGTTTAGCAATTTCTCTCACTCCAGACAAGTTATTGGCGATCAGTCAAGATGAAGAACTGGAGTCAGATGTGTCTACAATGTCAGAAAATCGAAATAATCACACCAAATCATCGCCTAGTAATTTCGCCAAACCAGAAGAGTTCATAAATCTACACATTGACATAATTGGTCCTTTGCCAAAAGTAAACGAATATTGCTCACAAATATATAGACATATAAAATGACTACCACCTCACTCAAAAACATTTCAGCTAAAAATATAGCTAATCCAATCTGGACTGATAGAATAGGATAAATTACCTCTGTAATAAAAATTGATCCATGTACTCAATTTCAGTCGACGTTTTTCGACCGGATTGCTAAATTGTTAAGAGTAAAATGCATTCAGACAACATTTGGTCACCTTTGAGCAAATTGTTTGGTTAAACGTTTTCATAGACAATTCAAGGTAACGTTTAAAGCCATCAACTATTTTACAAATTGATTAGATAATTTGCCATATGCTATTTGAAACAATCAAATAGGATCTTGGTTGCGCCCTTTTCGAGGCAGCAATAATATTGCCATATCAATATTTTTGTTTTAAATCTGAAACCTAAATTTTCGCGCATGACTTTAAATAAAATGATAGTTTTCGACGGTGAATGCAGTAAAACGTGATAAGCAGCAGCAGTAGTGACATCAGCGGGAAACTTTGGTACAACGGGACAATAAACGATGGATTATAAACTTGGTGATAGTGTAGCGGTTGCTATGTTTTTCCACGCCCACATTTTATTCGCCTGTGATTGGCTAATAAATCACTACTACCTTTATATAGGACAATGTAGCCATCTCAGTCGTTTCTTTAAATCCTTTGATTTTGAGCCTGCTTGCTTGTTCTGTTAGTACGAGTGTAGTGATTGGTTAATTTTTTAACCAATCACAGATTAGGTTTTCCCGCGTTTCCGTGGGAGCCTACCCCTTTTTCTTGAAAGGGGCGACTTTTCACAAGTCGTCAGTAAGATCCCGTAAGATTCCAGCCGTCAACTCAAATCCACGATCTTGCTCAACGCAAACAGAATTTCGTAATATAAACTTACATTTCTCTGACTTTGTCAAGTACAATCAACCAGAACTCTGTTAATTTAAACCATTCTATAACACAACACATTTTTAATTAACGGTATTCTTGTCTTATTTATTCTTAACATGCAAACTTTGCTCTAATATTGATTTCTGAACATTTTTCTCTCAAGAGAACTTTCTTCGAACAATTAATTACAAATTAATCTACAGTTAAAGTAGAACAACTTCTTTCCTTTAATCTATACATTGAACATAATTTTATTGCAAGTTTGTTCTTGTATGTTATTTCAATATATATTTGTTGATTAACAATTTGGAGTTGTTGTTTAGTTGAATCCTGTACGTTGGAAATATCATTAATATAAACAGTATTGGTTCATCTACCACTGGCTATTACAACAGTAATTGAGAGTTCAATCCCTGGTCCGGGTAGGGCAGTGGAAACAGGACAAGCAATAACAGACATACTAAATAAAAACAAGACGACATATCCCTAAACTTGGACAGTGGAATGAGAACAATCTACCCCCGGAGATGAAAATTAAGTATTTCGTTTGAAATTCCTTAAAGGTTACACGGATCGAAAAACACTTGAAGACCGGAGGGTACAATAACCGAAACGTTGAAATGATAATGACAAAGATACGGACAATAGTCTGAGTGTAAATAACGCAACTAAAGGATAGATAGTTTACTATTTACACGCACAAAAACTCAGTTTATTTGTCAAAGTCCATTAAAAAATCGTAACGGAAGTTTTTGCTTTATTTGTTTGGAAATTAAAAATCAACAAAAGCCTGAGAGATAAATAATTTTTACCTCGAAACCTGATATTTGAAACCGGCTCAACGTTAATGAAAAAGAAATATTGTTTTCGGCCAATGGAAAGCTTTAGAACGAAATTCAAGAAACACATCGATCTAATCCATAATGTAGTCATAATGTAAGCCGACTAATTGTTTTTTTTTTTAATGACACTTAGCCACACAGAATGACTCAAGTCTACATAAATGAGCAATTTTACCGTTTCTTTCTAAACAAGATCAAAGGAAACAGAGTTAACTGGTAACAGTAAGAAAGACCTTCGATTTAAATTTCATTCATATACTACACATTGCTACTCTCAAATAAAACTCGACTTCCTTCGAAAATATCCGCTTTAAGATACTTCAATTCAAGTCGTATTAATATAAAAATGTATTTTCTTCTTTACACTTAAAGACAAGAACATTACCAAACGAACTTTAACATTACATTTTCTTTATTAAACTGGTGGAATTCTGACAAATAAAAAAAAAGAAAAGAAAAAGATATACAGAGTGTCCATAAAGTTCGTGTTCACTTTAAAAATTATAACTTTAAAGTGTACACGAACTTTATGGACACCCTGTATATGTAGGATAATAAATTTGTTATGTTAACGTAATTTGATTTTTCTATTTCAAATATGTGAAAGGTCTTGTTGACTTTAGATTATTTCTCAGACGAAACGGACGTACGCTAAACACAAAAAAAGCTTGTAGCCTTCTTTCACTTGAAATCATCAGTTAACACTTGGTAACCGTCTTGCTCCTGAAACACTCGTACATTTTCTTACAGAATGATTCAATAGAAATGACTCTTTGTCCGAATCATTCAAGTGGGAGATAGGAATCCAAAGTATTTTATCGTTATGAAGTGTGAAAAAAAAAAAAAAAAAAAAAAAAAAAGACATCTCTAGCAATATAATCGAATCCGTGTACCTGAGGTGAGAATATAAAAACAAATTATATAAGAAAATGTAAATTAAATAGATGTCATAACATTCTAGGTTATTTGAAACACTTCTCTTTAAAAGTAGGTCTAAGATTTCTGAAAGTACAGGAAGGTTACAAGTTATAAGGATATCCGATGGAAAAGCTATTTTTTCTGTTACAATTGGATGAACTAGACTGTTTCTTATGGAAGAAGTCAGAAACAATCGAAAACAGAATTAGAAAAAGAAGCAGAACCAAAGTGAAACCAATGAAGGGATTCGAACTACGTTCAAGAAAAAGAAAATTATGACTCTGGTGAATTTTTCCAAAGCCTTCGCTGCTTCGACTCATCCTTTGTTTTTTTCATAAAGGATGTGTATTTTAATCTTACTTTAAAATGAATTGTATTATGCTTTCTCTAAAAAACATCTTTCAATTGTTAAAAGTTTGTGTATTTTAGATTTTTTTTTTTAAAGAATTTGTCTTGTACTGTTGCAGGCCCGGTAGGGTGCAGCGCTGGTTTATTACTAAGTGGCCTTGTGCCAGACACCACACTAAACTACCGAGTCTACAAGCAATGAAAAAAAAATAAAAATGCGTGAATGAACAACGAAAGAATGTGGATAGTCCACACGTGCATACATTAAATATGTTAAGAAGATAGCCTGCACAGAATGACAGAAAAAGACTGGATTCAAACAAGAGTAGTTTTTTTATTAAATGAAAGAAAACAAGTAACTCATCTCATGGTAGAGATCAATGAAAATGTTCCGCGCCGAAATAGAAAGCAAGATGGCTAAAGGCGGGAAAAGTTCTTGAAGAAGACAGTTCCAGAAAAGTCAATCTACAGAATAATATACATACAAAGAAAAATACTCACTGCGAGTTTTTGTTAGTGGTGAGTGAAATGTTATGTATATTTTTTTAGGTACGGGTTCAAAGCGGATTAGAGTCCCGTGAATTGAGAGTGTATGTGATTTTTTTGTGTTTTTTTTTTCTTTTGTGTTCAGGTTCAAAGTAGGGTCTCAGAGTTCGGTCAGGTCTTGAATTAACTGTTGAGAATTTTAACGGAATGCTGTGGACGTCTAGCCAAAAGGACGAAGAGCTAGTTGCGGTCGGTCGCATCGTCTATGAAAAGTTAATTATGGCGAGTCCAGAAGGGCGAAGAATTAATTATTGGTGTTTGCATCGCCTCGAAGAAGGATTTGTGCGACGAGCCAAAAGGGACGAAGAATTAATTATTGGTGTTTGCATCGTAAGATATCCCTCGTCTCTCAACCTTAAATATCGACCGGGATAAATGAGTCTCTGCTTAGGTCCGAGTTTGGATCACAACTACTTTTGAAACAACAGTTTGTCCGTGACGTCAAAGAAATTTCGCGGGAAGATTTCAAAAATCTAATTTGCATAAGAAGGAATAGCAGGTAGCTTGAAGTTAACAAAAACACTTTACTACTATGTCTGACTGAAAGAGGCAGGAAAGGGTGTGAAACGTGCACACGCGAGTGTGGACGAAAGGGAGGAAACTCGCGCGCGCGTAGAATGTTGTAGATGGAATAATATATTATTCGATAGTACCTTCAAAATTTTTCGATTATTGAAAGTTTCTTGAATTTTCCCCCAAATCCTTTTGATAAAGCAAATTCGAAAGTTCCTGACACATTCAAACAAACTTGGTAAATCTGATAGATACGTCGTCACATGGTTCAAACTACAAAACCTCCTTTCGACAGAAATAAAAAGATCAATTTGAGATCAATCTGTACGAGATTATTGTAAAGCCATACTGGATCTGGATAACTCACTAGCGAGGAACAGACTGAACCAAATTCATTTTTGTGCATAAGACTTCATGAATTATTTCTGGTTTAGACACACAAACACACGCGCACGCACAAGATAAAAAAAAAAAACATCTTAATATTTTTCTATCTATTCAAAAGGTACACCTGCGCTGATCAATGGTTTGTCTTTTGACATTTCCCAAAGTAATAACAAAAAAAAACAAAACAAAAAAAAAAAAAAACAGAGTTTGCCCCAGCAACAGAAAATGGGTATTTACATCGGTTTGAGAAGAAAAATAA
This sequence comes from Acanthosepion pharaonis, assembly GCA_903632075.3. Classification (NCBI taxonomy): domain Eukaryota; kingdom Metazoa; phylum Mollusca; class Cephalopoda; order Sepiida; family Sepiidae; genus Acanthosepion; species Acanthosepion pharaonis. Next base: position 470,576 of record CAHIKZ030002179.1, on the reverse strand, counting down.
CAACCTAAGTTAAAAAAAAAGGTAATTAAATAAAACAATTTAAATCATGCTGACACTTAAAAATTTCTTCACTTCAAGTAAGAAGATCCTCATTAGTTCATAACTTTATGGACTTTGACAGCTTCAAACGATGAACTTTTATTTCCTATACTACGCCAACAAAAGAAATGTTGTTCAACAAAATGATGCTGAGAATACTATGAAGCAAACATGCGAGCAGCGATTTTAGAGAAAATAGAAACAAAAATGACTCTTATACTTAGTTGAATTTTTTAGGACACATAATGAAATAGGATTTGATACTCACAGGACAGATTGATAGCAAAAGAGACAGAAGAAAACCACGCATAACCTACCCAATGAGCTTAAGTAAATGGATGGCAGAACAAACAGCAAAAGGTAACATTTCTTAAGAGCTACAAAGAATAGGGAATTTTGGAGAACCATGATCGCCAACACCCTGAAGAGACACGGCACATAGAAAAAGATTACTCGTTGACGTGCTCTCACAAACAGGCTAAGTTGTCGATTTCATTACATCCTGTATCTTTAATTACCCTGACATAAATGGGACTGTAAATTCAGGTGTCTTAAAGATGACCATTCATCTGTTCCGGATTTGAATCAACCCATAACAAAGAAAAAGGCGAAAAAGGTGTTTAAATTTCGTGTTTTTTTACAACTAAATTTTTCTAAGCGTGTGTGAGTGTTATGTTTGAAAGAAATGTGATTTCTTCGTTTGTATGTGTGAGAAAGAGGCAAGGGAGAAAGTGGGGAGGAAAATCTAAGTGTCACGTTGCTTGGTTAGAAAGTCGGGTGAATGTGTAAGAGAATTTTTTTTAAGTCCTGTCTCTCCTTCCTGGTTTGTCTAGAAACGTTGCTTAAATACTCTTCAAAGGGGTCATGAAGCGTATTTTTTTTTTTTAATTTTTGGCTGGAATACGCCCCTTTGGTTGAAAAATGTTAAATATTTATTTTCGAAGCATTAATTTTTTTAAGCGGAACAATGCGCAATCATCTGACTCAAAAAACATTTTTGTCATTTGGTGTGTATTCTAGTCTTTGCTCTACACATCCTGCCTCGAAATACATTCACTATTTCTAAATTAATTTAAGGTTATTGTTATTTTATTCCTTAGTTGAATGGTGGGAAATTCTTGTATTAATAAATTTAAATGCCATGTTAAAAACAGTTGTTGCAGGCGGTTACGAGTTTCCCAACTTGTTTCGGTGTTTGAAATTGGGAATGGCACGCTGTCTCCTGAAAATATCCACAACAAAATTGCGGACTCGAGATGTGAATCTACGTAAAGAAATGTGTAGAGGAGCGTGTGTGTTTACATGTTCTTGTATTAGAAACACATGTGTAACTCCTGGTAGAATATTAAAAGGTCCAACTACAAGAAAATGGCCGGACTTGAATTAAGTGCAACTGAAGATATAGAAGACAAACAAGACCTATATATATATATATATATATATATATATATATATATATATAAGTTTCAAATTGAAAATTATAATGTTTTATTTTATGAAAGTATTTATTTATATATATATTTGATATTTCAAATTGTTCTCAATTTTTCATCAGAAATTACTGTTTGTTAGCAAGTAGCGTCCTTCGCGAGACGCGGACGTCACGTGATATGGAACGTCACTGTTCGGATATTCCTAACTTAAATCTAACTGTCATAAATATTTAAAACAATTTTTTACTATATCTAAAAAAAAAAAAAAAAAATTGCTTAACTATTGAAATATTTATAAAGATTTAAAACACCTGTCCCTATTCAACCCTAATTTATGTGTATTTAATTTTAAAATCCAATATGTTTCTTTTTTTCTGCGTGTGAATGTGGAAGTAAAATCGGAATCTATTAATAAACATTTGCAGTTTTCTAATGTGTGTCCTGATTGATTGTAGTGTTTAGCTATGGGGGAATAAGGGTTGTTTTGACGTATTGTTTATGGTTATTAAAACGAAATCTAAAATTGTTTCTAGACTCACCAATATATCCACTATTAGAACATAAGTTGCAGAATAAATAATAGATTACGTTATGGGTATCGCAGGTGAGGTTAGGTGGCTGTATCCTGATATTGGTGTTGGGTACGGAAAATGTATTAGCTATTATTAAATGTTTGCAAACTAAGCAACGAGGTTTGTTACATTTGTAATTTCCTGTTTGGTTTCTATTGTTTAGATATTTGGTAGAGGTGAGGATAGCTGATAAGTTAGGTGATTGTTTCATTGCATTTTTTATGGGTGGTTTATCGAAAATGTCTTTGATCTTGTTGTCTAATTGGAGGTTCTTGTAATCATTTTTTAAATTGTGAATAAGTGTGTGGGAATATTGATTGTGGTTAAAAACCATGGGAATCCGATTGTTGTTTTATTTTTTTCTTGTATGTGAGAAGTGTGTTACGATTTATCAGGATAGTTTTATTTAGTGCTTCTTTTATTATTTTTATTGGGTATTTGCATTTTAGGAATTGTTTTGTTAAGTTATTAATGTTGTATAGAAAATCTAAATGGTCTGAGCATATGCGTTTGATTCTTAGAAATGAGCTGTATACAATAGATTTTTTTAATTTAAAGGGATGACAGCTGTTAAAGTGCAGGAATTTATGTTGGTTTGTATATATATATATATATATATATATATATATAAACAAATATATGTATTAAACAAAACAATTTTACAATGGACAATAACATTTGTGTGTGTGTGTAAAGATTGGTGTCTGTATTTTGGTGAATGTTCGTACGTACATGTATGTGTGTATAATGTTCATGGCGTCTCCCACAAATGGGAAGATGCGGATCTTCTAAGAGAGCATAAACTGTAGTCACTGAAATGAAGAAATTAAAAAGAGAACGAGGCAAGAAGTCGCCCAGTATTTATAGTGTAGGGAGAGTGTCTACTAGTGAACAATTATGGAATTAAGGAGGAATTAACTCCGACAAATGCAAAGAAACAAGAACCTATATATATATATATATATATATAAAAACAAATGATAATGTATTAACAAGAAAGGTTACATGTGACAACCGTTGGGTTCAAACTATGTGAAGTGGGTGAATGTGTGTACGCATGCGTGTGTTGTATGTGTGGTTAGTTTATGCGTTTCACAGAGAGAACGCGTTCTCCGCGTAAGATTTACATGTTGACGAATAAGCGAATAAGGTAAGAAGAGACTGAGAAAAAAAATATCGCAGAGTATTTATAGTCCGGAGAGCGTCCCTTAGGGGCGGTTTATGATAGTAGGAGGGGTTAACCCGGCACAGTAAATAAATTAATTTGTCATGAAATATTGGTGTAAAAGTTACACACCTCAAATAAAAAGAAACCAACGTTTAACATGACATTTAAATAATTTAAATTAAATTTAATTAATGCAACATAATAGTGGTTATAATTATGAAGGTAAATAAAATAACATAAAATAATTGTCCACTATTCTGTTTTTTTAGCTAATACCTACCTTATTCCTGCCAATATGAATTCTTAATTATAATTTTTCCGGAAAAAAAAATTACCAAACTCATTATGACATTTATTGTACTTAATAAAGTGTGAGCGTAATTTTACTTTGCTTCTATGTCTTTCAAATGTTTTAAATTTAAATATAACTACACTGCAGGTGACATCTAAGTAAGAAAATCGGCGAATACACAAGAATTCCTTATGGATACGAATTTCGAAGAACCGCATTATTTTTCCGAAGAAAAAATAACCATGACGTAATAATAGAGATTTAAATTCAACATTTTTATTTTATGATTCCGAGTTTTCAGATAAATTGCTATTTATTTAGTATACAAATATGGAAGATTAAAGAAAGAAAAATAGCTAATAATGTTTATTCTTTTCTGCTGTTTTCGGGAGAGGCTCTTCTTAATCGTGTAACAGCAGTAGTTGTACGTACAGTATTCGGTTGCCATGACAACGAGAGAAGGCGGTAAAGCGGGAAAAAGAAAAACACAGGAAAACGATAATGGAATAATTTACTTTGCTTTCAACAATAATGTGAACTCTCTCTTTCTTTTTCAACCAACGAAGCAATCCGTGAAATATTTAGACAGCAGGTATAATTATATTTTTGCTTCAATTTATCTAAAATAGTATTTTTTTTGAGAAGATCAAAACTCAAGTATATACAAGAAAAAAAAATCGTATAAATGTCTCAGCTAGAGTTCGAAAGATAAAGCGTGTTCCGACTATACTGTCCATAATATTTTTTCTTTTTTTTTTTTTAATCAACTTTTAAAGACTGTGTAGCAGCACCATTATTATCAATTTATGCTGAAAGTATTTGTGTGAAAAAAAAATAAAAAATTAAGCACTTTTATTTATTTATTTTTTTTTTAGTTTTTTTAATTTTTTTTACACCACCAACTTTAGTTTAACTGGCCATAAAAAAAAAACAAAAAAAAAACAAAAAAAAAAGTTTTTGGAATAAAAGTTTTAAAATGTTTATTTTTGGTTATATCCAAACCTTTTTTGCGCCTTGACGTTTAATTCGAGCAATGATTCAAATCAGTTTTACTTTTAATAAGGAAGGTTTGTTAGCTTGCTTCACAGGTAATTGTGGGCTCGGCCCTCACCTCTACTTTATGTCTCCGAGGCCCAATCCATCAACGCAAGCGTCCCCACAATGTTCGCTTCTTAGTTCAACCTTCTTTCAGCTCTACATAAATTAACTGCCCAAGAAAGTGTATATACTCCGATCATTTGTGAATATCCATACTGATGATACAACACCTTCAAAACTCTAGATTGCCAGCTGATTTCTCCTTTAACTTAACAGTTCAGTAGTGTGTGAGAGACTGGCTGGTCACATATTCAATGCTTCGAAAATCAAACTAGTGACATTCCATTATCGCCGATTGGACCCAGATCCAATCGCGATGGACAGATATTTCATCAGGGGACTTCCTGCTATATCCTCTACCTTTATAATAGCCAGATCGGGCCGAAAATGGAGTACTGCTGTCATATATGGGCAGGAGCTGCCCAGTATTCATTTTTCCCTCTCGAGTTCAAAAGCGTCTCCGCGTCCTTGTTGGTGATAAATTATTTTCCACCCTACAACCCCTTTCTCACAGACAAAACGCGACAAGTCACTCGCTGCTCTATCGAAAGTGTTCAGATGAAGTACATTCTTTAGTTCCACCAATTCAAACATTCACTGCTAAGACCCGCCATGCCACACATATTGTAGCGAACCACCCCCACCCCCAAGTCCCGCTCGCGCAGATTCTTCTCACAAACCCCTGATCTGTGGAACGGATTTATAAGAGGATGCTTCCCCGACCACTATAATCTTAATCTGTTCAAATCTAGTGTTAACTTCCCCTACATAGCCGCATAAATGGTGCCTGTTATTCTGTAACTCTACTTCGAGTGGCTTTCGGGCCATGTACAGAGTGAATATCATTGTAAAAGAAGCTAGCATATAAATAGTTAAAAAGCTGCATAAAAAAACGAATATATATTTAGTTAAATTCCCAGATCAATTCGACTCGAAAAAGTTGGGAGACGAAATGCGTCGGCAAAATCTAAGATTTTTTTTCCAATTGTCATTTTATACCATATATATATATATATATATATATATATATATATGGCAGGCTTCAGGAAAAAGCAGCTAAAAATTAAATGTAAAAAAATGATCACAAGATATAACAAGTGTGCATCTCGAAGTGGTGTAATGGTTAACAAGCTTGTCTCGCTAGAACAAATACGACTGAGTAGTGAGTTCGATCCTCACTGGATACTCCATATTTTCGGCCTTGTGCCACATCTAAGCTACGCTTAGAAAATCACTATAACAAGAGAAGTTTATGTATGACAATCGCTCTTAGTTCGAATAAATTAAAAAAAACTTTCCAGTTTATGACCCTTGAATACAGATGTCAGCACGACCTTGCAACAAGTCGTAGTCAGTCAATTGAAAAATGCATAACGTCTTCACACAAATGACTCGTAGATAATTTTTTTCATATTCTCTCGCACTCAGCAAACCGTTGTGTCTTAGTGGATTTATTGTCTTGCTTGAGGTGAAATGATAAAAAATCTCGTTGTTCCACTGGGAACTCAAATTTTTAGTTTGGTTTTACGGTAGTTCGCTGCTGGAGTTGTTTTAATAAATACTTGCTTTTTTACGTTTGGAATAACTTTCGCTTATTTAAATGATAAGTTATATTTTCTTCGGAATTGTTATATTATTTTACATTTTCTTTTCTAAGACAAACATTTTTGCGCAAAATTCACTAAATTATGTAATTTATGAAACTTGGTATTGTTACTTGAAAGTTAATTTAACATTTTTCACTTAAAGTTAATTTAATAATCTTCTCCTTGGAATGCTTATTAATAAAAGCAAATGCACAAATGATCTACTTTATTTGTTTATAATAATGTACGCTTTGTTCGGGTAGAGGTAACGCCATAAAATTATGAATTTGCCTTGTGGCTAGGAGAAAATAAGTAATATTTTTTAGCTAAACTATGAATGATAATTTATATCTGGAGTCGTATTTTGTTTAATATTTTAATTAGATATTGTCGGCAACAGTATTATTCATTGAAATTAAAGTGAAAGGCGGAACTCAACAGCCAGCTAACTAGAGGTGGTGTCTCAATAATATCACGGTGAAGGCGGCAACGGGAAACCACTCCGCTATCAAACCTTTGGCTTTTAACAATCAAATTATGAAAGATAACGGCGCAAAGGAAGTTAAGTCTACTGGAATTAACTCCTCGTCCGGTAAGGAGTGATATGAGCGACAAATGTCACCGGACCGTCATCCAGCGATTGTTCACATCAAATAAAAAAATAATTATCAGGATATGGAGTGTCAGAACACTAAATCAATGTAGCCAATTCGAAAATACAAGGCGGGAAATGAACAGGTTAAATGTTAATATTTTAGGCGTATGCGATACGAAGTGGGCAAACAATGGAGATTTTCTCAGTGTCAGGATCATATATGCAGGTGGAGAGAAAAATAAGAGGGCTGGATAGCCAAGACACAAATAGAAAAGAAAAAAATACGTTCTAGGATACTATCAACTATCTGAAAGAATTCTTATCGTTAAACTGAAAGAAACTTTTCAATATATCCATTATAGTTGTACATGTACCGACAGTACAAAGTACAGAAGAGGAAATTAAAAAGTTTTACTGTACGCTAGACGACGTCAAGGCTCAATCCAAATCGCAAGAAATTACAAACGTCAATAGAGACCTGAATGCCAAAGTAGGTAAGAAGAGAGAGATGGTGAAATAGCAAATTCTGACTCGGAACTCGTAATAGAACGCGTAGAAAAATGGGCCCAATGGTGCACAGTGAATGATCAGGTAGTAACCACCTGGTTTCAAAAACACCCAAGACGTATATGGGCATAGAGAAGCCCGAGAGCACCCAAATTGTAATACGACAAATGGACAGTTTTAAAAACAGATACAATAGACAAAATGAGAATGGAAACTAAATGTAGGGAACATTAAGAGAAGTGTTAGTAACATCAGTACTTGAGATTATTCGAAATAAAACTAGACAAAGAAAAAAGGAATGGATGACAGATGAAACTTTCGACATGATGAAAAGAAGACAAAACAATACCAAGATAGAGCACAAAATATAGGCCACTGCACAAAGAAATTTGAAACAACTGGCAATACACAGAAATATTAAAATTTGAAGTGAAATCAGTACTAGCCAAACCGAAAAAAAAGCAGCAAAACCAGACGGAATTAGATTATTTCGGCATTGAAAAGAACTACAGATATAATAAATGAAATATTCAACAATGGTGATACATCGGAAGACCTAAGTAGATCCATTTTCATAGCACTGAAGTCAGGCGCAAACCAATGTAAACTCAGTCGGACAATCAACCCAGTGAGACCTGTAGCAAAACTCATCTAAATTCTGATGTATGAAGCAGGCAGCAGAATTAGACCGGAAATGGGACAAGAACAATGCTGATTCGTTAAAGACACTAGAACAATAAATGCGATATTTATGTTCAGAAGGATATCAGAAAGAGTAATACTGATACAAAAAGATGTCTACCTATATTTTATAGATTATGCAAAAGCATTTGATAAATTATATGACAAAGAACTGTTGGAACCGCTTTGGTAACCTTGGCATAACTTGGAAGGACATTGGAATAATCCAGAAGCGATATTGGCTGCAAATCACCTGCATACGGATAGAAAATGAATTCAGTAAATATACAAAAATAGAAAGGGGTGGAAGACAAGAATGTGTCTTCTCACTGTACTTATTCAATCTCTACAGTGAGGCGATTCTGAGAAAATTAGAAGTCCTACCAGGATTCATTATTGGCGGCTACAATCTTAACAGAAGATATACAGATGACACTGTTGATAGCAGATACTGAAATGAAAGTACAACTCCTACAGAAGTTACTGAAAGAAAACGAGAAGAAATGAGGCAACAACAATTGCAAGAAGACAGAATGCATGATTGTTAGCAATAGAAACAACACAACATATAAATTACAATTAAGCTATACCAAAATCAAACAAGTACAATGATTTAAATATCTTCGAAGTGTTTTATCAGAGGAAGGAAAGTGTGACACTGAAATTCGAAGGTGTATTAAGAGAGCGAATGATACTTTCCAAAAGCTAAGCAAAATATTAAGAAACAGAAAAATTTCGTTAGAAACAAAGAGTACTGAACAGTTACGTAATATTAGTCCTCCTATATGACAGAATACTCAACAATCTCTTTACTTGAAGAAGCAGAAATGTGGTTCGACAGGGTGATGCTGAAAATACCAGGGACATAACGTGTGAGCAACGACGAAGTTTTAGAAAAAAATGGAAACAAAAAGGACACTTATTGACATGAGAAAGAGATAGCTGAAATTTCTAGGGCACATAATGAGGAAAGAGTGCTTGGAAAATTTAATACTCACCGGACAGATTGAAGGCAAGTGGGACAGAGGAAAACAACGCGTAACCTTCCTACCGAGCATGAGAAAATGGATAACAGAATAGAGTTTAGCAGAGATAAAAAAAAAAAAGGACAATTATTAAGAGCTACAAATGACGTGGAATTCAGGAGAGCCATGATAGCCAACATCTTGAAAGGACACGGCACCGAGAAGAAATTAAAATACGAATTATTACCCGTTTTAAATGAAAATATTTTTGTCCACAAGCAAACGTGATCACTTTCTTCCATGATTTTTCCTACAATCATTTCAAACACTTAAGCTCTTTTCTTAAATTATTTTTTTCATTATATTAATGACTTTTTTTAAACAAAACTTTACAAAAAGTTGCTTAAGAAACTAAAGGGAAAAACTATTTTATGGCTCTTCATAACTTTCTATCAATTGTAGCTCACAGTAAAGTTTTTCTTTTCATCATCTCTCTCACTTACATTACACAAACTTGTTAGGTAGGTTCTTCATTATTTCTCTGTCTCTCATACCTTCAGCATTTCCTCTAAGTATCGAATTTTCCAAGTCGTCTTTTCTCATTATGCGTTCGAGAAATTTCAGCTGTCTTTTTCCATTTTGCTTAAAACTTCCTCGTTACTTACATGCTCAGTCTATGATATTCTTAGCCTTTATCTGTAAAATCATTTCTATTATTGTCTTAAGTCTTTTCATCCGCGGTAGACTGATATTACACAGCAAGTCAGCCGTCATTTCTTTGTTTCTAACGCAATTTTTCTGCATTTTATACTTTGCTTACCATTTGGAAAGTATCTTTTTGCTAATCTCATGAAAGAATAAAATCGCACTTTTTCGTTAAGGAAAAAATGAGTACATTCGTGATTAAACGTATATGCAGGGCTGGATTATGACCTTTTGGAGCCCCTGCCTAAACTAATGAAATTATGGGAACCGTACCAGTCTTGAAGATATTTTACTCGTGAGATGTTTTAGCGACATTTACATAATTTGCAGTAAGATTGTTGCAAATTCTTTAGTTTAAATAAACAAGAATAGGTATCTTATTTGTCAATAAAATAAATATATTCTTTAAGAAATACCATTATTTTACTATTTATTGCAAACCAAATTAGCACATATTGAAACACAACTATAGTAAAACAAAAAAAAACTAGTTTTATAATCAGCATTATAACAATGAAACAATCAAAATAAATATGTTTTTCATATTGATACTTCAGTTTATGAAACTATTTAGAAGTTGTAACATCAAGAAAATGAAAATTGTTGCTTTAAAAGAAAAATTTGAAGCCTAAATATGCTTAAGTTAAAAAAGGGTAATCCGGCCCTGCATGCAACAAAAGAAATTTGTACACCTTCGGTTTAATTTAACATAAAACTATGCTATTAGAAAAAGAAATGTATTTTAAAAAATACATTTAATTCAATCAGGGAACTCCCAGAACATGTTCCTAATAAGAACAGCAAAGTTATGTCTTAAGTTAAAAAGAAGACATATCTTCTTTGCTCTTCTTATTGGGAACATTATCAACAAACGTTAAGAAGAACCTTACTCTTTCTTTAACGTTTGATAAGCAAATATCGTGAAACGAACTGTACTATCTTTAAATTCCATTCATCGATAGTTGTGATGACTAACTAAAAAAAAAATCTATTTTTATAATCATGATAAAAAGAACATCATACTCCAATACTCCAGCATCGATAAAGTGAGTAAAAAGTCGAAGCTGTTATTTCACCCTGTGTAAAACAAGCCAGCAAACTTCCTCGTTTTTTTTTTTTATTTTCCTTTACTCTGCCAACTATATAACCGATAATAGATCTGTAAATAAAAATAACTTCTTAGTTGAAGATATTATCACTGCTACTTATTTTGAAAGTGTTAATAATGTCGTTGCTCATGTGATAAAGCTGTTATTTTTTTTTTTTTTTTAAACATGATTAATTTAAAAATGGTTCGAAGATGGGTGCCGCTTCTGTCCATCTTTCTATTTCGTGCTTAATTACTTTTTTTCCCTTCCAATCCCACCAAAAGTTCCCTTTTACGTAATAAGTTTTAATTTTTCTTTTTAGATCTTTTTCATTTTTAACTAAGCTAATTTTATCATTCAAGTTTTTCATTTCTTTTTTTTTTTTTTTGTAAAATTTGGTAAATAATTTTTTTCGGTCTTGCAATTATTGGTTCCATCGGTTGATAGGTACAGATGGTGAAAATTGAAAAATGCAGTCATCCCACTCCCTATGAATTAAAAATCTTACTATGCAAATTGGTTGCGCTCCGTCCCGACTATAGAGCTGGTCCCATACACTTTAGTTTAAACTTTGGCAATGGATCTGGGAAAATGTCCCATAGAGTTTTTCTCTGGAGTTGAATGTTATTGTTAACTTTAAAAGAATGACCTTAAAAAAAATGATTATCTTTTTTTTTTTCTTCCCGAACTGGTAAAATAATTTACTTAAAAAAAAAAAAAAAAAAATGCTCGCTCAAAGAAAGATCAATGTAAGAATTAAAAAGCAATAAGTAAAAAAAAAAAAAAAAAAAAAAAAAACAAACAAAACAAATGTTATTCGCGTACAGAAGTCAAATATTTGTTTTTGGTTTTTAGTGTTGATTTGATAATGACAATTGAATTGAATTCATATTAAGAAATAAAAAAAAAAATGTGGTTAATGGCGTATGTTTTTCATCTTCCCATTGCCAGTATTGTTGTGTTCCTTCACTTTGCCAATATTAAATAGAAATAAACTTTAAATAATAAGTATTATTTTCTTTTTGGTATTATTATTTTTGTCAAAAAAAAAAAAAAAAAAAAAAAAAGATCAATTCAGTTATTAAGTAACAATGAAATTTTTTTTTAATGTTTACTTAAAAAAAAATAAATATAATTTATTTCGCAATATGTTTATCTACTCGTATTTATTAGCTTAAAAGAAAGCATAAAGGACGATGATATTTTTTTTTGTCTATAAATTTGGCAAAAATGAAAGTTGAAACATATGTTCATCATAACATTTCCAATATTGAACATGGTGGATATCACGCTACCTTACGTCCACCCAGACACGTGGCCGGGTAGCAGTTTTTTTATTGTTTGGAGCTATCAAGGTTCTTAATCTTAATGCTCCAACATTGAACCAGTGCATACAAAACACCTGTTTTGTTCATCAGCTTAACGAAATGTTAATTTAAGCAATATCAGCTCAAGACGAGAAAAGGTAGCAGTTCAACTGAGTTGCAAGATTTAAAGTTGAACCATTCACAATCACAGATATCGATCGTCTGTGAAATTATTTGTTACCTCTCAAATATAGCTGACGGTATAGCCCCACCCTGCGCGTGTTTTTGGACAAGGCAGGTAAACCGAGTACACGCATAAAAACACTAACAAACATTGAAATAGGCACATTCCTTGAAAGAAAAAAAACAAAACATCGTTGTCTTCACTAGTAAGATAGCTACTACTACTTTTTAAAAGTAAGTGTAGTAAAAGTAAAACTGTTCATCTTCTCATCGCCAGAGGATTTCTCTAGACATCACCGGAGTCAACATACCGTCATCATCCATATATTCTTCTCTGCCGTCGTCTCCATCTTATTTATCCACACCTCGTTCGTCTTCCACCCACACATATTCCAGTCATATGCTATTGGAGACTGGATGATACAATGACCAGTTGCCAGAACCACACAATAACAGCAACATCAATTACCACCAGACTGCAGTGCCAGGATTAATTAAAAAAGGTAACAAAAATACTATTTTTTTTTTTCATTTTAGTTTCCATCGTCAAATATAGCAAAAAATGATCTTATTGTTTTATTATATTTTCTAACTTTTATTTCTGCATTCTTCGAAACAACAGAACTTTAGCATATGGGAATGGATTTTCTTTTAGTCTCTAAAAAACAAAAATTACGCACAAAACGTAAAGAACAATATTCTTTGGTTCTTGCATATGTTCATTAGAAAATGTAGGATTTCATTTTCCTCAAATCAATTTCTGAAAATATCCAAGCCTTTTTTCCTTCATTTTTTTAAATAAATAAAAAAAAAAAAGAAAAAAAAAGAAGAACTCTACCTTTTTAAATTCATTTCATGACTAATTGATTTTTTTTACTCAAACCGGCGACAGGTACATTCATTGATTGTCACTTTATTTAATCCACAGAAATGGTCCATCTCTACTCTTGATCACCATGGTTAGATTTTTTTTATGTTTAAATAGATCAAAATTCAAAATTGTCACCTGCTTTCGTGCGTTTTTTTCCTTCTTGTACCTTTTTTTTTAACGATATTTAACCTAAGACGACTGACTTGTTTCATTTTGGTTTGTCTCTCCCTGATTGTTTTTTTTTTCCTCGTTTTTAGGTTTATTTTTTTACTTCTTATCTCAGCTGAACGTTCATGTGTAGTGTATAAGACAATACATGTGTTGTGCAAAATAGTAAACAATAATTAACCTGATCGTCTCTTAAGATTTACTTTTAACTATTTTTTTTTTTTAAGCAAACTAGTTTTTGATCAATTATTTCATTGTCTCCAGCACAATAAATTGGATTGTTTATTTTGTTTAGTTTAAAATCGAAACACGTAGGTGTAAAAATAAAATTAAAAATGATTTTTGGGGGAAAAAAAAAATCAATCAAATTCAAAACATATGTTACATTTTTAGACGTTATTTTATTATTTTCCATGGTTTCAATTTCTTTTTTTTTATTTTAAAATACCCATTGCAGGTAAAAAAAATCACTGATAAAACCACGTGGAATAGTAAGTGTAACCTGTTTGTGGAAATATTCCGTTGTATTTAAATTCAAACAGCTGTTTAGCAATTTTCTTTTTCTTATCTTCACTTCCCTGTCTTTGCCGATTCACATTCATTATTGATTACTATGATTTTATTGTCATTTCTTAGAGTATTGCTCGTTTCTAAAATTGTTAGTCATTTATTGCTATTTTAGAAAATCGAATCATTTTTTTTTTATCAATCTCTTTCATTCATTTTGAATTTTTGACTTCATGCTCCCAATTTTTTTTTTGGTTAATCCAAGAAGCAGCATCAAACTCGAAATGAACAATATGAATTACAAAATAGAAAATTTCTTTGACGTCAAAAAAAAAAAAAAAAAAAAATCATATTCGTAAAATTTTAATAAATCTCTAAATTTGTCATTTGTTCATTCATTCATTTATGAAAAAAAAAAATTGTTTGGAGTCTCCTGCCATATGCAATTTTCTTTTCATTATTTTGTTAGAAGTATCGAAGTAAATACAATAAGATTTTAAAAAAAGTAATGCTTTTCTTTTGGAAAAAATAATAAAAAAAAAATCTTAAAACTTTAAAAAATGCTTATTTTTCTTTCTATTGGGTGAGCTTCGAATAACTGATCTTTTTCATCCCAAAATAAAAAGTTGAAAAGTTTTACAACTTTCTTCTTAGTACAAACAAAACAGAAACTAAAAGTAAAAGTATAAACAAGAGAGAAAAGAAAACAAACAAAAAACGAAAAAAAAAAAAAAAAAACAACAATTTGGACATTTGCACTGAAATCTGACACTTAGTCTTTATTCTTAAATTAATAATTGTCAATTAGTAATTTTACCAAGCAATTCAAACAATAAAGAAACAGACTAAATTTATTCATTCGTAAAAAAAAAGAGGAACTTTGAAAGTGAAACTAATCAATAACATTTTTTTCTTTCAAAGATAAAAATCACAATCAGAGTTTATAACTGATTTTTAAGTTTCAGTCATAAGATTTTAGAGAGGCATTGAATTCAGTAAATCATAAATCAATTTCAAATGTTATTATTCAATTGTTTATGATATTATTTTAAATCGCAACGTAACAACTTCATTTCTCTCTTTGTACCATATGTTTCTTAAAACAGACCATATTTCGTAAAATAACTCCGTCCACTATTTTTTTTATTAAATGACCAAACAATATTTTTCCAGGTTTTTTCATATTTCTTGTGAAGGGTAAACTTTTGCGATTCTTGAAGTTCATGTGAGAAGTTACGTCAAAAGCAGAACATAAAAGCGTTTTTATTACATATCAATTTTTAAAAAAATCATTTCACCCCCAAATAAGGCAATAAAACCACTAAGACTCAAGTGCTTACTGAGTGTGAGAGAATATGAGAAAAAGATAACATTATTAAGGAGAGAAAGTATTTGAGTAAAAGAACAGGAATTAAGAAAACTGAAAACAGAAGATAACGATTGACTTTAATGTTCGATCTGATTAAAATTCCCGCCATTTCATTTAAAGTCAAGAAACAAAATAAAAATAACTAAAAAGACTTCCTAAAGACTTTTTTTTTTCAAATTTTCGGCTGACATTACTTACTACCAGCAGAACATATTTTAATTAATTTTATTCATTCAAACTTTAATCAAGTTTAGTACGGAATAAAGAGCGAAAATTTAGAGTGGAGTTGTCTCTTAAATAAAAATCATAGCTTTTTAATTTGTCTCGAATGAATACGAAAAAACAGTTCTTAACATTTTTTTAAAATTATCTTTTTCTTTTTTTAAATTTTTCCCCGCCGCACCTGATAAAAATCAGCTTTTTTTTCTTCTTATCCATTCTTGTCTTGAACATTACCATCTGAGCATTTTTTAATTAATTTCATGCTGAAAAAACTCTAATGTCTAAAAAAAAAATCAAATTTTCAATTGGACCTTTGAATTCTAACAAGAAAAAAAAACTATCCTAAATTATCTATTAATAAGTCAATTTTCAATAAATTTAAAAACAAAAAAAAGTAATTTTGAATTTTGATGAAAATGTTTTCATTAATATTTTTGTTTGAAAATACTGTCATTATCAGCAATAAGAAAAAACTGATTGGAATGTTTGTTTGAAAAACATTTTTTTTTCTTTCATTTTTATTCTTTTCTCACATTGTATCTTACAAGAAGAAAAAGATAAAAATATTAAATAGAATTTAAACGTAATGGGAAATAAAATGAAAAAATGCAGGTGGAGCATCAACTAAAAATAATATACCATTTTGCAAGAAGTTGTTTGACTATGAATTTCTTAACAGTCCTCAAACTATTGATTTAAGTAGTTTGATGTAATTCTTTTTGTTGTAACATATGGTAAAACTAAAAGTAATTGTATGATAGAAATAACTCAAACTGTCTTCCAATTTAAACATAAAGTAACTCATTTTTAGTCAAAACAGTGTCAGCAGATGTTCAAAATATTTCCCTTTTCCTCATTTTTACTTAAAAAAATTATCATAGATGTCAAAATATGTGAATAACAATTTTAAATATTCTAATGCAGAAAAAGAGTTTTCTTTAATGTTAAAATCAGAAACACATCGGTTAAAAATTTTAGTTGGCAAGTTTCCTTTTTATTTTAAATCTTATCTGCCCTTGTTCAGATAACATTTAAATTTATATTCACTAAGTAAAAAAGTCGTTAATAAACTAATGCACACACTCCTTAACATTTGTAAATAAAATGAAAAGCATTAAAATAAAATATTGTAATAAATGGTACAGTATCCTTTTATTTGGTATACAAATCCAATAATTACATCACCGACCAGCTGTTAGTAAGTGTGAAAACCTAAGATAATAATTAATTACTTTCTATATTTTCTCATGATGTAGGAAGATTAAAGTGGGCCATGTATCATACCTTGCTTTTAAGAAACAATATTTTGAATTCAAAATAATCTACTTCTTAAAAAGCAAGTAAAACTTGATAAACTCATACATTATGACATAGATTTCTTAAGTAGGCTTTTTTATAACAAAGATATGAAATTTAAACCTTTAACTTTGAAAAGTTTGAAGGTTTACTTTAGATGGTAAATTTCCTTCCAATTTTTTTTTTATTCAAATGGAAAATATCTTAATGGACATTTTATTTTTGTCAACTCTAAACATTATCTTGGTATAAACATGGAATGTCATACAAAGATGAAAATGGCACCACTTTCAGACCATATTTCATTTTTTTGACATTAAACAAAGCATTATTCTTGCACTTAGCTTTCTACTTATCTTTGAAAGATTTTCCATTTGCAAATTTTATTGGAATTTTTATGCTTACTTCATTGGTTTTATGCTATTGAAGCCATATAATACAAGGAAAATTTAAATAGTACTTTTACGAAAAAAATATTGATATTGTCTGTTTTTGATGTTTATGCCAATTATCAATAGAACTGACTGAATTATTGATCATTTTTGCTTTTATCTGATGATTTTCAAATTAAAATATTTGCTTAGTCAATATCAGGGAAAGGAAGAAATGAAAATAATTTACCAATGAATTAATTGAAAAAGTAGTAGAGGCTCTCAAGCAATATTTCTTCTAATTTTTGGAAGTTTATTATCAATAAGAAATTGCTTTAAGAATGTATTCTTTATGATTACTTTCTAAAAAGAAAAAATACTGATAATTTTTTGGAATGTTTGGTTGGTACTATACTTTGAGAAAATTTGTATTTTAGTATCCTACTTCAATTTAAAAATATTTTATTTGTGATTTAATTCCATTGGTCGAAAAAGATTCCAATACATTTCTCACGTAACAGTACTGCAATTGACAAAATTTGTAAAAAAAAAAAAAAAAAAAGATCACAGAGTTTAAATCTTATTTGACTATTTTACTGACCGCCGTTGATTGGTTATTAAATATTCAAATGTGTTTGATGCCTCCACATTCGTGTTTTCTGAAAAAAAAAAAAAAAAAAAAAAAAAATCAAAACAGTCCCTGGAGTCGACTTAAAGTAAATAAATACACGCAACATGTTCAGAATCATTTTTCAAATCTTTTCTTACTTTTAAAGATTTCTTCATGGAAAAAGAATAGCATTCCACAGCTTACTTATTGGATAAATAGAAACTTCTCCAGATAAACCCTTGAAAGCAGGGTTTTTTCATTTTTTTTTTTTTTTTTACTATGGCCCACAGCAAGAACCACATTTTGTATTGCAACCTATTATACATACGTGTAATAAATCAAAGACAAACTCTGTTCACTCAGTTCATTTATCAACAATTTATGATCTGCACATACTGGAATTGCATGTATCTCTTTGTATGAATATTAAAAAAAAAAAAAAAAGAAAAAAAACTAGCTCATTCTAAAACTTTGGCAAAACAATAGCCAACTCAATGAAAATTCTGAGATTTCAAATGAACACAACACATCTTACTACCACCAAAAGAATGTACTGCTACTTGACTTCGACATTGAGTTGGGAAATTCACTCTTAAAACCAGACTTCAGATACAACTAAATTATACAACAGTGTAAAAGGCTTTCACCAGGCAACAAAGACAAACACACCTCACACCTTCATAACTAAGTTTTGGCGCAAGGTCTCTTTGTGAGAGAGAACTTACGTCATTCAGTTCACAACAAGTTTGATGAACAAGATACATAAACTCAATGAGAATAGACTATAAAATTCATATTAAAAAAAAAAATACAAGCTTACCTGGGGAAAACCTATCAATGATTTAGTAGTTTAGTAGTTTAGTAGAGTTGTTTATATTCTGCACTTTGCTCTCACTTGTGTTTTTTCTTTCTTATTTGTTGCGACTCATTTTATTAACTTGTGACCCACTGAAGGGCCAGGACCCACTGTTTGAAAATCCTTGCTCTAAACAGTATAAATAATTCATGTTTGTTAGATGTTTGCATAACTTATGGAGTCAACAAAAAAATTAAAAAAATATTATTGCTAAAAAAAAGTAGGAACAAACAAATCAGATAAAAAAATACAAAATGGTAAAAACTGCACACAGTATACTTAAGTTGTTCAACCAAAGATATTCTCTAATTTCTGTAAATATGTGTGTATAAATTAACAGTAATGAAACAGATAAATAGAAAAAGGTGCCAAATGAAACTGACAGCTAAATTAGAAGGAAATAAAAGATGGTTGATCAATGCCTGATGGCCATTGATTTGTGGTGATGTCATTGAAACATATCAAATTAAAGAACCACTAGTCAAATTACCAAAGTGGAAAAAACTGTGTTCAAAGTGAACACCTAAGTATTGAAGAACAATTAAAAATATTAATGTGATTAAATCTGATCTATGAACAAAGCTGCTAGTGTAATGGTTAATGACTCAATGATTTGAGTTCAAATTCCAGTTTCTCCCCCAGTTATGAGTTAAATAACAGGGCAAGCTGGGATCTTTAGCCATGTTTGGCAAACAGTTTTGGAAAAGAACCAACTTAAAAATGAAGTATACATTATACAGCTATTTAAGATATGGAGTTCACAATTAATTGTGGCATTGGGTTGTGAGCAATGATCTCAACTGAGATTTAATAAAAATTAAAAAATCTGATCTATTTTACTGGTTTGAACATTTCTCAAGTCTTTTTGTTAAAAAATATTAAAGAACAGAAGCTGTGGAGATCCATGATTGACTATGTTCTGAAGAGACACAGCATTAAAAAGTACTTGAGTAAATCTGATTTTTTTTTTTTAACAGTACTATTCACCCTGTACAAGGCCAGGGAGCAATTCAAAGTAGAGGGTTACAGAGTAAGAGGCACATTTTAAGATAACAGTTAACCCTAGACTTGAACAGTTTAAGATTGTAGTGATCAGGAAAGTATCTTCTTGGGAGTCAGTATCGACAAAGCAGCAGTTTGTGGGAAGAAACTGCTCTAGTGCAAGCTACCAAGGGAATGAGGGTGGTTTGCTACAATGTGCATAGTATGGTGGGTCTTAGGCGTGAATGTCCAAACTGGTGAAACTAAGGAATGTAGTTCTTTTGGACATGTCGCAAGTCTTTTTTTCCCAGTGCTAAATGCGATATTACTCAGTGCTTCATCAATGAGATATGATAATGATCTCTCATAAGATAACAGACTATTAATAATTTACCATAGTGTTTGCACAATATTGTAAATGGATTAGAAAAGTACAAGAATTACTCCAAAACACTTGCCTCTTATTTATATAGACCTAAGATGTCAGAGTTGGACGTTGGTGGGATGGAAGTAGAGGATAAACCTTCCAGTCAATAACCCATAATTTTTTATTTAACATTGTAACATATATCAATTGAATTCCTCAATACAAAAAAAAAATGGCATCCACTGATATTTACCAATGCTTGCTGAATATTTACAGAAAACTAACAGTGGACATGAGCATAGCTAGGTAGTGGGTAATATATTTCAACATGGACAGCAGCAATGTATGCAACACTTGTCAATGTATAAAGTGAAGAACTTGTTCATTATGGGTGAAATGCTTAACAAAAAGGTGACTATGCAGAAAAATAATGTTTTGAAGCTGGAACTTACATTGGAATAATTAAAAAGAAAAAGTGAAAAAATGTAAGCATATTTCCAAGTATCTAGTGTTACGCCTGGGGTTTTGTTGGGACTATGATAGCTGGGACGCAACGAGAAAATAAAAAAAAAAAATAAGTAAGAGATCCCAAGCTTCGATATAAAAATAAAGAAAAGAATGTTGGGAGGGGAATTCTCCAATTCTGGACGTCGGTAAACGCAGAGAGAAAATGAACTAGACACAGAACAACAGAAGACAACACAAGAATATATAATACAAAGATTTTATTTATAGAATACACAAAGTGTGAATGTAAGAAGAAGAAAAAGAAAACTAAATAATACAAGGGATAGGGAGATAAGTTACCAATTAAACAGATACTAATGCGGCGAAATACATATGAATACAGAGATAGCAGATTATAAGATATGGAAAAACATGCAGAAACTTACATAAGGTTGGAATCGACGTCGATTGACTATTATCAGGGTACAGTTTGTTTAAAGGATATTCATACACTTCTTTGAAAGTAACGGGTGGGATTGACAATGTTCTAACATGAATTTTTGACTGGCGGCGTCCAATCCGTGTTGATGGCGAGGAGAACACACAGAAAATTCACGGGAGTATAGCCGACTTGGGTTGACGATGTTGTTCTAGATTCTCACTTTGGTCCTTTGGTTTTTGGTGGCATCTAATTCTTCTGGCATCAAACAACGAAGTCTGGTTCTGGTGACAACTGCTTCTTCTAATGGCAAATAGCTAAGACTGGTTTTTGGTGACGTCCGACTCCTCCAATAGCCAGCAACTATGTGTGGTTGTTGTTACCTCAACACGTGCGAAACGAAAACTGCTATATGTTGAGTCATGTGTTGGTCCCCAAAAAAAGGTAAGCGTCATTCACGGACCCTGTTAATGTCATTTGCACTTATCTGTCAAACAGCGTTCGTTTGGCCCATGATTATGGACTTGGTTAATATCATTCGCACCTATCTGTCAAATAGCGTTTGTTTGGCCTACACATCAGAGGCCAGGTAGGAAATGGGGGGAGGAAGGGAAGGTTCTTTTCCGAGAACTGTCCCTGACTCATTTGGGTATAAAAACAATATATATCTCACAATCTGCATATTCAAGAAATAAAGAAGTTATTAAGATTCATATGTTTCGTCACAAATACACAAGGTATTGAAAATATACTTATAAAATCCGAGGTGAGGGTACAAATATGGGGTTATCGTAACACTAGATATTAATGTTAAATGGCTTTTCATGCATGACTTTTTTTCTCTATTTCTGAGATTAATGAAAAGTTTTGCTTAATGATAGATGTGCCATCTGTAACAGTAATCTTTGTTTCAGGCTACCTGTTTTTTTTGTTTGTTTTTTTTTTTCATTCTTAATTTTTATTTACTTTAGCCTTGTTTTCCTACTCATGATCAGGATGTAAAAATGGTTCCTGTTCCAAATCTTGAAATACAAGACCAAACTTATTCTACAGATTGGATCTATTGATGGAATGGAAGGTATTATCATTTTATGCCTCCTGGGACATTTGTCTTGCAAACAATATTTGGTGATGTCAATGAACACCCGTTGCCACTTTTGTGATGTCAACAAATACGCGTCACTTTCATAATGCTCATTGTAGTAGAGACTTTGCAATCACAGATACAACTATAATACGCCATTGAACAATACTGGTGTCAGTTGCCTTCGAATAGCACTCACACTAATAGTACTTGCTTGATAATACTCACTCGTATAGTGATCCGAGAGAGAAATAGTATAGAGAATAGAGTAGAGAAAGGCAGATCTGTATAGTGATGGAGGAGAAAGGCAGATCCGTATAGTGATGGAGGAGAAAGGCAGATCCGTATAGCGATGGAGGAGAAATAGCAATCAATTAGACACACACTACTTCCTATCTATGCGTTTCCTATATGTTCACGTGATCTACTTAATTCAATAATAGGATAGCCTGTGTTTGTTCACTGGCGATCTATGTTCAAACTCAAGCGACACTTTATTCCTATATAACACAATATTTGGTGGCCTACTGTAAATCCAGGTAAAAAAAATTAAAATAAATAAAAAAGGAAAAATAAAATTAAAAAAAAATTCTTTTTATATAATAAAATTACATTGATTATAAACCAATATAAGTTAACTGGGAAAACACAAATACCTTAAACACCCACGCCCCAAGCCATATTCAATTAATCAAGAATGATTGTGAATTTAGAGTTTCTGATAAACAAGATAACTATTGTTTCCATGAATTTTCTCTTAACTTAAATTTATACCTGTATGGTTATTCTGGGTTTCATTTTCACTGGGGTTATACCGATTAATTGGCTGATAACTGCTTATACCAGCGTAATTGGACATGACTCTTCTCCTGCCACTCCATTAACTGGTTTTCCTACTTGGTCATTCCTGTTTATTAAATCATAGAAATTTAATCCCTGGTTTATGAATCATCAAATATAGACATAGGATGGATTTAAATATTTGCTTATATTTGCTTACTGTTACTTTTTGTTAATTTTTATTGAAAGTAATTAAATTACCAATAATCGAGCAAGCAATTTTCTATGTCATTTGAAAAACTTAATAATATGATAAAAAAATTAAGTTGTTGCAATGCTGTAACCTTTAAATATTTAGAGAATAATTATCACAAAGTTGCTTTCTTTAGAGAAACCTTTTGCTGATACTACTCATCATCATCATCTTGTGGCCTAAGCCGAGATTGAACTCACTACACCTTTCCAGTATTCCTTATCTGTCATAGCTAATACTTTGATTGGTGTAGTTCATAATCTTGTCAATAGCTGAATTCTTGATGCTTCGCTAGGGCTATCAAGAGTTTTTATCGTGACACCATCACTAAATGGATTGCCAACCAAGACTCAGAGAGACTCCCTTCACCCTCATCAAAGATTTGAAGGGATGAATACAGAGACCTGGTGCACCGAATGCCGAATTCAGAGTTGTCCTTCTCCTAGACCAGTTGCCATCCAAGGCTATAGAACCCAGTCTATCCTGCTATTTTACCCATAGCTGGAAGGAGAGGAAGAGGATTCATACCTTTCCCAAGGGTATTAGCACGTAAGTGAATGTAATGGATTTGACTGGAATTCGAATTGCTGATACTACTAAACAGATACAGTCCATCAATTTTGGTTTGGTCCTTTGATAATGTACAGTTTATTAATCATACAGTCCTTTAACTGTTGTGACAAGTTGCAAATATACATTACAAGAGGTCTTTCAAAATATATCCTAATTTATAGAAAATTTTTCAATTTTTGTTGGTTTATATAATTATTTTTATTCGTTTTTAGGATTGACTGAAAACAAAAACATTGAAAATCAAAATCTCACACTTAGAAATTAGTGTTGGTGATAGTAAATTTTAAATGTTTTTGAAGTAATATTTCTATCTTCTGTGGAGATTTTTTTTTATACCACCAGAAATGCATTTAACAAAATGATAGAGAATGAAAGCAAATACAGGACAGGTTAAAATTTTATGAAATATTTATTCCATATAAATAAAATAATGTAGGTGAGGCTGTTGAAAAGATACACTTTTGTTAATAACAGATTCCAAATGTCTGATTAGAGAAGAACACTTCTTGTTAGGATATGTGTCCCTGTGCATTGTTGAAAGAAAAGAGAAAGTTTTTTTATTGAAGCATGGTTTGATAAAGTTTTTTTTTATTTTTTTTTTTTTTTACAATGATATTCACCCTGTACAAGGGCCAAGAACAACTTGAGACATCGGACTACATATAAAGAGGCACAATTTATGGGGATATTAGTGGAAGATGTTAATTAACCCTAGACTTTTACAAGCCAAGATTGTATTGATTGGGAAAGCATCATCTTCAGAGCCAGTTCAACAAAACAACAGATTATGGGAAGAAGCTGCTCAAGTGGAACTTACATCTCAGCAAAATACGAATTGAATGTGGGTGGATCACTACAGGTGTGTGTGTGTGTGTGTGTGTGTGTGTGTGGCATGGTAGGTCTTAGCCGTGAAGCTTATAACTGGTGGAACTAATGAATATAATTCATCTGAACACTTTCCATGGAAATATCAAGAGGCTTACAATATTTTGTCTGTGGGAAAGAGGTTGTAGGGTGGAAAATAATTCATCACCCACAAGGACGTGGATACACTTTTCAGCTTCATTGAAACTGAAAAGTGATGATTGGACAGATCATGCTCATATATGGAGACAGTACTCCATTTTCAGCCCGATTTGGCTTTTGAGAGAATGTTCGTTCATTGTGATAGGCGAAAATTCAGGTGTGGCACCATGCATACCTGACGAGCTGAAAGAAATATTCATAGATATATGATTTGTTTTTTACGGTTTATCAACCATTTAATAATTATTTAGGGCCAAAAAATATTTTGGGTTTTAAGAATAATTCTTTCTTTACGTTCAAGCGATCTGGAAGAAGGAAAAAGAAAACGAAGAAGAAAAAATAATATGAAAACAGGTCATAGGCGAGCACACACATGCTCGGCTGACAGATAACAGGTGTCGAAAAATATCCAGGTCAAGCATCTAACCGAGATCTGGGGAAAATGGAAGTTGTTATCAATTGGTTGAAGAAACGAAGTTTAGGGACAATGAAAATATTGATAAGTAACAAGTGGAAAGTGTGTCATTGGGATGATAGTAAAAGTCTAAGTGGGTGGGGAAGTGTATCTAAGGATATGAAGGCAAACCATTAATACGAAAACCCAGACAATCTCCAGAATTGGAAAAAGCCACACAAGATGATGTCGCTGAAAATTTTTTTTTGAGATAAAGATTTTTATTATCAGACCTTCGGCCGGAGGAAAATGAAATATTTTTATTTCGTTCAAAAAAACGCCAACAGGTCTGAAAATCCCTTTCTTAGGTCATATCCAATTAGTGATAAACTGCTTGACAAATACCACGTGTTAAAAAGCCGAAGGTGTCATCATGAGTCGCTCATGATAAGGGCGATTTAAATTAATATTTTTGTTTTTTAAGCAAGGTGTTTCTTTCCCCAAAACAAAGCCACGGATTGTCCACACCCGACAAAGACGTCATTGGCTAAATAAGATCACATGACACACGAAGGAGGAGGAAAGATACCCGACCAGGACCTTATTGGCCGAGAGCGGTCACATGACGCACGAGGAGAATCGGTCGACGCCCTTGTCAGAATTGGAAGTGTAAGGAGCCGATACGAAGAAGCGGGGAAGCGGGTATACGCCCCTCAGAGGCACAGTAAGGAAGTGGGAGTGAGAGTGAGTTACCGAAAATGGAAAATCCCGAACCAGAAATAAGAAGGGTGGATACGTATTTAGAATTATCGAGAAACCCCTGGCGCCGACAGACCCACCCCAGTTTTGACTGCGTCAATAAAAGCGAAACCCCAACCGACAGAAATCAGTTTGAGTCGTGGACGGCAGGCCAGGTTCGTTTGCCCCTTTGCGGGCAAGAGAGGCCAGTTCGTTTGGCCTAAGTGAAGAAGTTCGTCCGACCCAAGCGAAGTGAAGAAGTTCGTCCGACCCAAGCGAAGTGAAGAAGTTAAGTCGACCAAGCGAAGTGAAGAAGTTCGTCCGACCCAAGCGAAGTGAAGTTAATTCGTCGACCCAAGCGAAGTGAAAGTTCGTCCGACCCAAAGTGAAGAAGTTCGTCCGAAAG
Source organism: Acanthosepion pharaonis (assembly GCA_903632075.3). Classification (NCBI taxonomy): domain Eukaryota; kingdom Metazoa; phylum Mollusca; class Cephalopoda; order Sepiida; family Sepiidae; genus Acanthosepion; species Acanthosepion pharaonis. The sequence goes on along the minus strand of CAHIKZ030002179.1, from coordinate 444,599 downwards.
CGAAGTTCGAAGTTCGTCCGACCCAAGCCGAAGTGAAAGAAGTTCGTCCGACCCAAGCCGAAGTGAAGAAGTTCGTCCGACCCAAGCGAAGTGAAGAAGTTAGTTCACGACCGGCGGAGATGAGTGACCAGTAATTCAGACTCTGAAGAGAAGAAGTTTGAGTTGATCCGCGGACGGCGAAAGAGTTCAGCCGTGGACGACAAGCAGAGATGAGTGCCCAGTGTTGAAACCGCGTCAAGATAGCTGACCAAGATTCACGCACACTTCTGGACTCTTCTTCAACCAAGAACAAGTAGTTTGAAGAGCGACTTAGAATCAGACCACAGAAATAAGTTTTTTTTTCGACTTTCGTCCAAAGACACACCAAAACACAAATTTCTTAGAGAGCAGACAACTGGAAGCCTTAAAGTTGCCTAGTAAAAGCGTTGTGCCACAATCCACAGAACGGGTCGGGAAGTAGACATAGTCCTATGTACCGAGCAATTAGACATAAAAAGTTTGTTACCTTTTTCTTTGATACGTTGGACCTTGTGAGTTTTTATTTTATTTTCTTTTATACATAATTGTGTGTTATCACCCCCGTTAGACTCAACTTGCATTACGGCCCCAACCCCTGTTTGATCTCGTCTGTCTAAGATCAATTCACAACGTGGGTAGGCAGACTGGGGATCAGTGCAGTTACCCTGGTAACCAGGCATTGGAAGCGGGTTGGGAACGACGAGGTTGGTATCAATCTAACCAAAGGGTTAGAACGTCACGTTAGGAGCAGCGGAGGCGAACAGCTGACGCCGCGCAAAAGACGTCACAGTTGGTGCTGTCCGTGACCAGGATATCAGAGCCTGGGGAGCACGTGACGTCACGATTGGCGCCGCGACCGGGATCGAACAACACAGTCGACGCTGCGACCGGGGGACGATGTCACACAGGGTCCACTGTCAAAAAAACTGTTGGAACTACTTGGCATCCTTGACATATTTGGGAAGGATATTAAAATAATCCAGAACCTATACTGGGAGCAAACCACTGGTATATAGATAAAAAATGAATTGTGTGTGTCTTCTTACTGGACTTATTCAACCTATACAGGTTTCTGAGAGAATTAGAAGTCTTACCAGGATTCATTAATGGTGGTCACAATCCTAACATTAAGATATGTAAATGACACTGTTGATAGCAGATATTGAGAGGAAACTTCAAGAACTCCTACAGAAGTTAGTGAAGGAAAGCAAGAAAAAAGGTATAGACATCAAATGCAAGAAGAGAGAATGCATAATTGTTAGTAAAAGGGACAGCCCAACATACAAATTGGGGATACCAAAATCAAACAAGTACAATAATTTACATATCTGGGAAGTATTTTAACAGTTACAACACTGAAATCCTAATGTGTAATGGGATAGCAAAAGACCTCTCAAAAGCTATCTAAAGTATTAAGAAACAGGAAAATATTAGAAACAAAAAAACAAAAAAAACAACAAAAAAAAAAGTACTGAATTGTTACTTAATATCAGTCGTCCTATATGGCAGTGAATACTGGACAATTTCTTCACAAATGAAGAAATTTGAAGCAACAAAAATCTGGTTCTACTGTAATACTGTGTAGCACTGGTAAATAAAAAAAAGAAGCTAAGTTGGAATATGAACTTAGAACAGAATGAAAAAAGGTTAAGTTAAAGTGTAACTTAAAACACAGATCACAAGAGAGGACTGGATTGAATGTGTCTAGAAAAAGACTGCCATCTGGAAAATGTAAGCCCACTGGGGTTGGAGGGAGAAATAGAGTAAATACATATGAAGACAGTCGAGGATTTTGGAAACAAAACAGAGAGGAAAAAAATTAATTAATGACTGTCTACTAAAAATGCCAGTTATGAAAACACCAATTGAGAGATAAAATTTGGTAATTTTAAAGTGAAGACTAATAGAGAAAAATTAATTGATGATTGCTGTCAAAAAATCAGAAGACTGTAAAAACAATTTCAGAGAAATGATTTTACACTTCACCTAAAAGAAATTAAGATATAAAGATTACGGTAAAAGAGAAGCAGCTGGTTAATTTCCAATTATAAAGACAAAACCCCAAACTGGGATAAATGTTCTGATGACAAAATAATAAATATGATTAATGACCAAAAAGGTAAGTCCAACCTATTCACCAACGAAATCTGAAAATCAAATTTGTCAAAATGACAACCGGAGAGAGAGACTTGCCTCAGCCCATTGACATGTAAATGTACGAGGTACAAATAAGAGAAAGAAGTTATCTGGTTGGGTCAGTACCTACAATCATTGCCCATGGAAAGAGGTCTCCCAAATTTGGAAGGATAATTAATTTTCCACAACCAGAGAACTATTGTTGGAAAGCCTGGAAATCCCAAATACCATCAGCACCATGATTAAAAGTTGATATAAGCAAAACACTGAAGTTGGAGTTGCAGATGACAAGAGATGACTATTCTGCTGAATTCCATGTGACTTACTGCTAAAAAGACCTCTTGACATAAGCCTTGTTCCAGACTTAGCTAAACTGAGCAAAGTGTCATGATAGAATTCAAAGTGGGAAGGATTAATATTTTTGTACAAAGAAACCCCATAATAAATTGACCTGAAGAATTTCTGTCTTCTTATAATTTGTCTGCAAAGAACATTGTCTATTTTTTCCTTGTGACACAGCTTCACCAAGGTTTGAACCAGTGCTTTGATTGCTGATGATGACTCAGTCTTTGCTAGCTCTGTGATCAAAAAGCACAATGTGGGGTGGAGCAGGGCACAGACTGAATATCCATCACGGAATGACCAGCGGCGGAATTGACCAAGGATTGACTGATGTGAAGTGTCATACTACAGAAGGATGCCGAGAATAGCATGAACTAAATGTATGAGCAACGATGAAGTTTTAGAAAAAATGGAAATGTTAAGGAACTTATACTTAACATGAGAAAGAGATAGTTGAGATTTCTAGTGTACATAATGAGGAAAGAAATCTTGGAAATTTGATACACACAGGACAGGTTGAAGGCATGTGGGATAGAGGAAAACAATGCATAACCTACATAGCCAATTTGAGTAAATGTATAGCAGACAGGGAAGAGATGACAAAAATTATTAAAAGCTATGAAGGACAGGAATTTAAAAAGAGCCATGGCACATTGAAGAAGTTAGCTGCTGCTGCTACTATATATATCATCTACTGCCAGTCCTGCTGCTATCTTAGCCTAAACACACTTCATTTTATAGTTTTATTTCACTTGTTAGATGGAAATCAATTTATACTTTCTAAGCAAAAAAAATAATGTGGTGATCCCACTTCTTTGATAGCTACTTGAAATGAGTTACACCAGTCATTGTTTTAGTTAATTTGATACATTTTATTACAATAGTCAAACCTAGTTCTCAACAATTTTTATAATTTGCCAAAGAAGAAATGTCTTCATAACATGAAAAATATTTTCCTCAGAGCAGGTAGTTTTCTTATATTCATAATTCTCAACTTTCAAAGATTATAAATTGAAAGTAAATCATTTTCTACGAAAGCAAGTATTTTTAGCATTCAGTGTACATTTCCTGTTTTTATTTGATATGGTTGCTTTAGCAAAAACATAAACAGAAGATATAAGGAAGGAAGATTTTATAAATTTGACTGAAGACAACAGAGGAAATCTCATGTGAAAGATGAAAAATTATTATAAAATGGTGAGAAACTTGAGTCTCTGAATGTTTTGCTATTGTATTTAATCAACCGATTTGATTTTCACTTTGTGAAATAAATATCTTGTAACAAATTTAAAATCAAGTTAACAGTTGAAGTGCAAGGTAGACATTGATTATATTTATTTATTCTCTAAAGAGTCAAGAACCAAAATTTGATTTTTATGAATTTGTAATACCTTAATGTTTTTATGTAGCTTACTCCAAGAATTGCTAGAAACTAAATTTTTTTACTTGTCTCAACCAAAACCTAACATCTATAATTTCAATGTACAAAAATCAGAAAGAAGAAAAAATATAAATAATATTTTTTTTTTATCTATGAAAAGAGTTCAAAATGCTGAATCTTTTTTCTTATTGCTCACAAAAAATAAAATTAACATTAATTCTGACTGGTTATAAAAATTTTGATCCGGTGAAGTTAAATGAAAAAGCCTAAATATTGTATATTGCTAATATTTCCCTATTTAAAACTTTTGGACAGTATTAGCCTCTTCTCTGGGCAAAATTTAACAATCTGACAAGTAGATTGATCTGAAACTCAAGTATATAAAAAGAAAAACATACAATACTTCATAACAAAGGTTGAAATTATTTTGTTCTCTAAAAACATGAACTGTGCTTCCAGTTGGCATGGCAAAGAAAATACAATTACAGACAAAACTCTCAACAATGGACTAATTAGGGGGATGGGGTGGTCCGTTACAGCCGATGAGAAGGGATTTTTTTTTAGTTATAAAACCGCTATAGTAACTACCATTAGTTATGATCATAATGTAAATACTATAAACATATATATGTGTTAAGAAATGGACAAGGTCCAACAATTTATTTATTAAAGACATTTTTATGTTTAACGTTATTTATAGATAAAAGTATTTAAGCAAATGCTCTGTTTATGATAAACAGTATTAAATAACATTTACCGGCCTGAATGTCCGAGAAATTTTCATAGAAAATATGACGTTCTTTGACAGGATTCGAACCTTTGCATCCTATAAAGAACCGTCATTTTCGGACAAAAAGGTTCTTTGTGGCTGAGATGGTTAAAACGTCACTGTTTATGGCATTCGTACAGATTTTGTTTCCTGTCAAACTTTTATCTATAAATAAATGGCGGTAATACATAAAGTTTAAATTTAAATAAATAAATTGTCGGACCTTTAATAATTTCTTAATATATGACGTCATTTGTTTACATTTGATACGCCAGAGCAGTTATGAATGTACGAGATTTCATGGAAGATTGAAGTTTATAAGCAGTAAATTCGACCTTGTCTACCGAAAAGGTTCTTTGTGGCCGAGACGGTTAAGGCACGTCAGCGTAAATGACGGTTCCGTTATAGGATGCAGGTTCGAATCCTGTCAAAGAACGAATATTTTCTATGAAAATTTCTCGGACATTCAGGCCGGTAAATGTTATTTAATACTGTTTATCATAAACAGAGCATTTGCTTAAATACTTGTATCTATAAATAACAACGTTAAACATAAAAATGTCTTTAATAAATATATATGTGTCATAAATAAATATATACTTAATATAGATATATTAATCAAAACAACAAAAATAATAAATTTCTCGCAGCTACTTTCTCACACATGTGCTAATGTATCATACTTTATATACTGTACACCCATCTTTGTTTACAATTGAAAAGCTTGCCACTGACACCATGTGGTCACTCTGAGAACTAATATGACTCGTTCCATTAAGCCCGTAAATTTTGAAATACATCGCTGACGATTTGGAAGCTTTTTTTCCCCTGCAGATTTTTTCTGTTGCATTTGAAGTCCATTGATGAGGGGGTCCGTAGATGGGAGGTTTATCTGTAACATCTTTCCCCCTTTTCAGCTTCCATACTTTAAAATCATTAGATTTGTATGAACAAATGAAAATACTCCAATTGTTCTTGTGCATTTATAATTTTGTTTATTCTATTTAGAGAGAAAACATTTCTCAAGTCATAGTTACAATAGTATTTATAATTTATTCTTGTATTTTTTATTATTTGTAGAAGAGACACGTCAAAATTACTGCTTCAAGTTTTATGCTGGTATTTAAGTCCTACTATAATCTATGACAGTTTTAGAATGACAATGTATTACTTTATTGCTTCTGTGATGTCATCAGTTCTATCTTTGTTTCAGCATATTATCATTGTTGAATGCAGAAATTGATTTTGACTATATCCCTGTTTATATTTTGGTATTTTAACATTCAGTAGGTAAAATAAGTTTTTCTGCCAAGAAAGAGAGCTTTTTTTTTTTCTTTGTTTTCTTTGTTTTTCATCAATAAAGGAATTACAAAATGTATAAGATTTATTGTTATAATGTTGCTGCTTATTTGTGCTGAATGAAAAATGAATGATTTAGTCAGCTAAAAGTTCAGCATGTTAATGGTAGTCCAGCCTCATTGTGACAACTGACTTTGTGCTATGTAATTTACCCCCCCAAAAAAAACACAAAAACAACAAAGAAAGAATAAAGCAACTAATATTTCAAATCCACGTTGAGACAGATTCTGGTCAAGTATCAAAGAATACATACAATCATTACAATAGCTACACTAAAATTTGGAATAGAATATTTTGATGTTTTTGAACTTTGATTTCTGTGTTCTTTGCTCACAATCTATTACTAACTTTTAATCTTCAAAATGTATAAATTACCAATTCTAAAAAACATTTTATTATTGTCTCACAAATTTGTATATTTTCTTATTTTTATAAAAATTAAAACTATTTTCACTGACATGTTTAATATGTTATCATAAACCTTAGAGTATTAAACATAATTTGTTATGTCATACACATTAAAGCAGTAGTTATACTCTTGTCAGTCTTCTTATATGTCTCACGAGATATTTGAATAATTTCTAAGGAGTACATTGTTTATCTTTAATATTTCCTAAACTTGAGAATTTATTCTGTAATTATCTGAAATTTAATGTAAAATTAGCAAACTTGATGCATGTAAAATATGTAGTATTTGTTATTAATATAAATATTTTTTAAAATTTTAACTTAATTTCTTAATAGTCAATATCACAGTGGGCAGGTTTGTAAGTGTTCATGCCAAAAATTAGTTTAGTGGATCTTGATCAAGGCACTAACACATCCACACACACACAAAAGCCTCCAATATTAGTTTTGGTACAATACAGTAGATGCATTATTTTGCTAGTTTTAATTTTAACTGAAACAGATTTGCCCAAAAATATAATCTTTTGTTCGACAAACCAGACTGACTAAATTGGATAAAAGTAGCAATTTTTACTCAACACTTGGCATAAAATGTTAAATATTTCTTTGACTGTGCAATTAATAATTCAAAGATTTTTCCTCAAGTAAGGATTCATTACATCAGCATAACCCTTAAAATCCACCAACCTTACAGAGTGTAGCATGCAGCTGCAGAAATAGCAGTCAGCAAATTCTATTGATCTATAAATACATGCACATGTTTTCTTTGTAATTTCCTCTTCCTACACAACAAAATACTCTTGACTATTCATAACATTATTATTTCATTAATTTAATCTTTGTTCAATAATGTTAACAGAAGCAGATCAATTAAAAAATATGACTTCCTTTAGTCAGGCTCTTTACATAATGAAATATTTACTAAAACTGATCCTCAATGCTGATTCACTTTATACAACACCTACACACATTAACAAGTCATAGTTTAAAGTTTTCTTGAAAATGTGAAAAAAGTTTGATATCTTTTAATTAAAAAACTATTCTATATGTGCTCTTTTTAATCTAAAAACTATTCTGAGAACAGTCTTAGACAAAATGATAGAGGTAGCATTATATCCAGCAGTAATCAACATTTAGGCTTATGATAAAACCATATTGAAAGCACCAGTTCTAATCTGATCATCAAAGATAAGTGAACAATTCTTTCTTTCCATGTGCCTTAATCATGGCTTTCTATTTCCCTCTATCCCTTGCAGCTCTCAACAAGTTCTTTTTGCCACCTCCCCCAGACCATGTTCTGTCATCCATTTGCTTAAGGCCGCTAGGTATGTCATGCATTGTTTTCCCTTGTCTCTCTTTTCCTCTATTTGACCCATGAGTTACTGATTCTCTAGGCCCTCCTTATTATGTGTTTCAGGAACTTTAGCTGCCTCTTCCTGATGTTAAGTATAAGCCTCTTCCTTGTTTGCATCCTCTCTAAGACCTCATTGTTGCTCACACGTTCGGTTCATGATATCCTTAGCATCCTTGTGTAGAACCACATTTCCATCACCTCGAGTCTCTTCTTCATCTTTGAGAAAATTTTCCAGCATTCACTGCCATAAAGGACAGATGCCACGTAACAGCTCAGTATTCTTTAATTATCCTTGTAGATTCTCTCTAGAGTACAAAGCCACATAATATTAATTAAATCATACTTATTATAAAACCCAGGTTGTGTGTGTGTCTGTTCGTTTATATATTGGATCCGATTTCCTACATTTTTCAACCAATTTCAACAAAACTTCACAGGACTACGTAAAATTACCTTCTGGTGGTTCTGACAGTGCCAAAATTTGGAAAAAACACAATTGTTTTTGCATGTAATCAATTTGAAAACATGATTAAGAGGCATCGCTGTTGCGAGAATGAAAGGGGGACAACTCATATCGAGTTATACTTATTATAAAACCCAGGTTGTTTGTGTGTGTGTTCGTTTATATATGGGATCAGATTTCCTACATTTTTCAACCGATTTCAACAAAACTTTCTAAGTGTTTCTTATTGTCTTGCACACTTTTTTCTTTATTTTTACATTCAGAATGCTTTAAAAAATCCATTTACAAGACAATTGTTTATAATAAAATTCTATTCAATCGGTAGACTCATAACAATTGAAAACAATGTTTTTGTTTGAGTTTGACCAATTCGTAAACAAAAAAAAAAAACAAAAAAAAACTAATTAAGACATGCATGTCCGTCAACCTTAAACAATAATCTTTGTCAATTTTATTTTTCAGTCTTTATGATGGTCGATACTTGATCTATCTCTTACTGTTACATCCCTGGGCAACGCCGGGCTCTACTGCTAGTATTAAATAAATATTAATGCCCTCTGCAAAATTATTGCCTTTCAGCCTATTAACCTATTAATAACCACTACAAAATCTGATATAAATTAAAATAAAAATCTTGCATTAATTATAGGTTTTTGTCTATCATCCATTAATATCCACCATTCCAAAAAGGGGATGGCAGGTATTAATTGATTAGCATATTGAGTATGGGTGGTACTAAAGTCAGGAATGTGATAGTACTTTTGAAAATATTTCCTGATACCTCTATTCTGTCTGGAAATACAACTTTTTTCTTCATCTTCACTAAAATATTTTGGGACTTTTAGTGAAACATCACCCATATTTCTAATTGGTTATATTCGCATATCAGAAATGTTTGTGTTATGGGATTGGATCATGCAACTGGAGTACTTAGGACAAACCTTTAAGCAAACAAACTCGGATACAGTTGGGTAGCAAGTAAGCCACCAGACCCATGGTCAGGGGGTTGTGTCCCATTGGTTTTGAAATTTCAGTAAGTATCTGGGTACAAAAATGATGACACCAAATATATTATTTGGTCTGTGTAATGTATCATGTATTTTGTATTTATCTGTAGCTACTACCGATGACAGAACTGATTGCTAGTAGCTGCAGGTGCTATGCTTTATTGTAATGTGATTGGTCTCTATAAATAGTTACAAGGGAATTATCTTCTCAGGATATGAGAATTTTAATGTTCATTATTGATATATAAAATATTTACATTGTTCATAAGCACCAGCATTTATACTTTTATCTTAGTTTGTACTGACTCCAATCATTTGCCATTTGTCTATTGCTCTTTTTTAATATCTGTCTATATTTCTGAGATGAACTATTGTAACTATTTACACTATTTACAACATTGTTTAGTCTCGTCCACATCTTTACTGTCACTTTCATGTTTTGGCCATTGTACACTACAGTCTTCTTCAGGTGATATTTGTTGGAATTTTGATTTGGTTTGGTTTGTTTTATGGTATATCAACCCCAATGGGTTATTTAATGCTGACAAAATTTTCATTGCTGGTAGTATTTCTTTGTCAAAAATCTATTTCTGGTAATAATTTTTTTTTTTTTTTTTTTTCAAAAATTTGTTACTGTAATAGTCTTTTTCAAAAAACTATTGCTGGTAATATTTTTTTCCTCAAAAATGTATAGTTGGTAATAGTTTCTTTCCTTAAAAATTTATTGCTGGAAATAATTTTTTTTACAAAGTAATTCTGTTATTAAAACCTGTTTTTACACTTTCATAGTGTTTTTACCCCAGTTTCGGGGTTAACTATTTGTTGATAGCTGGGACCCTAACAGGTGCTACCACCCTGGGTCAGGGCAGATCTGAGAATACCAGCAATTAAGAGGTGGTTTTGCACTCCTTAAAACCTCCTGATCAGAGGCCTTGCTGTTGGACATAGTTTATCGTCTTACCCAGGATGGTTGTTAGAATTTTGAACCGAACCCTTTATTTAACTATAACTTCTTCATATGTTACATTTAAACTACCACAATGAAAGACTACTCTTTCTATGCTCCCAGAACTGGCATTATTTCTCTTTTGTATCTGATAGGTTTGTTTATAATGTGACCACTTCTTGTTAAAATTATACCAGTTTCTTAGTGTGGCATGATTGAATGTATAGTTGGTAATAGTTTCTTTCCTTAAAAATTTATTGCTGACACAGTTGATTCTTAGTTGAATTTATCAGATATATGCTGATTTTTGTCATTCTCTTTTGAGGAGTGTATGTATTGTCTATTTCTTCTATATGCCTTTTCCTGATGCAGTTGTAACAATGTATGATCTTGGCATGTCACATTTATTAGTGAAAGTTGCTGGTGTTGATGATTTGTTATCTATTTATATTTATATGTGATCACATGGTTTCACTGATACTAGTTTGTTTTTTCCCTTTATATCTGTCATAATATTTCTGCTGTTGCTTTTTACCTTAAGCATGTCTTTTCTGAACTACAGATGGATTTTCTGTATGTGGATAGGGTAAGCAATGCAACATGGATAATAATGTTCTTAGCTAATTAGAAGCTGTGCAGATTTTCCAATTTTATTGATGTATTTCTTAGTTCTAACAATAGGTTTACAGCATTTAATTCCAGTCTTTTCAATAATCTTAAGTCCACATATGCATCTTTTCTCAGGTTTGGTAAAATGTTCAAGTTAATAACTTGAAATATCAAGTATTTTACCTTATTGACAGAGCATTTTGGTTTTAGTAAATTTTCAAGTTGTATGATGTATTGACTGTAACTTTTCAGTTGGACTTTGGTTGTTTGTAGTAGACTGGTGTAAAATGTACTGCATACGTTCTTGAGTTAGCTGGTACAGCAATGTCCAACTTGAAATTAATGGTTGTAATGTCATTTACTAGTGTCTGGTCAGGTGTCACTGCATTTGTTTCTAGTATGATGCCATCTGAAAATAGTAGTATGATGAGTCATCATTTTTCCTGGTGCTTATTTCTGATACACCTTGCTGCTTAGAGTGGCACATGCTGGCAAAATGGTTGGATCTGTGGCATTTTCCACATGTTTTACTGTAATCTAGGCATTTTCTTTTTTTTTTCTGCATTTACCACACAAAATGTAACATTTAGTGCTGGTATTCTGATATTGGGATATTTTTCAATTTGCCTGTTTTTTTAATTTTTTATTTGTCAGTCCTTAGTTTCACATTACTGCTAAAATTGACATTTCTTCCTTTATATTTTTATCTTCGTTTGTGCTGACTCCAATCATTTGCCTATTGCCTTTTTTAATATGTCGATATTTCTGAGATGAGGTATTGTAACTATTTACATTGTTCAGGCTGTTGTCTATACTGTCACATTCACAACATTTTGGCTGTTGTACACTCCGACCTTCTTCAGGTAATATTTGTTGGAATTTTGAACCAAACCCTTTATTTAGTCCATGGATGTAGATTGTTCTAATTCCATGCGCCATGCCTTTGGGTATCTCAGTTTTAGTTAATTTGCCTTGATAACCCTCCAAGTTTTTGTTCTCCCCTCTGAGGCCAGGGATTGAACTCACAACTCTTTGAGTCAAGTCAGTTTTTGAATCAGCCAACCAACACTTTTATCCACTTTTGGGACACTAGTGAGTGAATTTTGAGACTTACAAACCTAATGTTTCAGTAGTCATTTTTTTACTACAGCTCATATTAAAATTTATTTTTTTTATATAATTTTTCATCTCATTTGTTATTGTTGTTTTTCTCTCGCTCTCTGTATTATTGTTTCACATATTGTATTCATGTCTATGCTTGTCCAGCTTCGGAGATTTTTGTAGCCTAGCATATGCTCAGATTCCTAAAGATTTTGTATTTTCTGGTGATGTTTTTTTTCTATTATTTCAACTTCATCCTACAGAGGGCAGTGATCTCCCTTTTCTCTTCATATGTTGTCAACCATTACAGCCTTGTGGTGTTCCTGTAGTCTTATCTTAAAGAGTCAGTATGTTTCTCCTTTATATTTCTTGTCACAGCTGGTGTACACACAATTCTTAGTTGTGGTCTCCTCTGGTGGGGGGGGGGTCTTACACAGAAGAGTTGTCTGCATAGTGTTGAACCACTCCTGAAGATTGTACTAATGTCATAAGAACCAAAGACTTTTTTTTTTGTATCTTTTCTGACAAGCCTTTTATATAAGGTAGGCAAACTGTGGCTGTTTTCTGAGTATATAGTAATATAAATAGTGTAAATAGCTTTTTTAATGTTAGATCCTAGTCACAAAGTAGTGATTCATGAGTATCTTTGTTTAAGATGTCACTTATAATTCTGTCTCTAAGTCTTCATGGAGATTACCAAATTCACAGTCCTTAGCCTTTAGTTTTATATCAGTCAGAAATGAGTCAAATTTTTTAGAACGTAACTGGTTTCTGCTGAAAAATATCTGACATACATATTTTTTTTTCACTTGACAGTATTCCCAGAATTGATTTTTCACACATTGTATTTTGTTCTTGTCATCAGGGTTTTAAATTCAAGTGGGTTGAAAATTTGTTGGACTTGTGGTCCAGCCATGTATACAGGGTATGAGGATAGTTGCCACTTGAATAGTACGCTTAAAATTCATGTAATTGAGGTATCAACGAGGAGAACATTAGAACAACTACCATGAAAATTTATAGAAAAGACAGAAAGAAGTGACATCATGGCAGTGGAAAAGTGACTGAAGATGAGATGCCAGGTCAGGACTGATAACATTACAGATATTTCTTTGGATTTTGTCAAGAATCAAGATATATAGCAGGGGTACCAGACCAGATATGGCAGCAATATTCAATGCACAGATGAATGGTAGATTTATAATGTATAAATGCTGGTTTTTTTTTAGAAACCTATAATTAATGCAAGATTATTATTTTAATTATTTTTCTAATTAGTATCAGATTTTATGGTTTCTTAAGTCTAGGTGAAAGCTGTTAAAAGATCTGCAAAATATTCACTGTGCCCATCCATTCTTTTTTTTACAATATGGAAATAAGATCTTGCTTAATCAGTTTGTTTAAGAAAAGGTTAACTTGTAATTCTGATCCTGAGAATGATTTCCTACCTTGTTTATCATATAACAAATGGCTGCTAACTTCATCTCTTCATCTACAATGATAGGATACTCACATGTGTGAGTGTGAAGTAGATTCCTTAGAAGTAAAGAGATCAGCTCTGGCTGTTGTTATGGTTACTGTTCATACGTCTATTCATTTGCAAAGCCTTAAATTAACATATAGAACATGTTCACATTGCAATGAGTGATTAATTTATTTCCAGGAAGAAATCCAGGTGAATTACTTAACTATTGTATGAACAAGTGTAAATGATTAGATTTTAATGTATAACAAGAACAAACCTCATTTGATTATTTTCTTACACACTTCTGCTATTCAAATACATTTAAAAAAAAAAAAAAAAAAGTCATGATTTCAATTGATTATTGCTGAAACAATTCAAAGTGACAGCAAAGATAGCATTTCAAATATACTGAATGGCCTAAAATGTATTTTTATGCCAAAAGAACACTTGTGTGTTGATTGATTTAAGAATCTTAAAGCCCACCTTTCACAAAGTAGAAAAGCATATACCTGCATCATTAAAATGTAATTAACACAAGATTTTAATAATTGAATTCTAAAAAAGAAACTAAGTTTAGATTCTTTAAATAACAGATTCTACAAATTTCCATTGTAGAACGTGTATATATATATATATATATATATGTGTGTGTGTGTGTGTGAAATGGCTGCCTACTAGATTCTGAGCATACTAGGTTCTCACCTGCTGTGCAGCATCACACTAGTGTACCACAAAATATTGTCATGCCATACATATATGTGTATGTGGGGGGGTAGTAATGGTACAGCATTAGTATTTGAATAAATGAATAAGTATTAAACTTTTTCTTCAATTAATTCTTTTCACTATTCTTTGATTATGTTATTTTAAATACTTTGTTTTAATATTCATTTTTTTTTTTTTAAGTATTTTTATTTTTAATTTAACTAAAATTTTCCTTCATTTGAATAAATGAAAATCAACCTTTTTTCATATAATTGTATTCAACATGTATCATTTTATTTAATAACATTTACCCTTTAAAAATTTTGCTAAGTTTGCCATGATATTTTCATCTGCTCCTAGGTGTGCTGTTGCTTAAAAGGTTGAGAAACATTGTGCTAGAGTGTATAGCTAATGCCTGCTCAAGCACATTTGTGTTTGTTAAACACCCACAGATCCCATCTGGGATTTATACTGCAACTATGCTGAGCAGACCTTACAGTTTCTGGTAGAGAGCATATAATTTGGCATGATTAACAATGAACACAGCCAGGATACTTCAAGCCTTGGTCATGAGGACTTGTGACTTGGTCTTAGTACAACTATTGATGGCTTCTAAATTGTTCTGTTTATAACATTTCACTCACAAGGCTTGTGTCAATTTGTTGTATGGTTTTGGTATACTTTTCAGCAGTGTTGCATGCAGAGATTGCTTCAAGAAGTCACCTCACTGAAAAATCCACCAAATTGTGAGATTTGAACCCAGGTCACATGATTGGAAATTGATGTTCTAACCACTCTGCCACACATATCATGGTGAATGGCAGTTTGATGTGTTAAGAATTCTCAAACTAGTGTACTCCTAAGGGTACATGATCAAATCTCATGCATTCTCAATCCATTTTATAATTAGACATTCTCAAATGGAAAGAGACAATCTGCTTTCTGCATCCCTTCTTTAATTCAGTTGTATATTTCCTCTTCAGGTAAATAGTTGGGGCTGCAGATTCTTAGTGTTCTTAAATAAAATCATATAATTATTCCAGATTTTATTCTAATAAAATCAAGTATAATTATAGTAGATTGTAGCTTACACTTTTTGTGATAGGAATAGTTTTTTCCAACAAGCAAACTACTATAAAACAAAACAAAAATATTAGCTTAAAAACTCTAGTCATGTTCTCATCAGATCCAAACATTCATATGCTTGTCATAACACCAGATCCATTCAGAAAAGTCTAAACTATCAACTCTATTCAACCACTTTCTCAGATCAATAATTAAAAATAGCTTTGAGTGAATGAAGCCTGTAGGTTTTAGCAAGGACCATCTTTCTTTGAACTTTGGGTACTGGCACTACAGAATCATAAACAAAATAGTGTACCCAATAATGGAAACCACATTGTTTTGGGACTTTCAACAACAGCAACAACTAAAATTGATAGCACATATTATAAAGAGAAAATAGCATGAGCAAGATGTTGATGTTGACATTTTACACTATTTGGAATGAAAGATCAAGAAGGAAGTCCCTATCAATACTGGAAAGAGCAATAACAGCTAGTGGACTTGAGAAACTTATTTTCCTTAAAAACTATTTCAGGAAAAAGATTGTATAAATTTTAGCTAACAGTAGCACTAGCTGCTTGGTTAATGAATGTTAAATGTTTCCTTATAAGGAAATGGCTCATATTACCATTTTTGTGTAAAATTTGTTTAGCAAAAGTAGTATTTGACAACATGATACAGGCATAGCAACCATATGCTTAGTGTTGCATTATCTAATTGCATTCTCACCAAAGATTATCCTTCCTTCTTTCCTTACTTAGCCTGAAACTATTCATTGACCAATAAGTAAAGATTCCTATTTTTACTTCAGTGTTTTTGTTTACTCTCCTCTTTTTCTCTCTTTATGATGATTATTTACATTGAATTGAAATGAGGCTTTTTCAATAATAATTCTTTATAGAAACTCTAAAATTTGTTGGATTCAATTCAACCAGTGACCATCACATTATAAATTTTGCTTCTGAATTAATTTTTTTCTTCTTTCTTTCTTCCATCATGTGATTTGACAGTTTCTTGTTCCTAAACAACAATGGTTACCTTGGTTTCCATTTCTCTCTCATTCAACAGCTGCTATGATTTATTTCTTGCCTCTTTTCCTTATTTCTATCAGTGCATTTTTTGTGCTGTCTGCACTATCTAACATGAAAGTGAGTTATCCTGTAATTTTGTTTTGTATACAATTCATCATGAGTTGTCATATCATGTGTACTGCAGCTATAACAGCAATGGTGTGTCTAGGGTAAGATAGCCTGATGGAGGTTATCCTACTTCAGGCTGGTTTGGGAATTCAGAGATTTTGTTCTAGACTGGTTGCTACCTCAGTGCAAGAGAGCCCAGTCAGCACTGCTATTTAACCTATAGCTGGAGGAAGAAGATATATCTTTTCGAATAGTAGTTGTATGAAAGTGAATGGAACAAACTTGGCTGGTATTTAAACTTAGCTCATTGACTTCTCTTTCTGAGTTACTAACCATGATACTACCTGCAAATTCACATTCACACGGTCTAAAAGATGATGCAAGAGTTTATATTGGTTGTCACTGGTTACTTGAGTTTTATAAATGCTATAGTTTAAATTAATCTGCTATGACACATACAGTGTTAAATCATTCTGATTCTTTTTGTATTCTTTTGATAAGGAGAAAATTTAATTTCTTCCTCAAAACTGTCACTTTGCAAAACAGACTTCTGAGGGAATCCTACCTTGATCACCACCATCTTAACCTCTTGATGTCTAGGGTCAGCTGTTATCTATTCTATATATCCTCATAATATGGAGACCTCTTTCTCTTCCCTTTACAGCTTTACAACAATTTTATTCAGTAAACCTCTACCTTGAGT
Organism: Acanthosepion pharaonis; assembly: GCA_903632075.3. Taxonomy (NCBI): domain Eukaryota; kingdom Metazoa; phylum Mollusca; class Cephalopoda; order Sepiida; family Sepiidae; genus Acanthosepion; species Acanthosepion pharaonis. The sequence goes on along the minus strand of CAHIKZ030002179.1, from coordinate 427,629 downwards.
AACTCTTGAGCTTTTATTAGGTAAATAAAAGTATATAAAAAAAAGCTGTCTTTTTGTTCAGTATCTCCCATTTTGATCAGATCTTTTGAATTAACAATATATATTTTTTTTAATTGATCCTTATTTATCTTTAATGACAAACCTGTTTCAATAGAGAGGCATGTTTTTTTTCTGATCCTTGATTGTTATGCCTAGATGTAGTCGCTTTGTTCCATGAAACTAAAAATATTTTTTTTTTAAATATCCTGTTCACCTAAATATAATTCAGCAGTTGCTATTTATGTTTTCTTATTTGTTTACCATGTGATCTTGACATTAAATGATATATGTCACTTGTTAAATCAATGTTTCCTTAGATTATTTTGCTATAGAAAGGTTTCAATTTGTCCAACTTTGCTCCATAAAATCTGTTTGTCCTGATTATTTTTTTTATTCTCAAGTATTTGAAGTTTTTCCAAACTAGCTTTCTCCTGAGTATTCTTCATTGCATTGTTTTGAAAACTGTAACCATAATTATACAGACCATTTTTACATATATATATATATATATATATATATATATATATATATATATATATATAATATCATTGTGCAAAATAATGAAAACAAATGACAAACTTTCATATGTAACATTCAATTCCTTAATTTTCTAATTACCATCAGCTGGTCACAGTGGGTATGTGACTCCCTAAATCCTTTTCCAAATGTAAACCATACAGTCTTGTGTGAATCTAATAGACTGTCTATCTCTGGACAAGGGTGTTTATCTGTCATACAGTTCTTTCCCACATGTACAAATTCCAAACACAGCTGGGTCAGTCACATCTTCACATGTCAGGGCAGATGCTGACATTCAGTGAATCATGGATCCCCACCCTTAGCTCGCTCATCCTTCAGATCCTGAAGAATACTGATTGCAAAGTCTATTCTGGTATGATCTGAGGTCAGTCTGGTATATCTTAAATATTTTTATGCAGTTTTTGGAAAGTAAAAGTTGGGTGTGTTTTATGCCACTAAATACAGTGTTGTAATTTCCTAAATGGCATATTGTGAACAATATTTTATAAAAACCACATATATTAAAGTAGGTACCTCCACTGATTCACTAAAAAATGAGCATAGCATGATGAAAAAATGCTCCAAACTTAATGAAAACAAAGTTTTATCATCAAAATTGTTGTTGTTATTAAGAGGAAAGACCAAAGGATTTTTTGATTATTAAATTATATGTTTTGACCCTTTTAAGAACATTCAAAATTTTGGTTAAAAATCATTTTTCTTGCATAAGTGGGGGGGGGGGGACCAAAGATTAGTTTAGGAAATTTTTAGTTTTATGAAATTTTTAAATTTTTGTTGTAGTGAAAAACATTGATTTAGAAATTCTTGCAAAAATCAAATAATTGTCGGATTTTAATGAAACTTCCGTGACTTATTTACAAATGAAAGAAATTATTTGAGAAATATTTTGTTTTTCAGAAAATCTTGGTAAAATTTTTTTTTTTTTACATGTTATCTCCCTACCTCACTTAATTTTATGAAATTTTGAAAATTAATTTTTGTATCACTTCATGTTTATATTAGTTATATGTAAAATTCCTGGGAGAATTTATATCATCAATTTTCTTTTGTCAAACAGGACCCCAGTTACTGAAAATCTGCTCCAAATCATAAAAAATGCAGTAAAATGGAGACATTATTTAATTAGAAAAGCTTTCAATTGCTTTTAGAAATAAGATATATCATGAACACTACTGTCTTGAAAAAAAACAACTTTTTTTTGATGAATAATGAATTAATTGTTTTCATTTTTTAAAAATTTTAATTAAAATAATATAAAGTTTTAAATATTTTAAATTTTAGTATTAATTTGTACTAGTTAGGTGGCATTGTTATTAAGTAAAAACTATGTTTACTAATCATAAATAGAAAAGTTTGCTGCAATTCAGTGACCCCCAATATTTTATAAAGAATTTTGAAGCTTTTTGTGTGTAGAAGCATGCTGATTTTTGTACTATACATGACATTATCAGAAAATAAGAATAATAACTACGGTAAATTTGAAGTTTTTTTTGTGTGTAGAAGTGTGCTGATTTTTCTAAATATGGATGCCTATACATGACATTATCAGAAAATAAGAACAATAACTACAGTAAATTTGAAGGTTTTTATGTGCATAGACGTGCCGATTTTTGTAAATACATGACACTATCAGAAAAAGAGTGATAACTATAGTAAATTTAAAGCCAAAGTACCTAAAATTCAATAAAACATTAGATTATGGAGAATATTTTCCTAAATTTTTAATATTATTGGGTAGTTAAAAAATGATATAAAAAGGCACTCACATTATATTCAAGTAAATTTTACAGAGATGTCTCCCTCATAGAAAAAAGTTAGATAAATTTCTGTCAGTCAATCTGTTAACATAAATAAACAAATACCTCCATGTTAAAAAATACATTTCTATATTTTAAACTACAGTAAGTAATATTTGTTTCAAATGAGAGTAATTAAACTTTAAGTCAGCTCATCTTTCTCAAATAAAGTTTCAGAAAAGTATATTTTTATAAAGAGATTTACACTGAGCTGACACATGGCTAAAAATGGCTAAAATCAGCAATTTTTAGCAATTTCCCAAAAACAACTTTCAATCAATTTAAATTAGTTTTGAAATACAGCAAAGTATTTTGCTTACTAGAAATATTAAATTTAAATTTTAAATTAAAACTAAAATAAAAAGGTTACAGAAAGATTTTTTTATTTTTAAAAATTTATTCTAAACCTTAGTTATCACATTCTTAGGAGGCACCTATATGAAATCATAATACTGGAGAACATTAACATAATGTAATGTTAGAAGGTACAATATTACAATTTAAAAAATGGAATTTATATGGCATTGTTTGGACATGTATTTTTTGTATTCATATTTAAAACAACTGTCAATATCTGAGTATTTACTGAAAATTATCCATTGTGTTGTTTTTTTTTTAGGAATTTTAATAGGCATGCTGTAGTGGAAAATAAAATAATTTTCAGAAAACATTAACTTGATGATTTGCTTATCTTTCCAACATTCTGCACCATAATTACTATTCATATTATTTTACTTATTTAAAAAAAAAAAAAAAAAAAAAAAAAAAGTTTCACATTTTTCTTATACTTATGGAACCTGTATTCAACAAGTATGAAGAAAGGTAGTTTTCAACAGTTCCTTGAAAAATTGTACATCAATGTTAATTCTTTCATTAGCTGTTCCCCACCCCATTATTTTCATATCACTGAGATCCCCTGAGATGTTGCACTTATAGCAGATAAATAATAGCCAGTATAAGACAAAATGCAATTTTTTTTTTTTACAGGATAATTTATATTTTCATTTTTTTTAAGTTATGTTTTTGCTTTTGAATACACATTTTATTGAAAAGTATTTAACATTAATAATTTTTTTTGTGAAAAATTTTAAAAATTATTTTCATTTCTTCAAATAAATATCTATTTTTGTTCTTTTTATTTTTGTTCAAAGAATTTCTATTTCTGCTGAATGTATTTTCCTGAACTGTAGAGATGAGTTTTCTAATTACTGGTCATATATTTCAAATTATTTGAAAGCTATCTTGAATTATGCTTAAGGCTGATTCAGTTTGCAATTTATTAACAAGTTTATTGTGACCCTTTATGACTAAGACAAAATAATAACTGGGACATAGAATCTGATGACACTATACCAGGGGTGGCCAAACTTGCTAAATGTAAGAGCTAAAGTTCATAGTTTTGAGAGCTGCACTCACTCCACAAGCACATCCAAATCTCTAATGCTCTTGCCCATGATCTCAGTCTTCCGACATTCCTCTGTAGCCATTGCTGACTACAAATTTTTTTAATCCCTTCGCCTCCCACCATTCTTTCCCTCAGAAGTAAAAAAAACAATATCTCACTTAGATTTTAGGATTTAAATTCTTAAATATTTTTACTATGTTTTAATCCAGTTGTCTCATTTCATACCCAGTAAATAATTAGAAAGCTTGAAATTTTTCTTATTTACCTTTTATATTAACTGTGATGAAAAAAGGAGCTCAGATAACTTATTTCTACAAGCCACATAAAGGTCAAAGAGCAGCATGTAGCTCACAAGCTATAGTTTGGTCACCCCTGCACTATGCCAATATGGGAAGTTAGAAAATGATAAACAAGAAAGGGAATGACAGTCTTAACAGCGTAAGATTCATAGTAACACTGTGTTGTTAGCAGACTCAAAAATGAAACAAAAAAAACAAAATAGTCAAAAAAGGCAAGAAGAAAAGGCTATGTATTCCGTCTTACAGTTAATAGTTAGTGTCAGCAAAAAGAACAGCCCAAAATATGAGCTACATATTGGAGCATCAAAATGAAGCAGGTATAGAAACTGAACTATGTGGGTAGTGTAGTAACAGATAATAGAAAATATAACACAGAAATCTGAAGACATATAGTGAAAGATGCCTTCCTGAAACTCAGTAAAGTTTTGAGAGAGAGGAAAATTCCATTACAAACAATGTAAAGTTTGCTGAATTTCTCAGTAATATGTAACAAGTGCTATCACCTGGGGTCAGAGTGGACCTGGGAACAACAGGAATTACGAGATGGTTTTCACACTCCTCAAAACCTCCTGATCAATATTGTCATACTCAGAACGATTATTATTAGTTAAATAATAATTATTAGTTAACTTATTAAGTTATCATTATTATTAAGTAAATAAAACCATATCCAAATTCTTTGCTTATGTAGACATTCTAAATTATTACAAGTAATGTTAATTATTTAAATCTAAAATTAATGTAAAATCATATGTGTAAAGAGTGATGCAAATTCAGATTTTGAAAGAGAACTACATTTTGGATATAAACCTGACCTGCTTTTCTTTTTTTTTTTTTTTCCCCCAAATCATTTTATCCCAAGCAAGGCAATAATACCACTGAGATACAAGGGATTACTGAGTGTTAGAGAATATGAGAAAGAATACTATTAAGGAGACAGAACAATAAAAGAACAATAATTAAGACAGTAGATAATGATTGATACTGCATTTAAATTTTTGAAGATCAAAGTTGACTGGGAAGGAAGAAGTCAGAAGAGAGTTCCACAAATGTAAAGTGCAATAAAAGAAACTGTTGGTGTAACAATTTCTCACACGTCTTTATGAGATAAAAGGTAAAAAGAATTTATTTATTTAAATCTATTTAATTACCAGAGTTTCTTAGTGATTTTGTCTCTAGTCCATCTTTGAATAAACTCAATGGCCAGTGATTTTAGGAAACCTGTCTCCAGCCTGCCTTTGAATTGTCAAACATAAAATTTTATTAATGATTTTAGATAATCATAAAAGTAGAGTCCTTTGAAAAATGAACCACCCATCCAGCTTTTGGGTAGTCTCCTTTTTCCAAACACAAGTGAATGGATAGGGGTAGTAGGACCCCAGCCAGTGTCCATATAATGAGTAGTCAGTTAGGGCAGTCAGTCGGGAAGGGTCCTGCAGTCAGAGAGGCAGTCAGTGATCAGCAGCGAGGGAGGAAGGAACCAGCAGTCAGAGAAGAGTAAAGGACCAGCAATCAGTGTGTCAGCAGTCGGTGAGATGAATGTGAGGCAATGAATATGAGGGTCCTTTTTCCATGGCTGGCAGTTAGTAAGATAGCAGCCCACTTTCTCAAAGCTGAAGGAAGACAATACCGCAGTTGAGAAATTGTGTTGTTGGTATTTCCCAACCAGTGTCTTAAAAAGCATTTGTTGTTATTCTTTGTTGAATTTGATCACAAACAAGGAGACATATCTGTGAACATAGCTAGCTGGGTGTATATACACTTACAACCGACCTTGGGTGTCATCACAGTTGTGCAGTGAGTGACTTGCAGAATGCATCATCACATTAGCATATAACTTACAGTTACATCTAGCCATTTCAACTGTAAAATAATCAAACATTGCCACCAATCTAGTACTGTACTTAAATTGATAAAGTCTAGGTACCATAGAGGAAAGTAATATTTACTTTGTTTTAATACAAAAGTGTGGCACAAGGCCGAAAGAAGGGAGATGCAGGAAGGCTGTCTTCAATCTGTCTTATCTTAAACTTAGCTAGCCATGATTACTGGCCCGAACATTCTACAGTATTTCTTACACCAAAACAACACATTCTTACTTACCATTCTTACTACAACTGCCATAATACATCAAAGTCTCTTTGTAGTCTTAACTAGTTCCAATATGTACAATTTGCCTGGGGGTGTGAGGATAAAATAACATTTAAAATGAAACCCCAATGAATATAGAGAAAAGTTCATCAGAATAATTACCAGGAAACTATAGAAAAAGCACAAGGTGGTGGGAAAGTGACAGAAACCAATATGCGATGTCAGGACCAATAACACTGCAGCTTTTTCATTTTATCAAGAATCTTATCAGAACAATTACCATGTGACTTTAGTATTTCGAGGTTTCACTTGTGAAAGCTTATTAAAATGATGTCTTCTGAATTACAGCTAAAAAAATATACAGTAGATTGCAAAAATATATATGCATCAAACAGCATGTAAAATTGCAAGAGACAAAAAGAAATTTATTGCAAAATAATTTCTTATTTAGAAATCATTTTTTGTGTTTCAAAACTATACACTCCTCACCAAATATCATTCACTAGTTCTTGATTGGTATTTAGTAGAAGCACCTTTTGTCTGATTGATTTCAGTAAATGGATACAAGTATTTTACATTAAGCAGAAACACTTTTGTTATTCTTTTAGTTCCACCAAAATTTGATCATCTGTGATGTATTGCCAATTTAAGCTTTTGCCACGGATTTTCAATGTGATCCAGACATGGGCTTTAACCTTCAGAATTTCTTTTTTTTTTTTTTTATCTGAACTATTCCTGAATATCTTTGTCAGCATGTTTTTAGTATTTATCTTTGGGAAAGGTAAAAGTGGCAAGGTAAGTAGTGTTTTCCAGAGATTTTCATAAAGAATTTGGTAGTAGATGGAATTGTCCATTGTTTTCTTTATATTGAAAAACTCTTGGCCCAAATACAAAGAAACCTCTCAAAACCATGTACTTCATGCTTGACACTGGGGAAATATATTGCTGAATGACAAACCATGCCAATATTTTACAATACACAACATTTTGACTTTTGGCCAAAAATTCTTTGGTTTCATCTAATCACCATACTTCCCAACACGTCTTCTGATGCTAACTTTTGAAAAGGTCAGTTGCACTTGAAAACTTTATTTTTCTACACTTTTCAAAACCATTTTAACTTTTAAAATGTTTTTTTTTTTTTTAATGTGCCCTGGAATTTGTATGAATATATATTTCAACCTTAGTCACTAAAATAGGCATCTTGAGAATAGAAAATATTTTAACAAGACATTTCAGTTTTGTTTTGGTCTTAACAATTTTGTTAGAATGCCTATACCTAAGCAAAGACTGCTTTGGATCAGACTTTCTCCAGTTTCAGATAAATCTAAAGATGTCATAGAATGGCAGTGTGTACTTGACACAGTACTGAGGCCCAAGTTATCAATGCTGGCATACCCCGAGAATTGTTTCTTGGTTCAACTCTCTTTCTACTTTATATAAATGATATGCCTAAGAATATATACTCTGATCTTTTGTAAATATCCATGCTGATGATATATGATCAGTATATATATGGGTGCTGCACCTCCAAAACTTCTAGATGACCAGATTCTGGCAGCTCATCTCTCCTCTGACATAGTTCTAACAGCTCAGTGGAGGAACAGTTGGCTGGTCATATTCAATGACTTGAAAATCAAACTAGTGGCATTCCCTCTTCTCTGGGTCAACCCTGAATTTTCGTCTATCATCATGAACAAGTGTTCTGTCAGGGAGAGTGCCCATTGGGACTTAAGCTCAAGCCAGACCTCAAGTGGAACTCATACATACTATCAAAAGCTAATGATACTGGAAAAATGATCAGTTCTCTGTGCACCTAACTCTCCTGCTATCCGCTACCTTTACAAGAGCCAGATCAAGCTGAAAATGGAATACTGTTGCCATATATTGGAAGAGGCTGCACAGTCTTCCCTTTTCAGTCTTGTGGATGATGAATTCTTTTCCATACTACAACTTCTTTCCCCACAGACAAAATGTTGCAAGCCTCCTGATGCTCTATTTCTATGGAACTATATTCCTTTGTTCCACCAGTTCAAACCTTCTTGCCTAAGAACCACCATGGCATGCATATTGTAATGAATCACCCTCATTCTGTTTGTATTCCATTGATGCGATATAAATTCCACTTGAGCAGCTTCTTCCCATGAACTGCTGCTTTATGGAACTGACTCCCAAGAGGATGCTTCCCCAATCACTACAATTGTAACCTGTTTAAATGTAGGGTTAACTGTTTTCTTCCAAATATATCTCCATAAACTATGCCTCTTAATATGTAACATTTTACCTCAAGTGGCTCTTGAGCCTTGTACGGAGTGAATATTGTTAAAAAAAAACAAAAAACACACAAAGAAGGGAGAGGCAGAAATAACTGAGCAGTAGTAAGTGAGAACTAGACAAGATATCCCTGAACATGGACAGTAGAATGAGAGCAATCTACCCTTGTAGATTAAATAAAATGTTCCCTGAAAGTTACCTTGAGCAACAATCACCTGGTGAAGGCTGGAGAACACAATAGCCGAATTGTTGTGATAGCAAAAGCTAAGATGTGGACAATAATCTGTGTGTATATATAATGTAAATAATAGTAATTTAAAAAGTGCAATAAAAAGCAACTAAAATTGAAAGATGAGAGAAATACTAATAAAAAAATTAATATTAATTGAAGAAATTCAAATAATATTACAGGATGTGTAAAAATGATGAGACAATATGGTTAGAGTTTATTGCTATAAAGAGTTGGCCTTCTTAGGCCAGGTTTTTTCAAACTGTCACTCAGACACTTCAGTCGGTTGTGAGATGAATAAAATGTGTTGCAACAAAAAAGAAAAAAAAAACAAGATACAGATGTGAAAGGAAAGCGCTGAAGTAAAACAATTCTAAATGTTGTACAGCACTCATAAATCATAAGCTTGTATTTTATATATATAGTCTGGTTCTCATTGAGTTTCTGCATCTTGTTCATCAAACTCATTGTGAACTGAGCTGAGTGACATCAGTTCTCTCTCACAAAGAGACTTCACGCCAAAATTTAGCTATGAAGGTGAGAAGATGTGCTGAAAGCCGTTAAGTTGAATAATTCAGTTGCATCTGAAGTTGGGGCTAAAAAGGAATTTCCCAACTCAATGTTGAAGTACTAGTACATTCTTTCTGTGGTAGTAAGATGAAGTGTTCATTTGAAGTCTCAAAATTTTTACTAAGTTGGCTGTTGTTTCAGAAAAATTTAAAAATGGGCTAGTGTTTTTTTGAAATAATAATTTTATATTCATACAAATAGATACATGCAATCCATTATGCGAAGATCATAAGAAAGAAATTGTCGATGCTAAATAAATGAATCTAGTAAACAGAGTTTGTTTTTGATTTATTACATGTAATGGGTCACAGTGCAAAATGTAGTTCTTGCTGTGGGTCTGAGTTAAAAAAAAAGTTTGAAAAACACAGTCTTAGACTAATTAATAAAGCAGTTGCCAGAGAAAGATTGGTCTCTAGGAGGTAAATGATGTCAGTTCAAATCTAGGCCTATTTTTTATTTCCAGTTCATACTGTTTATTAACAATTAAGAGGATGATTTGGAAGTTGCAATAAAAAGCAACTGAAATTAAGATCAAAGAAATAAATTTAAAACTTAAGCAACTGTTTTTTTTAATCTATTTGTTTTTCATTGGGATTTATAATATTACTTTACTGGTACTACAGAATTGCAAAGAACTGTACCAGATAACAAGACCACATCACTTGAGGACATTCAGCAATAGTAACAACTAAAATGAATAGCACATGTAACTCATATTGAAAATAATGACAACCAAAAGTTTGGGAGAGAAGCCCCTATCAATACTGGAAAGAACAATATCAGTTATTGGAATTGAGAAACCTATTTTCCAGAAAAATTGTTTTAATAAAAAGCTTTTTATAAATTCCAATAGAAAATATCACTGGCTACTTGGTCAATGAATGCTGAAGGTTTCCTTATAAGGAAACAGCTAATATTACCACTACCATATTGCTTATTAGCAATTTGAGAAGGATAATCTAAAAAGCAACTGAAATTCAAGGAAATAAAATCATTTTTTTAAAAAATCCGATTTGTTTTGTCTGCAGGACACTGGATTAAATGGATCACTGTCAAATATAGCAATTATTATTATTATTATTGTTGTTAAAGTAATTGCTTAAATGTTCTTTATGTGCCATGTCACCTCATGGCATAGGCGATCATGGCTCTCCACAACTTCTTGTCCCTTATATCTCTTAATTTTTCTATGCTATTTCTCCTGAACTGTTTCACCATCCATTTATTCAAGCTCACTAAGTAATACTAAACATTGTTTTTTTTTTCTCTCTCTTGCCCTCAATGTCCTGAGAGCATAGATTTTCCAAGCCCTCTTTCCTCACTATGTGCCCTAGAAACCTCAGCTGCCTTCTGATGTTAAACATGAGTTTCCTTTTTGTTTCCATTTTCTCTAAAACTTTGTCGCTCGCATGTTCGGAACATGGTATACTCATCCTCCTTCTGTAGAACCATATTTCTGTTTCTTCAAGTCTCTTCTTCATCTTTGAAGAGATTCTTCAGCACTACCTATCATACAGTAGGACAAATATCACGTAACAGTTGAGTACTCTTTTCCTTGTTTCTAGCAAAGTTTTTCTATGTCTTAGAACACTGCTTAAGCTTTTGGAATGCATCTTTGGATATCCCAATACACCTTCAGATTTCATTGTCACACTTTCTATCCTCTGTTAAAACACTACCCAGATATTTAAATTTTGGCACTCCAAGAACCTATACTGGCAGCAAACCACCTGCATACAAAAAAAAATGATCTCAGTAAATATATAGGAGTGTAAGACAAAGATGTGCCTTCTCACCAGACTTATTCAACCTAGGCAATTCTGAGAGAACTAGAAGTCCTACCAGGATTCATTTTTGGCAGCCACAAACTTAACAACATAAGATATGCAGACGTCACAGTGTCGATATCAGACATAGAAGCAAAACTACAAAAACTCCTACAGAAAGTAGTGGAGGAAAGCATCAACTGCAAGAAGACAAAATGCATGGTTGTTAGCAAAAGGCTGAGCCCAAAATATGAATTGCAAATTGGTAATACCAAAATCAAACAAGTGCTTAATGTGGTTGGCCCTGATCTAGCAGCTCTTTTACAGTCGTGCTCTCACAGATGTGCTGTCGCCTCCCTCTGTCTTTTCTACAAATACTTTCACGGTAACTGCTCTGATGAGCTATTTTTGCTAGTTCCCAAACTGCATCAATTTAAACGTGCCACTAGGTCGGCATCTCAGTTTCACCCTTTCACTGTCAAAACGGTTAAATGTAGCCATCTCTTCTACTCCAATAACTTCATGTCTCACACTTCCATCTGTGGAACTCCCTTCCTCTTACTTGCTTCCCTGATAGCTATAATCTCCAACTATTCAAATGCAATGTCAATTAACATCTCCAGATGCCTTGATCCTTTCCTCAACATCTCCAGATTCTCTTTGTCCTTTCCTCTTTCATACTTCTTTACACTTGCTCCCACTCTCTATAAACCTTTGCATGCTAGTGGCACTCCTGCTTACTTGGGATGAAAAGTTAAAAAAAAAAAAAAAAATTGTTAAATACTACAAAATAACAGACTATACAGAATAAATAGTAAAATAAATGTTAGGATTCAAAACTCTCCTAAAAATTTAGAAATATATCCTTTTCTTAAAAAAAAGATGCTAATGATTGGTCATTTATGCCAAAATTCAATATAGTAAACATTTTTAAGCTTTCCAAATGACACTAAAAAACAAGTGATGGATACCAATTAATCTAAAATATAAACAAATGGTCATCATAATAAATAAATAAGATATGTTTTTTAAATGAATAAAATTAATACAATGGATAAAAGCATTGGTTGAAGTAATCCAATTACTTGACCCAAAGAGTTGTGAGTTCAATACCTGGCCACAGTAGAGGTGAATAAAAACTTGGAGAGTTGAGTTACTAAAGGGAAATAACTTAAACTGAGATATCCAGAAAAGGCATGGCATGTGGAACTAGAAAAATCTACCAAAGGGTTTGGTTTGAAATTCCAACTTGTATCACTGGAAGAAGGCCAGAGCATACATCTGTACAAAAATTCATTATTTTATTGTGCCCTGCCTAAAAGCCATTAAAATATGTTCTTAATTTGTTAATTTTGTTTTGCGCCACTAATAGGAAAGCCTAATCATTGTCCTTTCAGAATTTAAGTTCTTCTTATTTAAGTTATTGTTTAAAAATACAATATGGATGAAGGTAGTAATTCTTCACAGGTATTGTTATACAAGTACACCACCAATTTTTTTGGCAACTGATGGTTCAGCACTGCTTTCAATCTACACAAAATTAGGAGCAAATACTTAAAATTAACATGATTACCAGACTAATTCAATTATTTAATTTACATATGATTTACATTTAATAACAGTTTAACATAACTTTCTAACAGTCGTTATTACTCTAGAGATATGAAAGATGTGCAATTAATGGGTCATAGATGTATTAACGAATTGTTATTATAAGATATCAGTTGATCTGGTAAAATTAATAATCTGACATGGTTCAGTGGTGCACTATATTGAATGGTAAATTGCAATGTCTTTATTGGACTATTAAGTCATTTTTGTAATACATTTATGATTAGAGTTTGTACTAATCCACTAACTGCAGATGACAAAAATTTCAGATAGTACATTCGTTGGTTCACAATTATAAATGATGCAACTTTCTGTGCTAGTTAATAGGTAATATTGTTTTGGAAATACATGCTATAAAAAGCCCATTTTTATCAATAAAAAACCAGAATTACTACATATAGAAGTGGGCATCTATATTAATTGTGAAATTCAAGTATGAAAAATAATATTAAATTTGACTTAATATAGCTCAGAGAGAAAATAATGAAATAGCAAAGATGTTAACATTTCACATTACTTCAAACAAAAGAATCCTTCCTCAACACTGGAAAGTGAGGTAACAGTGAACTTGAGAAACCTATTTTCCTGAAAATATGATTTAATAAAAATATTTTATTAATTTTAAATGAAAGTAATGTTGGCTGCTCAGTCAATAAATGCCAAATGTTTTCTCATAAGAAAACAATATTGCAATTACCATCTTGTGAATTTTCATTCATGTCAGTATTCTTGACAAAAAAGGTTCACTTGCCCTTGTTGCAGATTTCAATTAACCCACAATTAAGAAAAAGGTGAGAATGGTTTTTTAAATACAAAAATATAAAATATTTTAATTTCATGTTTTTACAATTAAATTTTTCTCAGTATGTATGAGTGTTAAAGTTTCTTGTTTGTAGTTTGTTTAGACCAAAAAAAAAAAAAAAAAAAAAAAATTTCTTCATGTGTATGTGTGAAAAAGAAGTGGGGGAAAAGAAAGTGAGGAAGAGTGTAAGTGTCATGTAGCTTGATGATGAAGACAGGCGAATAAGTAAGGGAATCTTTGAAGCTTTGTGTATCTTTCCCTTATTGGCCTGTCTGGTCTAAAGGCTTTGCTTAAATACTCTTCAAAGGGATCACAAAGCATGTTTTTTTTTTATTGTCAGCAGGAATGTGACCTGTTAGTTGAAAAGTACTAAATATTTATTTTCAAAGGACTAATTTATTAACTGGAATGGACTAACACTCCTTGCATTCTCTGACCACTGCCCTGATAGCAGCTTTGGATACGGAGGAATCAATCTGTCTCACAAAATACAGAGTCTGTTTTATACTGGGATGTCCGCTTTGGCAATGCACAGATTTTAGTAGATCTGAGTTACGGTCACTCGTTGATGTTGCACAGACATGTTCTACCGGCTCTACTTCTTTCTTAACAGCGTCAAGTCATCTCTGGAGTACCCTTGTTAAATTATCTACCTTGTTCCGATTTGATCTAACCAGCTGTATATCCACTGATAAGTTGTACTCACTCACCAACTTTCCCAGTGTGTCTAGCCGCCTTTGAATGAGCATTTCGCTTGCAGCCTTTGTACGTATCCTGGCCTTCCCCATAAGAGTGTCTACTATCCACTTATTACGCATGCGGAATCTGTGAAAAAATTCAACACTTTTGCATTCCATTGAAGGGCCACAGTTACTCCTTTGATAACAGTGTCCAATTCCGACAGGTTGATATGTTGTGTATCCTTCGCAACCAACATGCGTCTTCCATGACAGTTCCATCTATTTCAAGCGACGCTCCTGTTGCAAGGGAGCTTGCATTGACCCAGGTGTCAAATTCACATACATTAATGCACCATTTACCACGTACGGAGTCGTCATGACGCACCCTGGTGATGACTTTCACTATCATGTCTCTAAGGGGAGCATCATTTGTTTTGCATCCCAGCCAGAAGTGACAGCAATTTGATAAATGCAGTTGCAATGCAGATCCAACCGCCCACAGGAAAATGTCCCACCAGCTTTCCACATAACGAGAACATGCTGAGTTGTGTCATGTGTCTGGGAATGTCTGGGAGCTCACTCACAGCATCCACAATAGCTTTCATGATGACCAGCGCCACACTGAGCCTGAATCCCATTTACGTTAGGCAGTATCTCCACCCATTAAGGATCACCGTCTGAAATGACAGATGGGCGGACCAGAAAACTTGACTTTGCCTGCCTCTGTGATGTGTATGCCGCCCAGCTCCTTAATAATGTCCATCCCAAGGAGCAGGTCAAAACCAAATAGCGTGCTGTCCATGACCAACACACTGACTGTGACCGGGTCACCGTTGTTGATACGGAGTTTGATGTTTCCAACTCCCTGACTTCTGAGAGCCTTTCCATCGGCCATTAGTACGTCCATCTTTTGTCTGCTCCACTGTCGACAAATTGAACCGTTCGTGGGTGACCAAGAGCAGCCCAAATCTACTAAAGTGTTACGCGTTATTCCATAGATGCGCATCTTAATCACAAGGAGTGCCTTTTTCATGCTTGGTGCAGGGAAGAGACCGGTGCTGACGTTGTGTCCCCCATTCTATTTCCCAGACACTTAGAGGCAATGTGACCTACTTTATGGCATTGGAAACATCGTAGATCAAGACATGCCTTTCATGCCAACCTGCTGTGCATTTCTTGGCATTGATAACGGCAGTCCTTGGCAAAATGATTCAGCCCAGAGCACCAATAGCAGGTGACATTGCCATGGTGATGGATGGCTGGGGTCAGATCCTCTTTGACTTCAATTGGTTGAACGATTGTGGCCACTGGTTCATCAGCCTCTTTTTCGTTGAATCATGATAGCACGGGCTCTGTTCAACAATTGGTTGAGCATCATGTCTTCCATTCTGGATGATGCGTGGAGTATCTGCTTAACATGACTGGGCAATCCAGACACGAAGACACAGGTTATCCATTCTTCAGGAAGCGGTGCAATTGGTACAGCGAGCTTCTTTAATTCCACCAAATATATGTCTGCTGTCTGGGCAAGCCACAGATGCTGCGCCTAGAATTGGCCATAGGCCCCGAACTGGTCAGTTCTAAATGTGGTTTGTAGAGCGCACTTTATTTGCTCAATGTCACTTTTCTGTTCTTTGCTCAGCTGCCTATACACAGCAAGGGTGCTGCCTTTCAAGCACAGTGGAAGAATCCGTTCAATTTTCATGATCTCACATAATTAGCAGACCAGTTCCCCAGTTTCGATCCATTCAACCACAAGCTGTCCACTCGTATAACCACTGAATTCAGGGATCAGTTTTATGTTGAACAGTCTTTCTGCCATCTTGCTAGAGACAAAGTAAGCGCCGAAATAGCTTGAAGTTGTAAAGAAAAGCAAATGAAAAAAAAAACTGTCAGCTTATAGTAGCAACAAACTTCTGCAATAGATTTCTTCTGTCTCTCGACTGCAACACTTGTAGGCAAATCCCAGTTCAAATGGTACTTCATCATAACAGGCAACGTAGAAACGGCAAAATGGGGTCACACATCCAACCTTCACTTCTCACCAGCAAAAACGTGTGTTCCACCACCAAGCTCAGAAAATCTAATGCCGCATAAGCGAAAAACAACGGCTTTTGTTCACCAAGAGATCTTTCTGATTGGTCACTCCATTCAGAGGAGGAAAGAACATTAGCATAGATTCTGGTCCTTAAAGTAGTAATTTTTCTTTGGCAGATCGCACACAAAACATGACCTCTTTTTATCTCTTTCACTACACAGCCCAAGAATCAGTGTTAAAGTGAGGTTTCAAAGTTCCACGGAGTGAAGTGTGGAATTCAAAGTTTTTTTTTCAAAATTATCATTGCTGTTTTTTGAGCTGGATCAGAGTTCCCTTTAGTTTTGGGCCAGAGGCCCAATTAACCATCTGCAGGAGCTAGCTTAGAAGTCCACCCAGAGTGCAGCTTTTAAGCTAGTCATTAATAAAGCATTATACATAACTTTGTCATGTTTTAAAGGCTCATGTTATAGGCAAAGAATTAATGTTATCTCATGTTAATTACTCAAAGAATGAATGGAATAAACAGCATTATTTAAGCTCTTGTTATTTAAAAAAAAAAATCCAGAATTTATAAATCATACATGAAAACCTTTAACACTGCTAGATATTGGTTTCAGGCCTCATTTTTGAATTGCCATATTCATAACCTGAAGCTAAGTTCTCATAAACTAGCAACAATAAATATAAAGCAAAGAAAATCTTTGAGTGGAGGTAAATGACAAAAAAAAAAAAAAAAAAAAAAAAAAAAAAAAAAAAAAAGAAGATGAATTTATATTCTATTGATTCCTCAATAGCACCAGTTAAAAGAATTTCTATAGTATTACCATATTCATGAGACATTTACAATACAATGCAGAAAAGAGATCATATCAAAGAATTCAGAAGGTTAACATGGTTGAATTTTTATTTGCAGTTAAATAAAGAATGAGAAAAATGTCCCAGTCTTTGTTGAAGATTACAAGTGAAGATGCAATTTTATGAACAACAACAAAAAAATATCATACTCAGACTTTGTCAGACAAATGCATAATTGAAAATATTTACCAAGATGAATGCTTGCATCTAATAAATATCTAACTAGTCTTAAATTATTTGCTTGCTGCATAAACAGTCCATTTGTAATATTAGCACAAGTGGTAGTAAAAAGAAAAGACAGCAATCTTTAAACTTTGTGCTTGCAAAAAAATTGTTTTTCCCTTGACACTACTATTATTTTATCTACCTTCACACCTTGGCAATGTTTATTGTTTTAAAAAGCAAGGATCAGAATTTGAATAAAATCTAAACATATGAAAGTGAATTTATACATTTTCTCTGTCCTGAGAATTGACAACAAAAATAAAAAATACTATTTACACTATTTACTTATTGTTTATTTACACTATTTACTTATTGTTTATTTACACTATTTACTTATTGTTTATTTACACTATTTACTTATTGTTTATTTACACTATTTACTTATTGTTTATTTACACTATTTACTTATTGTTTATTTACACTATTTACTTATTGTTTATTTACACTATTTACTTATTGTTTATTTACACTATTTACTTATTGTTTATTTACACTATTTACTTATTGTTTATTTACACTATTTACTTATTGTTTATTTACACTATTTACTTATTGTTTATTTACACTATTTACTTATTGTTTTTTTTTACACTATTTACTTATTGTTTATTTACACTATTTACTTATTGTTTATTTACACTATTTTTACTTATTGTTTATTTACACTATTTACTTATTGTTTATTTACACTATTTACTTATTGTTTATTTACACTATTTACTTATTGTTTATTTACACTATTTACTTATTGTTTATTTACACTATTTACTTATTATATTGTTTATTTACACTATTTACTTATTATATTGTTTATTGGAATGGTTGGAAAAACATTGGCTGATTACCAATTGATCCAAACTTTATGAAATGCTAAATAATAAAGATTTCCTTATCATTGGTTCACTTATTTAGTAAATGTTTATAAATTTATGAATAAAAATTTTCATATTTATTTCTTTATAAATTGAGAAATGATAAATATTACATTGCATAAGTTTTAATACAATTGTATTACTTTTTAGAATATTGTAAATATGAAATTATTCTTGTAAATAAACAATTTATAAAATAGTGTTTAATATTTTTGTTGTAAATTCACAAAAACAAAAAAAAAAATTGTATAAATTCACTTTCATCATGTGTTTAGGTTTTATTACAATTCTAATCATTGCTTTTTAAAACAATAAACATTGCCGAGGAATATAAGTAGTTGATAGTGATGTCAATAGAAAAATCAACCTTTTGACATATTATTTTTTTGCAGGCACAAAGGTTAAAGATTACCAAAAAGACAATATCATTGTTGACCAGATATGACCAAAGACATTAGGTGCTATCCACTTCTTTTAATACAAGGTGTCCATTATTGGCTTTGTAGTAAATCCTTTGGTTGTGTTATATGGCAGTGAATGGTGGACAATATCGATAAGACTAAGTAACTGACATGTTGTTTTACAGGACATGTAAGCAATGAGGAAGTTTTATGGAAAATAAAAGCACACTTGTACAGAAAATAAGGAAGAGATGGTTGAAACATGTAATGAGAAAAGAGAATTTGGAGAATTTGGCACTCACAAGACATACTGAAGGCAAGAGTGCAGAGGAGAAACAGTGAGTAACCTCCCTAATGAGTTTGTGTAAATGAATGGCAGAGTGGGGGCTGGGAGAGATGGCTAGGGGACAGCTCAGTTCCTAGGAACTGACAATCCAGACACCAGCACATATGATTTGATTATAGTGGTGAAGGCTTTGTGCAGAACCAACCACATTTTTTGAAGGGTCACAATATCTTCAAATGACCCTCTGCAGGATTTGAATTCAGAATTGTCTTTCGCCTAGACTAGTTGCCATCCAAGTCTATAGAACCTAGTCTGTCCTGCTATTTACCCATAGCTGGAGGGAGAAGAGGATTAATATCTTTCCCAAGGGTATTAGTACGTAAGTGAATGTAATGGATTCAACTGGAATTCAAAATCGGCTCTCCAATTCCTCAATCCAAGCTGCTATCCACTACTCCACCGTGCCTCCTCTAATTATATATCTTCAGGCCATTCTGATTGATATATATATAATTCAGAAAGGCCTGAAGATTTCATTTAAGCATGAAGCAGATTTGGTCTTGACCTCAGTGTCCACTCTTATATTTACACATGCTCTATCCCAGATATTTAGCACACCTTAAAACTATCATATAGATATATTATCATTCAATAAATTAAGAAAAGTTCAACTGACTTATCTAGTTAGCTAACTCAAGAGTTTCATATTGAAATGTTCATTGGTGCCATGTATTGATTTGATAAATGTGAAAGTTAGAATTAGCATTCATTCTATCAGAAAGACTATAAAAATAAAATCAAATAAGTTTAATAGTTTTATTGTTCCATCTGTAGTATTCTTGGCATCCAGCTCTTGCCTCATGTCTCCTCTTCATCTCTGTGGAAGTTGTCTCACATTCATTGCCATGTAGGAGTATTGATACTAAATTAAAACAAAGAAGACTTGTGAACTCACATAATTTTCCTCTTCCTTAATACTTTGTTTATCTTTTGGAAGGCATCTTTCACTGTTGCTTTTGTATTTTAATCCCACATTTTCTATCATTCTGATTTTGAACTCAGATATTCAGTCTCTTGAAAAGTCATCAGAGACTTGGGTATTAGGGGTTTCACGCCAATGCTCTATTTTTGAATTCGATCTTCAAAAAGCATATATGCCTGAGAGTTATTATCTTGAAATAATATTTGAATAGAAATAATATTTATATCATCACAGTACATTTCCTGCCCACCATATCTCGGGAAACAATTATCTGTGACTTAACTGTCAACCATACAATAAACCTTTCTGCACCAAAAAAAGTTTGGTTTTTGGCAATGTACTTATTCAAAGATAGATATATTGATTTTTTTTCTCCTTAGTACATTTGAAAAACAAATCTATTTCACAATGGCCAAAGTATTGCTTTCCACTGCTGTCACCGATCTGACATTAACTTATCAATATGAAACAGTACTAAAAAAATAAACACTAATTTCTGTAAGAAAATGATGTAAACTTATTAGATGAAGTGTTTAATTAAAATATGCTTGTATGAGAAGCTCAGTCATTATAATTGATTTAAGATTAATATTCCAAATTTTGTTTTCTCTCTCTCTCTCTCTGCCCCTGAGTTCTTCTCCAGTTCAAATGACAAAAAGAGAAAATAATGCTATAATCAAGTTTTTTAACTTTCAGTACTATGAAAAACAAAAACTTCCATCAATACGTGAAAGAGCGATAACAGTGAACTTAAGAGTCAGTCAGTTATGTGCCATGCGCGATACACGCTTAGGCAATCATGTATCTTTCGATACATGACTGACAAGACAGATTTTTTCCTGCAGTAGGTTGCCATTTCTTTCTGCAGTAGACCAGTTGCCATCCAAGGCTATAGAACCTGGTCTGTCCTGCTATTTACCCATAGCTGTGGGGGGAGAAGAAGAGGATCAATACCTTTCCCAAGGGTATTAGCGCGTAAGTGAACATATGGATTCAACTGGAATTCAAACTCGGCTCTCTGATTCCTCAATCCGAGCTACTATCCATTACTAAACCATGCCTCCTAAGACTTAACAGTAATTTCCTGAAAAAAATGTTTTAATAAAAAAAGATTTTATAATCTTCAACCAACAGTAAAACTCTGGCCAATAAATGCCAAATGCTTCCTGTATAGAAAGAGTTATTTTTACTATCAACCTTGCTATCTGTTAATTTTTACTTTTTTTTTTTTTGTTTTACTGCTGGCCATTTTTAAGTATTTTTTTCATTGTTTGTGAAGTGATTTTATAATTAGATAAAAAGAAATTAACTGCTAGTGTATACAGCCAAATGATATTCAAGGGACATGGTACATATACAAGAAGAAGATTGTGTTACGCTTAATTAAATATTACGCATTAGTCTTTAAGTTCAAATTACACATCAAAAAAAAATAAATAAATAAAGGGATGAATTTTTCATTTTAAAGTATGTGCTTCCTCTAACATGTGTATACATATTTTTGATGTATGAGGGTCCGACAGATCAGCTCTAAGTACTGAAAAGATGGACTGTATTCATATATGATTTGATTACAGTGATAAATGATTGTGTAGAACCTGGTGCACATAGTGTGCCATAAGCTTTCCAAGAAACACTTTCTACATTTTGAATTCAGAATTGTGCTTCTCCTACACTGATTGCTAAACAAGCCCAGTCTGTCCTACTATTTAACCCATAGCTAGGAGTTGAATAAATGGATTCATACTTCTCCAAAAGATATTTATTTGCTCATAAGTGAATCTAATGAAGTTGAATTTGAACATGGATCTCTCAGTTCTTATTCCAAAACACTATCCATTATACACCCCCCATACACACTATATATATATATATATATATATATATATAAGTTGCGTTGATGTAAGTTTGTGACTCTGGGTTTCACACCCATTTTGTCTGACAATCGCAAGGGGCATTAAACCCAGGTTCACAAATTCACATCAACACAATTAAATGTTAGTCTATAGCTGATATTGAGCACTTTCCAATAAGTACCATATATATATATATATATATATATATATATATATATATATACATACATATATATATATATATATATACATTATATATATATATATATATATTTATATATATATATATATATATATACATTTTATTATATATATATATATATATACATTTTATATATATATATATATACATTTTATATATATATATAGCATACATTTTATATATATATATATTTTATATATATATAGCATACATTTTATATATATATATATATATATGTGTGTGTGTGTGTATTTGCACACGCTCTATCTCTGATATTGAGCACTTTATCCCATAAATATAGCACACCTTAAGACTATATTTCTTCATATATACACACACACACACACATTATATATATAATTTCACTTGCTTACATAAATTAATAATAGAGTTTCTTGAAATGCCATGTTTATCTTGCATTTCTTGAAATGGGTATGATGACTTTTAAAATTAGGCAAAAATATCTTTTTTATCTAACAGTGCTTTTGACATAAAATTTCTAATTTCTTCTTGGCATCTGTAAATGTATATATATGTAAATATATGCACATTTAAAGGTCAATGAAAAAGCCATAAAATTGAAGGTCATATGACACAAGACTTCAACTCAAGCATCAAGTAAATTAAAGCTCATTTCAGATGCAAAAAATGTGTTTAAAAAAACAAAAAAAAAAAAAAACAAAGAAAAAACATGTTTAATCCTGGATCTGTGCATCTCTTACATTCAAAGAGTATGAAAGTTTCTCATTTCAGTGATTCATTTCATTAATTATGCCTTCATAATACTCAATGAAATTTTTCATTTAAATATGATTATTAATATAATTATATGATTAACTCTTAACCTAAAAACTGGAGTCATGTTCTTAAATAGCGTTGTCAGATTGAGACTTTCATATAGATGTCATACATGGCATCAAACTCATTCCAAAATAAAGGGTGTTTCATTAAGACGGATTATATATAAGGGTGGTTCATTAAGAGGGATCAAAGTCAGCAATAAATAAATCAGTGTTATTGGTGAAAATTTATTTCTCTATTAGATCATGTTATTTAAGTCATGGAAATTATGTGTGAAAAATAATATCACCCAAATGTCTGCCAAATTTGAAAGAAACAGAAAAAAAAAATCAGACGCTTAAACTTAATTCACATTTAAAATCAGTCCAAGTTATTGGAACACCCTTTATTTAAACTGTCAGCTGTATATAACCACTTTCTCAGATCAATGGTTAAAAATGACCTTGAGTGAGTGAAGCATGTAGGTTTCAGCAAGGACCATCCTTCTTTGAATTTTATAGGCTACAGTTTATTGGATTACTGCCCCCTGATGATAATCACAGGTGGTGAGATTTTGAATTACCTCCTCCTGATGATAATTAAAGGCAACACAAGATTTGAACGTATCCATCTTTTTCTCTGTGTCTTTTCATAGCAAAAAGACATATTCTTTTTGCTCCTACCAACACGTAAGTGCCTCAACTACAGACACTGAAGGTTGCTTTGAACTCTTCGCATTTAATCTCTCTTTTTGTAAAATGTTCTATCAATGTATTTGTTAATATTTATTTATTTAAATTCTATACTTATTTTTCCCTGAACTCACATGAATCTGCCAAAATTGTTTGCAGGTCAAATGTACCAGGGCATAAAAATCTCACCAAAAGAGTTGATACCCACA
Source organism: Acanthosepion pharaonis (assembly GCA_903632075.3). NCBI lineage: Eukaryota > Metazoa > Mollusca > Cephalopoda > Sepiida > Sepiidae > Acanthosepion > Acanthosepion pharaonis. The sequence goes on along the minus strand of CAHIKZ030002179.1, from coordinate 404,129 downwards.
ACTTATAGCATCACTAAAAGAACTGCACCAAATAAAAAACATTTTTTGGTCACTGGGATCCTGAGTTAAAAGAAAATTGACGATTTAAATTCTCAAAGAGTTCTGTATATAAGTAAGAGAATAATAAAGCTGTACAAAAATTAATTTCTCAAAATTTCATAAAATTAAATAAGTGGAGGAGTAACAGATGTAAAAAAAAAAAAAAAAAAAAAAAAAAATTAAGAGTCCTTAAAGTTTCATTAAAATCCAACATTTTTTGATTTCTGAAGGAATTTCCAAATCAATGTTTTTCACTGCAAAATAGATGCTAAAATTTCCGATACTAATTTCTGGTCCTCCCAAAACAAGATTTTTTTAACCAAAATTTTGAATGTTCTAAAAAGGATTAAAAATATAATTTGATAATCTAAAAATACTTTGGTCTTTCCTTTTTAATAATAACAAAAACAAAAAAATTTTGATGAAAAAAAAAAAAAAAAAAACTTTATTTTTATTAATTTGGGGGTATTTTTTCATCATGGCATGCTAATTCTTTTGCAAATCACTGGAGGGACCTATATTTATATTATGAACAGGATGCCCCTTTTAAAATCATAAAAAAAAAATCAATATACTTTGATTTTGAAAAATACTCTGGCTTGAGGTAGGTCCAATAAATTTTAATCTATAAAATTTATTTAAGAAAAAAAATTCCATTCAATTTTTTAATGAGCAGACCAGTCAAGGTAGTGTCAATAATTGAAATATTGATTTTATCAAGTGGTCAAGAACTTTTCAACACTCTCTACATACAAGAGAAAGAAAGATAAAAAAAAAAGTTAGTGTGCCCAAGTGTCTAAAAAAGTCATACATATTTGGGAATTTTAAGCATATAGAATAAATTTGTGTGGAAATGTGCCTATTGATTTACTTATAAAAATTTGCCTTCTTGTGAATGAATACTTTTCGAGGCTGTATACTGGCTTTTGATCAATTTTCTTTCACATCAATTCTTTCATGTTGGCATTTATTCATATTCTTAGAAAGGCACTTAGCAATCATATTCTTTCAAGTAGTCAGATTTTTTTTTCTAACTTTCAACTCTCACTTTTTCTATTTCTGATGCCAATCATAGAAAACTCTTCCTCACTTCACTGTGCTTCTTCCACATTGATTTTCACTCCCTTTTTTTGATAAGTCAAACCTCATATATCTCCCAGGTGTTCCCCACCCCCTGTCACTATTCAAACAAAACCTTTTACTATACTTCTGCCCTGTGGAGCTGTTCAACTCAAATTTAGTGAATTTTATAATCTTTACCATCAGTGTAAAATAAAATAAAAAAATGCAGAAATTATGAAATATTGTTTTATTTAAGCTTGTTTAATGACAAAATTTCATGATAACAACTATCTTGTGAATATTGGGGCTGATTGTCAAGAATGTTTCTCAGCTAATTAATATAATCCCCATATCAGTTCCTGGCCCAAAACCAAGAAAACCCTTAAAAAAAAGAAAAAAAAAAAAAACTCAATAAGTCAGATTATATTGAATCAATTACTAGGTCTGTTAGGAAAGTTTCTTTACTGCATCATGCTAGACAATTCTTCTCACCAGAATCTATCTTATACATTTATAAGTTGTCTATCATTCAGCCATACATTGAATATTGCTGCCGTATCTGGTCTAGTGCTTCTGCTATGCATTTAGTTGTTCTTGATAAAAAAAGAATCTGGAATGTTATCAGTCCTGACTTAGTATCTTCATTTCAATTTCTTTTCCACTGCCTTTCTCTAAATATTTTCAAGGTAATTGTTCTGATGAACTTTCCTCTTTGGTAACTTAACTTTACAAAATTAAATGCAAGGTCTCACCATTTTACAGTTGAAATGGCTAAATGAAACCCTAAGTTCCGAGTTAACAGTTTCTTCTCTTGCACTTCTCACTTGTGGAATTGTTCCAACTTTTGCTTTCCAGCCAACTTTGATCTTAATTAAATGATTTTAAAAAATGATTATATAAAGTAGGTTAGACTGAGAACATTTCAACATTCCCTATATATACAATGTGTGTGTATATTTTTTTTTTTTTTTAAGCGTTTCACCCCAAGCAAGGTGGGAAGCCACTAGGACACAAGGGGTTACAGAAAATTTGGAGCAAGATCAGATAGGAGTGATAGAAGAAAGGATGAGGAGAAGGGTAGTGGATAGATCAAGGTGACTGGAGATGTCAATTGACATTACATTTGAATAGCTGGAGATTATAGCTCTCAGGGAAACTGGAATAGGGAAGGGAGTTCCACAGGCGAGAGGTGCGAGACATGAAGCTATTGGAGTAGAAGAGACGGCTACATTTAGGAGTTTTGACAGTGAAGGGGTGAGAGCGAAATGTCAGCCTCGTCGGGCGCTTGAACTCATGAAGTCTGGGAACCAGTGAATGCAGCTCCTCGGAGCAATTGCCATGAAAGTATTTGTAAAACAGACAGAGAGAGGCGACGGCGCATCTGTGAGAAAGTGACTGTAGACGAGATGCCAGATCATGGCCAATTATATTGCATATCTGCCTCTGGAGCCTATCAAGAACCCCGAGGCAAACAGAAGGGGCTCCAGAGCATATATGGCAGCAATACTCCATGCAAGGGCAAATTGTATATGTGTAGGATGATTTTTTTTTAAAAAAAAAAATTGGTACACACATATACTACATTCTACTCTTTGGTTGAGGGTTATGGAGTACTACATAGATAATCTGATGCTGAACAGAATTACCAATCCATACATAAATGTACCATTTTGTTAATGAATGCAGTGCCAGTAATAATATTTCTCATATAATTAAAATGTATTTCACATTATTTTTCCCCTTCATATATAAATCTCACAAATTTAGTGAATTTTAAAATTTTTATTCATAATGTAAAATAAAATTCAAAATAAGGAATATCATTGAAGCTAAGGTCACATCATGAAAAAAACAATTAGCAATTATATAAACATCTGCATGATCATTTCTATTCAGAAGTCTTGTTAGTCAAGAAAACCCCTATTTTTTATGGAAAGGAATTCACCTAACTACTAAATCAGTCATCACATTTCCAGCTACATGCTGCCTATATTTATAGTAGCAGCAATAGCATTAGTTTTTGTAAATTTGTGTTTGCTAATATCACAAAATTCTCCCTGCCTACAAGACCTGAAAATACTCAGCTTCATTCATAATCTCCTAAGTATCACAGTTTATACTAAATGTAGATTGAATGAAATGAGGTGGTGGTAGTAGTAGTAGTAGTAGTATCAGATTTTCTGGAAAAGGTAGTTCAAGTGTTGAGTTCTCAGGCATTTCTGTCAGTTCACTCACTGAATGTACATTGTTAGTCTCAAGGGATCCTGCTCTGACTTTGTTAACTTATAATCTCTTCAGTCTTAACTTGTTTTTTTTTTATATATTTTATTTTGTTTTAATCACTTCAGTTTCACCTGCTTTATTTTAATGCAGAAACTTAAAATTAAATATATTTCTTGGTTTGAATTCTTTTGTTTCAGGATCAATAGAAAAAAATATATACAAAATGACAAATCTGTCTATATTTCTGAGATGAGGTATTATGTACATTATTTACGTTATTTGGACTACTGTCCTCATCTTTGTCACCATATTTATTACAACGTTTCGGCCCTTGTATGCTCTAGCCTTCTTCCATGTGCCATGTTTAAACATGGCACATGGAAGAAGGCCAGAGCGTGGAACTAAAACAGTCTACCCCAGTGAGCGAAATAAAGGGTTCAGTTCGACATTCCAACCACCTGAAGAAGGTGGGAGCGTACAACAGCCGAAACGTAATAAATATGGTGACAAAGATGAGGACAGTAGTCCGAATAATGTAAATAATGAAAATAACAAATAGCCACCATATTTGATGGCAAATAAGCCCTATGTCTTTTTTTCTTTCAAATAGTAGAATTTTCTAAATTTGTAATAAATTCACATTTTACATTTTTAAAAATGTAGAAAGAGAAATTCCTGCTCTTTGTAAATGCATTGAGATATTCACAACACATTGTTCATAGCAGACACAAAGTTCCTACAGAATGTAGCAAAGGAAAGCAAGAAGAGAGGACTAAGCATGAATTAGAAGAAGACAGAATCCATGGTTATCAGCAAAAAGATAGGCCTAAAATACAAATTGGGAATACTAATGTTATAAAATAAAATAAGACATATCTCGGCTGATTTGCAGGCAAATAAACTAACATACTCAAGAGTGAGAGCCGGATGTGAACAGGACAAGGCCCCATCACAAAATGACCATTTTACGTTAACTTACGCATTTCCCCGACCTTTGAGTTCGGTCGAAAAATAAAATAATATTTTAAAGTGTTTCTATTTTTCGACCAATAAAAATGCTTCCCTCCTAATTATACTTGCGTCGTTTTACGAGCCTGTCAAGCTATAAAAAAACTCCATAAAAGGGGTCACAAGGAAGTGCAATGGCAGTCAACAGGAGGCCAGGGAAGAGACCTGTCATGGTTAGGCTGAGTGGTCAGTAGCAGCCAGCAGCAGTAGCGCCACGCCAACCAGCGAGAACTACTATGAGAGATCAACCCAGATCTTCGCTGGCCTATGAACTATACCACAAGGTAGCTGTCCCAAACCCACACGTTCCTATTGAATTAAATCACATAAATCTATTTCTGCTGTTATCGTATTTCTTTCTTGCAACCATACGCTTGTCTATAACACTAAAATCAAACAAGTACAAAAATTTAAATATCTGGAAGTGTTCTAACAGAGATCCAAAGATGTATTGGAATAGCCAAAGATACATTTCAAAAGTTAAGCAGTGTATTAAGAAACAGAAAAATTATGTTAGAAACAAAGAAAAGAGTATTAAAATGTTACATATTTGTCCTTCTGTATGGCAGTCAATGCTGGAGAGTCTCCTCAAAGATGAAGAAGAGACTTGAAGCAACAGAAATGTGGTTCTACAGTGAGATGCTGAGGATACCATGGACCAAACATGTGCAACAACAAGAATTTGGAGAAAATGGAAACAAAAAGAAAACTTATACTTAACATCAGGAAGAGGCAGTTGAAGTTTCTGTAGCACATAATGAGGAAGGAGGGCTTGGAAAATCTGATACTCACAGGACAGATTGAGGAAAAGAGGGACAGGAGAAAGCAGTATGCAACATACTGGATGAGCTTGTGTGAATGGATGGTAAAACAGGGTTTGGGAGAAATAACAAAACTTATTAAGAGCTACAAAGGACAGGAAGAGGCCATAATCGCCTATGTCCTGAAAGGGACACAGCACATAAAAGAATAATAATAATAATAATAGATTCGCAAAAAGAAATTTTTCAAGAACTTGGTTAAACAGGGAACATAGATGAAGTGCTAGTAACATTCACTATTACTAGTAAAGTTCTTTTTGTTTGTTTTTTTTTTTACTTTCTTGCTTAGGTCTAAGCTTTTGCAACAAGTCTTGTACAATCAAATCTAAAAACTACAAGAAAACTGAAAACTACTGAAAAATTCTTGATTAGATCCACTTCTCAAAATCAGATGTATGGTCATTTGGCATTATTTAAGTTGATATGTCATCTTTCTGCTTAGCTAGTTCCAGTACAGGCTCAATTAGCAGTTTGCCTCAAGGGGCTAAATATCTCAGTGATACAGTTATCTATCACTTGTCCTCAAGATGGATTTGAGCATATTTCAGGTCAGTTTCATGTAGTTGTCGCATTAATTTAAGATTCAAATTTATTCTGGCATATATGCCATGTCATTAAAATTGTTTAGGGTTCTCCTTAGGTAGTCTTCATGCTATAAAGAGTCTATGAGAACACAGTTTTCTGCATTGTAACAGAAAATGTGGCAGATAAATTTGAAGGATCATTGGAATAGTGAAAGATGCTTTTCAAAAGACTAAACAAAATATTAAGTAAAAGGAAAATTTTGTTGGAAACAAAGAAAAAAATTGCAGAACTTTTATGTAATATCAATCTTCCTATATTGCAGTAAATGCTGAATAAGCTTCTACAGAAGGATGCTGAGAATATCATGAATGGAACATACAGGCAATGTAGAAATCTTTAAAAAATGTGGGGGGCAGATAGAATCAGAAAGAGAGTTGAAATTTCTGGGAAACATAACGAGGAAAGAAGGCTTGGAGAATTTGATGCTTACAGGAAATTGAAGTCAAAATGGACAGAGAGAAACACTGAGTAACATACCTAACAAGCTTGTGTAAATGGATGGCAGAAAAACAACTGGTGGTGATAGTAAAGGGATAAACATTGCTTAGAGCTACAAAAGATAGGGAGTTATGGAGAGCCACGATTTCCAACTTCCTGAAGGGACATTAAACATAAAAGTCTATAAACTTTTGGTTCTGAAGGCCAATAATATTGTTTTTCAGATTATGCTAGTATGTTTCTATACTTGGCTATTTTCTTGTGGATAACAGTTGAATAACTGCTTGCTATGACGCATTCACATCAATATTCAGTTCTTTAGACAAAAATCCCTGGCCTCAATTGGAATGAATATATACAAGCATCCAAAAATGCAAAATAATTGATGAAGACTATCAATGACTGTATATGATGTCCTATCATTATATAGAAAGATCAAAACAAAAAAAAAACACTGTATTCATCAATTATAATTAACATGTATTGATTTCTACTTGATGTTGGCAAAGGGTCCTTAAAAATCAATATTCAGTCTTTTAAAATATTGTGTTGCTTTATTTGCATGACTGATTTTGTTAAGCAGTGGGGGGGGGAGATTTCAAATCATGGCTTCATTTCAACACACACACGACATGTTTTTGTTATCCTTTTGGTTTCCTCATCTGAGAGGGACAAATTTTTACTTTTTGTGTAATGAACCATGCACATTCTTTTGGCTGGGATGATGAATCATCTACCTCTGCTGATATGTTAGACTTCGCAGGTGAACAGAGAATTCTATAAAATCTATCATTAGCACAATTTCTTTTTTTTGGGGGGTGATGAAACATTTAAGAATAACAAAGTTGTGTTTTTGATTTTTCCTGTTTGTTTCTGAAACACAATTCATTTTTTTTATCAGTGAATAGAAAGTGGTGTAAGACAAGGATGAGTCTTCTCTCCAGATTTATTTAAACTCTATAGTAAGACTATCATAAGGGAACTGGAGATCCTATCAGGATTTATTATCAGTGGGTATAATCTTAATATAAGATATGCAAATGACACTGGTAGGTGTGTTAACATATGATAGAAAATGTGACATCAAAATGCAAAGGCATATTGGAATAGCAAAATATATCTTCCAAAATCAAAAGAAAGTATTAAGAAACTGGACAATTAAACATTTATGGAAGGATGTTAGAATAATGCTGAATTCATAGTGGAAACAGTTTGAATATATATAGAAAATAAATTGAGTCAATACTTAATAGAAAGGGACATAAGACAGATGTGTCCTCTCACCAGATCTATTCAACTTTTATGGCTAGGCTATCATAAAGGAGCTGGAGATCCTACCAGGATTTATTATCAGTGGGTATAATCTTAAGAATATGAAATACACAGATGGCATTGCATTAATGATAGAGAAGGAAAGCTACAGGGTCTCCTAGACAAGTTAATAAAAGAAAGCAGAAACAAAGGACTAACCATCAATTGTAAGAAAACTGAATATACGGTTTTAAGCAAGAGAAAAAGCCATCAAAGACATCAAAATCAAACAAGTACAGAATTTTAAATATCTGGAAAGTGTTTTAACAGTGAATAGAAAATTCAATGCCAAAATCCGAAAATTTATTGAATGAGCAAAAGAGTCATTCCAAAAGCAAAGTGCTGAGAAACAGAAAAACTTCATTAGAAACAAAGAAAAGAGGGCTGGATTGTGATATCCATCCTCTTATATAGTAATGAATGCTAGACAATCTTCTCACAGATGAAGAAAAAACTGGAGGTATGTTAACATATCATGGAAAATATAAAATCAAAATCCAAAGGCATATTGGAATGGCAAAATATGCCTTCCAAAATCAAAAGAAAGTATTAAGAAACTGGAAAATTAAAATTGTAGACATCAAAATCAAACAAGTACAGAAGTTTAAATATCTGGGAAGTGTTTTAACAGCAGATGGAAAATGCAACACTGAAATTCGAACATGTATTGGAAAAGCGAAAGATGTCTTCCAAAACCTAAGCAAAGTGCTGAGAAACAAAAACTTCATTAAAAACAAAGAAAAATGAGTGCCGAATTGTGATATCCATCCTCATATATGGTGGTGAATGCTGGAAAATCTCTTCATGGGTGAAGAGAAAATTGGAGGCAACAGAAATATGTTCTACAGAAGGATACTGAGAATTCAATGGATGGATTGAGTAAGTAATGAGAAAGTCTTAAAGTAAATGGCAACAAAAATAACACTTATGTTCAGAATCAGGAAGAGATAGCTGAAATTCCTTGGAAACATAATTAGAAGGAGGACTTGGAAAACTTAACACTCATAAGGCATTTGAGGGCAAAAGAGATATGGAAGGCCACAAGCCACCTGACTTGATTAGTTTGTGTTAATGGATGGTGGAACAGAACTCAAGAGCCTTAAAGAGAGAAAAATTGTTACGGGTCACAACAGATAGGAAAATTTGGAAAGCCATGATTTTTCTATATTCTGAAGGAGCATGGCATATAGCAGAAGGAAAAGAAGAATCAATTGTAAATGCTTACCTAAAAGCAAATGTCTCCATCAATACAAGTTTATGACATTTATTTATATATCCTTTCCTTTAGCAGAAAGTATAATCCATTTGTTAAAAAATATAACTAACATACTATTTTGACCAAGTGCATCAGTAAAAGCATGGCTTGTGGTCTTGGAAACAAATGGGAAATTGTCATTAATCACTGAAACTAATGTGTTTAGCAGTATCTTGTTTAAGACTCTGAAAGATTTCTATCACAAAATTCCCAAGAGAGAACATCCGAGACACTACTAATGGAAGGATATTTTGTGAGAATTGTTCTACCCACTTTGAATAAAGCAAAAAATTTCCAATGATTCTTTACAATGAAGATCTACTGGAACCAGCAATTTAAGAAGCCACTGTAAGTGCTCAGGATAAGTCTTAGTAATGCCATCAGTATTCGAATAATCTAGAACTCTGACAGACACTTAGATATGTCTAAGTACATTTGACTGTCTAATTAAGAAGCTTACTGACCTGCATGTATCTCTGCAAAATTTTCTGAGATTCTCATGATGATACAGTTGACTGAATAATAACTTCTACTCATAATTGTTTTAATTTTGAATCTTTAACAAATATCAGACTGAGTATTGTCTCAATTTTAGAACTCCTAGCCTACAGTTAATAGAGACTGTTGAATAGGGCAGAATTTTGGGCAATTATGGTGCTTAAAAAGTATTTACATCAGAATTCTGGTTCTGAATATTCTACCCAATTATAACAGCAGCACTTAGATCATTTCATACAGTCATCTGCACTTTCCAGCAATCATTCAAAGTTCCAAAATATTTACTATATAATAAGCAATAACTGGAGATTGTAATCTTGTAGGAACCATTATGAGGATATTGTTAAACGGAAAAAATTCCATTTGTTTTTCTTCACCATGTGGATTATGAAACAGAGCATAAGCTAAAACAATTTTTGAGGGGGAAGTATGTAATTTAGTTTGGCTCTTCAGCTTTGGTTGGTAGCCAGTCTAGGAAAAGAACAACTATGAATTCAAAACCTGTCAGGTATGAGGCTAGCCACTCCATCCTGTAAAAACTACAGCAGTAACATCTAGCTTGTTGAAAACTGTGATCCCAGAGTCATCTGGAATCTATAATGAGATAGAATTAGTAGTATGAATAAGAGATGTTCTGATCATGGTTTTCAGATTTACAAACTCAGGCATGTTGTCCTGCTTTGTTTTAAAAGTTATATCTAGTTTCTTTGTCCAAAAAACTACTTCTACGATATTTTGTTAAACCACACACTTTTGAAGAAAAAAAATTCAGGCCTTAAAATGACTGTATTTGCTTTATCAGTTTGACTCTAGCTGGTTGTTTGTTGATTTGGGCAGGAGTCACGGAGGATACTCTAGTGTTTAAAGCATAGTTAGGTATAGTGATTTCAATTGCTTCTATATACTATTTCTAAGCAAGAATTTATTCTCCAAAAAGGTACTACTATATCAATTTATGAAGCATTCTCTAATGTAAACATTCACAAAAAATTGCAATTTTGGAAAAAGAATTTCAAATTTTGTAAATACTGGTTTGAGAATTTTGCTTGGCCATTTTATCCCAATTGTAAATAAGATACATACAAACGTTTTGTTCTTTAACTTTATAGATTATTTGTAGAGTTTCTGCTGTTGTCTCATAAGTGTCTGAATCTAACAATTGATTCAATACAGCCAGAGAAACAAAATTTATCAATACTAGAAATAACTGAAAATTTCAAGGTTTTCCTATTTGATAAATCTTAATCCTTAAGTTAATGATTGAATAAGCTCAAGTAAAGTTACATGACTATAAAATATCCATGAAAATTCTTATTGCATCATTATATATTTGAGGTTAACAACTTTAACAAAATATTGAAATAACAATCATAAATATGAATGCAGATAATTATTTAAGTAAGAAAATTTAAACTGACGAGTGTTATCACCTCCTCTATTTTCCTTTACCTCATTAAACCCAATCAGTGTCTTTCATGTGTTTTTTTTTCTGTCTTTCCTTGTGGTCAAAACAGAATAATAATGAGGTATTTATTAGCAGGGAATAACATATTGCTAACTAAGGAACAAACAAAATTATATGATGATATGTTTAACTTGTCAAATGTCCCAGGTTTTAATGCTATTAAGAAATTTGTAAATAATTTATATCAGTGATTCCATTAATTGGTCAAATCATATTTGTTATCAAATCAAACAGGTTTCAAGAAAATGTTTATTGGAGAGCAAAACTTCTATAAATTATAAAGGATTACTTGACAAGTCCTACTTGGAAGCTTTATACTGGAAGGATAAATAACCACTGTGGCCCGTCTATTTGAAACTCAAAGCTGAGTTGATAATTACATACTCAGCAACACATACATTAGATATATTCATAGTAGTAGTAGCTGACAAGAATTTGCATAACAGATGACCTGAGGTCTATTATGAAAATTGATATTCAAGAAGCTTTTATAGCCTACAAGTTTTAAAAGGATTTTTTTGTATAGTTACTCATCTAGAATTATTTTTTAACTAGTCATAGAGTTACTTCCAATTATTGGTGTTAGAACCTGGCACCATCTTGGTTAATATTTTTTATGACAAGCACAGAATACCCTCATTCCCTACATATTCTCTTGGTTAAAAGGATATTCTACTCCAAAATCTGCTCCCCAAGAACAATTGTTTTGTGGCTTGGTTTGGTTTATTTTGTTTTACGGCATATCAACCACAATGGGTTATTTAATGCTGACAAAATTTCCTTTTTTTTTTTTTTTCAAAAATGTAAAGCTGGTAATTTTTTCAGAAATGTATAGCTGATAATATTTTTTTTTTAAAATGTATAGTTTGGTTTGTTTTTTGTTTTATTTTGTGGCATATTAACCTCAATGAGTTATTTAATTCTGACAAGATTCTTATTTCTGGTAATATTTTCTTTTTTCAAATATTTATTGTTGATACCAATTTTTTGTTAAAGTACTTCTGGTATTAAAATCTATTTTTACACTTTCATAGTGTTTTTAGTCAGGTTGTGGGGTCAACTATTTGCACATAGCTGGGACTCTAACAGGTGCTACCACCCCAGATCAGGGTGGACCTGGGAACACCAGCAATTAAGAGGTGGTTCCATGCTCCTCAAAACCTCCTGATCAGAAACCTTGCTGTTGGACGTAGTTTATCATCTTACCCAGGATGCAAATGCAGTTTATTGTCATACCCAGGATGGCCACTGCTTTGTTGAACAGACTACCTACCACATGTCTGCTTCCCCCGAACACTTCAAAGTTAGCTTCTCTGAGTTTAGTGTCAATTATTAGCTATCAATCCTATCCTGATAATCATCACTTTTGACTACTTCCTCTTACATTCAGATCACACACCTCATTCAGTCACAATCTACCTTGAGTGGCTCTTGGGCATTGTTTTGAGTTAACTTAAAGAAAAAAGAAAGAAAAAACTTTCTATTTGAAATTCAGAAAACTGCTCCCCTCCCTGAGAAGATGTTTGAAGCATTTTTTTTTAAACTAACAAAAAGTATACCAGTAATTTTATGATATATCTTTACATCATTTTATTCATCTTTGTGGAAATTAATTAATTCTTTCCAATCTTTATTTATTTCATTTAGTGTTAATATTTACTTAGTTCACTTTAGAGAGATGGGTATTCCCTAACAAATTTTTCTTCCTTTATTTTTTTAAAATCATTTCACATCAAGCAAAGTAATAATGACACAAAGATGCAAGGGGTTACTGGGAGTGAAAGTGAATGGGACAATAAAAGAACAGATTTCAGGAAGACAGAAGGTGGTAGTTAACATTGCATTTAAATTTTTGGAGTTTGTAGGTGACAGGGAAGCAAGAAATTGGAAGGGAGTTCCACAAGCAAGAAGTGTGAGAAAATAAACTATTAGAATAGAACATATGATTCCATCTAGCTAGTTCAACAGTAAAATGGTGGAACCTAATTGCCAATCAAGCATATTTCTTCTACTCCAACAACTTATCTCATACTTCCCAACAGTGGAAGTCTCTTCCTCTTACTTGCTTCCCTGATAACTATAATTTTCAAGAATTTAAATGTAATATCAATCGACATCTTCATTTTATACTCCTCTGTTTTTTATACTTTCCTCACCCCCAACCCCCAAATACTCAGTCTTTTCCATTACTTACTCTCTTTGTAACCCCTTGTGTACTACTGGCACTCCCACCTTGATTGGGGTGAATTGCTTAAAAAAGAAAAAGATTATTTTTATAAAAATATGTCTCCAAGACAACACAGAAATTACTGTTTTGAGACCAAAACTTAAATCTTAAAATTTAACTGTAAAATGTAAACTTAAAATTCAGAGCTTGGTTCCATTCTCAAGTGATGCTAAGAATAACTTACAAAAAATTGGATTTACTCTATTTATAAGTTCAGCTGGTGGTGTTAAGTGAATTCCCATTTTTTTCATTAAGGAGGTGTTGGCTTTTTTTACGAATCGAGAAAGCAAGTGTATCTTATGTGGCAAATTTAAAGTCAGTTACGGTTGGGTGGGAGTTAAAATTTCTGTCAGACTACACTGACTTTCTTTCAAGCTGGCAAGTTATTAGTCTGGTTCATTTTATTAAAGTTTATGTTACAATATATTTGGCATTTTGTATTTATTTATTTTCTTTTTCAAAACTACATCAAGATTTTCTTAAAGAGGTATTCAAATATGATTAGGTCATATTTTTTACATTTTTATTCCTACATATCTAAAATACTATATTTATTTAATTTACTAATAGATTATATATGGTACTGTAAAATTAATATATTAGAATTCAATTATGCATTTATAAATTATTTAATTTATGATCAAATAATAGATATAAATATAAGAATTGTTTTTTAGGAGTATATAAGACAACGTCTACAAAAAACTGCTATTTCATTTCTTTGATTTAATAATTTTTTATTTTTCAGAAACTTAATAATATATAACTTTTCTTGTTGTCATAAAGGACATGGGTCATCCAAAGATCTACAATTTCTTGTTTTTTTTTTTTTGTTTTTTTTTTTAATTAGTTTCCATTTTACCATTGGTGTTTTATTTGTTTCTCTTAAATTCCAAATATATTTGGATAGGGATGTTTGGTTACAATTAATTAATTAATATTATTGAAGGAAGTCAAATGTTTTCTTCATCTTAATTTAAATTCATTTTTGAATATCATATATAGATTTTCACAATATTAGGATTCTCAATGGATGAGATAGTGCATTGTTAAACTATGGATTCTGTGCAGCATTCATTATTCAGAGGACAATTTTCAGGATTTCTACAGTTACATAATTTTTCTTTATTATTATTCTTATTTCAGGATCTCTATTTCTTTGATTCTGGCATAAGTATTTATTCAAGATTTAATTATGTTTTTTTATAATCCTTTCAAAATTTTCAGTACAGCTTAAGTAAGTAATTTTAGGGTATTTTTATTAAAAAGTTTGCTAAGTGTACTATTTCTAGGAAAATGTTTTTCAATTAAAGCCAGAAATTTTTGTCCTAACTTACTATTAATCATTTGGTTGAATGGGAGTGTGTACCAAATGATTTTTCTATTCCTATTTCTTCTCTGGTTTCTACTATCATTTTTTACGTAATTGATGTTAGGGCATTTATAGCCACTATTCTTTAGAGCTTTATTATAAAAATTACTGTACTTATAGAATAATTTTTCATTAGCATAATTTATACTTATTATAGATGAAGGTATGTGCTTTATTATAGATGGTGGATGATTTGACTTGGGATGTATATACAACGGATTAGTGTTAGGTTTTTTATAAGATAGGTAAAAATTTCATTAAATCTAAAATCTTAAATCCCCACCAACCTTATCCATTTTTAAATTTGCCACATAAGATACACTTGCATTCTTCATTCTTAAAAAAACCAACACCTCCTTAATAAAAAAAAAATGGGAATTCTCTTAACACCACCAACTGAACTTATAAAATAAAGTAAATTCAATTTTTTCTTAAGTTATTATTAGCATAACTTAAGAATGGAACCAAGCTCTGAATTTTAAGTGTAAATTTTAAAGTTAAATTTTAAAGTTAAATTTTAAGGTTTCAGTTTCAAAATACAGTAATTTCTGTATCATGATGGAAACATATTTAAAAAAAAAATAATTATATTATTCTTTACTTTGTATTGAGCACTGATTTTTAAAAATAGATGCTAAAGAATTTAGATTATAAATCTGACTGTTCTTTCTTCTTATTTGAATATGTGTATTATATATATATATATATATATATCATAAATGTATATTTGTGCCTTGCCATTTGGCATAACTGAGTTTCATGCATGCAGCAATTGTCAGCTACAAATTGAAAACTGACCACTGCAATACTTCAATATTTATCTATTTACTTATTATATCGAAATGATTAGTTTTCAATTTATGCCTAACGATTGTCATGTGCATGAAACTCAATGTTGCACTAAATGATAAGTAACAAATATATATTTATTAGTAGTATAATGTTCACACACACACAAATAATACTGAAAAGTTTACCACCTTCCTAAGAAGCACTTTAAAAAAAAAAAAAGAAGTCTTTTGTATATATTTACTTCAAAACAACTTTATTATATTTAATTTTTGTTTTAAATAATTTTAAATATTACTTTTGATGTATTTTACAAATGTACCCCCCCCCAGTCATTTTATTAATCCTTTGCCTGTCTAGGGCATTTTTGTGTGTGCTATCCAAATGTTCATGCTTGTTTTCAGATTTATAACTATTGCAAAGCAACTCAGCTTATTTGGCAAATAGAATCTGCCAATATATATATAGTGTATCACATAATAAAAACATACAAAACACAAGTATGCTTTGTGCATCACGTGTTGCAAAAGTTATAATCATTTCAATAAAATGGAGAAATAGATTTTTTCATTTGAGATCTGATATTAATAGTCAAACATTCTGTGGACATATATGATGCACAAAATATTAGATTACGCCTTTCCTCAGACATCCTGCTCAATATTAGACTCTTTTGTTAAGGGTCCTTAAAAAGAGTTTTACCACTCTTAAAATCATGGCATGTGTGCACATCATATGATGCACAAATGTGGAAATCATATCCTTTGTATCACATAATGGTACAGGACAGACAAAGGGTTAACTTTCTTCCACAGAACACATTAACAGAATTTCATCTTCATATAATTTTGTTTTTTTAATTTCTGTGTTCAAGGTGTATTTTTTTTCTTTTGAGATTTCTTGAAAAGATTTATTTCACTTATGTTTCACATGACAAATCATTTGAGTAATTAAAGTATAATATCCACCTTTTCCAAAACATTTTCTTTATATCTAAGTAATTAAAAATTATCTGCAGCTAAATCTATTTACAATCTGCAATTTGTACTTTTTCACTCTTATATTTTTATTTTCAAATAACAATTCAAATTATCTTTAAAATATTTCTTTGTACTTAAATATATTTATTCTATTTCTAATCTGCATTAACCAAGCAACTATTTTATTTTTTTCTCAAATTTCAAATTATAGGAAAGCAATTAATATTCCAGTAAACAGAAAAACAATGTTTATCATTCATAACTGAAATTGAAAAAAATGATATTTAAATACACTTCCTATTTATTCAATGTGTGTTGATCTGAGGTGACGAGAGTAATTTTGAGTTGGTTTGTATTTTAGTGGAAATCACCCAACACAGTGCCGGCTGAGATCAATATCCAAATATGTGTGTTCATGTGTATACGTTAACTTCCCCTTGTGCTCATTCCTCTCTATTCTATATACCTACTCTCAAAACCATTTGCTACTGCTGCTGTAGTCACAAACTGTAGTATAACGAATGCAGCTTGCTGTGGTCATCTGCTTACCATATGGGGTAAGTTCCTTATTTAACTAGTTGTTGGGATGTATTCCTGGTTTTATTGTTCCTTGTTCTACTCTCTTCTGTTTTTGTTCTAGAATCTTTTCCTGTTTTAATTCCTTGAAACAAGCCCCAAAATATCTGTGCTTAAAAAAAAAAAAAAAAAAGTACTCTAAGACAACCACCTTCATTTGTAGAATTTTGCTTATTGAAGCTATGATTGCAATATTTTCTGCTATAGACTTTATTGTGTTTGTGTGTTCTTAAGGTGACCCTTGTTATTTAAAGAACAAAACAAAACAAGAAATTGTACATTCTGCTTTTGCTTTTAGCAATCAAACACGTGTGTGTATAGCTATATCAATCATATATTTTACGCACACACATGTGTGTGTGTGTATATATATATATATATATATATATATATATACACACACACACACAGATGGATGTCTTTTCTGATACTTTTCTATAGTCTTCTCTCTCCAGTCATATAAGACAAGAACATTCCTTACAGGCACTTTTAAGGTGGCAGTAACAGATTTACCTTGACGCATATAGTAATTGTTTATAAATGCAAATAAAGAACAAAAAAAAAAAAAAAAAACAGCACAAGAAACAAAAAGAAATAACAAAACTGAATTAAAAATAGCTCCAACAAAAAGAAACTAAATTATACTATTTGCATATTTAAGAAAAAAATATTTTAAAACATCTGTATAAAAACATTGATTTTTTCCATAACTTGTGTAAATTTGTATACAATGTTGACATTAACAATCACCAGTAACTTCAACTTTTAACTGATAATAAATACTGAAGTGTTTCCATTACATATATAAATGACTTGCTATATATATATATATATAAATACACCTGAATAAATTAGGTAAAGGGGAAGTGCTAAATCTAACCCTACCAATAGGAAGGCTGTCAAGAAATCTACCTAAACAAAAATCTACAGTGCTCAGTTTCTATAGAGTCAAGAAAACCAAAATGGGAAACCAAACCAAGACACATCTATAACAATAACAACAGCAAACAATGCATCCACAGATATGGATCTAAACAATAACTCGGAATTTCACACTAATCATGACATTCAGACAATTAAAATCTGTAAATGCGGATATTAATCATCTGAAAATTTTAAATCGCTTGAAACTTATAGTTTTTGATTCTGCTAGGATCTTGGGTATTGCTGGTATTATTGGGGGGGGTCCTGTAGATGAATTATCAATAAATTAGTGTGTGTGTGTATATATATATATAGCTTGAGGCATGAAAATGACAGTCAACATGTTATGTTCATACTGTCTATATCTAAATAACTATCTCCAATGTAGTAAATTATACAAAATATAAATATATATGTATGTATATATATCTGTCAATATATGTGCAGAATAAAATTTGATATTTTGCATCTATAAATGTGTTTCAGGGAGAATATGATATATAAATTTTTATATACCAAAACCATGTTAGACAAATGAAAGGCAAGATGGAAAAAAAAAATAAAACTGTGATGCATTTTGTCCTTTTTTATTCCAATGATGTCCTAAAGGATGGCAAGTGTTGCACAATATTTTTCCACTTTGGAATTCATTTTCTGAAATATGTGCATCTTCAAAAATGTGTGTGTATATATGTGTGTGTGTGTGTGTATATATATATATATATATATATAGTGTTTATATATATATATATATATATATATATATATATATGCACATTCCTATACCCATGTGTACTGGTTTCAACTTTTGAATATATTTAAGTTGATTATTTGCTCCTTGAAATATTATCTATTTCATATGTTCATTGTATTTATCATCATTTAAGAATGATTTTTGCATACATAATTTTCCTTTTATAATAAGTTACCTTGGGTGCATATTTCACTCTATGTACTTTACTTTATGCTACATAAGTTGCATTTAAAAGAAAAAAAAAAAAAAAACTTCTCCAAAGGTTTGGTTACCAATAATAGATTAATGCCCAAACACTGCTGTTAAACATTAGTCCTCTGACAACACCATAATGAAATATATGATTATAAATGATTAAATTATTATAATTACAAACCAAAATAATAGAAAAATAATAGAATCCCACCTAAACACTTCTGTTTGACAAGTTAGTATCCTGATGAACCCATAATGAAATATAAACAATCATGATTATAATTACAGTTTAAAATAATGTTGAAATATTAAAAAATGAGGTACAAGTATAGATACACCATCAGTTGAATATCATTTTTCTTAAATATTCCTAATCAAAATAAAAGTGAAGTGTTATATGGCAAGAAATAGAATTTATCTATCTAAATACACTTAAATTCTATATAAATCGCATTAATGGAAACATAGTGAGGCTCTGTATATTAAACATCTCTCCTACTATCAACCCCACCTTATTTAACAGTGGAAATGAAGCGTCAAAAGCTTGTTTATAAAATAGAAAGATGCTCATGTGAATTTCAGTCATGCTCAATACACAAAACCTTGGAATAAATGCTCCTCTTCAAAACAGCATAAAATAAAATACAACAGTCAACAACTTGAGAAAAAACTAACATCAAAAGCAAAACACACTTGAAAATGGTTAAAGTATCCGAAAATTCTTGGGACAATGAAAATTATGGAAATATTTCTGTATGCTTTTACTCCTACAAAACAGAAAATCATAAGGATGCTGGAAAAACTAAATAAAATATTAATTAAATCTTCTTTGTCTGCTGTATTTAATGAAAGATGTTTAAAAGAAAGGTTTCTGCCCAAATATGCATTAACTAAATATACTTATGAACATTTCTTCAGTTCAAAGATTTAAACAATCACATGTCATTAAACTAGCATAATTCTTTGTCTCCAATGTTGTTTAGTTCTTTAATAAATTCACTTTGCATTAAAATATATATTCTTCATCATAGTAACTTAAAATATAAGTAAAACTATTGAAAGTTATTTATATTACAGAAGTATTGTAGTTTTACATAAAAGATCTCTCCAAATGGTTTGTTATTCTTCTTGTTCAATTTATGCATTTCAAATCTTGCTGAGCCATCGATAGGAATACAATGAAATGCCTACACAAAATCCCTTATTGAAATTTGATTTACTGATATGTGGTTCTACAAAAGGATACTGAGAATACTATGGACTGAATATGTGAGCAACAACAAAGTTTTAGAGAAGATGATAACAAAAAGGATGCTTATATTCAACATTAAGAAGAGAGAGCATTGAAAATTCTAGGACACATAATGAGGAAAGAAGGCTTGAAAATTTGATACTCACAGGACAGATTGAAAGCTGGATGGACAGAGAAAAATGCATAACTTACCTAGTGAGTTTGGGTAAATGGATGGTGGGAAATTTATTAAGAGCTACAAAAACAGAAAGTTGTGGAGAACCATGATTGCCTACTTACTGAAAGATCACAGCATATAGAAGAAAAAAAAATGAGAGTGTATTAGTGTTTTTTCTTAGAATTTCTACAAACTGGTCCTTTTCAAAAATATTTTGCCTAAAGAATCAACACATTTCTGATATGTTGATGATGCTTTATTAATATATCACTGAAAAACTATTATCTCATCTTGTAAATAAAGTAAACAAAATTAAACAACCCACTGAATTTACTTATGAAATGGAAACATTTCTTGATATCTTATTAAAATACATTATGATGTAAACTGTCTAGCAAAAATTCACTAACAAAAATGATCTCATAAATTTCAACTTGACTCATAACAAACTAAAATCTAGTATAATTACATGTTTCAACTTAACCCATCCCATTTTAGGGACAATGGTAATATTAGCAGTTTTCCTATAAGGAAACATTTGACATTCATTGAATGGGCAGCCAGTACTGCTTTTGGTTGAAATTTCTAAAATATTTCTCTTAAAGCAATTTTTCAGGGTTTCTTAAATCTAGTAGCTGTTAATGCTCTTTCAAGTATTGATGGAGACTGGTCCTTCCTAACTTTTTATTTGAAGTAGTGCATTATGTCAACATCTTCACTATTTTATTATTTTCTTTTTACGTTACATGGGCTATCCATTTTAGTTGTTGCTGCTGTTAGTATTCCTCAAGTGATGAGGTTTATATTATTTATACCATTCTTTGTGATTCTGTAGCACCAGTTCATAATGTTCAAAGAAGGATGATCTTTGCCAAGACCCTCACAGTTCAAAATATTTTTAACCATTGATCTTAGAAAGCGATTGTATGCAGCTGACAGTTTAGATATTTCTGCACTGGTTTGTTCCATATATGTCATTGATATGAAAGTCTCAATTTGGTGAGGCTTATTTAAGAACATGGCTACTTTTCAGGATGATGTCTTCCTTTTATAGCAATTTTCAGTGTTGGGCAAAACTACCCCTGGCACAATTTTCTTTTCCATACAATAGGCATTCAAATTTATAGTCCTTATTATGTACATGGAGTGAAATACATTGAAAATACTTTTAAACTCTTCCTACATCCTAATTATTTCATGTTTAATGCATAGAGGAAAGCTTACAAAATTCACAAAAACTAAAGAAAATATATGCAACCTTGATAAAACTAGGGACATAATACTACCTACCAACTCAATAATGACAATAAATAAGAAGGCATAAGCATTTCAAACACTTGTAAACTCACACAGACAACAGTGTTAAAAAATAATACATCAATATGTGGAATTATCTGCATGTACCTTGTAGTAATAAGTCATAAAACATGTTGATAATATTGATTATTTAATTTAAATTTTCTCCAGGGTGAAATTTATATTGATAAGAAAAAAAAAACACTGTTTCTCTGTTAATAATGAAATTAGTTCTTATTAATAAAATTTATTCTCTCTTAAGGTTTGAAATATATTGAGTAGCCTCAAATGTTTATTCTAACAGTAAATAGATAAAAATTAAAAACGTTTACATCAAAGTGTAGTATCTGTTCTCATCCTCTCCAAGCTGTGAAGGAAGCTTAATTCCAGGGATTTCAACACTGTGGCAGTACCTCCTTTATTACACCAAGACTGGAGGATGTTGTGTGATATTAGTCATGGGGACTGTGAAATTTTTATCCCTGGTCTCCATATACATGTATGTGCACCTTACATTAAACCAAATTTATTTTCCACTCTTCTACCATGGGGAAGGTGGGTAAATATCAAGGGATCTAACAACTGAAACAATGAAAAGGGTTATAAAATTCTTTTGAAAGAAAGTCCAACATGGTGTATGGGCAAAAGTTCCCTGTCAGCTGTGTCTAAAATTTGTTTACAGTATAAACAAAATAAGAAATCTATAAAAGGAAAATATCCAGTTTGCCCTCAGAAGTCATTAAAGCATTATGACGGAAAACTGAAAATAGAAAAATGGAAAATAGTGAGCAAAAGAAATGATAGAAACAGGAGACGATGTTTGTGACAGAAGTGTAAGAAATTGATTGGATGAAATTGGATTTATACTGAGAAGAGCCAAGTGAAAACCAGCATTAACACCTAAACAGAAGAAAACAAGGTTACAGTGGGCTAGAAAGGTGCAATCATTGAATGTGGATGAAAGTGATAGCCAGTGGTTATTCACCAATCAGCATTGACCAAGGCTATGATGCTGGAACATTTACCTTTTCTCTTTCCAATGAATTACAGGGATGACTACCTGAAGACGACAAGCAAATTCACTCACTCATTTTATGATATGGAGTTACATGTCAAGTAAAGGACCAAGAGAAAGGGTAATGATAATGAGAATATTAACAATTTCCTTTTATAAGGAAACATTTGGCATTCATTGACTAAGCAGCCAGTGTTACAGTCAGTTGAAATTTATAAAATCTCTTTCTGAAAATGGTTTTCAAGAAAATTGATTTCTTAAGTACAGTCGCTAGTAGTACTGTTATATTAATCGTATGGTGACAGAACAAAGAAGAAACAATGAAGTTTTAAAGAAATAAACAATTGTATTAATGTAAAATACAACAAATGATAAATTAATGTAGATGTCTCACATTGAAAAAGATAAGTAGAATTGTAAAAGTCGTTTAGTGAAGCATACTGAAGGAGGATGAGTTGTAACTTACTGGGGTGATGACATTTGGTGAGCTGTCTCTTGGAGATGTGAGGTTGCTTTCCAATAAAGTCTGTGAACCCAGACCAAGTTGCCATCCAACTGCAGAAGTTGTCCATTTGATGGGTTTTTTTTTCCTTTCAAAGACTCAAATCGGATTTGGTTTTTATTGTTTCTTTAAGCAGGAGTGGATGCTATTGGTTGGAAATTCTGGATTGTATTCTTAATTTTATTTATTTTTTTTTGAGTGTGTGAGTAAAAATAGAAGGTATGTGTAGAGCCTTGCACAGTTGGAGGAATTTTAGTTCAGTTTTGGGTGTTTGGAGCGTTCACATCTGACCAATAGTGGAAATTAGTGTAGCATGAATCAGAAGATTATCTGTTTTAGGAAGAATGTAACAGCACTCTTTCCAGTATTGATGGGAGCTTCCTTCCTAACCTTTTGTTTGAAGTCATGTAAAACATTAACATCTTGATCATTACTGTAACATTTAATGCTCAGATATACAGTTTGGATATTTTTCTTTTCTCATTTTATTAATAGGAAATAGGTTTGGTGAGAAGTTATTTAGGTCAGATGATAATGCATTTTGCTTCCAAGTAACATGTTAATGCTTTTTCTTAACAACAAAAAAAAAACAACAACAAATTCTGTGACAACAAACAGTCCAAATTTCAGTTCTGATTGAAAATTTATAGTGTTGAAAAAATGGTCTATGACAAGACTTCATTCTGCTAAGCTTATCTGTCAATTGCCATTTAAGAAAATTAGAATCAGTTTGATGAGGAACATTGTTTTTCATTAGTGAATTCTATGCCATCTTAAAAACCCGATGAAGAACAATCAATTACTTATTTCTTTTTTTATTTGGTGAGTATTCTATAATTTTTCATTGGTCATTTGTTTGAAATAAGTTTCATAAAAGCAGAATGTTCAGTTGTTTAAGAATAATAACTCTTATTCTTGGCAGAAGTGTCCATACATACATAAATAATCCTATCATTTTTTATAGGTACTATGTATAGTTATATATTTAAAAATAGATATGAAAACTTTATAATAGTAAGAACTTAATAAAATATGCTGTTGTAAATGTTGCTTTAAGTAAACCAAAATGAAAATACTCCTACTAATTACTTATGTAATTCTGAATCATACCAAAATTTGAATATTTGACATTAATTATTAGAGAGGTTATTAGCATAGTAAGCATTTTAATGTCTTATCTCTTTCAACAGGACAAGTGCTATAAAATTACTCAATTTGAAAACAAAAACCTTATATCTCAATGTAACACATTTTAAATTCTAGATTGTTGCATTTATAATTCTATTTAATTTACGATATGCAATTTGCTAAGAGTTTTTACGTAAATAAAATTTACTGTCAATAGCTTCTTTAAATATAGTTAATCATTTAATTTACTAAATATGGTAAGAGGATTATTGTCTGAGAATGAAGTTTAAAAATCATAATTTAAAGACCTAAGTATAAAGTAAAATTTTAAAAAAATTCTTTTCTCATGTTTCTAGGATAGCTTAAGTGAATGTACATTTTTCGTTGAAATTTGATTTAATCATTGTAAATCTTACAGTAATATAAAACTAAATATTAGCAGGAACTGTAAACTTGAGAAGAATAAATAAAAGAAAAAATATACTAGCTACATTGAAATTTGCATTTTCTCTTGAATACTGTCCAATTTTCTTCTCTCTCACTTTTATTAAAGATCTTTGTACATCATCTTTCCTGACCAATGGGAATATAGATTCAGTGGCCAGATAAGTTTTATATAAGAATGTATTATATATTCTCCTTGCACACAATAAAAAATTAATCAGTAATGATGGCCGATTGTTGGTTTACCCCAAAACAGACAATTACTCCATTGATTGAATCTGATTTTTTTCTTACCTAGAATAATGAAAATAAATAGGCTGTGTGATAGTAATGTTCTTCAATCAACCAAGGTCGATCAGTGAGGATCATAGAGTCATTGTAACCTCATTAATCCTTTCATTCATAGTATATGCTTTGCCAAAAATACATATGGTTTTCAATTCAGTGTTGTCCTACTAGACTGGTTGCCACTCAAGGCTGAAAAGCCCAGTCTGCCTTACTATTTACCCATAATTGGAAGTTTTGAATTCAGAGTAGTCCTTCTCCTAGACAAGTTGCCACCCAAGGCTATAGGATCCAGTTTGTTCTGCTATTTACCCATAGCTGGGGGTGCAGAATAGATTGATTCATACCTTTCCCAAGGCTATTTGCCCATAAGTGAACACAAGCTCAAATGGAATGTGAACTCGGCTCTCCAATTCCTCAATTTGAGCCACTATGCATTACTCAATTCCATCTCCTTTGAATATCTTCATTTCTGTATAAACTGTTAGGATTTCATGAAAGATGTCTAGTTAATATTTTAATCTATAAAATTCTGTGATTCTGTTAGTCCATCTGTCACACCCTCTAAAATAGCCATACATTGACTGATCAAAACCAAATTTTGTGGAGAAGTGAAAACAGGTAAGGGGAACAAACTACAGTTGGTTTTACAAGGGTGTGTAGTTTTGTACAATAAATTTTCATTAATTTTTGGGATGAAAAATTAAGTTTTAATTTTTAACATACAAAATACTCCCACTATTTTAAAAACAATTTAATGGTTAAAATAACAAATACTTATCTATTTATCTATATATAAAGGTTTGCAAAATTGAACAAAATTTAGAGTTTGTAAATCTTGACAAAAAATGTTAGTGTAACTTCAAGAATCCTAAATACTGTGTTAGTATGTTGCAAAAAATTCTTGTCTGTAAAATTTGCAATGATAAAAGAAAACTTCCTTTAGATGAAGATTTAAAATACAAAATAATAATACAATATTTAAAAAATACTAAATTAATTACAATATTTCCCACCACAGAAGGTGGGTTTAAGAGAAAAAAGAAATTCCTTTGATAATACCAGAATTAACTATATGATTATAAATGATAAAATTAGGATTACAAATCAAATTTATGTTAGAATATTGTTTAAATTATATTAAGTATATTTCTGGGAAGTGTTTTAACAGAAAAATGGAAAATCTGACACTGAAACATAAAAGTGCACTGGAATAATTAAAAATGCCTTCGTAAAGTTAAACAAAGCATTGAGAAATAGAAAAATTTAATTAGAAACAAAGTGTGCTGAACTTCTATGTAATATCAATCATCTTTTATGACAGTAAATGCTAAATTTCCTCACAGATAAAGAGAAGACATTAGGCCACAGAGATGTGGTTTTACCGAAGGATGCTGAGAATACCGTATATGAACAACAAGAATTTTTACAGAAAATGGAAATAAAAAGCACACTTATTCTTAGAATCAGAAAGAGATAGTTGAAGTTTCTGGGACACAAGGAAAGAAGACTTGACATATTTGACATCAAAGGTCATGCAGAAAGCAAGAAGGAAACATTGAGTAACCTATGTAACAAGCTTATGCAAATGGATGGTAGAACAACATCTGGGAGGAATAGTAAAGAGATGAACATTGTTGAACAGTTGTGGAGAGCCATGATAGCCCACATTCTGAAGGGACATGTCACATAGATGTATTTTAGATTTGCCCATTCATTTCATGGATTGACAATTGTACAGGGCTGCCAAGAACAATGTTTGTCATGCACACTGCTGTCACAATTGTTGAAATGCATTACCCACCACCTTACCTGTGTTTAGTCTCTAAACATTTTCCAAGTGTCCATAACTGACAATAGGTATAATTGTTTTCTGTATAGAAGAATTCAATAACTTATATTTTGTATGCACTTTCATTTCAAAAACCATTTTTCTATATTGTTGAGAAGTTTCAACCTCTACTAGAAAGGCGTACGTTTGATCTTGAAGACAGATTTTATGTTAAGTATCTAAACACTTATTAAATTTCACTGTATTGTTAAATTCCCGAAAATTGTCCAATTTCCATCAGATTTCCATCAGATTCCCATCATCTTTACTCATATTTATTTCTCCAACAGTAATAATTTGTGAGGGGTTGCTGAAAAGTTCTCAGCACAACACACTTGCCAAAATCTGACCAAATGACCAAACATTACAGTGCTTTATAAAGGTTTCTTGGTCAAGCTGAGAACTTTTCAGAAACCCTTATAATAACAGTTAAAATTGGATATGTTTTTAGTTTTTTTTTTTAGTGTGTCGGGGGGATGCTAATTATAACCTTCATTTCTATATGGTTTCAATTTAAGAGATTCATTAATATTCAAAATGCTGACAGTAATTAACTAATTGTAAAAATTATAATCAATATTGCTCAAATTTGTTTACAGTCAGTAACAATTAAGGTTTGAATATTCGATAAATTTATAATAGGCTTTTTGTTCCTAAGAGACAACTCCACATCAGAAATGTTTCAACTTGAAGGCACATTGCAAATCAGTGATATTTCTCATCTTCAGTACGGCTGCTCATTTCTGAGTATGCCCAACTGTTCAGGCCTGTTTTTGTCTCTGCAATACTTGCAGAGACAAACTGTGGTTTATACTACAAGTATACTGAGCAAACTTTAGTTACTGTTTAAGTATGTACCCACCAAGGTCACATACAGTTTTAAATTCAGACTTGTTTTTCTTCTATACTGATTTACATCCATAGTAAGAGAGTCCTGTCTGCAAGTTAATGTTTTGTTTTCACAATATAATTAGGGTTAACCACTTCATATTAATCAACATTTTCATTGCATGGAAGTTTCTCTAAAAACACATCAGTTCAAATTGTGAACAGATATCGTCTGTGCAATAATGAAAAAATTCTTGATTATACAATGTTCCTAGAAGTATTAAATTTATCAAAGTTAAGGAGATAAAAGATCCAATCAATCGATATAAATTCCCAGCAGGCAAAGATATAACCATTTACACACCTATCTAGCTTTATGCCAAGCAAAATAGATTGAGTCCACTAATGAGACATTATTGTATTAGAGCATCTTTTTCTTTCTTCTTTAAATGCTTATAGTTTGTTCAATGACATATCAACTCCTTATGGGTCATTTAATGCTAAAATTTACTTTTTTGGGGAGCTTTGAAGTAATAATATATGTTACTCTGTTTTCACAATTGAATACAAAAATGTATTGCTAGTAACTTTTTTTTTTAACTATGAAAACATATTGCTAATATTTTACTATAAAACTATATTTTTTATACCTTCATAGTGTTCCAATTTTAGTTTGGTGGGAGTTCACTATTTCCTCATAGCTGGGATCCTAACAGATGCTACCACCATGGGTCAGGGGTGAATGTGTGAACAGCAATTAAGAGGTGGTTCCATGCTCCTCCAAACCTCATGGTCAGAGGCCTTGTTGCCAGATGTGGTTTATTGTCATAACCAGTATATACTTTAAACACTCATAATACTGTAAAGTATTAGATGCTTTGTTTTTCAGTTGTAGAATACTCAAGTTCTAACTCAATTTCACACCTGTCACAAGTCTGATAACATACAGAATATTTGCTGATGTAACTTCAGTTAATAATAACTTGTTTTATACCGAAAACAAAATAGTTGATTCATAGTTATTCTATGCAATTGGACAAACAGCTACATTGTCTCATGCTTTAATATCAATTATTATTATTCAGAAGTTTTATTTTTTTGATGCTGTGTTTTGTTAACTCATCAAGCCAAGTCCATCCCTTGCAGTTGGGGGCTAATATGAGGGTATGATAGTTATATTTGGTCGATAGAATCCTCCTTACTATAGATATGAGAAATTTCATGTGAATTTCAACTTATAAGAGAGAGGATGAAAAGATACAGGCAAAAGAGAGAAAGAGCACAGACATGAGATAGTAAATAAGATCAAAAGGAGATATACCTAGACAGACGGTAGAACAAAAACAATTTATGAGATTAAATAAAGGTTTTGACTCAAAATTCCCTGAACGTCATTTGGATTGACAGACAAGTGAAGAAGACAAAAGGACACAACAGCTGAAACATAATCACAACAAAGATGAAGATAATTAGTCATAATGTAAATAATCATTCCAGAAATTCAGACAGCCTTATTTTACTTGGGTTTGGCTATGTAATTTTTTTTCATTGGTTGGTGGTTGTTTAGCAGCATATCAATCTCTATTGGTTATTTAATGCTGAGATTTAAATATTTTATTTTACTTTTAGAGATAATAATGGTTTTAATGATACAAGCCTTAGTAATTAACTCATAGCTAGAGGAGAAGAGGTGGATTCATACCTTTCCCAAGGCTATTTGCACATAAGTGAATATAACAAACCTGACTGAAATTGGACCTGGCTATCCTATTAACAGTTCCAAGTCATTATTCATTAAACAACCTACACATTCAAGCTTACACTACCTAGTATTCCCAAGTGGTCAACTATCAAGGTACTGACCAGGCTCAACATTGCTTAACTTTGGTGATTGTACAGGAACCATTATTTCAATGTGATGTGGTTGTAAGCCTTTTTTTTTAAAATTGTACAATGGGTTCAAGTAGTTTAGAGTGACCTATTCTGTGTTTTATTTATAGGTCTATGTGAATATTAAATTTTGAAGAAAAACACAACTGAGACACAAACATTTAAATAATACATTGTAAGAGACCCAGATATAAGAGAGATTTTCTCTGGTCCCAAATTAGAGCCTGTGTTAATGTATATAAATTAGACCAAACCCGGATATAAGAGACTTCTTCTCCGGTCCCGACAACTCTCTTATATCCGGGTTACACTGTATAAGTACATAGTAATGATAAAATCTTACTTATTATAAAACGCAGATTGTGTGTGTGTGTGTGTGTGTGTCTGTGACATTTATATATTGGATCGGATTTCCTACATTTTTCAACCGATTTCAACAAAATTTCACAGGACTACATAAAATTACCTTGTGGTGGTTCCAACAGTGTCAAAAATGGGAAAAATATAATTGTTTTTGCACAAAATCAATTTGAAAACACGATTAAGAGACATCGTGAAAATGGAAGGGGGACAACTCACATTGGGTTGTGTGTGTGTGTGTGGGTTCCTTTAAATATGGGATTGGATTTCCTATATTTTTCAGCCGATAAAACAAAACTTCACTTTTTTTTTTTTTTTGGCAGGTAGTGTTTCTTATTCTCTTGCACACTTTTTTCTTTATTTTTAACATTCAGAATGCTTTAGAAATTTCATTTACAAGACAATTATAATAAAATTCTATTCAATTGGGAGACTCATAACGATTGAAAACAATGTTTTTGTTTGAGTTTGACCAATTCCTAAAAAAAAAAAAAAAAACTAATTAAGACATGTGTGTCCGTCAACCTTAAACAATAATCTAATGATCTCTACTGATTGTACGAATACAAACATTGGAATAAATTCTTTATCTTTAGGGAAAGATAATGAAATCTAAACATACACAAGTCCTAACTAAAAATAATAACCGGAACGGGAAACTACTTTAAATACACATGGTGTCCAATTTTTTTTACTGTATTCAATAAGTAAAAATCATAAATTGTAAAAGATTATTATTACAGAAAAGCTACTAAATGAATAAGATTTGTTAGATCATAATTAATAAACCCAAATAAAGTTAATATTTTTTGTATTAGAAACAACGAGTGGAAACTATATTCAAATCAGAATTCTGAATTATGAATCACCACAGGCAAAATATGCAATTTTTTTTACTGTATTCAATAAGTAAAAATCGTAAATTGTAAAAGAGGCTACCTACATTTTTCAACCGATTTCAACAAAACTTCACTTTTTTTTTTGGCATGTAGTGTTTCTTATTGTCTTGCACACTTTTTTCTTTATTTTTACATTCAGAATGCTTTAAAATTTCCATTTACAAGACAATTATTTATAATAAAATTCTATTCAATCGGTAGAGACTCATCATAACGATTGAAAACAATGTTTTTGTTTGAATTTGACCAATTCGTTTAAAAAAAAAAAAAAAAACTAATTAAGACATGCGTGTCCGTCAACCTTAAACAATAATCTTTGTCAATTTTATTTTTCAGTCTTTATGATGGTGGATACTTGATCTATCTCTTACTGTTATATCCCCGAGCAACGCCAGGCTAGTCAAGAAATAAAACATCTAATATTTTTTAAAGTTTATTATTATTTGGTAGCCACTCAGACTTATGGAACACACTTATCTCAAAAATGCTTCAGATTGTTAAAAACATTTTACCAAATTGCATCTAATCATACTTATTATACTTATTATAAAACCCAGGTTGTGTGTGTGTGTCTACGTTTATATATTGGATCGGATTTCCTACATTTTTCAACCAATTTCAACAAAACTTCACAGGACTATGTAAAATTACCTTGCGGTGGGTCTGACAGCGCCAAAAATTGAAAAACAATTGTTTTTGTACAAAATCAATTTGAAAACACGATTAAGAGTCATCGCTATTGCCAGAATGAAAGGAGGACAACTCATATTGAGTTATACTTATTATAAAACCCAGGTTGTGTGTGTGTGTGTGTGTGTGTTTGTTTATATATGGGATCGGATTTCCTACATTTTTCAACTGATTTCAACAAAACTTCACTTTTTTTTTTTTGGCTGGTAGTGTTTCTTATTGTCTTGCACACTTTTTTCTTTATTTTTACATTCAGAATGCTTTAAAAATTCCATTTACAAAACAATTGTTTATAATAAAATTCTATTCAGTCGGTAGACTCATAACGATTGAAAACAATGTTTTTGTTTGAGTTTGACCTATTCGTAAAAAAAAAAAAAAAATAATTAAGACGTGTGTACGTCAACCTTAAACAATAATTTTTGTCAATTTTATTTTTCAGTCTTTATGATGGTGGATACTTGATCTATCTCTTACTGTTACATCCCCGGGCAACACCGGGCTCTACTGCTAGTTTGAAATATAAACAGAACTGAAGGCATTAGCAATTATCAGGAATTTTCTTTATTCTCTTTATGGTTATTAAATTTCTTCTGCGTGTTCTGTTAATTCAGGGCATTGGAAAACAATGCTCTTCACAATTTCCTATCCTATTTTTCAAATAATTTATTGAATTATTTATGATGAAACTTATGCACAAGAGCCTTTCCAAGAACACAGCCTAATTTGTGAACAGATGTTGTCTGCAGCTTCCATGAAAAGAAAAATGTCATGTTTGTCCCCTTAATTTTCCTCCCACTCCTCCTTCTGTCAACCATTTACACAAGCTCAAATTATGTTACCCACCATTTGTCCCTGTCCCTTTGCTTTCAATGTCCTGTGAGTGTCAAATTCTCCAAGTACTCTTTCCTCATTATGTGTTCCAGAAATTTCAACTGTCTTTGATTCAGTCATGTCAATACATAATATAACTAGTTATTAATAACCAAAAAGGTATACTCGGCTACTTCACTTCATTCTTTTCTCCAAATATTTTCATGGCAACTGCTCTCAACAACATTAATTTAAATGTGCTACTAAATTGGCATCTCGGTCAAAACAGATAAATGTAGCCACTTCTACTTCAACAGCTATTTTTCTTGCACTTAATGACAGTTTAACTCCCTTCCTCTTACTTGCTTTCCTGATAACTATAATCTTCAAAAAATTTCACTGTCAATCAACATCTTCTGATGCCTTGATCTTGAGCCCCATACTTCTCTTTATCCTTTTCTCAAACACCTCTCTTTTCTCTTACTTTCACTCTCTGTAACCCTTTGCGTGCTAGTGGCATTAGCGCCTTGCTTGGTATGAAATGCTTAAAAAAAAAAAAAAAAAAAAAAAAAAAAATGTGGCCCAGTTGTGGCCAAGACACTCATACAAAGTCAAGTGCAATGTAAATGATTTTTTTTTTATTTGTGACTGGTTTTTATGACAACTGATAGTAAAATCATGATGCGAAAGCTTCAAAGTAACCAGCTGCTGTTCACTGTGAAAGAGAGTAAATAAACAAAAACTCTTTTGGGATCAAATGGCACTCAGTCAGAATGTAAAGAATAGGCATACTCTTGGTTCGATTAAGTCAATTATGAGTTGCCACTTGGTGAGTGACAAGCCATTGGGGGAGAGCCAGTAATACAGTTAGAGACAAAAAAGCAAAGCAACACGAAGGAATGGGAAAAAGGTCAGTAAGAGAGAGAGAGAGAGTCAGCAATCAGAGTGATAGGAGATATATATAAACAGAGGTCATCAGAGTTCTCACTGGTTGAAGAGAAGATCTGATTCATTAGTTTGTTGTGAGAGAAAATAGAACAGTGAATATGTCACAAGTGTCAATTAGCCACCTCCCAGACCATGTGAGATAAACCTGTGAATAAATAATCCAATATGTTGGAAACAGAATTCCTGTTTTCTTTTCTCTCCATGGCATTATTTCACCTGTTCCTTTGTGAATGCATACCAGACTTTCTCAGCTTTTGTTCACAATTACACAATATGGGGTGATTTTTCCAGTTGGTAAAAGACTGAGGAAAGGGCAGGGCTGTATGTTTGAATATGTAAGATTGTTTCTATAAATACTAAGAAGGTAAGAAATTATGAAAACTGTAAGGTTTTCAACCCAAAATCTGGTTATGAATATACAATTTATAATTTTCTAGCTGCATCAACAGGAATTTTGCTTTGAAACCTTTCAAAAACAGAACATATGTATATGACAGGATTGATGAAAGAATGTACAATTTTACAATAAGTTTTATATTCTTATTTTCTAAATTATTTATGTTGAAACTTTCATTGTATGAAAGCTTCTCTAAAAACACAACAGTAGAAATTGTGAACAGATGTTGCCTGTGCAGTCACCATGAAAAAATTCTTCATTATACAATGTTCCTAGAAGCATTAAATTTATCAAATTTAAGGAAATAAAAGATCCAATCAATCAATATAAATTCCCAGTGTACCAAGATATAGCCATTTACACACCTCTCTAGCTTTATGCTAAGCAAAATAGATTGAGTCCACTAATGAGACATTATTGTATTAGAGCATCTTTTTCTTTCTTCTTTAAATGCTTATAGTTTGTTCAATGACATATCAACTCCTTATGGGTCATTTAATGCTAAAATTTACTTTTTTGGGGAGCTTTGAAATAATAATATATGTTACTCTGTTTTCACAATTGAATACAAAAATGTATTGCTAGTAACTTTTTTTTTTAACTATGAAAACATATTGCTAATATTTTTACTATAAAACTATATTTTTATACCTTCATAGTGTTCCAATTTTAGTTTGGTGGGAGTTCACTATTTCCTCATAGCTGGGATCCTAACAGATGCTACCACC
The DNA here is from genome assembly GCA_903632075.3 of Acanthosepion pharaonis. NCBI lineage: Eukaryota > Metazoa > Mollusca > Cephalopoda > Sepiida > Sepiidae > Acanthosepion > Acanthosepion pharaonis. The sequence goes on along the minus strand of CAHIKZ030002179.1, from coordinate 370,144 downwards.
ATGGGTCAGGGTGAATGTGTGAACAGCAATTAAGAGGTGGTTCCATGCTCCTCCAAACCTCATGGTCAGAGGCCTTGTTGCCAGATGTGGTTTATTGTCATAACCAGTATATACTTTAAACACTCATAATACTGTAAAGTATTAGATGCTTTGTTTTTCAGTTGTAGAATACTCAAGTTCTAACTCAATTTCACACCTGTCACAAATCTGATAACATACAGAATATTTGCTGATGTAACTTCAGTTAATACTAACTTGTTTTATACTGAAAACAAAATAGTTGATTCATAGTTGTTCTATGGCTACATTGTCTCATACTTTAATATCAATTATTATTATTTAAAAGTTTTTATTTTCTTGATCCTGTGTTTTGTTAACTCATCAAGCTAAGTCCATCCCTTGCAGTTGGGGGAGCTAATATTGGGGTGTGATAGTTGTATTTGATGAATAGAATCCTCCTTAATATATAAGCATTGCTGAGGAGGATGTTTTCTGAACTTCTTCTATCTTGATGTCTCCGGGGATTTTGTTGGTATATTTTTCATCCATTTCTTGACTAGAATAAGTACATCTGTTACTACCTGCATTGTTTTGGTCTTCAAGTTTTACATTCTCTAAATTTCTATTTCATTAGTGTGTTTTTCTGTGGGGAGGGAGGGGCAGGTGGCCAGGGATGTCTTTCTTACGGTGAAGACAGACATGTTGATGAATAGTCTGGTTTTCTACTTATTCTTCCCTACAAAGCTCAAACCCTCACTTACGCTATTCCGTGGACTAATTCACATATTCCCTGTCATATTTAGGTGAGTTTCTGGTAGTAGTCATTGAATAGGGATGAAAATAAGTGTTTTTACCGGGTTTTTTTCTCCCTTTCATCTATTTGTAGTGATCAAACAGAAAAGCCACTGTGTAGGTTAAAAAATAAGACCTAAAATGGTCAATAGCTGGCTAACTAGAAGTGGTGCCTTGATAAATTCCCATGAGAAAGTAACAGAAAACCACTCCATTGTTCCTCAAAAAAAAAAAAAAAAAAAAAAAATCATGGCAATAAACAACTCAAGAAATCAAGTTAAGCACAATATGTCAGTGAGGATTATAGCTTTTTGCAGTCAGTATAAAAAATATCTTTCAAAATTGTTAATTTTTACCATGTGATTGATTGGTGTGCTTTTTTTTTTTCTTTTTTTTTACAGCTTAACTCTTTGTAGGTTATTTAAATCTGAAACACTTTAGATTGTAGGAGATAGCTTACACTACCTAGTGTTCCTGAGTAGTCCCCCATCCAATTACCAACTGAGCTTGGCACTTCTTAACTTCAGTGATCGAACGGGAACAAGTGTTTCAGCTTGATTTGATCATAAGCTAATTCCTACTAGTAAATCCAATTTTCAACTAATGCTTAAAACAGAATAGATATGACTCACTTCTGAAAATGCAGTTCTAAAAATCAAAGAAAAATTTTGGCAAATATAAATAATTAGGTAAATCCTAATGTATTTATAGAGAAAAAGTTACAAAGTCCATAAATTCTTCTAAAGGCACAATTCCAAGCCACAATGCAAGCTTCCTTTTATATTAATGAGATTTCTATTATGTAGACAATTAGAAATTCAATAAAAAAAAAATAGTGTAACATCAAAGCCATTTTATTTTCTTTGCGCTTGCTACACTGTCAGACTTTGAATCCAATTCTGATCAACATTTTTGTCCACATTTTTAAAAACATTTTAAGATATTACAATTAGTGTTATTTTTTGTTTTTAATCATTTCAACCCATGCAAAGCAGTAAAGCCACTAAGACACAAGGGGTTACTGAGTGTGAAAGAATGAAAAACATTATTAAGGATTGAGAAAAATAGAAGGGTTATCAAGAAGACAGTAGATTGAGCTTCAAAAATTTAAAAGCAGTTAGCTGGAAAGTATGGAGCCAGAAGAGAGTTCCACAAGCAAGAAGTGTGAGAAAAGAAACTGTCAGCATAGAACTTACAGTTACATGTAGTCAGTTCAACTGTAAATTGGTGAGACTTTGTGGCTAATCTAGTACTGTGATTAAATTCATAAAGTCCAGGTACAATAACGGAAAGTTCATCCAAGCAATTACCATGAAAGTATTTTGATAGAAAAGTTAAAGGAAAGCTACATTAAAACGATGGGAAAGTGAATGAAGCCAAGATGCCAGGACAGGACCAATAATATTGCTGATTTTTCTTTGGATTTTATCCATAATCTTTAAATATATAGCAGGAGAACTACACCATATGTGGTAGCAGTATTCAAAGCATGGGTGAATAGTAGATTTATAAATATGTAAGATTCTGGAGAGAAAAATTATCTTCATTTTTCATATTTCAGTTTTTAATACTTGCTTCAAAATTAATCATTAATTGCTGAAGAAAATAACATACGATAAAAGGAAAAAAAATTTAATCTATCATTTCTTATGCATTATTAATTATAACCAAACTAAGTCAGATAATACTTGTTACCCGAGATTTTTTTTTTTTTTAATATTCTTCTGTGCACAAGTGTCCCTTCAGGACATGGGCAGTCATGGCTCTCCACAATTTTCAGTCCTTTGTAAATTTTGTCATCTCTCCTAAACCCTTTTCTGCCTACTGTTTACACAAGCTCATTAGGTAAGCAATGTGATGCTTTCCTCTGTCCCTCTTTGCCTATGAAAGCAAATTTTCTAAGCCCTCTTTCCTCATTATGTGTCCTCTTAATATCAACTATCTTTCTGATGTTACAAGTTTTCTTTGTTTCCATTTTCTTTAAAATTTTGTTGTTGTTCACATATTCAGCCCATGGCATTCACAGCATCCTTCTGTAGAAGCACATTTGTTTCTTCAAATCTTTGTCTGAGGAAATTGCCCAGCATTCACTGCCATATAGGAAGACTGATATTATGTAACATTTCAGCACTCTTTTCTTTGTTTCTAATGAAAATGTTTTATCATGAGCTGAGTGACTTTTTTTCAACCATTTAAAAACATATGATTTAAATTGACAACAGAAAAATAATTATAATACACCAATTTACTCTCAACTGTGTCTTCATCTTAATCCTTATATCAGCAACAGTTTGACTTTCATATCCTTTGATCATCTTCAGTTGTCTGCTGGTCTTCATAAATCGTTCATTTACAACCGAACCTTCTATCCAATTCACAAAGCCAGACTCTTTTCATTCTACTGTCCATGCTAGAAGAAATCTTATTTTAGTTACAATCCCAATGAACTGAACAAAGGGTCTAGTTCAAGGATCTCTGCAAGATTAGCGTCTATAACAGCTACCTGAAGAAGGCCACAGTTGAAATATTATGACAACCTAGATAAGGACAAGAGTCTGAGTAGATCAGCCTGTCATGATAATTCCTAATCTCAAAAGTTCAGATTAAAAATAATTTTTCTTGTTTGTCTTGGATATAAAAGTTCATTATTCTAAAATAACATTAGAACTATTTACAGATTATATGAACAAAATATTCTTAAAAAAAAAAAAAAAAAAAAAAAAAAAAAAAAATCAAAATAATATTGATAGGTTTAATGTATACAGCATGTTTACAAATATTAAACTCTTAAAAAGAAGAGTAAGATTCATTACAACATCCTAAAACTATTCAAATTGATTTTTCTTATTAAAATCAAATTCTTCAAAACATTTCAAATAATATAACACTATTTGTGAATTGATGGTTTGTCATCTTGAATAGCTTTTTTATATATATATATATATATAAATAATATAAACAGTGTATATTGAGAATTACTTTTTGCTATCATATGGAAGCTTTTTTTCATGGTGCAAATACATCCTTATGAATACTGTATTTTTTTTGTATTTATGACTTTCTGTGAGAAAGTGGTATTGGTTCTACTTCTTTCATTTAAGTTTGAAAGTCTTAAATAATCAAGGTTTTGAATAATTATTTTCATATTAAATTTTCAGTAATATTTACTTTCATATTTTTTAGGTGTATATTTTATTATATAACTTTTATTCTAACTGTTAATCTATGGCATTGAGTAGACAACACATGATAGTGAATAAATCTAAGCTTGCATTTAAGTTCAAAATCATATATCCCTTTTACCTCAGAAAAACCTGGTTAAACACACCAGCTGTTTTCTTTTTTAAAATGTGAAATAACTTTACAGAAAAATCAAATCTAATCAATAAATCCAGCACTTCATTCCAATCTTTCTTGGTGGCATGTTTGTTTTTTGTTTATACACTGGGAGTATTATACATTTTTTTTTTGTTAAATGAATCATCGTCAAACATAATCTTTTATTATTCTTTACTTAATTTTTTCATTGCTTCTTACTGCAAATTTTCAACAATTTTTCCTTACTTTTTATGGCAAATTTTACTCAAATTATAAATCTACATGATGGTTACATAAAATAAATTTGAACTTCTGCAACACAAAGTTCTTGTAGCTTAGTGATACATTCACAAAGCTACCCTGAAGCAAAAGGGACAGAAATTCAAATCTCATTAAGAGCTTATCCTTTATTTCTGAACATGTACAGTTAACTCACTGCCATAAATTGATGACCTGAGTAAAACTAACTAAAAATTAAAATAAATACAAGTAAAAATTAATAATAGCTGGCAATATTTCATCTAATAAAATTGATACTACTGTTACAAACATTTTCTGTTCATAGTTTTTAGGTTGGTCAATATATTTACCAAATCCATGATATCAAGATTATAAACATTACAAGATTAAGTTAAATTCTACCAACATTCATCTTCATAAAACTATTTAAATTTTACTTATATTCCTTATTGGCCATTCTTTATAGTCACTTATATTTCATATATATATATATATATATAAAAATTCTTTGTATTTTAATGTTTCAATAAAAGTAAAACATCAATTATTTTTTTTAATCTGCCTGTTTGTATTTTGGTATTTTTTCAGAAAATTTTTTAAAAATTAGACAATATTTTTTTTTTTGTAAACCAATCAGAATTTAACAAAATTATGAAGAAATATTTTCTGTCGAATTGAAGTGAACCATACCAAGAACTTTTCAGCACCTCTTCAGATAAGATTTTGCATGAATAGCATCCTTAGGTCATACTGCCTGTAATGAGTATTTGAAACATTCTCCTGGTAATACAAGTACTGTGAGATACCCCATGAGACAAGGTATATTGGGCAATGTTGGTTTATTTTGAATGATGTAGGATTTATTCTATGGAAATTTGTTTCTGTAGGGATTGTAGGTTTTTACAATGCAGAAATGCTGGCCAAATACCCAACCCTCTCCATTTATCAACTTGGCTTGTGACCAGTTCTGGTAACTGCCAATATGTAGGATTTCTCTGCCAATGAGGGGAAATACCTGAAACCTAAACACTATATCAGGACTAATAATACTGCTGATTCTTCTTTGTATTTTAAATGCTAGATACCTAGTAATACTAGTAAATCATATGTTTGATCTTGATGGCAGATTTTTTGTTAAGTGTCTAAACACTTATTGAATTTCAGTTTTGTATTTTTCAAAATTGTCTTAACTTTCCCTCAGATTTCCACCAGTTTTACTCATATTTATTTCTTCAACAGTAACAATTCACGGGGGATAATTTACACAGAGTTATAAGTAGGACAGTAGATTGCATTTAAATTTTTGCAGACTAATGTTGGCTGGAAAGCATGGAGCTGGAAATGAAATTGCATAAGTGAAAAGTGCGAGAAAAGAAACTTATAGAATTTACGGTCACATCTAGCCAGCTCAACTATAAATTAATGAGATCTCAATGCCAGTTTAGTACTCAAGAAATCTAGGTACCATGGCAAAGAGTTCATCTAGACAATTACCCTGAAAGTATTTATAGAAAAGTCACAGAGAGTCAACCTTACACCTGTGGGAAAATGACTAAAGCCCAGCCACCAGATCAGGACCAATAATATTGCAGATTATTCTTTGGATCTTAAATGCCAGATAACTGATAATACTGGAGAGGCATATGTTTGATTTTGAAGACAGATTTTTTTTTCTTTTACCATTGCACTGAAAGAAATGCTTTGTATTTTTCTCTATAAGTATCTTTATTTTTATGTGTATAGATGTCTCCTGAGAGATATAAATAGAAAATCAACTGAATATCTTCAAAAGTTTTAATATTAATATACATAAATTATAATACATTGTTCAATGAAGTAACATTTTCTAATATGACCCTGGAGATATTCCTTGCTGCATCTTTTTGGCTTCAAAATAGAAGCCAAAATATTTCTTGTATTTTGCTCAACTGTACTCACTTCTTTGTGAGCTCACTTTGTCTTATCTATCCACTTGTAAAATCTCATCAAGTAGATTTTTTGCTGTTTTACTCTACATTTTTTTGTTTTCAATGGTCCTTGTGGGTGTTGAATTTTCAAAACCTTATTTTCTAATTATCTGTCAAAATTTTATTTTTTTTGGTACTTAATGACTTACTTTGTAGTTTCATTTTTTTTTATAAAACCTAACTGTTCCTCAAATTAGCCACGGTATTTGTAACATTTGCTGGTAGAAACATTTGTTTCAAGCTTTGTCTTCTTTTGTGAAGAAACTGTCCAGTATTCACTAACATGTAAGAGAATAGATATTATAGAACTGTCTAACACTTCATTTTTAATGTCATTTTTTTTTAGCCATTATGCTCATTTCTGAAAGGTTTCCTTCTTGATTATGATGTCTCCAATTCATAACACACACCTTAGTCTGTCTCTTTAGCTGACAACCATAATTTTAAAAAAAAATCTTTCTTTTATAGTTTTAAATCATCATCATTTAAAAATTCATTATCCTAGAAAAAAATATTTTGCAAGAACTTATCAAAAAAAATTCATGGGGAAAAATATTCCACCACTTCCTACTTAACTCCTGCAAGGGTCAATCATTGGGGGAAAGGAATGGCAAAATATGGACTATTGAATGCTTGACTAACTGAAATAGAGAAAAAAATATTCAAATGGAAACTGTATATTTTATGCTTATTTATTATATTAAAGGAACTTTTTTTTTTAAAGAGAATTTAAGTGCTGTGTATATTGTAAACTCATCAATACAGAGACTTTGGATGCAACCTTCAAAACTGCACATATATTACTACAGAGAGTATAATTACTGAGTTAATTTTAAATACTGGTCAATTCTGTTTCATTTACTTTGTGCTCATGTCACTGGAAAAGCATGAATCCACCTCAAGTTATGGGTTATGTAACAGTGCAAATTGATTGGAAATCAGTCTAGGAAAAAGAAAACTAAATTAAAACCTGAGAAACTTTTTTATGTTAACCACTGTTTCTCTGTTATCAGTTCTTCCAAAAAGTGTAGTTGGTTCTATACAATTTTTTCACAACTATAAATAAAGCATTTGAATGGCTACTCTAATGGTTCTAAACTTAATTTTGGGATTCTCATCCATTTAAATCAACTGAAGAGTTCACTATATTTAAGAAATAATGTCAGATTAAAGAAAATCCATTGATGGCTTAAAAATTCTTTAAAATTGTAGTTGTGGTTTCAAAAATAAATTTAGCAGATACAGATTTTGAGAAGTTCCAATAAGAGAGACACGTTTCTGAAGTAAGTAATTGAACCTTGCTTTATCCTGTTGGTTTCCTGTGGCCTAACTAGTAGAGCACACTTTGCTTAAAAGTGGTTTCCCTGTTGGAAAAAAACAATACATGTTCAATTCCTGTTTGGAAGCATATTTTCTTTAGTAAGATGTCTCAATCTCTAAGCTGACTGGCATTAATATCAACTAAAACATCTTTACCCACTAAAAATAATAGTTATAGTAATAAGAAATATATATATGAAAGTCTTGCAGTTTCATTTTTGTTTATGAATATCTCAATAATGAACAAATGAGAAAAAAAATATAGTAAAAAAAAAAAAAGAAAAAAAAAAAGAATACCAGAAAATGTTAAATTCAGTTTATTTCAAATGAGTAAAAGGTAACAAAATAAAATAGAAGTAATTAAAATAATTAAAAACAATAAATATTTACTTAACATTTCCAAGTCAGTAGGATAGTGGTTATATATATATATATATATATAATTTGCCTGCATGTTAGAATATAGAATACCTGTGAAATTTCCATGAATCCAACTTGTCATTTATTATTATTGAGTGTTGTTACATTTTGTCTGGTTGCAAAATTATAATCTTGTTTCCTTATCACTTGTAAACAAGTGATAAGGAAACAAGATTTACAAATTCACTTAAGAATTACATTACTTCAAGAATTACTAATGTTTCAATTGATTACGCTGGCATGGTAGTGAGAGAAAAATAATTTACTTGGATATCAAAATTATTCTGGCTTACAGTTTTTAATCTTTCATTTGCTTTAATGAAAGATTAGGTTTCTGCAGAAATTATATTGTTATTCTCATAAAAAAAAAATTGCCAAATTTATAAATTCTGTAGTTAAGATTTGCTTAAAGTATATGAATACCTAAATATTAAAGAGGATCATTTATGAAACCCTAAAAAGTCATAAAGAGGTTTGTGAAATAACAAAAACCATTTCACTTGAACAGTTACCAACAACATAAATGGGAAACACATGTAAATAGAAAACAGAATAATTATATGATCAAGATCATAACTTTCCGAACTACCAAAAATAAAACATTTGGAATAAAACTCATCACTACAAGAAAGATTTATAACAGTTGGCTTAAGAAAACTGTTTTACGATTTTATAAATTTCAACTGAGAAATTGTTTGATTAATGATTGCTGAATGTTTCCTGCATGGAAATGGCTAATCCCACCATTATCTTTACTGATATATGACTTAAAGATCATGGAAACAGCCAGATAAACTAATTATCTCTCTCATTCATGTAACGTCAACACCGTCACCTTTGTGTGTTGACTTCAGTGTTCACTTTTATATTTTCATATATATGCTCTATCCCTAATATCGAGCACTTTAAACATATATAGCATACCTTAAAACTATATAATATATATATATATATATATATATATATATATATATATATATATATATATAGTAGTGTATCGGAGCAGATGATCATTATTCTAACATATTTAATTATAGCAAACGAGGAATATCTATTATGTTTGATCATTAGCCATTCTAAGTATAGTGGCTTTAGTTTTGGGAGAAAATAAAGACAAAAACTGTCCAACATTTAGATATTTTTTTTTAATGCTTTTTCTTGATTTCAGCTATTGACTCACATGAGCCATCATCAGAATGGTTATATGGACATTACAACAGAGATGTTCACCATCAAAAATGACAGTGTTATGTGTACATAGAAGTTTTTTATGTGACGATAACAGTTGTGTAATAGCATAGGCAGGTTGTAAATTCATAATGTGGTTCTATGATGTCATACAAGATTACCTATGTGAAAGAAATGTTATCAACAGAACCATGTGTTTAAATGCATTGTAATATGTTGTGACTGGTTTGAAATGTAATTTTGTTGAGTGTGGGTTGCTTTGTTTTAATCCTATTCCACGACTGTTATCATCGCATAGCAAAATACACATTTGTTGTCTGTTATATTTAACAATATATGTTTATATATATATATATATATATATATATAATAAAAAGGCTTTTAATTGTTCCTGTCTGTGGTCTGAAAGCTATTGTATTATTTCTATGATAAATGTGAGTGCAACTTCATAATTTTTCATACTGGTGAGTCTTCTGGAAATGTTTTATGTCATTAGTGTTCACAGATTCAAATAATTCTCTATGTTGAAGAATCTTCTGGTCGAATCAAGTTCTCAAAATCTGACCAAATGATTAAACATCAGAATTTTGTCGGAAATTCCTTCTTGGTCAAACTAAGAACTTTTCAGCACTTATTTATTTGGAAAAAAAAAATAAATAAAAAAATTAAAATTGGGGATGGGGAGAGACACAAATTTTCCTATATGGTCTTTTCCCGACTATCAATTATATGCAAATTCTCATTACTAATATTGTTGGTTTTTAGTTGATTTTATTTTACTTTTATATCTGCAAGGGACCAATATAATGTTACAGATATAGTGTGTGTAATTCACTCACCTGACCCAAATGTCTACTGTCCTGAGAAATAACTCAGGGTCATCTATATTACACGTAAATTAGATGAACTAGCTTGTATGAATAATTAGCTTGCACTATTTACTGTTAAGATCACTTTAGGTAATAAATCAACTTATTTAGGTTATTATTTTGTACATCTGAAAAACCTGAAATTTCTTTCCAAGCATAATGTTTTGTTTTTGAACCTTTCGCCAGAGACATTTTTATTGATAGCTATTACATCAAAAAAACTATCAGAAAAAGGTTTCAACCCATTTTCATTTCAACAACATAATATTACATTAATAAAACAATCACAGTAACTTTAATGTGAACATTTTCTGTTTAAGTATCACATGGTATACACAATAATATGTTTGCTCATTGCAATTTTCTATATCAATTGAATGTGAGATTGGTGTAATGGATAGTCACTTGGAATTGGAGAGTTAAATTTGAATCCTAGTCAGGTTAATTGCATTTACTTACATAAAAAAAATACCTCTCCCCCAGATATGGGTTAAATAGTGTGGTTTGTATCCGGAAAAATAATTGGTGCTCTCAGAAAATTGTTGAAGCAATATTCACTTCCAGTAAGAGAAACATTTCTGAAGTAAGTAATTAAACCTTGCTTTATCCTGTTGGTTTCATGTGGCCTACCTGATAGAACACACCTTGCTTAAAAATGGTTTCCCTGTTGGGAAAAAAAAAAAGAAAGAGGATACATGTTCAATTCCAGTTGGGAAGCATATTTTTTTTAGTAAGACTTCTCAGTATCTAAACTGACTGACATTAATTTCAATGAAATATATATGAAGTTCTAGCAGTTTCATTTTTGTTTATGAATATCTCAATAATCATGGACAAATGTGGAAAAAATGCAGTAATAAAAAAAAAATTATTCTAACAACCCAAAATAACCCACAAAGGGTTGATGAACCATAAAAAACAAATCAATCCACATTTGCTTTCAAGCCTGATGATTTATTCTTTTAACCTTTTGTCAGAGACATTTTATTGATAATTTTAATAATTATTTGATATAATATCTACTAGAAAAATGTTTCAACTGATTTTAATTGCAATAACATATTACATTAGGAAAAAAATATAACACAATAATATAAAGATTTTCTGTTTAAGTATCACAATAGGTTTGCTCATTGTGGTTTTCTTTCTCAGCTTCTATAAAATCATGTTGATTACTTCAAGACATAAATCTATACTTCAATGCTCTTTATAATTCCTGAATATGCAGCTCGTTAGAATTCTAGTCACACCTCAGTTCTATTAAAATAAAACATCTTGTCATGTTATTGTTGTATAGACTAATAAAAACAGGAGACTAAATCTCCCTTATGTAAAATTATTGTTTATCCAACTCCAGACTTTGTCAATTAATATCGGTGAGTGGGTGTACGGTTGTTGGGGTGGGAGGATGAGTTCTCTCTGAATATAGATTCTTCTCCCATGGGTGTGAGAAACTCTTTCCACATTCCCCTCTAAAGTGTAGTGATTATTTATCTGTCATCTGGTTGTCTCATGTGTGTACATCCTAGGAACAGCTGGGTCAATCATCTGTTTACCTGTAAATGGGGGAGGGCAACCACTGACATTCTGTGAGTCACAAAATCTGTATCTGGTGGCTATGAGGTCAACTTCCATGTCAACCTTCTGGTGCACTTGGTTCCACTGCCAATCTGGTTTGAAACTGAATGAAAAGTATATTTTCATATCATCTGGAGCGATCCCAGTACATACTGTGATCGCCACAGACAAACTTTTAGAATAAAGATTCTTTATTGGCATTAGATTAATTTCAAACTATCTGGGAATTCCTGGCACAAAAAATATGTCACAAAGAACGCATAAAAATGATGTTAATTGCATAATATTCCCTTTCTTGAAATGGGAATTTTGTTTTCATTTTGTCCTCCACACATGATTAATGCCTATTTTCGTGAGATACTGTTTAATCTTTGGGAAATATCAATTGTGCCAAATAAGTACTAAAGGTATTACTTAACTCTCATCTGTAAATAAAATTATGATCTCAATTTAGAATCACTGAATTTTTCTATAGTATTAAATACTGAAGATATTCTAGCATCTAAGACAAACAACTGTAGAGAGGATATGTGATCACAAGAGTTAAAATTATTTTCACATTGATTCTTCTCTCATTCTAAAAATAAAAAAAAAAAATAATTAAATCTTCCCACTTGCTTAACATTTTCTAAAGTATGGTTCCACATTTAACCGAATATTTAATTAAAACAATGACCTTGTAAAAGAATCAAAGAGATAAAAGGTTTTATTCAGATAGCAGCTTAGATGTTCTATTCTGTTTTTCCATAAGTTCATGATCTTTTACAGTAATGTTTTATCTTTAACTGTTCTACATCATTTGAAACAAAATGATTCTAAAAACTGGGCTTGTAATTTCAATATCTGGAAATTTAAAATTTTACATTTTTCTTTTAATTTAGCTGATTTCATTTAGATTCTTTGTCTTTCCATCACTTTGTTAGTAGATATCCCACACTGTGAAATGAAATCAGCTAGTTTTAAATTTCCAGCATCCCCCATTTGTGCACTTGCCTAGTCAAACCAACATAACAAATTTAGTCCACTGAAGTCCTAAAGAACAAAACCCATCATGAAAAAAAACTTTTTCCATTTTGTCATATAATTATGTATTATTTGATGCTGCATCCTAAGGTTTCATATGACATTTATAAGAGTACACAACTTGGATCCCAACAAATTAAAGCCCAAACCAATAATATCAACAACAAGCAGTCTTTTACTGTACCTAACCTAAAGAATATTTGTTTAAAAAACAAATACACACACATTAAAGCTCATTAATACATACAGTAGTAAGCATTAATTAAAAATAAAAACTTGCAAGTAAATACACTGTAAGTGTTCTTTTTAGCTGATTAGTAAGAATTACTGATCAATACATTTTTTTATTGATTTTCCTGCTTATGTCAAATGTGCTTGAAACATCCACTAGGTCAGGAATTTTAATAGTGAATTCAAAAATCCATATATACTTAAAGTTTTGTTAACAATAAGTTGATGCATTATTTTTTAGCCTATGATACAAAAAGAGAATTGTCTAAATTTAGGCGATATTTTGAGTGTCTATATACTGGCTTAGAGGTAAAGCTGGCTTAACAGTTCAAAACATAGATGGAATTGGTTGGCAGATTTTAAAATCTAGGTCAAATTGTCTATATTCATTTTGCACTAATATCTTTGGGGAAAGCATGGAAACATCTCTCACTCAGTTATTGATAAATTGGCACAGCAGACTGGGCACTTGGGTGGAAACCAGTTTAGATTGATTTTTATGGTTTATCAACCTTTTGTAGGTTAAATTAAAGCCAGAAAATATTTTTAGATTGTAAGAAATTTTGTAGATAATAATGATTTACTGATACAAGTCCTACTAATTGACCAATAGTTGGAGGAGAAGAAGTGGATTGATACTTTTCCCCAGAGGTATTTGCATATAAGTATATATTATAACAAACCCAACTGGAATTGGAAATTGGCTTTCTGGTCTTCAATTTTGAGCCATCTTTTATTATGTCACCCATACATCCAAGCTTACAGCACCTGGTATTCTCAAATGGTCATCTATATAGTTACTGACCAGGCTTGATGTTGCTTCACTTCTATGATCATACAAGAGCTGGTGTTTCAGGCTAGCAATCTAGAAGGAAGATAACTAAAATCAAAACAGGTCTAAAGCCTGGATAAAGAAAGATTGATTGTAGGTCTAGCAACTCCACTTCATAAAAACCTACTTTCTACTGAAACAGCAGCATCCATGGTATAAGTGACCCTGATGCTTTACAAGTTGTCTTTAATTATCTAGTTAGAAGAAAATTTTGTAGAAATTAAACTTATTTAGAAACTGCAAGAACATTTCATCCATATAATTAGCTTATAGTAAATGGTAATATTAGCTATTTCCTTATAAGAAAATATTTGGCATTCATTGACTAAATAGACAGTACTACTTCCATTTGAAATAAATCTTTCTGATAGATGGAAAATAGGTTTATCAAGTCTAGTAACTGTTATTGCTCTTTCCAGTAGTACTGATGGAGTTTTCCTTCCCAACATTTTGTTTGAAGAAAAATCAACAACATACTATGTCATTATTTTCTCTTGGAGTTACATGTGCTATTCATTTTAGTTGTTGCTGCTGTTGAAAGTCTTCCAGTGATGTGCATTTGTTATTTTTCAGGAAAACCAGTTTCTTAAGCCCATTAGTTGTCATCACTCTTTCCAGTATTGATGGGGGACGGGTCCTTTCTAACCTTTTATTTGAAATAGTGTGAACGCTAATATCTTGATTATGTTATTTTTTTTTTTAAATTACATGTGATATCCATTTTAGTTGTTGCTACTCAAATGATTTGGTCCTCAAAGTCCTCAAGTAATGTGGTTTGTTATTTGTTAGAGTTCTTTGTGATGCCAGTCCACAAGGTTTGAAGAAGGATGGTTTTCACCAAGATCTACAGGCTTTACTCAAAGATATTTTTAACCATTAATCTGAGAAAGAGGTTGTAGATAACTGAAATTTTAGATATTTCTGAATGGGTTTGGCACCTTGTGTGACATGAATTTACTTAAATGGGCCTCCAAGTGTATGCAAATAATTGTTTGGTAACTTTATATTAAAATTGTTATTATATAGAATTTAGTTTCAGTATGCTTTATAAATTTAAGCCAGTGTAAAACTGAGGTTACAAAATAGTTTTGGGGGATATTCACTCACACCATAATAGTGAGAATTAGGCTTGTTTTCACAAAGATAAAAACAGGAAAATAAATGTACACAATAACAGGAAAAGCATGGTAAATTGTATGTTAATTTCATACAATTTATTTATATATTTGTGTGTCTTTTTTATGTTAAAATTGTGTTAATGTATATGCTATAAAAGGGAGAAATTTATTCTATAGTATTACAAGTCATATCACAGAGAGCAATTATACACATGTTGCCTGCATGAAGGTTCTTGGTGAAGAGATTTAATATAACATTATTCATAATAATAATGATATCCCTACAGTTTTGTAAGAAAAATATCATATGGCAAGTGATGTTTGTCTTCATCTCATGGTAGGGATTTTGAAATACAAAACCAGTTTCTGTTCTCATGGTGATTCCTGCTTTATTTGAATTAAGACTACAGAGAGAATGTGTGATTGCACAAGCAATGTAGTTCTTTTTCAGGCCAACAAGGAATTTGACTATTTCTAACCATATGGAAAGGTGGGAACAATTTAACAACCTGTCAGGCTGCCATCAGACTGACTGGCTTCACTGCTATTCACTGTGGTTACTTGCATTTTTTTTTTTTTATCTCTGATCCAGATGTATACATGTCATGTGATCAGATTTGTTCAATCACATAATCTCATTCAGTCACATAATATTGATGTGTCCTTTTGAAGAAAAGGACAAAATTCTGTGGTCAGACTATGGATGAATGTATTACACTATTTAAAAAAAAAAAAAAAAAAATTTAAATTCTTATGGAAATGTTTTTGTAATGAAAACATGTTTTAATGTTTGTACAGAGAATATTTTTCCTGTAAAGCTGTTCACATTTTAGAATATATTTATTAAGCTGTTAATATTCAATTTATTTCTAATTAATTAATGGATTTATTTTAATCCATTATTTTTATTTTTTCAAACGAAGAACATATTTTTCTTTAGTAAGCTTTTTCTTATATTCAGGCTGATAGACATCATACACTATTTAATAAATAAATAAATAAATAAATCTATTTCAAATATGGAGTATTCACTTTAAATAATACCATTGTGTGTGTGTATATATATATATATATATATACCATTTAGCTACAGAGGAAGCATCTAGGTAGCAAGGTCAAATTACTGCTTTTAAATTACAAATTAACAGAGCATTTACTTAAATATTTGTATCTGTAAAAATAATGTATAAACAACAAATATATTAAAATAATTGTCAGATTTAGTCCATTTCATAATATATGACGTCATTTGTTTACACTAAGGTACGCTTCAAGCAGATATGAGTGTTTGAGAGAAATCATGGGAAATTTTTTAGTTTAAAAGCAGTAATTCGACTTTGTTAACCAGATGCTTCCTCTGTAGCTAAATGGTATAGCACGTCAGGCTATAACTTTTTGGGATGGGCTGGGTGTACTTGGAGCCAGTGGAAATGGAGTAAGCAATAACAAAGCAGCACAAAATAAAATCTAGGCAAGACATCCCGAGAAAAACGCAGTGGAATGAGAACAATCTATCCCTGTAGATAGAATAAAGGGTTTTGTTTGAAATTCTCTAAATGTTAAACAGCCTGAAAAACACTTGAAGACCAGAAGACTCACCGGTTGCGAGTTATCATTATTCACATACATGTGAAAACACATGCGATACCCTGCCCTCATCAGCTGCCAACCAAAGAAGGTAACACAGCTTCAGTAGCTAAGGCAGTACTGCCACCCCTGGTGCCACCAGCAGCTTTTGCCACCAGACAGAGTATTGTTTTTGTATACATGTCAGTTCCTTGTGATTTCTTTTTCCAACTGCAACTGAAATTTTCAACATTGTGTTAAAATACACAACACACCCATAGTGACTGTTATAAATGACATAGAATGGAAGATAAACAGATGTGTTTCATGTCTGAAGTAGCATTGTGTTGCGAGCATGGTTTTATTTAACTTTATTTATTTT
Source organism: Acanthosepion pharaonis (assembly GCA_903632075.3). Classification (NCBI taxonomy): domain Eukaryota; kingdom Metazoa; phylum Mollusca; class Cephalopoda; order Sepiida; family Sepiidae; genus Acanthosepion; species Acanthosepion pharaonis. The sequence continues at coordinate 353,300 of CAHIKZ030002179.1, read as the reverse complement.
GGATCTTGACCAGATCCAACTTGATGCCTATTGAGCTGTGGTCTGGAGACGATGTGAAACACACTTTAGATTCTGGCCATTGATGCCCATCTTCAAAAGGAAAGAAACAAGTGACCATCCAAGGAATCCACGGCACTCAACCTCAATAGGTAGCACATGACATCCACAGAGTTGAATTGCAACAGTTTTTCTTTTACTCGTGTTTGTCCTCCCTGTTCTCCTCCCATGGTTCCATTAATTCTACTAGGAAGACACACTTCTTTGAATCAGTGATATATTTGGATTATCACAACAATTCAGCCATTGTGCTCTCTGGCTTTCCTCAAGTGCCAGTTTAGGTTTAAAGTTCCAAGTTCACTACAACAAATTATCCTAGACAAGTGCCTGGTGGATAAAAGTGTTGGTTTGTGAATTTGGTGACAGTGTTTGTTAGGTCAATCCTTCGGTCCGACAATGTGTACTCAGCGGAAATGGGCAAGCAATAATTGACAAGTACTAATTAAAACCAAGAACTAGATGTAGATTAAATAAATTCAGTTCATGGTTTGGTTTGTTTTGTTTTATGGCATAACAACCTCAATGGGTTAATTCCAACAAAATAATTTTTTTTTTTTTCAAAAATATATTGCAGGTAATAATTTTTTACAATCTTTCTGGTAATAAAACCTATTTTTACACTTTGATAGTGTTTTGACCCTAGTTTGGGAATTAACTATTTACCCATAGCTGGGACCTTAACAGGTGCTACCACCCTGGATCAAGGTGGACCTGGGAACACCAGTAATTAAGAGGTGGTTCCATATTCCTCAAAACTTCCTGATCAGAGGCCTTGCTGCTGGACATGGTTTATCATCATACCCAGGACAGAAATTCAGTTCAAATTTCTCTGTAGTTTACCCAGATCAATATACACCTGAAGATTGGCTGATAACAACTATGAGGACAATAATCTGAATATAATTTATGTAAATAATTTTTTTGTCATTTGATGAAAACCTGTTTTTTTTTTTTTTCTTTTCATGAGATTTTTTTTCCTGTCTTGTATTAAAGAATGATTTCATAGGAAATTTTTTTTTCTTTCCTTAATTCTGAATGAAAACAGGAAGATTATTTGAAATGTTTGCCAAGCATTGTGTCTCTTCAACTAAGGAAGGACAAATTATGTAGACTGTAATATTCTACAGGGACTCATTTTGGCATTCCTTGAACCAGTCATGCTCTTGCTGGGTATACATACCGTTCAGTGGTTATGCATTAGCTGACAGAATTATTATTATTGACCTTGGCCTACATCTTGTTGATATTGAAAATGCAAACAGAAGCAATACATTTTTGACACCACTTCTGTTTGACACATTTTGCATTTTAATCTCTTGATTTTTTTTTCATTTATCTTACAACCCAGGTGCTTTTCCAGTGTTTCAAATCCATTATTTTTTCTGTTTTTCCTCAGAAATATTGAATGGATAAACCCATTGTTTAGTTCAAGCTACAAACCACAGATGTCTCCACTCACTCTTTTCCAGCACACAGCTGTTCTTTTTAATATTTTTTTTTATATTCCAGTTCATCCAATGAAGTGGGTGGTCAAGCAGTTTTTTTATTATAAACATTGTTTATCTGACATGAAAAAGTAAAATATAGAGCATTATATAATTTTCAAATATTGTACATAAAAGAAATTAAATTTTTTCACTAATAGCCTCAAAATAAACTAATATTGGATAATACGTAACAAATCAGAATAGAGTTTGTGAAAAGAATATTGTCAGTATTTGTGTTCGCTAATGCGGCTATCTAATCCTTCTTGTAGATACCTGCTCAAGCATAATTATGTTTGGTCAACACTCACAGAGCCAGTATGCTCAAAACCTCAGGTCACAATAACTTGTGACATTGTGCTAGCACAAATAACAATGGCTTCCAAACAGTTTCATTTATCCAGTTTCATTCACAAGGCACTGGGATTGTCACCCTATACAATATCTCCTTGACAAATCAATCTGGTTGACATTTAAACTCAAGTCTCATAGTCAGAGGACCAATATTCTAACCACTTGACTTCATGCCCACTCGTACCTTATTTTAATTAGCAATGTGATTAATTCAAATTTGTAACAGAATTTTTATCATTTCCAATGTTAAAATCAAATTAATTTAAGAGACCATGTTGTGTTACTGCTTTTAGCTTAATAAATTGGCAAACAAAATTTACACATCTTTGAGGGTTGGGTGAAAAGTTCAAAGGCTAACTAAAATACTCTCATGGAACGTAGTCCCCCACCGTGGTCCACACACTTCTTCCATTGGTCTTTCAGTGTTTGGATCCCATTGGTAAAAAAAAATGGGACCAAATCAAGATAGTAGGTAGAGTGATCAACTAGTTCAAAGCAGTCATTGAAACCAAAAACTTGTTTGCTGGAGCATCATCCTGATCATGTTTGTCAGTTTTCTTGGGTGTTTGGTCTCGATAGCCTTTTGTAACTGCCTTATCAAGTTGACATCATACTCTCCAGTAATGGTATGGCCTCTTTTGAAGATAGTTAATAAACCTTGGTCTTTGTTGGAGCAGTTGAGGAGATGTGTTTCCACTGTATGAAACGTTTCTGGCTTAAAGTGAGTTAAGAAATATTCAAAGAAACTAGCTAAGTCAGCCTCAAACAATGTCAGATTTTCCAGTGATGTGATCAGTATGTGTGCTTTTGATCTGGTGTCAAAAGACATGCCAAGTTCATTGTATAGAATATTCTCAAGTCTCTCGCAAGATATGCTTATAGCATTGGCCATTTGATTTATAGTCACTCAACTACCATCCATCACCATGTGGTTAACATGATCAATGTTTTCTTCAGTGATGGTTGTCACAGGATGTCCAGACATTGGGTCATGTTCAAGACTCTCCCATCTCCTCCTAAATTCAGCTTCCCACTTTTGCACTGTTGATAAAACTGGAGCATCAACCCCATGTCAGCATGAATATTCTTGGGAGCTAAACTCTTTGTGAATGTACTTGATAACACCACAATACCAAATTGTGTTCATTTTTTAGAGACATCACTTTTAGTTACTTTTGTAGTCTTCTTTCAACAGTCAGATTATCAGGAAAGAAACAATGAAGTTATTAATAAGAAGAGTTCAAATTAATGCATACAAGATTTCACAGCTCAAATATTACTCTTTCATAGTCAGCTTATAAAGTTTTCAGCCCATCCTTGTAATGTGGTGTGAAATTTCAGTCACTTAAAGGTAAGATAGCCTCATGCCCAGCACAAGGTTCCAGTTGATATTTCCACTACATGCTGGGAGAAAACAAGATTAAAAAAAGAAAGAGAAAAAGAATAAAACCATGTGAAGTAAGATGTTTAACAAATTCAGAATTGATTATTGCCTCTAGTTCTTTGACAAGAGGAAAACTCTAATAGGACAATAATTTGAGGGATCAGAATGTTCAAAGTTCTTAAAGATGTGGCACCCTGCATTATTAGAAAACTGAAAAGAGATATTCATAAAAATATGATTTATTTTTATTCGGTTTGTTAACCAGTTGATAGTTATTTAGAGACGAAGAATAATTGAGTTTTGAGAATAATTCTCTAATTGTATTTAGGCGATCCGAAAGAAAGAAAAAGGAAAGAAAAAAAAAGAAATAATAAAGAGAAAGAGAAAGAGAAATAGATAGCACAAAACCCGGTCATAAGCAAAACACGCGTCAAAAGATATCCAGGTCAAAGTACCTGACCGAAATCCACAGAAAATAGAAATTGTTATATTTGGTTGAAGGAATAGAGTTTAGAAATAATGATACGAGACGGGGTAGTGAGCGCGATTGATGCATAACAGATGTCGGTCAAGCACCTGACCTACTTTCGTGTCCGCAGAGTATGGGAGTTTGTTATCAATTTGGCTGAAGAAATAAGATTTTAGGGACAATGAAAAAATATTAATAGGTAACGAACGAAAAGGGGTGTCATTGAGTTGATAAGTAACCGCTGGGAAATGTATACGAAAACAAAACATTGGTACACAAACCCTGACCAGTTCTAGAGTTGAAGATAAGAACCACCTGATACATGAGGGAGGAGGAGAGACGCCCGACCAGGGTCTCATTGGCCGAGAGCGGTCACGTGATGTGCGAGGGAGGAGGAAAGACGCTCGACCAGGACCCCATTGGTCGAGAGCGGTCACCTGACATACGAGAGACCAGGGAAGGGGTATGCGCCTCCCCCCAGAGGCACTGTAAGGAAGTAGGAGGAAAGTAAGAGCGATAATGGGAAATCAGAAATAATGCGACTTTTGAATTATCAAGAAAACCCTGGCGCCGACAGACCCACCCCAGTTTGTTACGGCGTCAATAAAAGCAGGACCCCAATCGACAGAAATCAGTTGCAGGGCGGACAGCGAGGGAGCTTGAACGCGGGCGGCGGGCCCGGTTCATTCACCCCCATGCGGGCAAGAGAATCCGGAGTGAAGAAATTCGTCCAGCCCAAGTCGAAGTGAAGAAAATTGCCCGAAAGTCAAAGAGAAGTTAAAGTTGCAGACCGGACAGGCAGAAGAGTTGCAGGCCAAACAGGCAGAAGAGTTGCAGGGCGGACGGCAGAAGAGTTGCAGGCCGGACAGGCTGAGAAGTTGCAGTTGGAGTTTGGTTTTGCGCCTCGGACGAAGAAGAAGTTACTTGCAGTTGCGCCTAGAAGAAGTTGAAATCAAACCAAGCCTAAGAATAGAAATTCGTCCAACCCAAGGCGAAGTAAAGGAATTTGCCTAACTCAAGTCAAAGTGAATAAACTCGTCCAACCGAAGCAGAAGAGAAGAAGTTGATTCGCGCACTGACAGCGAGGGAAATCAGCCGTGAACGACTGGTAGAGATCAGCGCTCAGTGTCGAAACCAAACCACACCCCGAAATGCAAATTTCTAGAGAACAAGCAACTCGAAGTCTTAAAGTTGTATGATAGAAGCTTGGTGCCACAGTCCATAGAACGGGTCGGGAGGTAGGAACAATTTTGTGTAACGAACATTTAGATATAAAAGGTTGTTACCCTTTTTTTTTCAATAATTTTTGACCTCGTGAGTTTTTCTTTTACTTGTGTGTTATCACCCCCGTTGAACCCAGCTGGCATACGGCCCCAACCCCTGTTTGATCCCGTCTGTCTAAGATCTAATCACAATGTGGGTAAGCAGACCGGAGATCAGTGCAGTTACCCTAGTAACCAGGCATTGGAAGCGAGTTGGGAATGGCGAGGCTGGTATTTATCTAACCAAAGGGTTAGAACGTCACACTTGGAGCAGCGAGGAGCGAACAGCTGACGCCGCGGCAAAGACGTCACAACTGGTGCCGCGAACGAGATCGAATGACAGAGTCGACGCTGCGACCAGGGGGGGCGCCGTCACAAAGATAAGAACTACAGAAGAGTATTTCCAACAAGCTGGAAAGCAAAAAGCAGCAAAGCATTTGCCAATTCAGAAGTACATTTCCTTAGGACCATCATTAGTGTTAGAGCTTTTTAGGAAAATAGGCATGACATGTTGGTCAATATAATTCAAGACTAGATGGCTTTGTAACTCTTTAGAGCTGAAATAGAAAAAATAGGTACAAAATAAAATCAGCTGTAGTCTATGCACACATTATACAGGAGTAGTGGTGTTTCATCTCTTATAATATTAAAGATAGGATGCTGGAAAGTTAGTGAAATAATATTCAACCAAGAAACAAACTATTATTGATTATTTTGTACAAGGAAATACTAATGTACAAACATTTTCTAAGAACATTGTCAGGATTCTTTTGCAAGCATTGTTTCTTTAAAAAAGATATGAAGTGACCATATTTTTATGTTGCATTGAAAAGTTGGACGTCCTTATTTTCAAATATGAGTAAAAATTTACCTTTAAGGACAAGATATGAACATAGCTAAGATGAGAAAAGAGAAAAAAAAATGAAGTCATCTTAAATACTGTTATAATATTGTTGCTTTGAAAGCAGAATATGTTCATTTATACACCTTCATGAACTCATTTATTTAATTGTAAAAAAAATTGCCTAACAATCAAAATAGGAAAACCTGTTGTGGATTTGAATCAACTCAAAACAAAAAAAAAAGGGTTTTTTAAATATCAAAATATAAAATACTTTTATTTTCATGTTTTTACGACTTAATTTTTCATATCTTGTATGAGTATTAATGTTCTTTAAGTCCTTTTTTGTAGCTGTTTGTTAAGATGGACAGAAATATGATTTCTTTGCATGTAGGTGCGAGCAAAAAAAAAAAAAAAAGGCAATGGAGAAAGTGAGGAGGAAAGTATAAGTATCATAAAGCTTGATGAAGTTGTAAGGGAATCTCTTAAGTTGATACATTCTGAAATTGTTGTAATCTGTATCTCCTTCCTGCTTGTCTGGTCTAGAGAATTGGCTAATATACTTTTCAAAAGGATCATGTTTTTATTGTTGGCAATAATGCAACCCATTGGCAAAAAATGTTAAATATTTATTTTCAAAGGATTAATTCATTAACCAGAAAGATGCCTGAATTTTCTGACTCGGAAACTATTTTTTTTGTCATTTGGTGTTTGTCCGTTTATTTCCGTCTTTGTTCCACAAATATTTTTAAAGACCATTTTAAAGATAGCTAAGAATTTTTTTCTTATTCATAAATGTTTTAATGAAAGCACTTAGTAAATTTTTGTCAGGCAGTATTGAATAATTTGCAACTGATGAATAGAAATTAAGATTGGCATCTAATGGCCTATTATTAAATAGGATAATGTTATGCTATGCATTTGTGAGTTATTTAAATTTCATTTCTCTAATTTCTATTTTTGATATGTTAAAAAAAGAAAATATATTAAAACTATGAATGGGAAATATATATATATATATATATATATATATATATATATATATATATATATATATATATATATATATAGTTTAAAACTATTCCAAGCTTTTAGAAAGATTTAAATTTATTTAGGAAAAGACAATGTTTAAATGTACAAATACTTAAAACTATATTTTTATAAGCAGTGTATGTCTCTGATGAATTCAAGGTGTTTGCCACAAGTAGGATTTATTTTTTTTCTTCTTTTTAGAATGTGTTCTCTTTACATTCACAATATTCTGTCTTTGAAATTTATAACTGGTTCTTTTTTTTTTGTTGTTGTTGGAAGGTCAAAGAAATTTAAAAACTAGTTCTATAAATTTGTGTCATTTTAATAGACAGTTCACATAAACCACTGTGAATCCTTTGACTTCCATTATTGGTTTCAGCTGTTGCCAGTAATAAAGTCACAGGAAAGAAAAAAAAACTGATAAAAAAAAGTCACAATTTTGACTAGGAAAAAAATGACATAACTTGGTTTTGCGAAGGACTTGTTTGATATACATGAACCTATTGTAGCAGATTTTTGAACCACGATTATTACTGTCAGTAATTTCCATGGCATGAGGCGTCAAAATTATTTTTTCACTAAATTCAAGTATTATTGATCCACAACAGCACTGATATCTGAGATTTCCTCTATTCACGTTGTCTTCAGGGTTACTGTTATGGCAGGAGTAGAATTTGGGTAAAGAAAAGTTTATGAAAGAAAGTCACAGTCCTGTTTCTTTTTTACTTAGATTCATTGCTCAGTAAAACAAAAGTGAAGTTTAAAATATCTAAAGACTTACCTCTAATGTGGAGACATTGAATATACACATTTTTCAAAACAACAATAAAACTGTTCAATCTAGTTACAGTTGAGACTGAACAGTTTTATTGCTGTTAGTAAATACAAAAAATATTATGCACATATAGATATTTATGAGTCCTAAATTTCCTTTCTTTAATCTCTATTTTTTGATATAGTGTTAAAAAAAAATTAAAAATAAAGGATTTAAGATACAGCATTAGTGAATGATCCATTAAAATCAAGATATGAACTTTTAACAGTTTTGATATTTAAAAAAAAATAAATTAAAAAAGTGTCATTTTATAGTCTGTTTTGTAATATTAAGTCAGACTGGTCATAAAAGTTTTAATGTTTATCTATGTCATACCCTATGGATAATCTGAAGTATTAAGCAAGATGTTTAACATTGGCTATATCAAACAGGATGTGTTGAGGTATTGAAGCTCTCATTTAAAATGGTTGATTTTTCTATAGTTAGATCTTACCATAAGAAGTACTTGGCAGTGTCTGTGTAAGGTCAACTTGAATATATCCCTTACTGCTTGTATGTGCAAACTAAAATCTTTTCTTCCCTTCGTGCATGTTGGCAGCTTAAACTTTTTAATAATTCTTTTTTGATACATCTTTGCAAACAACAAGGTTTATTTTCTTTCTGCTTTTTTTTTTAATGTTGTATTCAATCCTCTTATTCGAAGACTCCTTAATGCTTTGTGTTGCAAGTCTAGCATTGCCTCTGCATCATATTTTAGGTATAAACAATTGAGCTTCTATCTCCTTGGAGCATCTTGTAGTTTCAGTTCTATGAATATAGCTAAAAGAAAAACAGTCTTTAAGCAAAAGCAAAATTTATATTAATACCATTTATCAGTCTTATATATGGGCACATAGTTGTTAGAATGTTCTCTTTCTGGACATGAGACCTGTCAGGGAAATGACTTCTTGATGTTATTGGCTTGGAGAGGTGATCGTAGTGCATGGCATCATAGTAAAATGCCTGAAAACTAAGGCAAGTGTTGCTTCAAACTATCAGACTAGGTAGACAAAACTGTTTGACAGCAGTCAGTGTTATGCTAGCATGATACTGAAATTATGAGTCTTTCAGATGTACCCTTCCCCACCGAACGGTCCCTTGGCATTATTACAACGATCACTGGGACTAGCTGAAAAGGAACGTTAATCAAAAGACGCCCTACTGAAGCTGCTTTGCCCCAATCTGCCCAACATGATTAAATCTTTCTTCCTCTTTCCCCATGTTGGTTTCAATGAGTAGCACATACAAAAAAACTGCCCTTGGAAAACTTCAACAGATCTGTGGAATCCAGGATCGTAGTGCCTGCTCTACATGAGAAAATATCTTCTCAATCCTCAGGAAGTCCTGATGCTGAGACATTGCCATGCCACAACATCAACAACAAATCACAAGACCACAAAGAACTGTTTAACAGGATGTTTCTTTTCTGTGACAAGGTAATTCTGCAAAATACCATTTTTTTGCAACACCATTATTGTAAACCTTCTTCCTTTCTCCTTATTCTTCTGTTATACTCATAAAAGATTTGAATCCCAAAGGTTTGGTTTCATTCTTTTTTCTCATGATGTGTCATGTCACTGAATTACCCTTTTTTTCTACAACAGTAATTACTTATCTTTTCAAACAAACTTAAATGGGTGAAATACCAACAATGAAGCCACAAATCATTTTGACAAAGAATTTGAGTGTACTGACCTTGTTCAAACTGGTGATCACCCCAATTTATATGCCCTCTCCCTGAAACTGTAAGTATGGCCCACTCAGTATAGTTGCAGTATAAACCACAGTTGTAATCCTTTGGTGTTGAATAAATACAAATGTGTTTATTTTTTTTATCAAATTTACCCCAAGCAAGGCAGTAAAGCCACTAAAACACAAAGGGTTACTGGGTGTGAAAGAATTAGAATTATGAAGGAGCGAGAACAATAAAAGAGTAATCAGGGAGACAGTAGATAACAATTGACATTGCATTTAAATTTTTGAAAATCTGAGCAGGTATCTGCAATAGGGATTGCCTCTAACAGGTGTGCTCAGAAATGAGTAACTGATCACTATTATTATATATCAGCCTTAAAATTATTTAAATCTGATTCACCTACTTAGTATAAACAAAGTGCCTATTTTTATAAATTTGTATATTTGTGTGAACCTGAGAATGCTTGTATTATTTGATCAAATACATAATCTTAAAATAAGTTATTTTTTTGTCTGTAGTATCTGTGATTTAGGCTATACCAAAATGAATTCCCTTGCACTGGTGACATGAGGTGACAGTGCCTTTGTTATGACAATGGGGGATTGTGCCAAGAAATTTGTAAACCTAAAAGATGAAAAAACTATGAAAGAGTACAAGAATTAGAAAAAAATCCTCATGAAAATAAAAACTTAAAACCTAATTACAGTAAAAGAAAAATAAAACAACTGATCATTTCACTTATATTTCATTTCCATATATTTATTCTTTATAATTGAAATAAAAGTTTAATAATTTTTTGCAGTTAACTGAAATGGTATGATTTATTACTCCACATCAAAGATTCCCAACGTGGGGCCCATCCCCACTGGTGAGGCATGCATAGGATGTGCACATTTCAGCTAACTATGCCAACAGAATAAGGGGGCAATTTGAGAATGAATTATTAACAGTGAATTGTTTTCTAGTGAGTCTGAGTGAAAGTTTTAATACATGTTAATACATATGATACATATACAGTATGCATACATAAAAATATTTTGTTTGTATGTATGCATATGTGTAATTAGCATATAGGGTATTTGCCATCTCCCCACACTCGCATTTCTTGGTCAACAAAGGAGAGGATGTGATGCATGTTGCTGGAAGAGCCTATGTTTTGTCGGCCAATCAGTGTGTGTGAGCATTCAGTTTACTTCCTTCATTTAAATTGCAGTAAGATTTTGAATATGTAAGAATTAAATATTACATGAGGATACCAGAATTTTAGAAATACGAAAGTGGGAACCACTGCTCTATATATTTGAAATTAGTATAAAAAAAACCTATAATCTTTTGTAGGAATATGGGAATTAAATCTGTCAATCATTTAAGTTCCTTTAAAAGTTTAACTTTTTATTTTTAGATTAGGTAAAACAGATTTCTCTCTCAACTCAGACCATATATTTAAAAAAAGTGGACAAAAAAAAACAATTTGAAAAAGTAAATTTGTTTTGTCAACAGGTTTGCTTGTAATAAAGACAAATAAAATTTATAATTATATCTTAACAATATTTCTGTTATTTCAGATTTATAATTGCATGATTCAATATCTCATACTTGAAAGTTTTAATAAATATCCTCAACTAATAGTATCAGCAATCTGGAGAATTATTAAGCCATACCGACTTAAAGAGACCAAATTAAACAATAAAACAAAAGCTAACTACCATCAATAACGGTTCACAGACAAAAGCTACTGATGAAAAATTTAAAAAAAAAAAAAAAAAAAATGTAAATATCCAGGTAATTTTTACATCATGGAGTTTTTAGTAGGTTCTGCTGTGAGTATGTGGTATTTTGATAAATGTAATGAGATGAAGAAGGATGTTATTTTTAGTGAATAAATAAATAGTAATGAATGAATGGGTCACTAATCAGATTATTTTGGTTTAGGATAGCCAGTGATAACCAGCCTTACCCAACTTCAGCCTAGTGCCAAAATTGTGTCTTTGATGCAATAAATATAAAATCTTAATTATATTCTTTTTTTAAATTCTTCACCAACAATGTTAAGGACTTGAAATATTCATAGAATTAAAAATGCAGCTCTCAGCTTCAATCTGAATAGTTGGCACAGCAGGGTTATTATTTATGATATATAATTTATAATCGGGTATTTATTTTACTATTTAAGCTGTAATAAATAAAAAATAAAAAAATTAGAAATTAACTATTTAAACAAGAATAAATATAAAATGGAATACACCTATATTTTTTAAAACTTATGAAAACCCCAGAATATTCATGAAAATTAGTCTAAATAAAGTCCCGTTTAACACTGGAAATAACAATGCTACATTATCTTTGACACTCAGAGTCAAGAGAGAGAGAAAAGAAATAATAGAGAGTATAAAGATCAAGAAAATTAGCAAAGAACCATAACATTCTTCACATGTACATGTACAATCACATGTATCTTTGTTTCTTTCAGATTTATAGTTTTGTTTGAAACTGTGCTTGTCTGAGGTTTTATTTTGATATTTTAATAATTCAATTTTACCAATGTTTTATTATTAAGGATTCATGGCTAAAATTGTGTTGGTTCTTTGTTTTTGAAATTAATCCAATATTTCTGAAAGCACCTTAAATGGCAGGCATCATCAGTGGATGTTTCATTGGTGATCAGCAGATATCACCAATTGAGAATTTGAAATGTTTTCTGCTACATGTATCATTCATTCAGTATTTAAGTCTAAATGAAGAATTGGCAACTCAAAGATTCATTAGGTTACTATTTACTTGGATTCATTAATTTCCTGGACTATTTGGCTGTAAATAAAGCTAGATGAATATACCAAAGAGAGTACTATGCCTGCATGCATACTTCTCAAAGAGAGAAGAGGTGAAAAATGGTAACAACTTGATGCAAAGAATGCATAACTTCATTGTACAATAAATGATTCAAGGTGTTATACTGTTAAAAAAATATTAAATGTAGGAACCTTTCTTTTTTCTTTATTTTTATAATCTAAAAGAGTTAAAATACCACTATTTACATTATTCGGACTATTGTCCTCATCTTTGTTGCTATATTTATTATAACGTTTCGGCCGTTCTATGCTCATGGGACACATGGCTCAGTGGATAAAGGCGTTAGTTAGATCTAGTGACTGGACCCAAAGAGTGCGAGTTACAATACTTGGTTAAGGTAGTGGAGAACTTGGAGAGGGGAATTAACAGGAGATAACTGACAACTGACATCCATTAAACATGGCACGTAGAACTAGAACAGTCTACTCCAGTGAGCGAAATAAAGGGTTCAGTTCGACATTCCAAGCACCCAATGAAGGTCGGAGCATTGTAATAAATATGGTGACAAAGATGAGGACAATAGTCTGAATAATGTAAATAGTGTACATAATAACTCATCAGAAATATAAACAGATACTGAGTTAAAATACCATTTTTGTAGTTTTTGTACATAATTAAAAGTGAAAGTAAGCATAAAATCAGTTATGTGCCATGCGTGATACACGCTTAGGCAATCATGTATCTTTCGATACATGACTGATGAGGCAGCTCAACCCCCCCCACTGCAGATTGCCATTTCTTTCTGCGGTAGACCAGTTGCCATCCAATGCTATAGAACATTATCTGTCCTGCTATTTACCAACAGCCGGTGGGGAAGAGAAGAGGATTTATACCTTTCCCAAGGGTATTAGCATGTAAGTGAATGTAATAGATTCGTCTGGAATTTGAACTCGGCTCTCTGATTTCTCAATCTGAGCCACTATCCATTACTCCATCATGTCTCTGAAGCATAAAACTCTCCTTAAAAATGAATTTTCTTGTTTGTTTAGTGTGTGCATTCAATCCAAATTTTTTGCTGTTTAAAGGTTGATGAAGAAACTTGGCACAGAAAAAAAAAATATATGTAATATATAAATTGTTCTTAAAAAGATATCTCAATTAGGAATACATTGAGACGCCATTTTAATATTTCTTAAAATTTGTACTTGAATATATCTTGTGTCAAGTGCACAAATTTTAATCATAAAATAAAATATTGTTGTGTACTAATACACAGTGAAAGAAACATCAAGGACAATGAATCATTTTCTATTGATATCACTCATGTTGATCCATACATTCTCAAGATGAAAATATTTCTCAATTATTCAATATTGGGCTATAAATTAAAATAGGAATTTATTGCAGTCAGATTTTGCCGAGACATAGAGCATTGGTTCAGATGTCTCTTATCTGCAATTCAACTTATGGCTGGTATATTGGCAGAACTTCACAATCAATATGGCTTTCATGTTACTGTAACATAGGCAGTCTGGCAGCTTAGAAAATTTTATCAAGTTTTTGTTTTCATGTTAATGTCATTTCACAAAGATAAAGGAATAACCTTTGGAGTATCAGTCGCATTAATTCTATAAACTTTCAGCAGAGAATAAAATTATTGTGAAGATGAACACACCCTTTAATATAAGACAAATTTATAAAGACAGACCATAAAAATTGAACAGGTTTCATAATTTAAACATCATCAACACAAGTATTTGTATGCAAATAGCTCATAGATTTAAATAATTCTTTTCTCTAGTAAGAGTATTAATATTAAGGAATTTCAAAGATTTAATATTATTTTAATTGTGTCCTATTTATTTGCTTTTTTCTGAAGTTTGTAAACATTTTGATAGTGCCCTTCCTTTCACGGGTTCTTTTGCTTGATTTATTGAGAAATTTGATGAAAGGTTGTGCACCATCAACACTGCTGGGAAGCCATGATTTTACAAATAGAAGTTTGTGGCCATAAGGAAACCCTGTTTTACTTCCTTTCATTTTTTTCACACATTTGTAAATAAATAAACTCTGGTAGATGGATTCAAATATGCCTTCCAAAAGTTAAAATATTAAGATAAAGGAAAATTTCATTAGAAACAAAGAAAAAAAGTGATGAACATGATGAATTGCTATGTAATATCAGCTATCCTTTATGGTAGTGACTACTTTTATGGTATATCAACCCTTTTTAGGTTATTTAAAGCTGGAACATATTTTGGATTTTGAGAATAATTATTTATTTTATGAATGAATATTGCATTGACAATTTATTTTGAGAATAAAGATTTTTCCATATACAAATCTTACTATTTAGCCCATAGCTTGGTGGGTGGAAATGGATTCATACGTAAATGAATGTAATGAACCTGACTGGGCTCTCCAACTATATGATACTGAATGCTGGGCATTTTCCTAACAAATGAAGAGATTTGAAGCAACAGAGAAGTGGTTCTATAAAAGGATGCAGAGAATATGATGAACAGAGCATATAAACAATAAGGAAGTTTTCAGGAAAATGGAAAAAAACAAATATTTAGAATCAGAAAGAGTTGAAATTTCTAAGATACATATTGAGGAAAGAAGACTTGAAAAATTTGACACTCACAGGACATAATGAAAACAAGAGCAGAACAGGTGGTGGGAGGAATATTAAAATTCAAACATTGCTAAGAGTTAAAAAGGATAGGAAGCTGTGGAAAGCCATAACTGCTAACATCCTGAAGTGACACAGTATATAGAAGACAAAAATTCCCAAGTTGAAGTAAGTAGAATCAGCATGTAAAATTTGTAGAAGCATGATGAAATAAAATAAATAAAATGATTGTCACTGCATTTTTTAGATACAAGATGGAAAAAATATTTGTCTATATTTCTGAGATGAGGTATTATGTACACTATTTACATTATTCAGACTATTGTCTGAATCCTTGTCGCCATATTTATTACATTTTGGCTGTTGTACTCAAGGACACATGTCACAGTGGATAATGTAATAGATACTGAAGGATTGGTACAGACTCAATATACCAAAAATATGGAGACAAATTGAGAGTCCTCAAGGACACATGGCACAGTGGATAAAGGCGTTAGTTAGATCCAGTGACAGGACCCAAAGAGTGAGTTCAATACACAGTTAAGGCAGTGGAGAACTTGGAGAGGGGAATTAACAGGAGATAACTGATATCCATTAAACATGGCACGTGGAACTAGAACAGTCTACCCCAGTGAGTGAAATAAAGGGTTCAGTTCAACATTCCAACCACCTAAAGAAAGCCAGAGCGTACAATGGCCAAAACATTGTAATAAATATGGTGACAAAGATGAGGACAATAGTCCGAATAATGTAAATAGTGGAAAAAAATATTATCACTGAATTTACTTTCTTGCAGCTTATGATACCTTGTGTATTGTATACAAAATGGAGCCATGTTTTAATGCTCATTTTTTTTTTTTAACTTATTTACAAGTCAATAAATAAGTGATCGTATGTTAAAATTAGCATTTACGATGAATTGGTCATGGTCAGTATCCCAGTGCTACTAAAGATGTAGTATTCTTAGCATTATCACTTGGCAGTGTTACTGATTTTCACAGCTATTTTGTTTAGACATCAGCACATTAGAAGATAACTAGATTTATTGTGATTTCTCTCAGTGATATGTGTTGTGTCATTGTGTACCAACTCAGAATTCAAGTGTGCTTCTCCAACAAGCCTTGGTATCTTCTTTGCTTAAAACCAATTACCCAGAACAAACCAACAAACTGTTGATGACAACAGGTTTAATGATAAATTGAAATATTTTAAAATTTCTAAAGGATTGTTAGCACCTCCCCATGTAGTTTGAAAACTTTTCAGCAGAAAAGTTTCCTAGTTGTAATTCATAATACCCTTTTGATTCTTGCTCTGTATTTTTGTCTATTAAGGGTCATATCACTTTGTGGGATTGCTGTGTCTAAAGTGAGACCAGCTTGATGGGTCTGAACTGTGGATTCTGAAATTGACTTTTCTCACTACTCGTTCTTGGTTGTGCTTCTTATAAGGGAATTTGTTCAAACTGGATATTCATTTATTTCATAATGTTTAATAACCCATCAAGATATTCCAGAAGACTTTCCTGTTCAATAATGCACAAACTTTTTTTTTTTTTTATGGAATTTGGTCAGGGGAGTCCTTCAGCTCGAATTTTGGTAATGAAGTGAGCACTTTGGCAGGGTAGTATTTAATGTTGTTAATCTGAAAATACTTCTATAGAATTTTGGAAATTTCATAAGACACAAATATTTGCCATATAGCTTTGAGGGTGCTTAGGTGGGTGTGGGAAGATCTGGTCTCACAAAATTTTAATGAATTCTACTTGGTTTATTTCAGTTTTGGATTCTCCTGGATGTTTTTGAGTTCATTTTATGGCTTCCAGTTATTTTTTAATCCATTCTTTCTTTCCTTATTCTCCTTAACATTTAATTAGTTTCCATCAGTTTTTTTTTTCACTGCTTAATTTTAATTATTTGTTGATTAAAATCACCCATGGGCATTCTCATGCGATAAAAATGTTGAGCCTTGGTTATCACCTGGTTGTATTCCCCTCGACCAGATGATTTCAAAAGCAGACCCCTATTATCATTCACTTGCAAAATACCCATTATTTTTTCATATTTTTTTCTACATGAAGTTAGTGCATTGTGTAGTGTCTTAATTCAATAACTGTACAAAACACTGTCTCACCTACTTAGAAGTTTCAAACCAGAAACTGGATATTATATAGACACAAAAAAAATTCCATATGTTGGACTTGTTAGCTTTTGTGTGTTATTTTTAATTATTCTTAAATTTTAAAATGTTAAATTGTAAAAATCAAATTAGTTTTTCACAGTGCAAGGTATATATATATATATATATATATATATATATATTTTAAGACATTTTTATGTTTATACATTCTTTTTATAGATACAAATATTTAAGTAAATGCTCTGTTTATAATAAACAGTATTAAACAACATTTACCAGCCTGAATGTCCGAGAAATTTTCACAGAAAATATTTGTCCTGCGACAGGATTCAAACCTGTATCCTATATGGAACCATCATTTAGCTTGACGTGCCTTTACCGATTTGGCCACAGAGGCACGTTCGGTTAGCAAGGTCGAATTTACTGTATTTGAACTTCAATTTTCTATGAATCTCTCACGTACATTCATCTCTGCTCATGGCGTATCAAATGTAAACAAATGACGTCACACATTATGAAATGGACCAAGTCCGACAATTATTTTAAGACATTTTTATGTTTAGACATTCTTTTTATAGATACAGATATTTAAGTAAATGCCCTGTTTATAATAAAATAGTAAATTCGACCTTGCTAACCGAACGTGCCTAACCATTTTAACTGTAAAATCACAAAACCTTGCCACCAATGTAGTACTATGCTTAAATTCATAAAGTCCAGGTATCATCAGAACGATTACCATGAAAGTATTTATAGAAAAATGCACAGGGAAGCTATATTATGCCAGTGGAAAAGTGAGCAAAGCTAAGATGCCAGATTAGGGCCAATGACATTGCAGATTCTTTGGATTTTATCAAGGATCTCAAAATATATGGCAGAAGCACCAGACCATATGTGGCAGAAATATTCAAAGTCTGGATGAATGGTATACTTATAATAAATGTGTAACATAGATTCAGGTTAGGAAAAGTGTGTGTATATATATATATATATATATATATATATATATATATATATATATAGTGTATTGAGCAGCATTGCTTCATTTTAATGTAGATGGCCATCTAAATTAAAAAATGAAGCAACCCACTCAACAAAATTATATTTCAAACTAGTCACAACACATTACATTGCATCTAGACATTGGTTCTGTCATAATACTTCGGTCGATTGCATGGTATGACATCATAGAACCGCATCTTGAACTTACGATCTGCGTCTGCTATTCCCTGACTGTCACATAGCAATTTTTTATGTCAAAATAACAAAATACCATCTTTAATGGTGGATATCTTTGTTTCATGTCTGTATAACCACTGAGTATGGCTCATGTGAGCCAAAAGCTCAGGACCAACTTAATAAAAAAACATCCAAATATTGGACAATTTTTATCTTTCTTTCCACCTGAAATTAAAGCAAACATTCGAATGGCTCATGCTCAGACATAATAGACATTCATTGTCTGTTATATTTAATAGTATATATATATATATATATATATATATATATATAAAAACTGTCATTATGAGAGTTACAGGAGAAGTAAGGTATCCTACTAGTCAGCATTACTTATAGTGGAGATAGTATATTATAGTAATATGATCGATTCTCTTATAAGCAAACATCTGGTATTCATTTATCAAAAATAGGGCCCTCAAGTATAGTAACTGTTATTGAACTTTCCAGTACTGATGGTGGGTTGGGTTGGTGGTGGTGGTTGGGGGAGGTCCTTCATAACCTTTTATTTAAAAAGTGCATAAAAACAAAGATGTGTCTTCTCACCAGACTTATTCAACCTTTACAGTGAAGTGATTCTTAGAGAATTAGAAGTCCTACCATGATTCATTATTAGCGGTTACAATGTTAACAATATAAGATATTCAGATGACACAGTGTTGATAGCATACACAGAAAATAAACTATAGGCATTTGTACAAAAGGTAGTAAAGGAAAGTGAAAAAAAAAAGACTATCTATCAATTGTAAGAAGATAGAATGCATGGTTGTCAGCAAAAAGAACAAAAAACTGGAGACACCAAAATCAAGCAAATAATTTTAATATTTAGGAAGTTTTTTTTATTAGAGGACAGAAAATACAACACAGAAATCAAAAAGGAACATTTTGATAGTGAAAGATGCCTTCCAAAAGCTAAACAAAATATTAAAAGACAAGAAAATTTTCATTAGAAAGAAAGAAAAGTGTACTGGACTTATGTAATATCAGTCCTTCTATATGCCAATGAGTTCTGGACAATATTTGCACATATGAAGAAGAGACTTGAGGCAACAGAAATGTTCTACAGAAGGATGCTGAGAATACCATGGACTAAACATGTGACCAAAATTTTAGAGAAAAAGGAAACAAATGAACACTTATATTTTAACATCAGAAAGCAGTTGAAATTTCTATGGCACATAATGAAGAAAAAAGGTTTAGAAAATGTAACACTCACAGGGCAGACTGAAAGCAAAAGGGGCTGAGAAAAGTAACAAATAATTTACTTAACAAGCTGGTGTAAATAGTTGACAGAACAGGGATTAGGAGAGATAGCTAAAAAGGAAACATTGCTTAGAGCTACAAAGGACAGGAAGCTGTGGAGAAACATGATTGCCCACATCCTGAAGAAACACATCATATAGAAGAAGTGTGGAATATCACAAATCTTGATTATGTCATCATTTTCTCTTTGTGTTACATGTGCTACTATTTTAGTTGTAGCTATTATTGAATGTCCTCAAGTCATTTGGTTTCTGTTATTTGGTACAGTTCTTTGCTTGTAATTCTGTAGCATCAGTTCCCAATGCAATAAAGCTCTGTGCAAATGTCCTTAGTGTACTTAGTGGTCTAGTAGTCATATATTCTGGTTCAATGGGTAAAAAGAACAAACAAGCAACATAGATGAATAAGAATGGCGAGTATTAACTGATGTGAATTATCTCCCCTAAGTATGGAAGCAGAATGAGAACAACCTACCTCATGAATAAAGAGTTCAATTTAAAATTCCAAAAAGGTTACTAAATAAAAAAAAAAAAAAAGAAAAGACATTTAAATAATGTAGGAGGATATAATAAGTGAAACATTCTGAATGTAATAACTAAGATGAGCATACTGGCTTGAATAGTTGAGTGATTTATCTGTTTAATAACATATCAACTCCTTATGGGTCATTTGATGCTAAAATTTAATATTCTTGGGAGCCTCGAAGTAATAAAAATGTTATTCTGCTTTCACAATTGAATACATGGTAGATGATACTCAGCTTTTATGCATATACATATTTATAGATGTGATTACTAAAGGCAGTGATATGTGTCTTTTATGTTCTGGTTTTGTTGAAATATTTTGGAATACAGTTCGATTTAAGAAATTTTAGGATATTATATGGCTTAATGTCCTGAAAGTTCTTTCATGTTGGTCATTTGGTAGTATTTTAAACAGATTTGGGTGAAGCCAGTACAATTTGTTAGTATACACATATTTTTGGTAATTTTATTATAAATATGTATTGTTGGTAATGTTTTATATAAAAAATTTATTGCTGGTATTTTTACTATAAGTTTGTAGTTTACTATTTGCCCATAGCTGGGACCCTAACAGGTGCTAATGCCCTGGATCAGGGTGGACCTAGAAACAACAGCTGTTAAGAGATGGTTCCACAATCTTTAAACTACCAATCTCCTAATCAGAGACCTTACTGATGGACGTAGTTAATCGTCATATCCAGAATAGGAAAGTATACAATAATAATAATTGTGAATCTTAAAAATTTGTTTAGTTATCATTTTACTGTACATTAAACTATGTTACCAAATTTTCTGGTCACTTTATTGCCATTCACTTACAATTTAGAGCTATCAAATAATTTAACAGATATTTAATTATTGTCATGTGAAATTATTCTATGAGTTTTCATTATGGAAGCAATCAAACTGAATGCCAGATTACTAAATCTTATGGTCACTCACTAACATTAAGTTACATAATCTTTTTTTCTTACATACGATTGCAAGTAACAGAATCACGCTAGGCAAGTACTGGATATTTGAAAAGGTGGGAAAAATAAGGAAATATAATTTTATAATTCTAAATTAAATGTTTAGAGAATACTTAACAAGTAAAAGAATATCATAATAAAAAAAAAAAGTTTTGATTAAAAAAAATAAAATTGAGAAAAAATAAACTCAAGATTCAAAGTATTTTAGTCCTGACTCTAATTTTTATATTTGTATCTTTTTAATTTAACTTTTAATTATTCCAATGATATTTTTAGGTTTTCTCCATCATTGCAGCTAGCAGAGGATAGCAAAAACAACATTTTGTTTTTTTGTTTGATAATTTGTTCAAATTTTTAGGCTTGTGCAGTTAAATTGGAATTATGGAATAACTGAATGGTGAGAGAATTCAACTAAGAATCATGTGATCTAAAATTTAACCCTTTCAAATGACTGGATTTTGTTCAATTCATCTAATTGTTTACTGAATACAGCAATTCCTCAATTATTTGTACCTCGATTTTCTGGACTGATTATCCAGATGTGGAATGAAGAGAAAAATTGAAATCTGAATATTTTCCAATTATCCAAACATAAACCCATTCTAATATTTCATCTCATAAAAATGTTTTGAGAACTTAGAACACTATAATAAACATTTGACAGAAATGCTGATAAAGTAAGTTCAGTTGGTTCTTGTTAATTTCTTTGTTGTTTTCATACAAAGAATATACACTTGAATTATCACAGCTTTGTGGGATAACAGCAGGAAAATGTAAGGTCTGCCAGAAACAAACATTGATGTTATCCTCATCTTTATTGTCATATTCATGACATTCAAACATTTATTACCTGAAGAAGGCTAGAGCGTACAATGGCCGAAATTTTTGGAATATGAAAATAAGGATGTGGATAACAGCCTGAACAATGTGTAGTGCTTTAATAAATACAGTACAATAACAGCCTTCAATAAATATCGTATCAACAGCAGCTCTTGTGTATAAAAACAAGCAAAGCCTAGAGAAACTTCCTCTTCCAGATTATCCACTTTCCAAACTATGTGATATGAACTTTTCATATTGAAGCAAAATTGCTGTGAATGCTTCACACTAAAACACACTAACACAGTAAGTCACACTCAAATATATTAATTAATATTTCATTGTGTATGCAATTTACTTCTGGGAAAATAAACTCTTGTTTTAAACTTCCCTTTTGTTAATCTTGTTTAATGACTGTATCTTGTATTGCAAAACAACTGGTCTGTTCTTGTAAGAAACCCTATATTAATTCTTGAAGTAGCTAACACTACAAATGTAAATAATTACAATACCTCATCTCAGAAATATAGACGGACATTTGAAAATGTTATTTATGATATAAAATGCTAAATTTCTTTCAGAAAATGATTTTTTTTCTTAATTCATTTTAGTAATAACTAGCAGTAGAGCTCGGCATTGCCCGGGGATGTAACAGTAAGAGATAGATCAAGTATCGACCATCATAAAGACTGAAAAATAAAATTGACAAAGATTATTGTTTCAGGTTGACGGACACGCATGTCTTAAGTAGTTTTTTTTTTTTTTTTACGAATTGGTCAAACTCAAACAAAAACATTGTTTTCAATTGTTATGAGTCTATCGATTGAATAGAATTTTATTATAAACAATTGTCTTGTAAATAGAATTTTTAAAGCATTCTGAATGTAAAAATAAAAAAGTGTGAAAGACAATAAGAAACAGTACCTGCCAAAAAAAAAGTGAAGTTTTGTTGAAATCTGTTGAAAAATGTAGGAAATCTGATCACATATATGAACGAACAAACGAACACACAAACAAACAAACAACCAACCTGGGTTTTATAATAAGTATAACTCAATATGAGCTGTCCCCCTTTCATTCTGGTGACAGAATCGTGTTTTATCGTGTTTTCAAATTGATTTCATGCAAAAACAATTGTGTTTTTCCAATTTTTGGCGCTGTCAAAACCACCACAAGGTAATTTTACGCAGTCCTGTGAAGTTTTGTTGAAATCGGTTGAAAAATGTAGGAAATCCAATCCAATATATAAACGTACAGACACACACACACAATCTGCGTTTTATAATAAGTAAGATTTGGTTATTCAGTTATCTAGAATTATCCAAATATATTCGTCCAGATAACTGATGAACTACGGTAGAACTAGTAATTTACTTACCTCCCATTCTAAATTTTTAAAACTATACACTGAGATATTTAAAGTATTTAGCATATTTTCTAATTCCACATGTTGAATTTTTATGATGGATTCCGGGAACATACCATCACTTTCATTCCAATTCCAGATTATATTTTGTTTTGGAAAGGTTTCTCTCCAGACCTATTTCTTGGGATACTTGGTAGAGGATGTCATTTTTTTTGTTCAAGATCATTCTTATCCCAACTATGAATAACTATATCAGCAGTACATTGGTCTCGGGAGTTAAAGCAGGAACACCGTTTTCTTTCGAAATGTTTAAATGATCAGTGCTCATCTCTTTATGTCTGTGTTTATATATATTAATCATTTCACCTCAAGCAAGGTGTGAATGTCACTAGTATGCAGGGGTTACAGGGAGTGAAAGTAAAAGAAAAGACTGAGTATGGGGAGGATTGCAGAAAGGATAAAAGATGGTGACTGATATTGCATTTAAATTTTTTGAGGTTGTAGTTATCAGGGAAGCAAGTAAATGGAAGGGAGTTTCTCAGGCAGGAAGTGTAGGAAAAGAAACTTGGAGAAGCGGCAGTTGCATTTAGATATTTCAACAGTAAATGGGTGGGACCTAGATGACAATGTAGTGACAAACTTAAAATCAATGGAACAAAGCTCATCAGAGTAGTTGCCATGAAAATATTTGTAGAAAAGACAGAGGGAAGCCACATGTCAGTGAGAAAGTAACTGAAGATGAGATGCCAAATTAGGATTACAGATATTTCTGTGGTTTTTGTCAAGAACCTTGAGATGAATAACAAGAGCACTCGTACAGATATGGCAGCAGTATTCAATGAATGGGCAAATGGTAGATTTGTAAATGTGCAAGATGGACTCTGATGGGAAAAATTTTCTGGCACAACACCATGACCAAACTTTCTTTGCTGTAGATGCAGCTAGTGATTCGATGTAGTTGCCGTACTTCAAGTCAGTTGAAAACATCGAGGCCAAGAAGGTGCAGTGTGTTGCTCTCTACGAGCATCATCTACGAAAAGATTAAATAGAATTGGGTTCTCATTTCCTTCTTGTCATACTCCTGATGAGATTTGAAATGTTTTGCTATTGGGGTCAAGGTATCCAGATTTACTGTATCTGGTATTAAAACTCGATTACTTTAGAGAACAAATTAATCTGATTTAGGAGTTGAATGTGTGAAGAAATATGAATTTGATCTTTTCTGACTTACACTGAAACATTTTTTTTATTGTTTTACATAGTTCAAGTCATAAATCATGATTTAACATGTGTTGTACTCATCTAAATCTGGTAATGAAAATATACGTAGCTCAGCATTGATAGATTGTGTTGAGATGAATGCTGTTCAAAACAGATTAGAGTTATTTCACTTTATTAAAAAAAAAAAAAAAAAATTAAATTTATTACATATTTCTAAAAAGAAATACCTAACAAAGTCATACTTAGTAAGAGACAACTGTTCTTTTTTTGCAAGTCGCATGGTCTAAGGTTTCTACCAAAAGACTAAACGAGATAATCATTTTACTCTTTTTCCAATTGTAACCAACATTAGTCTTACCATTTCAACAAAGGCTCATTCAAAGAATACACTGTTGAATTATCATGACAAAATCTGAGAAAAATAACCTGGCAGTATCATTACCAATAATTCGGTACAAAAGGTCATATTGTCGGTATATATATATATATATATATATATATATATATATATATATATATATATATATATATATAAAATACAAATATAGGTAACTATACTCGTTTTTCAAAAAAACTTCAAATTTTTGATTTGCCAATAATCAAATCAATCTCAAGGGAAAAAAAGGTTTTAAAAAAAAGAAAGAGCTAGAAACATGAAAGTCTTTCGAAAAAAAAAAAAAAATATCGCACAGATACAGGTTTGAAGCCCAAAGAAAAAACCCCGACACGAGTAAACAACTAACAAAAGATACAATACAACCGTAGAGCAGACTTAGATAAACCTAGTGAGCCAGACAAACCTACCCAGGTTACACCTAAGCGGATCGTCAGGGATATATATATATATATATATATATATATATATATATATATATATATATATATATATATTGTACATTGAGGTCAAATCTCAGCAGTAACTGTCTATTTCATGTTTAAACACAATCTTAATGCCAAGCCTGTTACATTTTAGATCAACTATTTATATATGCTAGTCAGTGGTGCATTATGGGTAGAAAGTCTGTTGTATTATCCTTATTGTTACTGGATGAGCAGTAACACACTGTTGCTGCTGGGTGTTGACCATAATATCCACTTTTATATTTACATATGTTCTATCCCATATATTGAACACTTTAACCCATAAATATAGAAATATAGTTTTATGGTATGCTGTCACATACACAAGGAAATTTCACAAAATAAGACTGTCAAAGTTGATTATGAGAGTTGTCCCTTAGTTAAAACTTATCACAGGTCATCTCTTGTGGTATCAGTATGACTTAGCACATGGCATTGTATATGCGATATATGCCAGCCATTTGACCACCACATTAAAAGAGAAGCCAGTAAACACAGAGAAGAATTTAATATAAAATGAAACTGCTAGAAAAAGTCATGTTGCAATTCATCAGCAGGCAAAAAACAGAGCAATAAAACTGGAATGAAAGAGAAAATATCTTTGTGAAATAAACAAACTTATTTATATTTTTTACAAATCATGTTTCTATGATTACCAAATATATGTTGAAAATGGGACGAGAAATGTTTCTTCGTGATGTGAGAATGTTGAATATAAATTTCACTACTCTTTAAATAAGGATGTAAAGTTCTGGTGGCAACATTTTACCAGCTTAAAAGTGTGACCTCATCAACAACAAAAACAAACAAACAAAAAAAAAAAAAAAATCGAAAATCCAAAAGCCTTGACAAAAATATACTTTATCGCACTCCGATTAATTAAAAAGTGTTTTTGAAACCACAGTGTGTTCTCCATTACATCAAAATCTAAAAATACATAACTTTTTTTTTTTTCATAACCTTGAACTGATTTTCACCCTCCATAGATTTTTGGCACCTTTACCAGGATCCTCAGTTTGAACAAAATTTTTTTTTTTTTTTTTTAATACAGACTAAAATTATTTTTATCTTCTATATTTATTCACATTTGTAAATCAGAATCCATTTTCTGGGAACAAGTTAAATCTCTGTTGAATATGATATCACTTTTAGTAATTTTGACTCATATTTTCTTTCAACTTAATTTTTTGATTGTTTTTTTTTTTTTATTATTCTTAATGCGTCAATCCTCAAAATATTGTTGCTACTACTTCTAGTTTAATTAAAACTAGTGCCTGCAACAGACTTTTCTAATAAAAGTACTCCTATATAAGTGTTTCCATTCTTTGGAATTTCCTGTGGAATATTCCAACATACTGACAAGAATGGTGGACATTTGGAAACTGAAATCATTATATATCAGTTCTGCTTTGGGCACCTTGGCATGGTGTAATGGTTAGCAAGCTTGTCTCGCTAAAACAGTTACAACCGAATAGTGAATTCAATCCTCACTAGGTGCCCCATACTTTCAGCCTTGTGCCACATCTAAGCTATGCTTAGAAAATCAATATATGTATATCAACTCTGTTTTTCTAATAAAAGATGCTCCTTTAGAAGTGCTCACATTTTTCCAGTTACTGTCTGCATATATATATATATATATATATATATATATATATATATATATATATATATATATATAATTCCATTGTCATGTTACCATAACCATTGTTAGCCTCTGAATAATGCCAAGCATGTTGCATTTTACCATAACAGACATTTTATCTACTCACTAGTGAGAACAAATTGCTAATGATTAGCCAATGGGCAAATCTGTTCCTATAAACAAAGAGACAGAAAACAAAATCACAGTTTGTTATAGAGATAGCTATCTATATGTTGGTTTCAATCCGGCTAGGAATGACTGAAAAACACTTGCATCTCCCCAATTTATAGACAGAAGCACACAAAGGCATACTAGGATTTTTTCCTAACCAATAAAATAGACCAGTTCATGGTTTCCTCTGACTCATTCCTAGCCTGTCTTGTCTGTGCTGGCCCATTTTAGAAAAAAAAAATAAATTAATTACCATTTACTGGAAATAAATGATGATAAAGGTGATTTGGCAAACATGGACAAATGTGACTGCAAAAGACAGAGTATCAAAAAGGATTTTTTGTCCCCGCTCCCACGACATTGCTTTTTTTTTTTTTTAACTACCTTCACTCTTTTATTGTTTTAAAAAGTGATGATTAGAATTGTAATAAAACAAACATATGAAAGTGAACTTTATACATTTTCTTTATTCTGGAGAATTGACATCAAGTATGATAAACAATATTTATTTATTTGATTGATTGATTATTTACAGGTGTTGGTTTCAATCTAATGGGGAATAACTGCAAAACACTTTTCCCTCCCCAACTTATAGGCAGAAGCACACAAATGCAAGTTGGGACATCTTCCTAGCCAATAAAATAGGCCAGTTCTTGGTTTCATCTGACTTAGTCCTAGTCTGTCTCGTCTTGAAGTCAGAATGCTACATTTGCTTGTCTGAATTTGCTTTTGTGCATCAACCCCAATTCTTAGTTTGTGATTTTTTTTATTTTTATTTTTACATATTATTGTTGCTTTGCCTTATTACTGTTAATTTGCCTTGGCTATATTGTTTTGCTTGCTTTATATTATTTATCTGCCATCTTTTCTTTTTCTTACTGATTATCGTAAACTTTGTCAATTCTGTTTGTCAGACAGTTCTGTTACTTATTTTGCATTTAATCATGGCTACTCACTCCATAACAAATAAAAATATAGCTATTTATTTTTCAAAATGGAACTATCTTGAAATTAAAATCAATTCATTCTAAATTATTTCTTTAAATGCAATTATATATTTATTTTTGGAGCTATGAGTTTCAGCTAATTTTTTTTTTTTTTTTTTACAAAAATTCTTATCACCCTGTTACTTAAGGACATTTAACATTTCAAGTGGTATAACTATAATTGCCATCTTTTAATGATACAAAATAAAAATTGGAAGTAATTAAGGTATTTCACATGTTACCATATTAGGGTTTAAAAAGCAAAACAAGTTTGTTGTTGTTTTCATGGCATATAGAATTATTGTTGAACTGCTGGCCAACTTTAATTTTTCTGTTCATATCAGTGTTGTATATTAATAGTGAAAATAGCTGGCAAACATCTTGGTTAATGCAAATTGAGTTGAAACTGGATTCAATGGCAGAATTGATTTTAGGTATCCATAACACCACTCATCTATCAGCCTCTTGTTCATAATAGCAATTTTAGATCCATGTTCACTGATCTATAATAAACATCAGTGTTTGTATTATATGCATTGCTATTCCAAACGGCTTGCTCATCTTGACTGTTATACTTGCAATGAGAGGATGCAGTAGCTGAAAAGATACTGTGACCTTCTTCAGGTATCTATTTTTATACTCAGGAAGGATTATCAATTGCAAAAAAGCAGAATGCATGGTTGTCGGCAAAAAGGAACACCCAAGCTTGTAAATTACAAAAATGGAAAAAAAAAAAAAAAAAAAAAAAAAAATCAAATAAGTACAACAGGTACAGATAGTTTACTCTGTACCTGTTAAAATTCCACAGAGTATTTATAACACTGATTTTTAGATTAAATTATAAACATAAGTAGCGTTTACTCACCACCAAGATTGACACTAGAAGTGCTTGGTTGGCCGGAAAGTCCTAACTCGCTTAGGAAGCAGAAAAACAAACAAAATTTTATGGAGCAACAGCAACATTAAGTTAGGTTAGCCAGAATGGCAGCTCCATTTGCATGAAGAAAGCTCCAAGTTATGCACCTTCACAACACCAGAAGGTAGATACAGCTACCAAAGATTACCATTTCAGGTATTGTCAGCTCTTGAAATATACGAGAGAACTATACGGAGCATGTTCATGGGTATGTGGAACGTACAAACCTCCATGGACAACATAGGGATTTGGAGAATTCACTCAAAACTGCCTTTACATATGGTAAAGAAAGTGCTTGATATCTGCAAGACAAGCAATATAACTCTGTAAGAAAAATGTCAAATTGCTGTGACATAGCTAACATTTCTGGACAACCAACTCACAGACAAAGGTTTGTAACCAGACCCAGCCAAGGTGAAGTCAATAGTTGAATTTACAACAACAAAAGAACAAGCAGACATAGCAAGATTTTTAGGCATGGTCAAATACCTTACCAGATACACAGAAAATCTTTCCTAATGGACATTTCACATGAGGAGTCTACTAAAATCTAACATTGTTCTGGCCCCCATGTGAAGACTAAGATATTGAAGGGATTGTCCAAAATTGTGACTTGTGCATTACAGAGATGCACAACCAATAACAACCCCTTATTAGCTAGCAAATACCAACATGACTATGGCAAAAAGTAGCAGTAGCCCCTTATTAGCCATGAAATACCAACATGACCATGGCAAAAATTAGCAGTAGCTCCTTATTAACCATCAAATACCAATATGACCATAGCAAAAAGTAGCAGTAGCCCTTGTGTAGACATGGTAGTAAGCTTACCTAATAATAATAATAATAATAGATAGCCACTCAAACTATCCAGATCTCTACCATATACCAGCACAGATGAGTGAAGCGGTAATCAAGGCGGTGCAACATAGCTACAGCCAATTTGGAGTTGCTGAGGAAGTATTCTCAGATCATGGGCCATGTTTTTCATCAGCAGAATACATACAATTTGCAGCCGTGGAGAACTTCAGAAGGATGACATCATCACTACTATACCCATAGTAAAATGGACTGGTTGAAAAAAAAAAATAAAAAATTCAAAATGCAAAGATCCATCATTAGGTTTATTATTCTATCACACTATGCCGTGTGAACCGTGTCTCCAACCTCCGTCTAATCAGCATCTCGTAGCCGCGAGGATTGGTGAGAGGAGAACTTGGGCGTATGCAAATTGGTTGGTGTTCGCTGGGATAAATGTGACGGCGGGAGACCACTCGAGAGAGTTGTGTGTAGCGAACTACGAAGCGGTGTTGGAACATTTGAGTGCAAAGATCTGTGGAGTTGTTGTAGCTGGATTGTAGCTGTCGTTAAGCTGAGGAGTGTTTCGAAGTAGGCGGTGCCGGGCCAACCTGTTCCGTCCCCTATTGTTTGGACCTAATTTTACGAGACCAACCCGTTCCCTTCCTATTGTTTGGACCGAATTTTGCGACAAAATGGTAATGGGAAGAAAATTAAGACACAATCTCCCAGTGCTAGCCAAACAAGGCAAGACCTGTGTAAGCCACAAATAAAGAAATCAACAGAGGGTGAAGCAAAAACACTATTATGACAGATGGGGTACAAGAGAATTGGAATTGTTTAAACCAGAAAATATGAATATGAGACCAGATAAAAAATGTGGTGCAAGAATGGCACTGTAAGAACTGAAGTAGCACTATGCTCATTTACAGTGTTGACAAAGTCTGGTGCACTACAATGATAGAATCATAGGGGTTTGCTAAAAATACATAAACTGAATGTAGCCAAAAGAAACATCATGGACTTCTTCACCACAAGAGAGAGAAAAAAAGCAGAGCCCACTATCAGATAGTGAAGCCAAACAAGAACCAGCTCTTCTCACTGAATAGCACAATTCAGAGATGCAAATAGACCCAACAGGACAACTGCGATAATCTGATTGGAAAGTACAAATACCACAGACAATGAACTTATAAACAAAAAATTGAACTCTGTTACTTAGATTAAAAAAAACAAAAAAAAACTTAAGGGTGTAGATGTAATAGTTAGTTAGTAAGAAGTTATCTCCCCTTATTATAACTCATCACTGACATCACTCCAGAAATAGAAATGAGGTTTCAGCTTCTTTTTCATCACTGACAGCAGTCAGTTTAGACATGTAAACTCAGCTAATAAAAGCATGAAGCGAACACCATGTGTATTCTCTTAATACTGGGTTTCAGCCTACTCTCAATATATTACAGTACTGACAGGAATCTTACCCTTGATGGGTAACCACATTCTGGCTGACCATCAACCTTTGACAGTGATGCTTTAGTGTCTGCATTGGAAGTTGAATCTTTTCTAAGCAGTTGTGATTTTGTGAAAGTTGTTGGAGTGTCATCTCATCAGACTCTGCTGAATTAATCGAGTCAGGACTTTCTGGCGAACCTAATAAATTAATTATACATGCTTCTTTGCAATTTTAATTACTCATGTGAAAATACTTTTGACTAGAAGTTTTAAACACCAAGTGGAGAAGAGGAAGGGTCTAAAAGATAGATTTACTTATCCAAAAATATTTATGATGGCAGCTTACTCTTCTAAATATCTATTTTCGATATATATTCAATGAAAATGCACTCATTTTATACTATACAGGTAAATGTTCTCGGTCATGAACATGCATATAAATTATTTTTTCAATACCATAGTTTAGTCAGTTTCAGGGAAATTTTCATTAGTGACCTTCAATGCAATGATAAATGTCACATCTGGTAAAGGAAGATTGCTTCAGAATGCAATGGCAAGCTTATCAGTATACTGTCCACATTCATCCTTAAACAAAACAATGGCAATATGGCACTTACTCGTAAATTAAATTCCAATAGATTTAAATATGAATCAACCAGATTTTTAAATGAATCAGTTTTATATTAAATAATAAATAAATCCAAATATGTAGTTACAATTTAAAAACTTAAAATAAAAAAAAAATTGGCCTTTTTTCAAGTTTAGAAAGGTAAACAATCTAAGTAGTTATATTATACTATATACTAAATGGAGAGAAGGTAGGTAGACATAGGGTTTTAAATAAAGTTTTTATTAAAAAAATAACCCTGGATCAGGTTAATTCAAGTCCCTAAAAAATGTAAAATTGACAAATAGTCTATTTTTGTCAGGTACTTTGGTAGCTTAGGAGTCTGCTCTGTTTGCAATAGAAATTCATAGTAAATCGATTCCCTGAGAAGTAGCCAACCTCTAAATTCAGTTTCTAACTCTGCTACAATTATATATTTGATATATTTTGTTGTTAGGGGTTTCTAGTATCTAATAAGACCCAAGTTTATATGAAGAAACCCTTATGAAGGGTATTTTTTAAAGTTTGTGCCAAAAATATACAGAAACAATGTAGATTGTATACCAAGAGATCAGGATGAATTGAGGACTTAAACAATTAAGCCAATATTTAGTTAAATAAACCAGGGCTATGTATTTAATTAAACACCTAAAATATTCACATTTACTTTGTTGCATTTTTTTTCATAATTTTAAAAATTGCATATGTTTTAATATATAAATTGTCATCAATTACTTGCTCTTGCTTTTAATTTGTACTAAAAACTTAATTTTAATTTTTTATTTTATCTTTAACAGTTTGAATGAATTGATTTAATTTCTTTTTCATTAATAATTCAGATAATTTTAAAATGAATCAATTTTAAATTAAACTAAGTAATAAATTAAAATACTGAAAGGTGTAACCAACATTTTACTTGCATAAACCATAACACAATAATATTATAGACATCTGGGAAGTGATTTAACAGAGGATGGAAAGTGCAATGCTGAAATCCAAAGGTGCATGGGCATAGTGAAAGAAGCCTTTCAAAACCTAAGCAAAGTATTAAGAAACAGGAAAATTACATTAGAAAAAAAAGAAAAGAACTGTTATGTAATATTAGTCCTCTAGTGAATGCTGAACAGTCACCCCACAGATGAAGAAGAGACATGAAACAATAGAAATGTTGTTCTACAAAAGGATGCTGAGAATAACATGGAGTGAACATATGAATAACAAAATTTAGAGAAAATGGAAATAAAAAGGACACATAGCATCAGGAAGAAACAATTGAAATTTCTCAGGCACATAATGAGAAACAAGGCCTTGGAAAATTTAATACTTAATGGACAGATTGAAGGCAGAACAACATTTAGGAATGATAAAAAAAAGACAAAATTTATTAAGTGAGAAAGGACTGGAAATTGTAAAGAGCAATGTTCACCAATATCCTGAAGAGACATGGTAAATAGAAGAATCCTTACGGAATTTCAATCCAATCCATTTATTCAATCCATAGCAGGTAGATGTTTCTTAATCCGCCTTCCATACTTAGAGCATAATTCATATCGGTTTCTATTCAATCTTCTTCACCTTTGTGTTCTTTTTACTAACAACCATGCATTCTATCTTCTTACGATTGATGGTTAATCCACTCTTCTTGTTTTCCTTCCTAACTTCCATAAAACTTCCTGTAGTTTCCTTTCTATGTCTGCTATCAACACTGTACCATTTGCATTGTGACCACCAGTAATGAATCCTGGTAAGACTTCTAATTCTCTCAGAATTATCTCATTGTAAAGGTTGAATAAGTCCAGTGAGAAGATGCATCCTTGTCTTACATCTCTAATTTTAAGTTATATGAAGAATAATTTAATTCCTTGAGTCTGTGTGATAATATTAATTGTTGAGAAAACTGCAGAGCATTCATAACAAAACAGAAATCGCTGATTAGTATCAAAGCTGCAGGTGTGTTGAACATTGCATTTTGTATGCATATGTGAATAACAAAGTTTTAGGAAAACTGGAATCAAAAAGGACACTTATGCTTAGAATCAGAGAGAGAGAGAGACAATTGAATTTTCCAGGGGCACATAAGGAAAAAAAGCTTAGAAATTGACATATTGAAAGTAAGGGAAACAGTGGAAAGCTGTGAATAACCTACCTAATAAGCTTGTGTAATTAGTAGAATAGGGATAGGAGAAATAGTAAAAAGAC
Organism: Acanthosepion pharaonis; assembly: GCA_903632075.3. NCBI lineage: Eukaryota > Metazoa > Mollusca > Cephalopoda > Sepiida > Sepiidae > Acanthosepion > Acanthosepion pharaonis. Next base: position 319,311 of record CAHIKZ030002179.1, on the reverse strand, counting down.
TAATCTTACTAAAACCACAAAGGACAGGAAGATGTGGAGAGCCATGATTACCTATGTTCTAAAGAGACACGGCATATAGAAGAAAACTGTTGCAACCAGGAAACCAATGCAGAATACACAAGAACATATTCCCCTTAACCTTCAGGATGTAGATGATCATGGCCCTCCACTACTTCTTTTGTAGCGCTTAGTAAGTTGTCTTTTTGCTATTTCTCCTAATCTTTGTTCTGCCATCTATTTACACAAGCTTGTTAAGTAGATTATTTGCTACTTTCCTGTCCCCCTTTCCTTCAACATGTTCTGTGGGTGTCAAATTCTCCAATCCCTGTTTCCTCAGTATGTACCCAAGAAATGTTAACTCTTTCCGATGCTAAATATAAGTGTTTTTCGTATTTCCATTTTCTTTAAAACTTTTGTCATTGCATATATATTCAAATCCATGGTATTCTCACTGTCCTTGTGTAGAACAACATTCCTGTTGTCTCAGAAACTTAAATCATGAATTTAGCTGTTACACAATTAAGTTTCATGTTAAATCCATTTATTTCTGGAGAAGAGGTCAAACAGGGTCAAGTGCAAGATGAAAAGTGTTATGAATTTGTGTCTTGACATTGTATTCTATAGCTCTCTCTCCCTCTCTCTCTTTGTTGATTGACATTACCACATGGTACCAAGCTGGAAACTGCAATGCTTGCGAGCTTGATATCAGCACTTTTATCAGGTGAAGGGATTTGCATACATGGCAGATAATGCATGCAAATCAGCCATGCCACTCATGCCTGCATTGTCACTTCTGTCAATATAACACTTGGCAAAATAAAATAAAAATAATACAAGTATCACACATCCACTTCTGTTTTTGGCTGGCAAGTCATTTAATTAGTTGATTCTTCATTACAGGAATAAATTCTGACTAAACTGCTTTTCAATCTACTTTAGAAATCCCATTTACTTGTGTTTCCATCAAATACATATAAATTTGATGAGTTTGCTGATGAAAATGTGGATTAATTTAACACTTTCACTGCTGAATTATTATAGCATTGTTGCCTGGCTGTGCTGCCCTCTTTGGTGAAAAGTAGGAAATTGCCATTTACTGGAAATAAATGACTATAAAAGACACTAACAGCAATTTCTCATAATTTTTTTTTTTTATAGTTTTGATCAGATACTTTACAGCACAGATAAATGACACCCCAATGCACAATATAATAAAAGCATGTTATAAAACTGGTTATATTTTACTCTATTATATATCTATACTTGATTGGGACTAAGTATTACTTAGTTTCTAACACAAAACACTACAATCAAAATTTCCCAGCATCTTGAAAAAGTAAATATACGACGACAGGAGGCAACATCAATATGTATAAGTATGCATACACCAATGGACGTGTTAAAAGTCAATTAATTTTGCAAAAAGAATAATATTAATTCGTCTTTGTATTTATTTCTTTATAAACGAATGCAACTGAGAAAATCTTAATCCAAAGTGGTGGTCATTTATATTTTGTGTCCTTTCAAGATGTAGGCCAGTGGTACTCAAATGGTGTGCCTGGGCGCACTGGTGCACCCTGAAAGATGTTTAGGTGCACCCTGGCATCTTCCAGAGAAATGTGTGTCCAGATATAAGAAATAAATATATTTACTTTATTATATTACGGTACCTGTCTCATTCATACTTGTGTGAATTGAGCTTTTCTGCTCTCCACAATTAAGTGCAAAAAGAGAGGAACTCTTCAATGTATTGACTAGGAAGTGAGAGTTTGCCTATCAAATATATGCCCAAACATTGAAGAAATCGCTAAGACTCATCAGGCTCATGTTTCTCATAAACACAAGAATGAATAAACTTAAGGTATGTTTGATTTTATATATTTTTATTGCATTATTTCTTTTCTGCAATATTTGAATTTATTATAACATATTTTTCTGAAATTTGTATATAGTGTGCCTACAATTATTGGTAGGATTTCAGGTGTGCCCAGACTTCAAAAACTTTGCAAACGACTCATGTAGGTGATCAAGGTTCCCCACAATTTCTTGTCCTTTGTAGCTCTAAGTAACATTTGTCCCCTTACTATGCCTTCACCACTAATGTTCTCTACCATCTAGTTTAAGCATTCATAGTTGGAATAAGACTGATCTTAAAAAAAAGGACACAAGATAAACCTTTTCAAAAATGGAAACTATGATCTGGAATTGGAATAAAATCAATGATAACAGGTACTCTGAATCTTTCATAAAAACTCAGAATGTGGAATTAGTACATACTAAACACTTCAAATACCTTAGTGTATAGACTAGTTATAACAAATTTAGTATGGTAGATAAGAAAACTAAATATAGAATAGGTAGCACTGAGTCATTTGACTCAACACTGCAAGCTGTTACAAAACCCAAACATTAACCTAAACACTCAAGACATGTACTTAAATAGACTTGTAAGATTGAGACTTTGATATGGATGCCATGAATGGCATCAAACTCATTCAGAAATATCTGAACTGTCAGCTGCATACAACCACTTTCTCAGATCAATGATTAAAAATGGCTTTGAGTGAGTGAAGCATGTATGCCTCAGTGGGGAACATCCTTCCTTCAACCTTGTGGACTGGTATTACAGAATCACAAAGAACTGTACTAAATAACAGAAACGACATCACTTTGGGACTTACAACAGCAGTAGTAACTAAAATGGACAGCACATATGACTTGAAGAGAGAATGACAAATCAAAATACTGACATTTTGCCACTACCCCAAACTAAGAGAAGTAAGGAAGCACCCACCAATACTGGAAAGAGCATTAACACCTACTGAACTTGAGACACCTATTTCTCGGAAAGAGAAAGATTTTATAAATTCCAACCAGAAAGTAGTTCTAACTGCTTGGTCAATGAATGCTAAATGTTTCCTTATAAAGGAAATAGTTAATATTATTATTACCATTTGCTTTTTCCTACTGTCCCTTTTGTCTTTGATGTCTTGTGAATGTCAAATTCTCAAAGCCTTCTTTCCTCATTACAGAAATGTCAACTATCTCTTTCTGATTCTAAATACAACTGTCCTTTTTTTCCATTTTTCTTAGAACTTCTTTGTTGTTAACATGCATCATCCATGGTATTCCCAGCATTCTTCTGAAGAACCACATCTGTTGCCTCAAGTTCCCTCTTTATTTGTTTGGAAATATCTAGCATTCACTGAAGATTGATATTACATAGCAGTTTGGCACTCTTTTCTTTGTTGTTGAATTTTTTTAAACAATTATTAATACCACTTAATTATTTTATATTACATTTGTGTCTGCAGTCTTTACTCTTAGCATGGCTAGCTGTAGCAAAGAATTATTGCAAGGCAGTTCTGGTATAACAAAAACTAAAACTAGTAGTGAAAGACTGTATTAAAAATAATGCTGTCACAAATGACAAAGATGAATGAGAGAGAGGTATAGAACAAATACTGCAGATATAAAATCTGATATTGTCTCAGAAGATGAGAAAAACAATGATATTTTGAAGGCAAAGAGTGGAACTGACATTGCTGTACTAAATCTGACAGTGAAAACGAGATACATAACCCTAGCAACACTACTTGTAATAAAATAAGAGAGGCTAGACAAACTGATAATAGATACATCGAGAAATAATCCACCCTGGTAATTGGGTTTGGCTAGTTGATTTTACAGCATGTCAACACTTAAAAAATAATTTAATGCCAAATTTTGTAAGGAGCAACCATTTTTTTATTTTTGTTGTTTTTTTAAAAATCAAATTCACTTCAAGCAAGGCAGTAAAGCTACTAAGACACAAGGGATTACTGGGTGTCAAAGAATTATAAAACAGAAACATTATTAAGTTGTGGGAACAATAGGAGAGTAATCAGGAAGACAGTAGATAACAATTGACATTGCATTTAAATTTTTGAAGATGAAAGTTGCCTGGAAAGAGAGTTCCATAAGTGAGAATACAAGAAACTATTAATATAGAACTTGTTGTGGTCTGTTTAGGGGCCAGAAAGAAAGACACGGAAGACATAGGTAGGTTGAAAAACTATATGGAAGACATATACAAAACAATAGTGTTGGTAATAAGTAGATTAGCACTGTGTCTACTACTCCACTCCACACTCTTTGACTCTCGCAGTTTGTATTTATGAGAGGAGGAAGAGTTCATTCTACAGTAGGAGGGTTTACCACAACAGAACTTACAGTTACATTTAGCCAATTCATGACACTTGTTGCCAATTTAGTAATGTGCTTAAATACATAAAGTCTATGTACTATAGAAAAGTGCTCATCCAAACAATTGTCATGAAAGTATTTATAGAAAAGTCACAAGGTATAAACGTCACGTATTTATAGAAAAGTCACAAGGTGGTTGGAACATGACTGAAGCTGGAGACAACAGGTCTGGACCAATAACATTATAACACAGCTGGCATGTTCTCTGTCATTCCCATGCTGGTCAGTACTGCTGCTGGTCAACAGATGGTTATCTGCTTCTGTTCCATGTTGTCTTCCTTAATCACAGAGCAATGAAAATTGAATTTTATCTGTACTTGAGCACTGGGTCATACTGTAGCAGTATTATGCTACAGAAGGACAAAAAACACTTCTGCTGGGAAAAATACAAGCAACAAAATAATGAAGGTCACTGGCTTAATTTTCCATTGGTTTATACAGCTTTGGATACAACAAAATTAACCCTTCCTGTTAAACTTTCTATCATGACACTGTCTTTTTCTTCTAAAACTTGGAGCAGATTCAATCAACAAAAAAACAGATCAGTTAGGAATTCTCTTGGCAGCAGGTCAGGTGGGGTTCAGCAGCTCCTTGGTCTTCTGCTGTCTCTCACTCCAACTGCTGGGTCATTTAACGGCTCTGTTATATGTATTTCACCCAACTCTTACCACACCTCCGGACTCATGTGAATTAATTTGCCAATTCTGACCTTCAAACAAAGCAGTCATTTATTCAAACAATACATTCTTCGACAACAAACTTTGCTTATCATTCCTTTCAATATCCTGACAACCTGTGATTGGTTACTTATTCAAAACAATAATTTTTCCAATAAACTGTGTGTAATTATTTTTATGTTCTTGATGTCAAACAATTTCCTTTGTTGTTGATTTTCCAATATAACCCATACAATTTTTTGCCTATTTTACATGTTTACAAAACAACATTCCAGATTGTTTACATTACTGACTTTGTGAATTCTAACAATTTTATTTGACTTTCAGCTTAGATTTTACATTCCTATTCCATTCTGCATTCCTGGTTATCAGGAAGAAAATTTAAAAAAAAACTTTTTTTTTTCTCACTTCATACTTTAATTTATGTTTTCACCTTCATGTTTTAACCCTTCCAATGCTCCAATTCCTATGCAGTGTTTTCACATGAATCCTTTTAATCCTAATTTCATACTCCCTGTGTCACAATATTGCCAATTCTCTTTTGGATTTTATCAAGAATATCTCAATAGATAGCAGGAACACTAAACCAGATGTAGCACCAATATTCTAAGTATGAGCAAATAGTAAACTTATAGATATATAAGATAGATTCTGAAGAGAAAAATTGTCTAGCACAGCGCAGTGAACCAACTTTCTTAACAGTTGACCTCACAAAATATTCAATGTAGTCTTTCCACTTCATGTCGGCTGAGAATGTTAACCTGAGAAAGTGCAATGAGTCACTCTCTTGGAGGTTATCATCAACCATGAAGATGGCAGGCAGAAAGGAGTCTCTCAGATGATTAACAGAGAACAGTTGAGTTTTAGAGGTGTTAAAATTAACAAGCCATTCTTTGCCCCAATTAACAACAGACTAAGTTATTTGTGAGATCAGCTACCAATTTGACCTTATCAAACTGATCATTCTTAGTATCAAGACAGGAGTAAATGGTTGCGTCATCAGCATAGATACCATGTTGAAAGCTTATGTTATCAGGAAGGTCATTAATTAAAATTAAAAACAAAGTGTGAAGATAGAACTCACTAAGTAGTTATGGCCAACCAGACTAGTCTCAGTGCTGACATGCCTGGAAAGTAGGAATGCCAGACAGAACATCATTGGTGTTACTAATGATAACTGCCAAAAATGGGATTATACACCTTGCATAATGCAGAAGCTAATCAATAGCACAGGTACTTTGTCTGATAAAAATGAAATGGTAGCTCATATCATAAACCTGGAGAAATAGACATTATCTAAAACAATCTCTAGCTATAAAAGGCAGGATGTGTGTGTGCGTGTGTGTGTGTGGAACAAATGCACGGCCACAATTTTCGATGGATTTGCACCAAAATTTACATGCACATGCTCCAAGTTAGCAGGAAGACCAAGACTGACTTTGCATTTCCCAATTCCCATTGATAGTGGAAATAATCGATTTTTTCATGCTTCTATGGCAGTTTTTATGTAGTTTGCAGCCATTTTGTACTGGCCAGAGTGAGAGCCAACAGCTGACTGAAACGAATGTTAACTAGCATGCAAAAAAAAATTGATAGCTGCATTTGTCACAAGTGGGAAAAATTTAAATCTGCATGGCACTTTACTCCAATTGGCTCATTCGCTTGCTTAAACTCAATGTTGATTCTGATTCCGCAAAACTGGGTTGGGTGTGAAAAAGTATTTGTTGTTAACATTCTTTTTTCATTTGGTTTTTCCAGTTACGAGTCCTTTTTTAAAGCTGATCATTTTGTGTTCTTTTTTCGTAAGAGATTTAATGTTTAGTATAGAGATTAGAAAAAATTTGCAGTGTGAGATAGGCAAGAAGTAAGGCATGTAGCAACATCAGCATGGCAAAGGGCACTCCTTTAAAGGCAAGGAAGGGCAAAAATATTTTAAGTCAAGTGATAGCAATTGCTGTATGAGTCGTATGATTTTTGCATCAAGCACGGGCAACGCCGGACCATGCTGCTAGTATATACATAGATTACTATGCCAAAAGACTTGGCATAGGTGCCTAGTTTTGTGTTAGGTAACCTCTAGCATAGCCAATGTATCAACTCAACATGGCACCAGATATTAAGACAAGCCATAACAATAGCTGTCCACAACTCTGATAACATATCTGGTGCAAGATTCTTGTGTGTGAATAAACCTCTTTATGACATCCCATAAATCCTCATTTGGGCTCATGTCAAGCAAATGTGGTAGCCACATTATTTCTCAGAATTCTTTTGAATGCTCCTGAAACTAACACTTGGCAACTGAGTTGGATGACAGCATATTATCCTACTGGAATAATCTATTATTGTTGGAGTATATGGAGTCTATAAATTGATGTCAATGATTAAAAAAGCATTACAATGTAGCAGTCAATGATAGATACACTGCAAAAACTCATGGTTAAGTTTGTTTTTTGTCTTTTTTTTTTTTTTAAAAAAAAATAAATAAATGAAGGACATTCTTAGATGCACCTCAATGTGATTCCTATTTCCTACCAGCTGAAGGAAAGGTGATGTGAAACATCCAGGGAATATAACACTGTAGGATTACACCCTGTTGAGATCAGTCTACCTAAGTTTTAGTTGCTATCTCAATGTTGAAATTCCAATCATTTAAAAACACAACTTTTGAATGGAACATAAATGATTATTTTCTGGAGAAAAAGTAGAAACAGAAAGTCAGTTAAAATAACATCTACATATTCTTTTCAGAGATATACAATAACAATAAAATGTTCAATTTTCATTGCAGTGAAGTTATGATATCACAGATTAGTGTAAGACAAGGAGGTCTTGTCTCACCAGACTTTCTCAATCTATACAATGTGGCAATTCTGTGAGAATTAGAAGTCATACCAGGATCTATTATTAGTAGCCAAAATCTTAATGTAAGATATGCAATAACACAGAATTGATAGCAGACAAAGAAAGGAAGCTATAAGAAGGTAGTAAAGGAAAGCAAGAAGAAAGGACTAAATGTCAACTGCAAGAAGATAAAATGCATGGTTTTTAGCAAAAAGAACAGCCCAACATGCAAATTGTAGATACTAAAACCAAACAATTACAACAATTTAAATATCTGGGAAATGTTTTAACAGAGGACACTGAAATCTGAAGGTGTATTGAGATAGTGAAAAAGGCCTTCCAAAAAGCTAAGCAAAGTATTATGAAACAGGAAAATTTTATTAGAAACAAAGAAGAGAGGAGTGAACTGTTACATAATATTGGTTTTCCTATACGGTAGTGAATGCTGGATAATCCCCTCACCGATGAAGAGGCTTGAAGCAACAGAAATGTAGTTCTACAGAAGGATGCTGAGAATCCCATTAACTGAACTAGTGAACAACAAAATTTTAGATAAAATAGGAACAAAAAGGACACTTATATTTATATCAGAATGAACCAGAGGAACTTTCTGGGGCATATAATGAGGAAAGAGAGCTTAGAAAATTTGATATTCATAGGATAGATTGAAGGCAAGAGGGACATATGAAAATTACACATAACTTATCTAGTGAGTTTGTGTAAATGGATGACAGGAAAGGGTTTAATAGAGATAACAAAAAGACATTTCTTAAGCTACAAAGGACTGGAAATTGTGGAGAGCCATGTTCACCAATATCCTGAAGAGACACAGCACATAGAAGAACCCTTTGTGGGTTACTTCAAGCAGAATCTTATTTCAGATTGTAGGATGTTGCTTACAATACCCAGTGTTCCAAATGCAAGTACTGCCCAGTTTTGACACGTTAACTTTTTTGATCAAACAAGCACCAATATTTTCAGATGCACCATTTAACTGCCCGTCTTATGAATCACCGATTTCCTAATAAGTCATCGGTACTCATTATACTTACAAGGCCAATGATGATTTTTAGATACAGGATTTTTTAAAAAACTTTTCACCCCAAGCAAGGCATGAGTGCCACTAGTACATAAAGGGTTACAGAGAGTGAGAGCAAGAGTAAAGAGATGTGAAAGAGGAAAGGATGAAGAGAAGGAAAGGGAAGGGAATAGATCAAGGCATCTGAAGATGTCAATTGACATTGCATTTGAATAGTTAGAGATTATAGCTATCAGGGAAGCAAGTAAGGAAGAGAGTTCCACAGACAGGAAGTGTGAGACACGAAGCTATTGGAGTAGAAAAGATGGCTACATTTAACTGTTTCGACAGTGAAAGGGGTGGGACTGAGATGCCAACCTAGTGGCATGTTTAAATTCATGCAGTTCGGGAACTAGTGAAAGTAGCTTGTTGGAGCAGTTATTGTGAAAGTATTTGTAGAAAAGACAGAGAGAGGTGATGGCACATCTGTGAGAGAGCAACCGTAAATGAGATGCCAGATCAGGGCCAACCACATTGCATTTTCTTATAATACTTGACCGTCATGCCCCTTTACCTAACAGTAAACTTGTCTTGCTTGATCAATTATGACCGAGTAGCGAGTTTGATCCTGAGCCCCCCCATACTGTTGGCCTTATGCCACATCTAAGCTATGCTTAGAAAATCATCATTACATACCAATACCTCTATTAGTAAGATAATAAAAATATTAGTAAGATAATAAAAATCAATTTTGACCTTGACTTATATCATGGGTGTATGCCTGAGAAAAGAATTGCATGGACAAAAACTGACCTTGACTTACCAGAGTTTTTATGGTAAGTAAACCAACAAAGCCAATACCACCAGTCTGTACAGTGCCTTGTTGATAACTGAGCTCCATGATCTCATGGGATATATGTTACACCTGATCATCTGCTTAAAATAACTGGAAACATGTTGACATTCTTCCCAAGTTCAATTAGCAATGTCACAAACCTAAGTGTGATACTGTGTCTAGTGCTGTAGTGTTAACAGTGATATCCTGATTGTTTAGCAGCATAATGTGGTTTTTAATCACCCTGTTCAAAAATGTGCATCTGAGGTTTCCTCCTCAGTAAAAGCCAACATTGAAGCTTTCATCCCAGCAAGAAAATATAAAGATAAATTACGCTCATCTCTTTATTTCTCAGCTGCTCGTTCAGCTGCCATAGCCCATAAGAATCACTTCTTCTGCCTGTACTGGAGAAATATGTTTGATTGCAACAGACATGCCTTTGTCTCTGCTTGTAATTAGTGCAAGTGTGTCCTCAATGAAGCAAAGATACTATTTGCTGATAAAATGAAACAGTGTATTGCATCTTGTAAGTTTGGTTCTGAAGATTATTGGTGGCTCTGCAAGAGTGTGCAGAACAACAGCAAATCCACAATCCCTCCTCTATTCAGTCAGTTCAACGTCCTAACTTCCATAGCTGATAAGGCTGAACGCTTTGCTCAGAAATTCTCATCCAAATCAATACTTGACTCATCTAGAGTACTCACACCTGATTCCCCACCACCCCAAATTTAGGCTCTATTGAGTGAGATGAACATAACTATCGATAGTATTAAACATCATCTCTAAATTAGATTCTCATAAAGCAAATGGTGGTGACCGGATACTAGCCACAGTTCTAAAGAAATGTGTTCCTGAGCTGGCTCCAGTTCTCTCCAAACTATATAACTATTGCCTTGCTGACTCCTGCTTTCCAGTCTGTTGGAAGTCCTCATCTGTTGTCCCTGTTTTTAAGACCTCTAGAGACCTTTCTGACCCATCTAACTACCATCTTATAAGTCTCCTACCCCTCTTCAGTAAAGTCTTTGAGGATTTAATCAATGCTGAAATGGTTAAGCACCTTACATCCCATGATTTACTCTGACAGACTATGGTTTCCACTTTGCCCGGTGTACCGCTGACATATTTATGGCCATAACTAAATTTGCATACCAAACTCTGGATAATAATGGCAAAGCTCAAGCTGTGGCTTTAGATGTCTCTAAGGCATTTAATAGGGTTTAGCAGGCTAGCCTTCTACGTAAACTTCAGGGATACAGTATTACAGGATAATTATTTGATTTCATCCAATCATTCCTGTCAAACTGAGATGAAGGTTGTCCTTAATGGGTTCTCCTCTAGTTCCTTTCATATGAATGCTAGTATTCCCTAAGGCTCTTTTCCTGGGTCCTACACTGTTTCTGATCTTCATCAACAATCTTCCTGATGTCATCAGTTCTCAAGTAGACATTTATGCAGATGATACTACTATTTACTCCTGTCCCAATAGTAAATCTGGCATTGCTGACAATGTTACCTTGGCCGTTGGTCTTGAAAAGAACCTCCAATCTGTGGTCAACTGGGGCAGGAAATCGCTTGTAAACTTTAATGCCTCCAAAATCAAACTGCTCTCACTTACCCACCATAGAGAAACCTCCCTGCTTCCTATCACCATGGCTGATGCTAAACACAAAAGTGTCTCTTTGTACCTTATTGGCCTCACGTTTTCCACTAACCTGAGGTGGAACAACTACATTGAATCAATAGCTACATTTACTACAAGGAAAGTTGATTCTCTGTGTCATACCAGAAGATTTTTATCCTCTGAGTCTATCCTTCAAATCCACAAATCTACCATTCGTCCTTGCATTGAATATTGTTGCCATATATGATCTGGTGCTTTTGCTGTTCATATAGAGGTTCTCAACAAAATCCAAAGATGAATATGCAATGTGATAGGTCCTGATTTGGCATCTTGACTCCAGTCATTTTCTCACAGATGTGATGTAGCTTCCCTCTGTCTTTTCTACAAATATTTTCATGACAACTGCTCTGATGAGCTATTTTCACTGGTGCCCCAACTGCATGAATTTAAGCATGCTTCTAGGTTGTCAAAACAGTTAAATGTAACTGTCTCTTCTAATCCAACAGCTTCTTCTCTCACATTTCCAGACAGTGGAACTCCTTCCTCTTGCTTCCCTGATAACTATAATCTTCAAAAATTTAACACCCCTCTTTAATATTGTTTTCACTCTCTGTAACTGTTTGCATGCTAATGGCATTCCTGCCTTGCTTGGTGTAAAAATGCTTAAAAAAAAAAAAAAAAAAAAAAAAAAAAAAAAAGAGAAATCAAATCAACTCCTTATGGGTCATTTAATGCTGAAATTTAGTTAGTTTGATAGTATTTTGGGGGTTAACTATTTGCCCATAGTTGGAACCCTAACAGGTGCTACCACTAGGTTGTGAGTGAACCTGGAACAACAACAATTAAGAGATGATTCCATGCTCCTCAAAACCTACCGATCAGAAACCTTGCTGCCAGATGTAGTTTATCGTCATACCCAGGACTCAGTTGAAGAAGAGTGAGCTGATCTACTGATTATGTATCAGGTACCGCTTTCATTGAAGGTTGATGTGATTTGAGTTTGTGTTACTTGTCTATTATCACAGTTGTATGGTGTTATCCGACCATGCCACATGTTGCCAAACCTCCAGTGTGCAGTTAGTCATGTCATGAGCTCAGGCAATATACTGTGCCTGGTGTTGTGTTAACAGGGGCATCCTGATAAGCTTTCTGCTACCATGAAAGCTAAAGAACACTGACCTTCTGGATATGCAGCTGGTACCTCCTTCATTGAATCTGGATGTAATTTGAGCTTGTGTTGCTTGTATGTTATTAAAGACAGGCCTAGCCAGATGCCTGTGGTTACAATTAAGGACTTGGTTTGTCTAGAATAAGTCTTGTTAAGAGAGAAAGTAAATCGCAAAGCCCCCACTACTGCCTCATATTACATAAGGGTCAAAGGGGATTAAGTCTTGAAAACTGTGAGGAATACCACGACTAAGAATACACAAATTAGTAATGAAACTAATTTCAACTAATTTAATGAGATTATGTATTAATTTCCATTTAAAATTAATTTAAGCTTTCTTTTTTTTTTTTTTTTCCTTTAGGTTCAAGTACAAGATGGCAAAAGTGATAGATGCTCTGTCACACACATGGAAGATATTAAACCGAAAGAAGACCTTAACAGAAGAATTTGAAGATACACCACTTCGAAAATGTCTGAGTACCTTCGACATTTTTCTTTTGGGAGTTGGTCACATGGTTGGTGCCGGCATCTATGTAACTACTGGAACAGTAATCAAGAATCTAGCTGGACCATCTGCAATTTTGTCCTACCTGTTTGCAGGTCTGGCTGCAATGCTCTCAGCCCTGTGCTACGCTGAATTTGGGGCCCATGTGCCAAAAGCAGGATCAGCCTATTCTTACATTTTTGTAACACTTGGAGAAGTCTGGGGTTTCATGGTTGGATGGAACGTCATCTTAGAACAGATATTAGGAACTGCATCAGTAGCCAGAGCATGGAGTGGATCCATGGATACACTTTTCAATGGAGCAATACGGAATGGAACTATAACTGCAGTTGGATCTCTGGGAGAATCAAACTGGCACTCAGATTACCCAGACTTTCTTGCCTTTGGGGTGTGCATTGTCAGTTTTGCTTTTGTTGCTACTAGTGCTAAGGTCACATTGAGATTTAACAACATTATCACTCTTCTGAATGTTTTAGTGCTGGCCTTTATTATCATTGCTGGGTTTTGTTTTGCTGATGTCAAACATTGGATAGACCCTGCCGAAGGTGGCTTCTTTCCGTATGGAATTTCTGGGACATTTTCTGGAGCTGCTGCTTGCTTTTTTGCTTACATTGGATTTGAAGGCATTGCAACTTCTGCAGAAGAAGCTACCAACCCTGCTAAATCTATTCCCATTGCCAGCATTGGAGGCGTAACAGTTGTAACTCTTTTCTATGTATTGATATGTACCAGTCTGACACTTGTGGTTCCATATAGTGATGTAGATATTTCAGCTCCCTATCCACAGGCCTTTGCCACTCGAGGAGTGTACTGGATCCAGTATATTATTGCCATTGGAACTTTGTTTGGAATTAGTACTTCATTGTTGGGCAGTGCCTTCTCTCTACCACGCTCTGTCTATTCCATGGCATCAGATGGTTTGCTGTTTCGATTCTTATCAAATGTTAATGAAAGAACTCAAACTCCTGTTGCTGCAATTGCAGTCTTCGGCCTCCTTTCAGGACTTATGGCCATGCTTTTTGAAATGGAGACTCTTGTTGAATTTCTGTCCATTGGCACTTTGTTTGCATACACAATTGTTGCTTTTAGTGTTATTGTTTTAAGATACATGCCTGTTACGAAGTGTCAGTTTAAACTGAGAACAGAGGAACCAGATGCAGAAGTTGATGAAGTTTCATCAGAATCAGCTTCCGAGAAGCACAATATTGTGAGATCAAAGAGTCATGATGATTTTGGACGTCTTCGACAGAGTTTGCGAAATATACCTGTACTTCGACAATTTGATCCAGGAAATGCAGCTATTCTGGCCACCACTTTCATGGTTTGCTGCATGCTGGGATTGGCAGCAATTATTGTCTTTGGAATGGAAAATCTTTCCAATCGTGATTGGTGGGCAGTCACACTTTTAGTCTTCTTTTCTACTTGTGTGGTATTCTTTTACATGGTCATTGTGGCACATGAACAAAACAGTGCTTTCTTGACCTTTCAGGTAAGTTCGCTTTTCAGTTCATGTACATGATGAGTGAGAAAGGAAGTAAATGACAGAGTTAAAAAAGATTGATTGAGAGAGAGAACAAAAGTATTGAGAGAGGACAATTAAGACTGAGAGAAAGAGAACAAAAGTATTGAGAGAGAGAGAGAGAGGACAATTAAGACTGAGGGAAAGAGAACAAAAGTATTGAGAGAGAGAGGAAAATTAAGACTGAGGGAAAGAGGACAAAAAGGATTGAGAGTGTGTTAGAAAGACAGCGAGAGAGAACGTGTTAAAAAGATATGAGAGCGAGAGAGAACGTGTTAAAAAGATATGAGAGCGAGAGAGAACGTGTTAAAAAGATATGAGAGCGAGAGAGAACGTGTTAAAAAGATATGAGAGCGAGAGAGAACGTGTTAAAAAGATATGAGAGCGAGAGAGAACGTGTTAAAAAGATATGAGAGCGAGAGAGAACGTGTTAAAAAGATATGAGAGCGAGAGAGAACGTGTTAAAAAGATATGAGAGCGAGAGAGAACGTGTTAAAAAGATAAGAGAGCGAGAGAGAACGTATAAAGTTCATTTAAAAAAATGCTTTAAACTACTATGATTTGGATACTGTTCATTTATACTTATTAAATCTGTAGCATCAGTTGGTATAACCATCATACTAATGAATCTATGGTTAATTATGTAAACCATTAGCAAGTTTTTGCAACAGTGTTCATAATATTTTATATCTGCCTAGATTAACTAAAAAATTCTTTATATTTCTATAGGACAATTCTTAGATATTATCCCCCCCACCATTCAAAATGAAGTCTTCACATTTTCAGGCATCATTTTAATTTTTTTTCACAACTATGAAATAGATAATCAATATTTTTATATGAAAAATTAAGAATGATGATATTTTTTTCATTTGTGGTGAGGAAAATACTGAGTCTGTATCTGAAGACGTTGAGAGAAGGAAATATTTTTTTTAAATAATTTTTAACTGTGGATTAGATTTTGCTTTCAACACTGCCTGAATATTTTTCTTATATATACATTTCAGACACCTTTGGTTCCATTGCTACCTTCAGCCTCCATGTTTATCAATATAATTTTGATGATGAAATTAGGATCATTAACTTGGATGCGACTCGGAATTTGGATGGCAGTTGGTATGTATGCTATGTTTATACTGAAATTAGTTAACTGATACAACAAATACATTTTAAGATATAAAATTGTTTCACTTCAACACTAATACCCTTGGGAAAGGCATGAATTAATTTATCTCCTGAGGTATGTCTAAATAGTAGAGTAGTTGAAGCCCTTCAGATTTTCATATTGGGTTAGTACCCAGCCTCATAAAAATTTACTTACTACAGAAACTGCAAACTTCTTTGAAAAACTGATGATTTTCAGTTTTACAAAAATTAATTTGAATAAATCTAATAAATGTTCAGAGATTAAGTGTTTATGAAAAGTGTTGAAAAATACAAAATAAATCTTTATATAAACAAAATATAATAATACAGAAGCAAATAAACAAATAAAACAAATAAACTACATTAAAAAAGTGTGATCCCAAAATTCAAAAAGTGACTCTTAAATGACCATATTGGTTGATGGATCGTTAAACCTAAACCAAACCAAACCATAGGATAAAGTGAAAGTTGAAATTTTAAGAGTTCAAATGTAAAAGTCCTGGCACAATAAATATATATATATATATATATATATATATGAGTGAGAGAAAAAGCAAAACAGAGGAAGTATGTGTGTGTCCATATGTAGTAACCAATGCTTGAATGTGGCAAAGGAAGATACATTTTCACAACTGATAACTTTAGACAATTAAACTGTTCAAGGTTTTCAATGTAGCAAGAATGGTTTAGTGATCTAATGTCATCAGTTGTGAAAATGTTTTATTTTATCTCTGGGTATATTACGATGACTGCAGTATCAGAGAATGCACAAAATTAATTCATCAACTCCAATTTTAGGTGATTTTCCATCTGGTTATGACTATTTTGAAAAGGTTGCTCTGCTTCTCAATGCCTTGTGATTTATATCCTGGTTGTAAAGACTTTCTTATTAGCTGGTTGAACTATCTATTTTTCGAAATGGTGAAATTTTGGTCTTTTTTTTTTTTTTCTTACATCCTAGTTTTGAAAGCTTTCTAATTGGTTGATCAAATTATGGCTTTGTTTGCCTGGAAATTTTTATTATTTTTATTTTTTTCTAAGAGAGGGTGGAATTTTGGTCTTATTTCTCTATTACCACAATCTAAAACCTCAGATTTCTGAATTACAATTGATACTGTTTTCAAGTCATCAAAATAACAATTGTAAATCAGCTCATACTTTGATCTCTTTTGACTGAAACATGAATTTAAACAATTTTTGTTTAACATGGGACCCAATGGGCTGTGATCTTCTAGTAGCCTAGGTAAACCAGTCAAGTGAGTTGCAAATGATTTTATCTGGGCCAGAAGCACCAGCAGTTTTATGATGACCAACAATAAAATTGAGAGGTGGCTTCAAAGTAACCAGCTATTTGACTTGAACCTAAAGGGAAGAAACAAGAAAGCTTAAATTAATTTTAAATGGAAATTAATACATAATCTAATTAAATTAGTTGAAATTAGTTCCATTATTAATTTGTGTACTTTGTGGAAAAAGGAAATAAATTAAGAACTTTTTGCATAAAGTGCCACTTATTTACGTTAATCAGATGGTTTCCTCATCTTCATTGCCATATTCACAACATTTTGGCCGTTGTACACTCCAGCCTTCGTCAGGTGATTAGAATTTCGAACTGAACCCTTTATTTTTATCCACCAGGGTAGATTGTTCTAGTTCCACGTGCCATGCCTCTTCCAGATTTCTCGGTTACTTCCCTTTAACTCAACTTTCCAAGTTTTTTGGTTCACCACTACTGTAGCCTGGTATTGAACTCACAACTATCCACTAGCCCAGTGGATAAAGGTGTTGGTTAGATCCATTGACTAGATCCAAAGACAGACATCAGACCAAAGAACACTGCCCAACTTTTGTAGCTCTGTTTCAACTAGTCTCTTCACACTAATTAACAAAGGACTCTTTATAACTCAAAAACAATTCTTCCTACAAACAAACATTAAAACTTCTGTCACGCAAGAACTGTATTAATTGAACTTTTATAAACATACCTTTAATAACCGTTCAGGGAAAGCAGTTGTGAACTCTATGTAATTTTTTTTGTCTTATATGTATTTCAACATGACTGTTACATTGATAGCAGTAAACATTTTGTATAGCTTTGAACACTTTTTATGTCCTTACATCAGTCATTTTCAAGTTAACTGCTACAATCTTAAGGGATTGTACATATCTAGACCTTGTTTCTCTCCCTGTTGAGTCTCAATGACCTTCAGATCTGATCAAATAAAGTATTGCTGTCATATCTAAGCTGGGCTGCACTTTCCTCTTTCCAGCCTTGTCAGAGTTCAAAAGCATTTACACAGCTTTGTAGGCATTGAATTATTTTCCACCTTACAACTCTTTACCCACAGGCACAATTTCACAAGCCTCTTGTTACTGTTTCTAACAAGCTATATTCCTAGTTCTGCCAGTTCAGACCATCAAAGCTAAAACTTGAGATGCCATGTATAGAGAGATGAACCTTGGTCATTCCCTTTGTATTCCATTGATAAGGAAGTTCCAGCTTCTTCCCAATAGCCACTATTTTATGGAAAAAAGTCCTGAGAGGATGCTTCTCTGATCTTTACAATCTTAAACTTTTCATGTCTAGTGTCAACCTATCTATCTATATATATATATATATATATATATATATATATATATATATAATATAAATGAATCTGAATCAAATACAGATTGAATATGGATGTCATGCTGCTTACATTTTTCTATACACACCAGATGTTAATAGTGCAACAACCCAAGTAGACTGCATAAATATGTTTTCTGCAAAGAGACTCTACACATACATATGTTTGAACCAAAATAAAATGAACAATACAGGGTGTCCCAAAAAATTTGACTTAATTTTGAAAGCAATTATCTTGAAAACTACTAAGTCTAGCTCAATGAAATTGAACAGTTTAGGTGTTGAATATCATAAGTTTATTATGGGACCGATTTCATAAGTGTTATGTACACCGCTTGTGACATGGCACACGTCAAATCGTTAGTTAAGCCAAACAGGTCTCCACTAACATTATCCAGTGCAGAAGTGATTCTCTGCTTGAGTTCAATGCTAGCAAGAAGGGAGAGGACATATACCAGTCCCTTCACGTATCCACATAAGAAATTACACAGGGACGTGTCTGGTGACTGTGGTGGCCATTTTATCAGAAAACGGTTTTCATTCTGACTACCGCAATCCATCTCTCTGGCAAATTCTCATTGAGATAAGCATGGACTGTCCTCTTCCATCAAATATAAAATCTTGATCTGTTTCTGTAAATTCTGTGAAAATTTGAGATTATTTAACAAGAATTGCCAAAATTATTGGCCTGTAAAATGTCAAATTTTTTGGGACACCCTGTATATTGATTAGTCAGAGCCACTCTCACTCAAAAAACCAAAAGCTTAATTTCAACACAATTGATGAGTTATATATTCTCAAATTCAACAGACCTGAAACAGACCAATGTTTCATGTCAACACAGGCATGCTGAGAGAGAGAAAGAGAGAGAGAGATGTGACACAAACCAGTGTTTCATGTCAGTATCAAAGTGGTGAGAAAAAAAATGCCACAGCCAACAGCAATATCCATTTCACTTCTAATTTCACCATTCTCTCCTCTTGATGCTTTAGTAACAGCAACAGATAGAAATTACTAGATTTGTATGTATGTAAATAAATTGTACATTTATTTACCCATATTCAGTGCTTTCTTTTTACTTGGATTTACATTTGCTGAGCCAGAAAAGGAATTAACCTCCACAACAGTAACAACAATAAAGTTCTATCTTCCAGGTTGCCTATTTCCATGTTCACAGCATGGAACAGAATGAAGAGAAAAATTGATAAAATGTTTCCTAATAGTTCTGACATGTTTCACTTTTATTTAAGCTTCATCAGAGAATGAGATATGGAGAAAAAGAAAGAAATTCTCATATATTTACTTTTGTTTATAATCAAACAGCATATAAACAAAAGTAAAAATACCAAAATTTCTTCTTTTTCTCCAGATATCATTCTCTGATGAAGCTTTAATAAAAGCGAAACATGTTAGATCAATAAAAATGTTTCCTATTTGTTCCTTCTCTCTCACACACAGTGATTTTCTAAGCATAGCTTAGATGTGGCACAAGGCAGAAAGTATGGGGCATCCGGTGAGGATCAAACTCACTATTCAGTCATAATTGATTTACCAAGACAAGCTTGCTAACCATTGCATTGTCTTGAAGTGCCCACCCACACACACAACTTTCACTTAACTCTGCTTTCTACATCCATACACCAATCTCTTTTAGTAACCCCATACTTTGAGTGGCGCTTGGACTTTTCGTTAAGCAAATATTTAGTAAAAAAAACAAAAACAAAACAAGATGTATTGGTTATGTAAAGTTAAAAATGTTTTGCTAACTTTGTTGATATTCTATACTTGAAAGTATTTATTCGGTCAATAGGGTTTGGTTTATTTTAATATAACATTTATAATTTGTATATATATATATATATATATATATATATATATAAGCAAGAGAAACTGCAAACAATTCTGGAATTTTCTGATTGTTAATGACGTGCTACTTAATCGCTATGATGATATGTCAAACTACAAGACAAATGCAGGTTGTTGACCTGGTTGGAACATTTGTACACTTGTAATATTGCTGTATCATGACAAATAAGAAAAATAACCGAATTCCAACACAAATCAAATAATCATTATTTTTATCACATATTACAATTAATTACCCTGACTTACATTCCATGAACACATTTCTTTGTTAATAATAATGCCATGCTTAAAGCTAACAATTCAATCATTAAATACAAACATGTTTATTCATTCTTTCTTTTTGTCTTTCTTTTATGCTCATGAACTTTTGACCTAATTCTCTTCTAGTTGTGTTAATTGATTATTAAGTAACCTTTAGGAACTGGTTGTAATACAAGCACTGGTGAGAATTAGAAGTTACTAAAAAACAAAATAAATCAATGACTTGTCCAAACTAAGTTTTATTTCTCAGAATTTAATTAAGAACATAAAAATAAATTGTTGCTTTTTTTTTTTTTTGGCTTATGAAGCCATTCCCTTTATCTATTTCACTCCACAAAGTTTATTTCTGGCTTTTATGATACGAGCAGGACCCATGTAAATTTTTGAATGCTGCACTATGTACTTTCAACCCATGACCATTTCCCAGTAGTTTATAAGAAAAGTAATAGTCTCTCTTAAAAATCTGAAATGTAAACCGATCAGTAGGTTATGAAACCTGATTTGACCTTTCACTACAAACAACTGCCTTTTTATAAGATGACCCCCCACCTAATCCCTATATTGCATTGTATTTTCTTTTTGCCTATGTCACTTTTTCTTAACTGTTTCTTGACCAAGCATGACAAGCATTTGGTTTTATGATGACAACACAGTAGGTGAATTGTTTTTCTTTACTCCAAGATTTAGAGTTCAGAACTTTTTGTTGGAAACTTTAATATAAATACTTTATACTAATAAGTATTAGATGGAATGTGAATATATTTGATTTATATACCATTCCTGGCATGAAATTTCTATTGAGAACATCTTGTTGCCATTGTCTACTTTGTTACAGAATAGAAATAACTGATGCTCGATATTATTTGTCCTGCAAACAATATTTTGCAGACTCATGTAAGTTTGAGTAAAAAAAAAAAAGACAAAAAAAAAATTAATAAATATATCAAACATATTTACAGAAAGGTGAGTAAAGAAAGGAACTTCATCATTGAATTTATTGATAGCCTCAACACCATCTTCAGTTGATGTCTTTGAAGTACTTATATGACATGTTTTCTAAGTGGGGGGAAGCACATCATTACAAAGGGGAAAAGAGAGAGAGAGTTTTTTCAATAATCATTCTACTTGTAATTTTATCTATTTGACTTGTTTAGTGTATTGAATTTAACTATTCAAGTCTGACAACTTTGGCTTTATGTTTTTAACATTTTTGCATGGCATAAAAGAAGCTATTTCTAGTTTGTATTGAAATCAAGAGAAATAACTACATATAAGATTTGTTTCTTTTGGAAATAAATAAAAATCTAGTTCAGTTCATTTTTTGTTATACAATTATCTTTTTCTTCAAGGTGTCCACAATATCTTAGCTTTTAAGATTATTGAACATTTTTATGATAAATAAAACGCAAGAAACAATCTATTCTTTTTTTCCATGCATATTTTTGTCTCAGAAATTTATTTAACAAAACTATCTACAAACTTTTTATAACTAATGTCATTCTAATGAGTAAAAATTAGATAAACAATTTACAAGCCTTTTTGACAATATGACTTGGTGCAGTGTATTTACATATTTTCCTTTTCGTACATGTGCTTTTTTACAGAAAACCATTTAATTCCTAAATTTTCAATAGTACAGCTGTTAAATGTTACACTATTTGCCTACATACTGAGAAAAGTTCTGAAACAGGCTTTCTTAATTACAATTGATTTATCATCTTTTGCACATATTTATTTTTTTTAAAGAGACTTACATGCTTTCATTTGAATAGTTGTCAGAATAGAGATTAACAATCTATTGCTTGTCAATGTAAGCCTTTTGCTCATTGTTCCATTGTTGTGGTTCTATGCTAAATTTGATTAAGCCTCCTCAATATCTACTTACGAGATTTTAACTTTAGGCTATTGCACTTGAGAATTGCATCATTTGTAATTTTCAAATTCCATTGTGACTTGTTTAGTGTATTGAATTTAACTATCATTTATGTGTGTGGGGGGGAACATCTAATCTAATATGTATATAGTTTGATCACTAAAATTTAACTCAACGAATCCACAATTAGAGATTATTTAAAAAAGTTAAAGTCAACTTCAAACAAGATCAGATTATGCACACACAGTATATTTAGGCAGTAGGAACCCATTTAACCAAATTTTATTAAATTCATCTGACAAGGTCAGAATAAGATGTACATTGTGGATGAATTCTCTGAAGTTCGTGTTTTGTCCTTTTTATTAAGTACTATTTACCATCTCGGTCATTTTCAAGAACTGAGTTATCAGTATAGTAGACAAGGGTGGCCTCATCCTGGTATTTTGAGAAAACACAATTCAAATATACATGTATTGAATAAGTGACTCCATGTTCAGAATGGTTACACAGAAGTTGACTGCATCAGCCAAAAAAGTATCAAATATCTTATGCATAATATTATCATCATTATTATTTTATATGCATATTAAATATTTCATCACAAAAAATGATATAAAGTATTTATGAATAAAAATGACAATTACCAGTTTTCCTATTGTCATTTTTATTCATAAATATTGTCTTCTCTACTGGTTAAATCGGAGAAATTTTCATTATAAAGTATGTACAAAATGACAGCAATAACTTTTGCAAATAAAATTAGCTTGTTTGCAACATAATAAATTTTCTATATCTTAATTAGGTCTATTTTAAGAAATATTGTTGTAGTTTGTAAACCTATTGATATGTATGAGTGTGGATATCTGCCCAAAGTAGTTATAGCAATAACTCAACTAAAATCCTCATGTGTGTTGCCAATCCAAAGTATTTTTACTTAGGGACCATATTTCGGAGTGATGACTAAGAATTTTCTGAGAGTTGTACTATGTTCTTTTGTTATGTGCTGGAATATTGTCTCTTTAGCATTTTTAATTTTGGTATGTCCAAATGACATGTAAAATGCACTGATTGGCTTATAGTTTTTATATGATGTTCAGCATTATGTTTAATTACCCCCATGTGGTAATTTTTTTTTTTTTTAAGTGTGGAAAAGTAACTTTGAGAGATTATTTTGAGATGGGACAGTGGCAGTGAGTCCTACTGATGTTTAATTGGACTTATTTTGTTGTCAATTAGTTTTTAACTTTTTACATTGACAGATAAATATTTCACCAGAAAGTGTCCATAATAAGTATCATAAATTACTCTAGGGTAAATTCTGAAGTCATGTCATTTCCAATTGAGTATTAATGTTTTTGTTCAGAAGGCCCTAATTTTACTTTTGTTGGCTATAATCTGAAGTTTCGCGGTATTGGCTTATAGTTTTTATATGATAAGCTAACTGAATTAATTGTAGTACCTCTTAGTATGGGACAATTCCCATACTAAAAGGTACTACAATTAATTCAGTTACAGTGTCCACTAAAAGTTTGTATCCATTTTTTTTTGTCTATGATATAAGAGAAAACCCTCAGGATTTCCCCGCAAATGTAGCCATTGTTACTTGCAAAAAAAGTCATTATTTGACATTTCTTAAATTGAAAAGTTATCATTTTGTGCTTCTTTGCCATTATTAATATGATTTTTTTATTAATCATTTTGCCCCAAGCAAGGCAATAAAGTCACTAGGATGCAGAAAGTTTCAGGGAGTGAAAGAGAATTAGGACACTTTAGTGAGAAGTGAAGAAAAGGGCAATAAAGTAATCTGTACTTCTTATCTCATATTCTTATGTTCATAAAATAACCTCATTCAGCAATGCCCTACATTGAGTGGCTTTTAGGGCTTGTATTAGGTGAATCATAGTGTAAAAATAAAATATAGAAAGATTACCAAGTACAGTTCTGATGTGTTATGTTTGCCACAACATTGTTACATAGAATTAGGTTTAAGGGAAAACTGTTTGACATAAGCCATGAGCATTAGCTGTAGATAAGATTGCCTTTGTGTTGCTGATGTTAAAGTGTGAATTGTTTTTCTACTTTTTAAATCTAATCTTTGACTTACGAGGTCTTTATTCCAAGGAAGGTGAATCCAGGTGCAATAATTGTAATTATCTGGAAGTATAATTACAAGCAATATAGTTACTGCCACTGTTCTCTTGTACTTTCAACTTGAAAGTCTTAAGCTTTAAGACATATCAGTTTAGAAAAGGACAGACATTTTGGATGCAGAAAAGAAAGTTCATAAAAAATGTTGGTGTTTTTGTATAAAGTTTCTTTAAATAAAAATGAAATCTTCAGAGTCTAAAAAGTTTCTTTTTGAGAAAAAAGTAAATAGCTAACAGGAGATCTTGAAAGAAAGATGTTTTT
Organism: Acanthosepion pharaonis; assembly: GCA_903632075.3. Lineage (NCBI taxonomy): Eukaryota > Metazoa > Mollusca > Cephalopoda > Sepiida > Sepiidae > Acanthosepion > Acanthosepion pharaonis. The sequence continues at coordinate 294,698 of CAHIKZ030002179.1, read as the reverse complement.
CTCCCATATATATTCCCTCATTATGAGCATTATTATATCCATGATATAACACTGTATTTCACAGACAGCACAGAATGGCTGAAAGGAAAAGAAATGACAAATATGCTTGCAGGCCCTTTATGATTATAATGAGTAGCAGTATATGATAAATAAAAACGATTATTTACTAAGTTTTAATAATTTTAACATCCCATCATACAAGAAATAATTTGTATAAATTGAACTTGTTTCAAATGATTATCTCAAATGTTATTAACTTCTGTCAAAGTTTTGATAATAAACTAATGCATGCATTAATAATACAAATGCACTTATTCTTTCATTAAAATATCTTTTCCCACAGAATTAGACCATTACCACGATGACTTATTTTTGTTTACAATCATAATATATTGTCAGTTGCCTTATTGTATTTCAGAGGCATAGAAATAAAACACCCTGAAAATCAAGAATACAATTACATTTATTCTGTAAGAATTAGTTGTGCACGTTGTCATCTTTTAAATATTTGAAAGTCATGAATTGACAGATAAATTACATAAGGTTTTATGTCACAAAAAAATAAAAATAACAGATTAATATTGAATTTGAACAAGTTTAATTGTAAGCATTGTTTATTTTCAGTGTACATAACTTAATAAGAGGAAAGTTTAAAAATAACTTTCATAGCAATGTCAAACTAAGCTGTTTGAAATTAAACATATTCTTCTGTGTATACAAGTTCATAGTGGGAGAAAAATAACAAATTGTCTTCAAACGAAATGGCTGAAATTTGCTTAAGTATTTGCTTTCAAAAATACATTGTATTCTAAATATTTGTTGCAGTTTAAAAAGGAAGTATACTCGACTAAGAGATTGTTGTTGCATTAAAAAAAATATCTTTCCTTTTAAAAAGACATAAGAAATTAGTTCAGATTTAACTCAATGTAATCAGCTTCAGCATCAATTGCTGCCTATAAAAAAACAAGAAAAAAGTAAAAAATGTATTTAATGTCAAAATTGGACTTGTTGGGATCAGTCTACCTAGGTTTTTGTGATCAGAGTGTCAGGATTCCAAACATTTAACAACAAGAATAACAAATTTTTAAATGAAATATAAAAAAAAAAAAGTTATCTGAAGAAAAAGTAGAAGCAGAATGTCAGGTGAAATAACATTTATAGATTCTTTTCAGAAATATACAAGAGCAATAAAATGTTCAATTTTCCTTGCAGTGAAGTTTGTTTTATAAAGTAATTAATTGTTCGTAATACTGTCTGAGATGTGTGAACAGACTTACTTTATGACTGTCAGCCCAATGTGTCTATGAGTGTGGAGACAAAGCCTTAGTGACTGCTGGCTATTCTCTTTTATTGTGTGCATGTGTTTGGGTATGCAGGTGTAGATCAAAATGGCCTTCAAAATTGTTTTAGACCTTAAGAAGCAGTATGCTTCTATTTTTATATCTGTAAAAGAGATCCAAAAATCTAACTTCTCATAGGAGGTGTGATCTTTTTTAATACAAGGTCTTTATTAGTTAGAAAATTTCACATTGGCTCATGAAAGTCTTTTTGTGAATTTGCAAGAATGGTGAAGGAAATTATTTTTATTTTCTAGATGGTCAAAAGAACGTGTTAGGTCTACAGCTACATCTGCCAAGAATTTTGGTGGTATTTGCCCTAGTAATTACTGCTTATCAAAAAACTTTGATTTGTTCATGGAATTTTATTGATTGAAAATAGGATTTAATTTCTATAGGGTATACACTTTTTTTTTTCATATCCTCTGCTGTAAAGAAAATGGAGGGGGTCGATGATACATTTTAAATAATTTTAAAAAACCAAAAAAACATGAATTCCAACAATCTTCTATGTGCTGTGTCCCTTCAGGATATGGGTTATCATGATTCCCCACCATTTATCTTTTGTAGCTCTATGAAATATTTGTCCCCTTACTATCTCTCCCAGTCTTATTCTGCCATCCATTTATACAAGTTCATTAGGTAGGTTACTCAAGATTTCTTTCTGCCTCTCTTGCATTGAATATGTACTGAGAATGTCAAATTCTCCAGTCCTCCTTTCCTCATGAGATTAGAATAAGAAAGAGCTGAAATTTCTAAGTACCATTTATTTCCATTTTCCTTAAATCTTTGTTACTCACATATTCTATCCAAAGTATTCTCAGCATCCTTCTGTTGAACTACATTTGTTGCCTCAAGTCTTTATCTGTGAAGATATTGTCCAGCATTCACTACTATATATGAGGATCAATATTACAAAACAGTTCAACACTCATTTCTTTTTCTTAATACTTTGCTTAGCTTTTGTAAGGCATCTTTCCAACAACAAATATTTTATATTATTTTTAAAAATCGTGTTAAAAAAAAAAAAAATTACTTTTAAAAGGTAACAGTTTTAGCTGAACAATAAACAAGGGATAAATTCTAATTTCTTATCCTCAAACTAATGAAATAAATGTTGTATTTGTACACAGTTGTGTCTCTTGTTTTATGTACTATAGTTATGAGTTTTTTGAATAAAGATGGCAGACAACTAATGTATGATGTGAGATACAAACTACCATGACCTGTTTCACAAAATCTGACCAAGTGACCTGATTTTGGCAATGACTTCTTGATCAGGTCCCGAAAGTAACTTTTTTCTTTCTGGGTTTTCCCTCTTGCAAACTGCTGACATGAACTTTCCACATTGGAGCTACAAGGGCTGCGAATGCTTCACCTAAAAACACAAAAGTTCTCACTATAATATATTGATGGACATTTCATTGTGTATACAATTTGTGTCTAACAAAAACTCTTGTTTTAAACTTCCCTTTTGTTAATTTTGTTTTAATAAATGTTATTTTACATAAATAAATTAAACAGATTCAAGTTATAGTGGACACATCATTGGAATATATTCTATTAATAATCAGTTCAAGATTAAATAAAAATGCCATTTTATTGAAAATTAATAAAATATATCTCAACAGAATAGGTGCCAACTTAAAATTTAATTAACTTATAATTTATGATAAAAGATAAAAATTATATTGCATTTAAAACATATCAAATTATTAATCACCAATGTTCCAGCTTTAAGCATTTATAGTTACTAAGTTAATAGAAACTTTATATTCTTCAAGTAATATACTTCAGAATTGAGCCGAGCATTTTTATGTTAAATATGAATGTACATTTTGTGCCTACTATGATGCCTATACAGGAGTTATAGATAAAAGGACAATGTATTAAGTCGTTAGTCAGTCCAACTAGTAGTCAGTCAGTGTCCAAGATAATACAAGTAGCAGCCGAGTATAACAGTTTGAGTCTGAAGTCATTAAGATATCTTCTTGTGTATTCCCTATTGTACAAAACTTGTCTTTATAAGAAAATGGTCTACATAAAAAAAAATAAAAAATAAAAAAATTTGTAAAACCTCTCAACAAATTCTGGAATATAAAAAAAATTTTGATTTTCATCTTATCTGCTTTCTTATTCATTTTTTTTTTACATATCATTTTTCTTAGTGGACGAGTTGAATATTTCTACAAGGCCAAATTTTCAGCCCTCAATCTTCCACAAAATTAAGAGAGCGTGTACTTGGTGTGAGGGAAGAAACTTAAGGTGGAAACTGGTTTTATCAAAGAAAGAAAAAACATGATAGTGATGATTATTATTTTTTTATTTTTGATTTTCAGAAATGTGTGAAAGGCTGGTCACTTGAGAACACAAACAAACTGATTAATAATTTGTTCAAATTCCTTGAATTTTTAGGCAACACCTCATCCACAAAAATGCCATGGCAATTTAATTTCCTTCAATTAAGCATATCTGGCTTGCTTTCAGAATCCTTTTCTTCCCCAGCCATGTTTCCCTATTAAAATTATTTTCTCATTTGTTTATTTTCAGGTCTGCTATTATATTTAGCTTATGGCGTCCGTCACAGCAATGAGAACAAACCACTTGCAACTTACAGTCAGATGGTATCATACAGTGGGGATGCAAGCCTTTCAAATTCCACAATCAATAACCTAGACAAAGAAGTCCTCCAACCACAACAACCAATGGGAATGAAGACAGGTGAAGAACCCTGAATATTTCTACCCCTATTATTTTTGTTGGGACTACAATTTTGTCCAAAAGAGAAAAAAAAAAAAAAAAAAATTTGACCTTTATGATTACCAGTGACCTGACCTGATTTCCCCTTGGACTTATCAACTGACTACCTACTTTTTATATACATTTCCATTCTGATGTATCACAATAGGACCAATGTCCCTAAATTCAAAAGTTGAATCATTAAAATATATTAAAAGAGGTTATGTCAGAACTGGGAAAGAAAGAAAAAGAACAGAGACGAGAATGAAACATTCCATTTAGAATAATTTTAATAGTAAAAAGGAAAAGAATTTTTGAGAAATTTTGAGATAAAGAATCAGATAAATTATGGTATTTTTGCATCTAATAATTATTCTGTGATACAATATCATTGTTGACAATGTTGTTTCTGCTATTGTTCTTGTTTTTTTTAATGGCTGAATTGTATTTATAAAAAGGTGATTGTTTTTGGGGCATTCATAAAAAGTCCAACAGATTGCAGGTTTTATTAAATGCCAAAATATTTGAATCAAAAAAGATATTGAAAAATCTCAATTTTTTCTTTGAAATACTTGGATTGAAGACAAAGATGTCTCTTCATAAAATTTTTGTCCACTGCTGTTATCTTAAATACTTGTATTTTTATCAGTTTTTTATAGTCAAAATTTTATATGAATTATAATGTAGTATGATAAATATTGTCCTACAAATTCTCAGTATTTACAATTGCTGAATCCATTTCAAAATTTTTATTTATCAATACAAGTAATTTTATATGATTACTTATCCAAAGTTAATGGCAGTGTGGGGCCCAAAAAATACTAGAAAACAAATTTTTAAAATTACTGTAACATAAATCAGATCTAATGACTAAATAGAAAAAATATCTACTCAATTTTTTAATGCTTTTTAAACTAGAGTATAGATTATTATCCTGCGAGAGAAAGTGAACTGCAATGTCTTTTCCGTAGCTTTGCCATCTGATTTCAAAACAATAACAAGTTTCAATACATTAAAAATATGTTCTCATTCAATTCTATTCTTTTTTTTCTCTGAAATATTTAAACATTTGCCATAATGCTCTAATGTTGTCTTTCTTTTTAAAATCTTGATGGTTCACCAGTTTTACATTATTACATTGCTTTTTATTTGAGTGCAAGGTATGCCTCATCTGTTAAAGACTTGTGTTTGTGTGATAGTTAAGTTTAATATTATGCTAATCATAGGTCACTCTCTGTCCATTCTCATTGCAGTCAGTCCATTTTTATGCTTAAAATTTCAAAGATATCCAAACAATTTAATTACCTTCATTCATTTTTTTAATATTTAGAAAATATTCAAAATTTGGACCTTGTATAATTATAATTCTTAGATGCAGAATAATGAGGCTGAAAAATGTTCTGACTTCAACTCTGAATTTATTTTTCTTTAAATAAAATATTTTATTTTTTTCTTTTGTTAAATTATACTGTGTGCTTTGAATGCATGAAGATTGGAAATCCAATTAAAAAAAATCTGATTAATATTCAGATGTGTTTCTTGCTAGATTAAAATTTTCTTTAAAGATTTGTTTCTTTATAGTTTTTTTAAGGATATTTATAAATTGATAATCATACAGTTTTAAGCAAATAAATTTTTTTTTAATCCCATTAGTAACAATATTATTATTAAAAGAAATTAAATATGTTTTCTTTAATCTACATTGCTCAAAAGTAATACATAATGCACACTTCAATTGCAAATTATAAAACCTTAACTAAGAGAGTAAAGCATTCTCCTATTAGCAATATCAAACATAAACTGTAAAAAAAAAAAAAAAAAAAAAAAAAAAAAAAATGTACTTAAAGTTATTTCTTCATTTAAAGAATAATTTTTTCAGCAAAGATAATATAGCAATTTTCTTTCATTTGGCCTAAAAAAATACTTTCCCTGTCAACTTTTCCCCACTTGCCAACACAGAATTAGTATAAAATTGCATATACTTTTCTCAAACTATTAAAACCTTAATGTGCAATGTAATTTTTTAAAAATTAAAATAATTGCTCACACTATTATACTCAACTTTTGTTTTAAGTCGATAAAGATTTTAAAGAATTAATGATTTATCTTCAGATAAAAGTGTAAAACAGATGTAAAATATTTACAAAACAAATTTAAAATTTTAGTTCAAAAATGTACATACAATTCAATTTTTATGATTGACGGTTTCCAATTTCTTATGAATTTAACCAAAAAGTTGGTTATAAAGACAGGAATTGTAGATTTAAAACTTGGTTATATTTCTCTTAAATGTTTTATTTGAACTGATACCAAAAATGTAGTTTGAATTTGTTACAAACAGGTTGAGATTTTTAATGTAATGAATTTAATTCTATGATGATGAATATTATTTGATGGTCTTAAATCGTTGTTGATTAGTCATTATTTTGTGAAAATTAATAAGTTTTCCCTGTCATAAAATAATTGTTTTGTTTTTTTCTCATTTTCATATTTCTATCATTAAGCAAAAATGACTTAAATTATAAGCTGTTGCAGTTTATGTTATTTTCATAAAACTGAAAATTAAATTTTATAAAGGAGGCTTATATGTAAACATATTGTGCAGGCTTTAATCATTAATTTTGCATATTAGATATTTTTATGTATTAAGACATTAGGTCTTTCCTTTGTTTATAAAAACATGCAAGAATGTTATCTTTCATATGAAAAAAAAATTTAATAAATTCATCTCTATCATATGGTGAAAATTGATTTTCTTCTCAAATTAAAATCAAACCATTTATAGTAGTTTTGACATCTATATCTGATGAAAACAAATAAAATTCAGTTCACAAACCTAAGGTTATCTAATTTTGTATCAGATATTTCACAAAAACTACCTCTATTTGGAAATTTATATTTATGTCATTATGTTATCAAATTCTCTGAATAAAAACATTTCTTCTGAGAAGATGAAAAAGATATCCATATCTTATTCTGAAGTAAAAAGAAAAAAAAGTGCTTTAAAAACTTAAGTTACTGATTATTATTCTGCTACAATATCAGTGGTATGTGAAATCTATCTTCTAAATGAAAATATAATTGATATATGAAATCAATAATAGCTATCAATAATAAAGCAATTAGTTGCATACTGAATAAGGTAACAGGCACAATTCAATATGTCTAAATTATTATTGTGTAGGTATGAATTATTATGAAGGTAAAAATATTTTATTTCAGATCATTTCTCACTTTGGAATAACTTGGGATGTAGTCTTGTTGCCAAATCAAAACCAATACAGAAATAGTTGATTGATTCGTTTTCTATGGCTTATCAACTTGTTGCAGGTTATTTAAAGCCAGAAAATATTTTTAGATTGTAATAATTTTGGGAGGAGATAATGGTTTAGTGATACAAGTATTACTACTTAACCCATGTCTGGGGGAGAAGAGGTGGAGTCATACCTTTCTCAAGAGTATTTGTGCATAAGTGAATATACTGAACCCAATGGGAATTGGAACTAAACTCTTCAATTAACAATTTCAAGTCATTATCCATTACACTTCCCACGTATCCAAGCTTACAGCATTTGGTATTCCCAAGCTGTGATCATACAGGAACTAGTGTTTCAATGTGACATGACTATAAACTCAGATTTGATACCAAGATATAAGATATATTGCACAGTATTACTATGAAATGATTTAGTAATATTTGAAAACTTTTCAATAAAAATATTTCTATCCAATCTTTAATTAAAAAGCACATCTTAATTACTTTAATGTAGATTGAATTTACTGTTAATATTGTGCAATATTTTTGTTTTTTTAAATCAAGTTTGCTTTGAAATTACAAAATAGATATTCAATTAAATCTTTTTGTAAATACTCCATAAATAATTTAATCCATTTAAACCAACATAATATCAAATCTGTAAGTGGTAAGGATAATCCAAATAGTTTTTTTTAATATAAAATATTAAAAAAGATAGATCCACGAAGAGTACTCAATGTATCAAAATACAGAACAATACGACATACATGAAAGTTAAAACTCAATACATCATTAAAGAGTTTGGTAATAATTTATTTCAGGCAGACAACTACCTCTTCAGACTGTTAGCTATATTAAAAATTAATTTTTAATAAATTCTCTGGATGATGTAAACCATTTTATAACTCCGGTCTGATGAGGCAGTTGTCTGTCTGAAATAAATTATTACTGAACTCTTCAATGATGTATTGAGTTTTTCATATATATATATAATTTTGGAAAGTGAAGATTTCACAGATACATATTGGAGAGTTTCCAAGTTTTCATCTGAAATCAAGAAAATACAAACTGAACTAAATGGTAACAATATATAGAAAAAGAAGGTATCAGTCTAAACTGATGCCAGGTGGATATAGGTTTAGCTATGGCAGACTTGGTAATGATTTATTGTTCTTTCTACTTTCTTTCATAATTAGAAATGTTTTTTTTTTCCTTTTTAAAAATGTAAAGTTTTATTATCTGACAACACTATTATCATAATTACTTCTTTGAAGAAATTCTACCAAAAATGTGCTTATTGGAAAGGAACATATCTAGATTTTCCTGATAATTTGTACTGAATTTCTTTTCAATAATTATTAACCCACTGAACCTGTAGTATTTATTTACTGCTACAATCAGTTAAAAAGAATTAAACAGTCTAACATAAAAATAGAATTAGGTTGTTCACAAGAGCAACTTTATACTAGCCATTTGTGGCTCTTTACTTCTGCTTTGTACTATTATGCAAACAATTCTAAATGAGTGAAATTTACCCAAAATGTCCAGAGATAGGGATTTGGAAGTGGGTAGGGTTCAATAGGTTACACTAAAATTATTTTTTCATCTGAAGTTTTTTTGTTTTTTTTTATATCTAATTTGTTCTTAGAAATTACTTTTTTTTCTAAAAAGCTCAACATATAACTTGTAATATCAATGAGTTGAAACATCCTATATAAGATTGTGGCAAATATTTTCAGGCAGTTTTGCTCTAAACAATAACATGCTTAGTGTAAGAATTTTCTGAAAATAACTGCATATACTGCAATGAATTTAAATCTACAAAAATGTTAATAGTATTCTAATATCTGAAATTCTAGTGACTATTGAATATAGTGAAAAATAAAAATTTACTTTACGAGTGTAAAGTATGAACAAGCATCTAAAAATTACTTAATTTTGTTAGAATGGTTTTTTTTCTTTGATAATTTATATAATTTATTGTAACTACTTTAAATAGATTGCCCCATTTGTTAAAAAAAAAAAAAAAAAAAAAAAAAAAAGTGAAATTCTTTTGGGAAATGATTTTTCTAAATTAGCATTTGTTTAAACTTCTTCAAGCAACAACGTTTATCAGAATTGAAAGATATTGATTTTTTTTTTTATCAATCGATGGGAGACCCTGTTCATAATATCGATACTGTGCAAAACAGATTCCAGACTTTTTTTTTTTTTTTTTTTTTTTTCAGTTTTTGGGTTAGTTGTTATTCAGAAATGTAAAGTTTGAAATTATGTGTACATTGATTTTTTTTTTTTAATTTTCTGAATTTTTTAGAACACTGGTGAGTGGGGGGGGGCACAAAACACACAAACATTCTTTTTACATACCATGACCTTTCAGGAGTAAGGTGATCATGGCTCTCCACTTCCCCCTATCCCTTGTAGCTCTCAATAAGTTTTGTCCCTCTACCACCTCCCCCGGACCATGTTCTGTCATCCACTTGCTTAAGCCCACCAGGTATGTCATGTGTTGCTTTACCTTATCTCTCTTTCCCTCTATTCGACCCGTGAGTATCAGATTCTCCATCCCTCCTTTCTCATTACATGTTCCAGAAACTTCAGCTGCCTCTTCCTGATGTTAAGTATAAGCCTCCTCCTTGTTTGCATCCTCTCCAAGACCTCATCATTGCTCACATGCTCGGTCCATGAATCCTCAGCATCCTTCTGTAGAACCACATCTCTGTTGCCTAGAGTCTCTTCATCTTTGAAGAGACTGTCCAACATTTGCTGCTGTAAATGAGGACAGATGTCATGTAACAGCTCAGTATACTTTTCTTTGCTACCAAAGAAATCCTCCTGTCTCGCAATACTCTCCCCAGTTTTTGGAATGCATCCTTGGCCATACCAATATGTTTACAGATCTCAGTGTTACACTTGCCGTCCTCAGTCAAAACACTTCCCAGATATTTAAAATTCTGCACCTGCTTGATTTTAGTGTCCCTGACATGCAAATCGCATTTTGGGCTCATCTTTTTACTGATGACCATGCATTCTGTCTTCTTGTTTATGCTTAGTCCCTTCTTCTCGTTCTCCTTCACTACCGTCTGTAGGAGGTTTTGTAATTTCTTTTCCATGTCTGCTATCAGTACCATGTCATCTGAGTATACTATGTTGTTAAGATTGTGGCTGCTAATGCTGAATCCGGTAGGATTTTCAATTCTCTCAGAATTGCCTTGCTATATAAGTTGAATAGGTCTGGTGAGAAGACACATCCTTGTCTTACACCCCTTTCTATTTTGTATATACATTGAACTTTGCTGCCAGTATAGGTTCTTGATTATTCTAATATCTTTCCTGAATAAATCAAAGTTGCTGAGCAGTTCCAACAGATCCTTGTGACGTACTTTGTCAAAGGGCTTTGTGTAGTCTATGAAACACAGGTACACATCCTTCTGCATTTGTATTGCTCTTTCTGATAACATTCTAAGCATGAATATCATGTCCCTTGTTCCAGTGTCTTTAACAAACTTGCACTGTTCTTGTCCTATCTCTAGCCTAATTCTACTGTGCACTCTATTCATCAGAATATGGATGATGAATTTTGTTATGTGTCTCATTAGGCTGATTGTTTTGTGGAGTTCACATTAGTTTGTGCCCAGTTTCTTAGGCATTGCTATGAATATAGATCTGCTGAGATCTTCCGGTATATCCCCACTGTTGTAGATTTCATTTATTATTTCTGTGATCTTGTCTGTGCCAAAGCCATCTAAGGCTGTTAGCATTTCCATTATAATTCTGTCTGGCCTTGCTACCTTTTTTCTGTTCAATTTGGCCAGTGCAGCTTTTACTTCAGTTTTCAGAATTTCATGTCCGTCGGTAGTTCTGTGTATTGCTGGTTGTTCTCTTTCATTGTGGAAGAGTTCTCCAATATACTCGCTTCAGCATTGAGGAATTTTTCCCTTCTCTAATATGAGTGTTCCATATTTAGATTTTAAATGTCTGTTGACAAGCATGTTTTCTGTCCTGTTAGTTGCTTTATTTGTTTGTGCATATCTCATTTATTTCTGCACATTTTTTTTTTCTTTTTATCTACTCTTCTTTAGCTTGCCTGCATTTGATCCTTATTTCATTGTGTAATTTTCTGTATTCTATTCCTTATCTTGGCAGAGTTTTCCATCTCCTTTGAATTATGTTGAGAATCTCATCAGTCATACCTTCATTTTTTCTTCTTCGTTCCTTCTACTTTAGGATGATATCATTTACTGATGTCATTAAAGCGCATCTTAGTGCATCTCATTTTGATTTTCCATTGTGTTCCTCGTATCTTCTTTTCACATTGTTCATGTATTTTTCTTTCAGGTTTGAGTCACTAAGGCGTTTGTTGTATTGCAATTTAGATGCTGCATTAGGCTTCTTCAGTTTCTGCAGTTTTACTCTTAGTTTACATATAACAGGGCATTGGTCACTGCCACAGTTGGCACTTGGTTTATTTTGCAGTGAAGCATTGCATTCCAGTATCTTTTGTTGATAGTTATGTAGTCAGTTTGGTTTTTTAATTTCAGGTCCGTCAGTAGTTCTGTGTTTTGCTGGTTTTTCTCTTTCATCGTGAGCTCCTCCAGGTCTATAATTGTCTTGGATATTCTTGGAACCACGTGTAGGCTATTATCTGGTCATTGGCTGTGCACCATTAGATCCATTTTTCTCCACGTTCGTTGTGGGTCCCTAATCCAAATCTTTCTGCTCTCCCCCTGCCTACTTTGGCATTTAGGTATCCCATGATAATGACTTCTTGTAATTTGCACTGAGCCTTGGCACTGTCTAGCATGGAGTAAAAAGATTTGATTTCCTCTTCCTTACTTTGTCGTACTTTGTGAATATATCTCCATTTCAAAGACCACTGAGCTAGTGGATAATAAGTATCTTAAATGAAGAACAGATGGATATCTACTATCATTAGTTTGTGTAAATTTTTGTTCTTTAATTAAAATTGTATATATCTGTTCTCTATTTAAAAGAAATCTTTTAACAAAAAGAAAAATGTTTTCATATCTAGTTCAGCTTTGTAAAAAGTCATGGATCAATTTTACATAGTATCAATGTTACGAGCAGGAAACCCCCACTTCTAAAATGATAATATTGATTCTAACAAATGTCACATCCAAAGGAAGGTCTAATGAATGCAAATCTACAAAAATTATCCCCCTCCATGTTCCTTATACACTTGCTACCCTGTGTGAGTATAATTTCGCTCTACCGAAAACTCATTTTAATTTTTTTCTGTTTTTTTTTCCTTTAATTCTTTATTTTTTTTAATCTTTAAATTTTATTGTATTTTTTTTCTCCCCCTACTCATCAGTGTGTTTGCCCATAGTAACACATTTTGTATGTCTATATATATATATATATATATATATATATATATATATATATATGCTGGCAGGTGTATGTGTGTGTGGACCAGTTTGCTTAAATAGTGCAAATTTATTGAATAACTGAAAAAAACAGTCAATTAAATTCAATAATTAGAATATTATATTAAAAAGATTAAAAAAAAAAATTGACCTCTTTATGGTTGTGGTGAAAAATCCTGATTTATATTTTACAGATATTTGTTACCATATCAAATGTATTAAAAAATCAATTTCTTTTTTGTTATAATTGTTAAAAACTATTTTGTTTTGTTTATTCATCTAAGTTGTTCATGAGTTTTATTCAGCACTCAGTATTTTTATTCTGATATATTTAACAATATTTATGTTTTATTATATGCTCATTTGCAATTGATTGATCAGCATGCATTTTCCTGATAAAACAATCTCATTAAACCACAAAAATATATATATATATATATATATATACACACACACACAACTTGTACATATTGTAATGCACATGGTTTTATATTTTGACATTTTTATTGTATGTAGTTTATTTTATTAAGTTATGTTTTACAAATTTTTTGATGAGGCCAAAATTTACATTTAAAATATTAGATATGACAATCCTTCAGAACTAGAAGCACTAAAGTAAAAAAAAAAATACAACAATCAGTAACAAATATATCCTTTTGTTTTCTTCTGTATCTTTCAAATTATTTCATGACTTAAAACGTGTTCCAAACTCACAAAACTATTTTCTTAATACTAAATTTTCATATTAGAACTTAGACTTCTAAAAAGGCCAAAAGCCTCCACTTTCATCATAGCCTGAAGATCCTATTGAAGCTTTATATCTTAACATCTTTAAATAAAAAAAAAAAAAAAAAAAAAAAAAAGGTTATCTAATTTCTGATTGTAGTTATCAACTAAGTCATTCTCTCCATGAAAACTATGCCTCCTGATATCGCGCATGTAATGTAGATTATGTTTTGCATTGGCCTCGTTTTAAAAAGGAGACAGGAGCTGGGATAAAATATAAATCCTGAGATTCAAGTGAATAAACACGGTGAAAAACGACAACGGTGCATCTGTCCTTGAACCAAAAGTGGTTTAGTGTAACAAATCTCAAATTTTTACATCCATTTCTTTGCTTCAGTTTCATCAAACTACTTAAAATAAAGGTTAATATAACTCCTTACAAATATTGCATACTCATTATTACATTAGAGAGTTAAAGTGATTTTATTACAACAAATATTAATTTTCTCCTCGCCACTTCACTTTAACAGTTTGTTTAATTATACCAAATCAAACTTGTCCCAACATGAATATATTTAATGGGGGGGGGATTAAATTTTCAGATTTGGCAATTCCTAATTTTATCTTAAAAAAAAAAAAAAAAAAAATTTTTCTTGCTTCTCTATTTTTAATAATAAATATTTTCAAAGTACTAAGCTTAGGACTGATCTTAAGTCATAGGAAAGTGTACTAGTCCTACATTTACTCTCACTAGATTTGTTTCTGGAACATTTTTTTTCATTCAAGAGTCTGGTATTCATATAGTCTAGGAAAATCTCAGCAAAGATCATATTCTTGAAAATTAAACAGTCACAAGGCTGGAAAAATCTTGGAAAATGAAATGACGTACTCAAGGTTGTTTTCTTACTGAAAATTATTTCTTATTTAAAATTTGATAAACTGAAGATGGAGTCAATCTCATCATATACTTCTAGAAGATTTGTCAAATTGTAGTTACTACATTTTGGTAAAATATAACATGGTCAGTTTCATGTATACGGTTTATGAATGTTTTGTAATATCACATCATAATCGTTACATTTAATGTATGAAATATATATAGAAATGTAACATTGTTATGGGAGAGATATAGTATTACATTTTATATTTATTTTCTTGTCTTTATTGCTTATATTGAAGATTTTATCATTGGATATAAAGGAAAGTTTTATTTCTTAACACAATATTTTATATTGACTATACAATTTAAGTGGTTTATTTTTTATTTTTTTTTACCTAAGTATTAAAGTTTTATTTCTGAATTAAATTATATGTAAATTATCTTTTTTTTTTCACCCCAAGCAAGGCAATAAAACTACTATGATGCAAAGGGTTACCGAGTGTGAAAGAATACGAGAAAAAGAAAGAGAAAAAGAAAAAGATTAAAGAGCGAGAAGAATAAAAAAGAAACAGGAATTAGAATAGAAGATAACGATTGAAATTGCATTTAAATGTTTTAAAGATCAAAATTGACTGGTAAACAAAAGTCCAGAAGAGAGTTCCACAAGCGTTAAGCAAGAGAAAAAAAAAACGATTAGCATTTGTTTACAACTAGCCATTTCAGTTGTAAAATGAGACCTAACTGCCAATCTAGTACTTCACATAAATTTGTAAAGTCAAGGCAGCAAAGAGCTCATCAGAACAATTAATATGAAAATATTTACAGAAAAGGCACAGAGAAACTATGTTATGGTGGTGAAAAAGTGACTGAAGCTGAGATGCCAGGTCAGGATTGATAACATTAGAGGCTCTTTGTGTTTTATAAAGAATCTCTAAATACATAGCAGAAGCACTAGGCAAGATGCAACAGCAATATTCAATGCATGGATTTATGGTGGACTTATAAATGTATAAGATAAATTCTGATGAGAAAAACTGGCTCACACGACAATGAACCAGCTTTCCTAGCAGTAGACTTAGCAATTTGTTCATTATTATCTTTCCACTTCATGTCAGCGATATTTTCTAATACTGCTTAATATATTTTTTTCATTTTGGGAGATATGCCCGTTTTATACATAATTAAAATATTGGCATTACCTATCTTTTGTGCATAATATATCTTTTCTTCTAAAAAGATATTTCAGACAACAAATTGTGTGTGTAAATGCTTGGAGATCAATAGACTATGACCTCAAGCTACTGCAAACCCTGTATATTTTTTACAGCCTAGTGCTACCAATAATTGTGAATTTATTCTTCCATATTTCATTGTGTTTGGGGTTAAGATTTATTGTACCTCCAAAATTTACCATATTCAATGGCTGCTATTTTTTTTTTTTTTTGCCTTTACTGACTCAGTGGAAAAAAAAAAATTGTGCAGTGCAAGTATTTTTTTTTTTTTTTGCTTATCAATATATTTTGTATCTCTTGCACATAAATCTATTCTACTTTAAAAAGAACCTTGTTTGTTTTTTGTAGGCAAGGAATATTGTTTGACTTTTCCCATTTCTTCATATTTAAGCAAATACTTATAATCTTGTTTAGCATTAATAGTTTAATCATATTATAGCTTTATTAGTTGTAGTTCTTTATTGCTGAAGCATTATTGTGTATTCTGTACATATCTAAAAATGCACACACATTTATGTACGTTGTTTAACATTCACGTTACATTAAAGATATTTGGAAAAAAATTTAATTCGAGTAGAATTACCTCCCTTAGATTGTCTCTTTTTCTGTCATTCTATTCGTATTTACCACAAGTACGAGCAGGTAACTCATCTCTTAACTCTTTCTAAATTCTTTTTTTGCGGGGACGAGGAGGGTAATGTTTTTCATATACAGTTGTGTCCTTGCATCACAAACGGTATTTTCTGTCCAAAAGACAAAATCCTGCCATGATAATTTCATAAACTGCCAAGTCATAAAGATTATGATATTGTGAAAAGTAAATTCTGAATTGGAATATTATGTATTTTTCTTAAAGCTGCCATATGGATATTTGAAATGAAGAACCCTTTATGAATACTGTATTGTAAACAGGGTGAGGGGGTGAAGACTATTAGAAAGTGAAGACTTACATTACAGAATATTATTAGATTGTCAATTATTTTCATTAAAAGAAACTCATTTTTTAAAATAAAGTGATATGATTATTTACAAGAGTCAATTGGCAGTAATTTTTTTTTTTTTAATCTGCTGTTGGTCATTTCTCCAGTTGATATAAAACTTTTGTTTGTTTTCTCTGATGCTCCAGATTAAGGATCTATTGGCAAAAGTATTTCAAAGAAAATAGTTTCAGATGTAAAGCTCAAACAGGATTTTCTTTTAAAGACAATGGTAATGCATTTGACATAAAATGATTTTCAAAAATAGATAACATTAAAAAATAAAAAAAAAGGCATAAAGATTGTTTTAAGCCAACATAATCTTTAAAAAAAAAATTCACAATTTTAAATTAAGTAGTTCTCTTTTATTTTAAAATAATTTCTTAGAAATTCCCATATGTTTTCATATATTTAATTAAATTTAAATTAATTAAAAATATGGCACTGTTTAACCTTCATGCCTACAAAAAAATTGGTGTGTCAAAAGGACAGTTATTCCTTTGACACTGCTATTACTGTTTATACTTTGACTCTCTTGGCAATGTCTTTTATTTTAAAAAGTGAAATAATATATATTTATTCAAATTTTCTTGTTCTAGAGTTCATTGATATTTTCATAAAATTTTGAATAAAAGACTTGTTTTCATAGTTATTTATGAAAGGTAAATAATAAATATTGCATTGTAGTTGGTTTACATATTTTGATAATTTCAGAATTTTTTATAAATTTTTTGACAAAGAGATTTTTCAAATTTATTTCTTTATAAAATGGTAAATAAGAAATCTTTATTAAAAAGTAAATAATAAATTTTGCATTGTTTTACAAATTTTTATAATCTTGTAAATAAATATTTCCATAGGAGTCAAAAGTGTAGACAGTAATAATGTGTCAAAGAAATCTTTTTGACACACTGTTTTTTGGGTTTTTTTTTTTTTCGAGCATGAAGGTAAAACATTGTCAAAAATATTTTATCGATTTACAATAAAGTTTTTTTTTTTTGAGCAGTCTTACCCCATTTGCTTATAATTTAAAATCTGTTTTTCTCATTACATTCTCCAGCAAAAAAAAAAAAAAATTTGTGACATCTGTTTCTGCTGGTCTACTTACTTGTCTGCATATTTTCATCACAAAATGTGTTATCATCACAAAAGAGTTATCTTCAGCTTTTCATAATAATATTAAAGATAGCGCTTATAATAATGTTAATACAAAAGCAATATCTTTTTTCAAGAATCCTTACTAACCCACCATGCCTAACACAGTATGTCCTTGGCATGGGAACTGACCTTAATTCAAGATCTTCAAAAATCATGTGACTAAATGAGGACTAGCCAATAATAAAGCTCTGGGCACTTTGAGGTGGTGTAATAGTTACAAGCTTGTCTCATTAGATCAATTTACGACTAAGTAGTGAGTTCAATCTTCACTGAGTGCTTCATACTTGCAGCCTTGTGCCACATCTAAGTTACGCTTAGTAAATTAATATTTGGTGGATCAATGTGGTGTAATGGCTAGCAAGCTTGTCCTGCATGATCAATTTATGACTGAGTAGTAACTTTGATCCACACTGGGTGCTCCATACTTGCAGCCTCGTGCCACATCTAAGCTATGCTCAGTAAATTACTATATGGTGCTTTGAGGTGTTGTAGTGGATAGCAAGCTTGTCTCGCTAGATCAATTACAACCGAGTAGTGAGTTTGATCCTCAATGAGTGTCCCATACTTTCACCCATGTGCCACATCTAAGCTATTTCAGTAAATTACTATTTGATGCTTTGATGTGTTGTAACGATTAGCAAGTTTGTCTCGTTAGATCAATTACAACTAAGTAGAGAGTTCGATCCTCACTAGATCAATTTATGACTGAGTGCCAATACTTAGGGCCTTGTGCCACATCTGAGCTCCTCTTAGTAAAACCCCATAATAAAAAGAAGCTTACTACTATCCACAGAGGTTCACTCCATCAATTCTTGTGTGTATACAATTTTTTTTTTTCTTATTTTGGGTCTGTTTATAAAACTTTGGAGATAGAATAATATCAAATTAAATGTGCATATTTTATATCTTGTGAGCTTTTTTTTAGATTAAATTCTTTGTTTAATGCTTTATAGACATTATAATAAGTTTTTAATGTGAAAGCCAATACTGAATAAAAGATGAAAGAGAAATGCTTCAGTGCCTGAAGAATTGTTATTCCAAGTGGAAGTCTGTTCAAGAAAAAGAGTTTTTCACAGAAAAATCAAGCCTGTTTCTTAAATTTTGCTTTCACTTGCATTTATCAAACCTGCTCTAAGAAAAACTTATTTTAAATTAATACTGCTGTGTTGGTCAAACAATCAAACTTGAAAATTCATTTTGTTGTTTAAATACAATTCAATGTTTTTTTTTTAATTTAAAAAATTCTTTTTTCTTGTTACAAGTGATTGTTATCTTGTTTTTGTTTTTTCTTTTGCTTTTTTGATCTGTTTTGAAAAAAAAAATGATTTTTTTTTGCCTTGTGATAAAAGCAGTAAAATCATTAAGCAATATTTGCAGAAATAAATTTTTTCTGAAACAATTCATGTTTTTACATCTTTTTATTTCATTACTCGTAAGACAGGCATCTAGCTCTTGTTATAATGCTTGTTTGGGTGTATGGCATATATATTATATGTATGATATACATTAATGTGTGTATATATTAGAAATAAATAAAATTAAAATATTTGCTTATCTTATCCCTTCGAGTTTCATGGCAATTAGATCTACTTAATCACAGGTTTGATTATAAAGGTTTAAACAAACATTAAAACTTGTGGCAAGACAAACTATACTAACGTTTGTTTAGCAAATCAAATGTTCATGAAACAT
The DNA here is from genome assembly GCA_903632075.3 of Acanthosepion pharaonis. Classification (NCBI taxonomy): domain Eukaryota; kingdom Metazoa; phylum Mollusca; class Cephalopoda; order Sepiida; family Sepiidae; genus Acanthosepion; species Acanthosepion pharaonis. Next base: position 275,311 of record CAHIKZ030002179.1, on the reverse strand, counting down.
GATTAACCAATGAAAATCAAATAATACAGAAATAAAAATATACTAGAAATTCTTTCTCTTTCACCATATTTCATTCCTGATGAAACTTCAATAAAAGTAAAACATGTTAGATTAATAAAAGTTTCCTATTTGTCCTTTATCTTACACACACACACAAATAAGAAAATAATTAACACCAATAAAAAGTATATAATTTTTTTTTTTTTTTTTAACTTAATATAAAAATAACTGGCTGTCAATTACTGAAACCTCCTGATGTGGACTGGACAATTAAAAAAAGTTAGTCTATGAAACTCTTGAGTTGGGGTGTTGAACATAACATCAATCATCTAAGTAACAAATTTTATTTTATGCATGTGCGCATACATACATAGAAAGTGTATGAACTCAATGTAGAAAGTGTTAATGTGGAGCTTAAATACCCAAATTTGATTGGTTATTCTGAAAGCAAATTCTATCAATTTTGGAAACTTACAAAGTTGTTGAAATATGTGGATACTTTTTTGTGGGTCAATTTAACACAATATCCTGAGAAACATCAAAGGGTTTGTTTTTTTTTAATAATATATATATATATATATATATATATATATATATATTAAGAATATTAATACTGCATGGAATTAAAATGATTGATAGATAGATGTCCTGTAATCCATTAGTGTCATAGCAGTATCACATGTACTGTAGCTGTAGCAGCAGTGGTGTGTCTTGGGCAAGTTAGCTGAAAAGAACCCAACCCTCTCCAAGCTGGTTTGAATTCAGAGTTTCCTTCCCCTAGACTAGTTAACAACCAAGGTTATAGAGCTCAGTCTGACTTACTATTTAACCCATAGATGAGGGGAAGAAGAGATGGATTCAAACCTTTCTGAAAGATATTTACACATAAGTGAATGTAATGGACTCAACTCTCAGATTTCTTATTCTGAGATGCTGTCATGACACTGCTGCTAAGGCCATTATGGCCTTGACTACTGCACATTTGTACATAATTTCCGCTGAAATACTTATTTAACTACCTAACATCATTGATATCTGACAAGTAACGATGACAAATATGAAACTAATGTATTTGTCTAAAATTTTTAATAGTAAATAGTTATCAAAATTCAGAGGAAGTTTGATATAAAATCATTTTCGAAACATCTTTTAGTTTCATGTAGAAATGCAACTATCAATGAAGACAGCTATTTTATCTGATATTTTTTTCCATCCTTGTCTTTTCATCATTCCACATCAATTTGTTTATATAATTATTATGTTAAGCTCATTCCTCTATTTCATGTCTTATGATGCTAAATATTTCTGTGACAAACATCGGGAGGTATAGCCATTTTGGCTATCTGAATGTTTTTAACACATTGCCATTTACAAATAAATTCATGGCTGGTAGTTTTTATTATGATGGCATCAAATACAAATTAACGTTGGTTTTACATTTTCATCTGCAGACACCAACAACAAGTTTTATTTGCAGTGATATTTTTAGTGTCAAGACAATGTTAAAACTTCAGTTGAAGCTATAAATATATCAACTCAAACATTTTTTGGGGGCGAAGATGGTGTTTGAAGTTATGTTTCATAATTGACCTCTGGCATTTAACATGTTAATGAATCAATTGTACAGAGTAAAAGCAACAAGTTAATTATAAGTAGTTTATGACAATATTAAAGAATTTAATATCGATTATATTTAGAATACATTAAAAATCTAAGCACTCCACATGGAATTACCAAGTTGATTATAAAATCACAAACAAATAGGAATTTTTAAAAAATTCATGTCAATATTATGACTTCTATTGGTTTCATTGAAAATGTTGTGTTCTTTCATGAAAAATTAAAAATAATACTTTCCATACAGAATCATCATTGAATTATATTCAAACTGAAGGCCTACATCTTTGAAAATTACTCATTTGATACTCCTGCTTGTATCTTCCGTCTTTGATTGATATCAGCTTTGAACAAGTCTCTCGCATTAATTACCTTTAACAGTAAAAAAGATTGTCTAAGAAAAAACAAAAAAAACGTTTCTTTTTTCATGTTTTTTCCACAGTTAATCTTCCCCAAATAAAGTTTCAAAAAAATATTTCATTTTTCAAAGATTTTTTAATAAATGTTTTATTGCCAGATTTGTCAATATGGTCGATTTTAGCAATTAAAAAAAATAATTCAAATCAATTTAAATTCTGTTTGAAATATAGCAAAGTATTTTGCTGATTGGAAATATTAAAATTAATCTATTAGCTTTCAATTAAAACTAAAATAAAAACTTCAAGATTTTTCATTTTTAAAATTCATTTTAAACATTAGATATCACTTTTTTGTGGTAACCAGGGCCAGATTATGATCTTTTGAGGCCTCTAGGTTAGTGAAATTATGCCCTCTCCATTCAGACGGAGTCACTCTCTAATGCACCAGTCTTGAATATTTTTATTTGTAGGTATATTTAACAAAATTTACATAACTTGAAATAAACATATTGCAAATTCTTTAAATAAACTAGAATACCTCTTGTTTTTCAATGAAAACATTCTTTAAAGAAATACCACTTTTTAAATATTTACTGCAAACCAAATATTTCTACACAACTGTTGTAAGGAAAAGGATTTTTTATAACAAAAATTATAATAAAAAAAAAAAAAAATCAAAATAAGAGTTTATCATTTTCATGTAATTTCAGTTTATGAAACTATTTAGAAGATACAGCATCTAGAAAATAATAATCATTGCTTTATAAAAGCTTCAACGGGCCCTAGACTGCAGCCTATACTACCCTAAAGGATAATTCAGCCCTGGTGGTACCTACTTATATATATATATATATATATATATATATATATATATATATATATATATATATATATATGTGTGTGTGTGTGTGTGTGTCACTGTTTTGGTTTTATATATATATATATATATATATATATATATATATATATATGTAAAGCGTATCGAAATTTAGAAAGAAACAAGAAAATTAATTCATTTTGATTTAGTGTTAGGTTAAGCCAAGCTTAACCAAGAAAAGATAACTCTATATTAAAATTCTTTGACGTTGCATTATCTCCCTTGAATTTTCAAACGTACTTCTTTGGTCGATACGAAACCTTGTCAAGACCCAATTCGTCCTGTAAAGTCTAATTCATATGCGAAGATTTATGTTTGTGCTCTGGTTTACGAGAACCTTTTCAAACGACTAGCTTGTTGCTTCTATAAAATTGAGAAAGAATTTGGCAAACGTTCAACACATTTAACGAAAAGAACGCAATATGCAAGTATTTAGAAAGACCGAACTACAACCACTTCATTAAATTATTGCACCATGCATTAATACAAACTACAAAAAAAAAAAACTGTATATTTCGTTGACCGAGGCTTTAAGTGAAATTCAAAAGAATGTTGTCGTAGCGTCAATACATCTATAGATAGAAGAAAAAAAAAAAACAGAAATATGTAATCGTTTATCATGTTAAAAACGCGTGTGAGTGTAAATGGTAATAGCTGTTAGTTTTCCTATAGAGAAACATTTGACATTTATTTACCGAGGAGCCAGAGCTGCTTTCGGTCGAAATTTATAAAATATTTCTCCTAAAACATTTTTTTTTATAAGGAAAAAAGATTTCTCAAGTCCAGTAGCTGTAATCGCTTTTTCCAGTATTGAGATGGGTTTCCTTCCGAAACTTCTATTTGATATGGTGTTGAATGTTAGCATCTTGATTATGTCATAATTTTCTCTTCGTGTGATAGGTGCTATCCATTTTAGTTGTTGCTGTTGTTGATAGTCCTCAAGTGTTGTGATTTCTGTTATTTTGCATAGTTCTTTATGGACTGGCGCTACGGAATCACAAACAACGTTCAAAAGAGAATGATCTTTGCCAAGACTATCAGGCTTTACTCGCTCAAAGCCTTTTTTTTTTCACCATTGATCTTAGGAAAGGGTTGTATACAGCTGACAGTTTAGATATTTCTGAACAGGTTCGGCGCCATGCATGAAATACATATGAAAGTCGATCCGAGTTTTCAGGTTGATATTTTGGTTTCGTAGCAATTTGCGGTGTTGGGCGAAACTACCTCTGGCACAACCTATTCTATATTTATTATAGCTGATCCATACGCCGAGGTATCTGAAGTATTTAGTATTTACTGTTTCCACATTTTTATGATGGCTTTAGTGTAGTTGCTATCACTGCTTTCATCCCAATACCAAATCATAGTCCTATTTTGGAAAGGTTTATCTTGAGTCTAATTTCTTGGAACACTTGATAGAGGACGCTGATTTTCTGTTCAAGATCATTCTTATCCCAACTATGAATACTTGTGTCATTAGCATAGTAACCCCCCCCCACACACACACACACTCATCATCAGTACATTAGCATCTAGGGTTAAAGTAGAATCGTTGTCTTCTATTGGTAGACTCGTTTGAAATGTGGTATGGAATGTTTAAATGACCAGTGTCCGCCTCGTCACATCTGTGCTTGTACATGTGCAGGGCATAGTCTAAGAAGAGATTAAATAGACTGTGTACATTATACGTAAAGTCATAACACTTAACGTATATCAAGGTGAACATAATTTCTGCCGATAAAGTGCTTGATAATGGTCTAGAGCAATAATTCTTACCGAAAGTCTTAACGAATGAAAAGTTACGAAAGTCAGTGTTGACTACGATAAATATGGAACTAATGAGAGAGATGCATGTTAATGGGTTTATTTTTAATCCGTGATTTTTATTACTTTATTATAGTGTGTACTTCGTATTTGAAATAGATGCCCCATTTTTATTAAACAGTGTGTATTACGTTATTAGAATTTCTTGAATACGCAGGCCGACAGATACAATATACACTGTTTAAAAATAAAAATGGAGTATCTATTTCAAATACGAAGGCACTCTAATAACGTTTCAAAAAAAAAATGTGTGCGTGTTTTCATCCAACATTATTCCTGTAAACGTTATTTTTAGTTGGTACACATGCTTGAATTGACATTCTTGTTATTTTAAACAGTAAAATTAATGCCAACCGGCCCAGAGATTGAGAAGCCGTTACTCATGAAAATTATGCTTCACATCAGGAATCGGACCTGTATTCGTTTTTTCCATCATGGGAAACCATTACTATAGCAACTAGTCGGGTACACTTTTGCTAAAGGAGTGACTTACCTGGTGGGAATAGGTAATAATGGTTCGATTCCTGATGTGAGGCATCCTCTACAAATGTGACTGATACCATATAACCCAGTACTGCCTACCACATAGTCGGGTCATCAGCAACTAAACCGGTTCTTCCACCGGGCTTTTCTGGTGAGGAGGGTGGCTAGACACTCGGCAAGATTAAAAACAAATCCTGTCAAAGGACGGACGAACCACCTTCTAGAGTCAACAACCATCGAACATAGCGGGTTAGAATGGACTCCATAGCTATGTAAGCGGTGATGATATGGTATCGCTGGGCGGAGGGTTTTCTAGACTGGTCAAAACGAGCCTTTAAGTTGGAGGACATCAGCTGCAGTTTGAACTGGAGAGATGGGCTCTGTCAGGTCTACTTGCTAAAGGCACGACACGCATGAATGCATACCTCTCCGTCTTTCAACACATATATATGAAGTGGGGGGGTGAACTGCTCAGCGACTCTATTACACCTGGTCATAGGACTGATAAATGATAATTCTTTACATTGTTTTTTCCGATACTTTTCCAGAATTCCATTTCACAAGACGTGAAACGTCCAAAAATACATTTTATATACGTTTCTATTTGAATATTTCTCTTTGAAATTGCAGGTGTGTATGAAGATAGGTATATACACAGTTAAGTCTGCCTCCAAGTTTATGTCTACTTTATCTAACGTTTCTTCTTATCGTTGATTGATTTGTAGCTAAACAAAATCAACCAATCTCTGTGGGCTATTTAATGCCGAAATCTAAATATTTTATATTTTATACTTTCAGGTTAAAGATACGTTTTTTTTTTAGATATATAGTTTGTCGATCATAAAATGTATTGTTGGTATTTTTTAATATATTTCACTACAAAAATGTATCGTTCATAATTTTTTATTAAAAATATACTTTTATATTTTTTAGCGTTGCCCTGATTGTCATTTTGTTATAAAATGTATTCTTGGTTATTTTATTATAAAAATAACCTTTTGATTTTTTTGGTTGTGGTGGCTCACTATTTGCTCATAGTTGATATTTAGTAGTAGAATAATAATAAATAATTATTATTATTAGTAGTAGTAGAATAATAATAATTATTATTAGTAGTAGAATAATAATAATTATTATTAGTAGTAGAATAATAATAATTATTATTATTATTAGTAGAATAATAATAGTAATTATTATTATTATTATTAAGAATAATAATAATAATTATTATTATTATTAGTAGAATAATAATAATAATTATTATTATTATTAGTAGAATAATAATAATATTATAAATTAATTATTATTATTAGTAGAATAATAATAATAATAATTATTATTATTAGTAGAATAATAATAATAATTATTATTATTATTAGTAGAATAATAATAATAATTATTATTATTAGTAGTAGAATAATAATAATAATATTATTATTAGTTAATAATAATTATTATTATTAGTAGTAGAATAATAATAATAATTATTATTAGTAGAATAATAATAATTATTATTATTATTAGTAGAATAATAATAATAATTATTAAGTTAATAATTATTATTATTAGTAGTAGAATAATAATAATAATTATTATTATTAGTAGAATAATAATAATAATTATTATTAGTATAAATAATTAATTATTATTAGTAGAATAATAATAATAATTATTATTAGTAGTAGAATTAATTATTATTAGTAGTAGAATAATAATAATAATTATTATTATTATTAATAATAATAATAAATTAATAAATAATAATTATTATTAGTAGTAGAATAATAATAATTTATTATTAGTTATTAATAATAATAATTATTATTATTATTATTAGTAGTAATAATAATAATTATTATTATTATTATTAGTAGAATAATAATAATAATAATTATTATTATTATTAGTAGAGTAATAATAATAATAATTATTATTATTAGTAGTAGAATAATAATAATAATTATTATTATTATTAGTAGAAATAATAATAATAATAATTATTATTATTATTAGTAGAAGAATAATAATAATAATAATTATTATTATTATTAGTAGTAGAATAAATAATAATAATTATTATTATTATTAGTAGTAGTAGAATAATAATAATAATTATTATTATTATTATTAGTAGTAGAATAATAATAATAATTATTATTATTATTATTAGTAGTAGAATAATAATAATATTATTATTATTAGTAGTAACAATAACAACAACAACAATAATAATAATAATTATTATTATTATTGTCGCCACCATCACCTATTATTTATCGGTACCAACTAGCCCACCAAGCCTAAAGATGCTTTAATACATACCTGACATTCATTAACCAGCTGAAAATTACTAAAGAAAGAAATGCTATTGACCGAGAAAGCACTGCCCCGGGAAATATAAAATTTAAGGCAGCAGGAAAATGCCCCGGTCCTACGAAATGGCCAAAGAAGAATGGCTTCGGCAACTCTACGTGTGTTTACATTGTGATATTTTCCATTATGTTCAGCTGTATTGCTAGCTTGCGTTTATATACAATGATTTGTTTTTGCTCTTGGTAAAAGTGCTCTCGTCGTGTACTGATGATAGCTTGGTTTCAACATTACATGAAACAGATACCAAGAAGTTATTTCTTGAATATGCCCTGCTGAAAAGGAGTGTGCCTGATATATCTGCGCGTTGTCAAATAAACTCATTTCTATGGTTCAAAATGGTTGACAAAATCTATAGTATATAAACTTAGCCAAGAAATCAGATACACAGGCTTTAAAAGTAATGAAAACGTTGGGTAAGTTAGAAGATTTAACGATATAACAAAACTTGCTGGATAATTCAATGTCGAAGTCAGTTCCGTTTTTGTTTTTTTATGTAAATGCAGATTTTATATATATATATATATATATATATAATTAAAAAGGAACAACAGATTTATAATCCACAGTTCTTTAGCATCTCTTTTTAAAATCAGTGCTTGATACCCAGTAGAGAATATTATAATGTTATTTTTAAAAATATTTATTCATCGCGACACAAATTTCCATGTTTCGGGACTAAAAACTAAACTTTAAATTAAATCTAAAGTTTTTTTTTCTATTCTCAAGCGATGTTGAATAACTTTCGAGAAAAATGATTTACTTTTTTAAGCAAAATAGTATTATATAGTTTAAATTGGAAGGGGAAAGGTTTTACCAAATTTTAAAAAAGGGCGTTGCTTTTTTTGACGAATCAGGATACAAGTGAAATTTAGTTTGTAATTTCTGCCTGTTGATACTGGCTTCCTAATATGAGGACGTATCATTCTGTCTGGTTTTTAGGGGCATACATAAGATACACTACAATAAATTGGCATTTTTATTCAACTTTTATAAAACAGATTGGGATTATCTTAAAGTGGCTACAAATGTGATTAAGTATATATATATATATCGCATACGAATAAATAGGTCTAATGTTAGGTTTTCTACGTTAACCACCATCAAGTATATTTTCTTTTTTTTCTATTTTATAACGGTTATCGGTGCGAAAAATGGAATCGGCGAACAGCGTTCAAGTTTGGGCCTCGTCTGTTGTGTTACTTTACGCACTAATACTCTTGAGAAAGGCATGAATTAATTTCTTCTCCCTTCCTCAAAAATAGCAAGGTAGTCTGGGTTATCTAACCTTGAGTGGCAGACTGTCTTGGAGAAGGACAATTCAGAATTTAATACCATGGAGAAAGCAACAGGAAACTATTACACTCCACCACCTTTCCCAAGATTTCATGACACCATTAAAAGAAATAAATCCTCAAACTTTTGAATCTAGATCCATTTCCTCCAAGCCGTTGAAGGTTTATTAACATTTCTTATATCACATCAATTGAAGCGAATGAGAAACTAAGGCTATTGTCGTTAATGTAATTTTAGAAATACTAATGCTGGATTATAATGGAAAAGAGAAAAGATGTGAAGAAAGCAACAGAGTATGATACTGTGAATCATCAACAGGATTGAGGTTTCACCTGGAGGAAATGAAAGCATCTATGCCGGCTTTGACCCAAAAGGAAAGCTCAATGTTAAAACTATCAGTCCAAGGGGCGCCTCGAAGAAAGTCAAGAAATGAATTAGGAGGTTGTTGTTTAATAGATTATTGGAACGAAATATCAGTACATACTACGCAGTGATCAGAGTTGCGAAGCTCGACAAGAGCCGCGTGGAAATTAAAAACGAGTAAACTCATTTACGCTGATCATCCGTTCCTCGATTGTTTCCGTTACCCATGGAATGTCTCATTGTTTTTAATCATTTCACCCCAAGAAAGACAATAAACCCACTAAAACGCAAGAGGTTACTGAGTAGTATAAATGCTATAACAGAAAAAAAAAACATTATAAGGGGAAAGAACAACAAAAGATTTGGTTTGGTTTGTTTTATGGCATATCAACCTCAATGCCGACAAGATTTTTATTGCTGGTAATATTTTTTTTTTCAAAACATGTATTTGCTTGTAATACTTTTTTTTTCAAAAAAATGTATTGCTTGTAATATTTTATTTTCAAAAAAAAATTGTAATGCTGGTAATTTTTTTTCCAAAAAATTGTATTGCTGGCAAAATTTTTATTTTATTTTTTTTTCAAAAAATCTATTGCTGGTAATATTTTAAAAAAATCTATTGCTGGTATCAAAAAGTATTTTTACACTTTCATAGTGTTTTGACCCAGTTTTGGGTGTTAACTATTTGCCCATAGATGAGACCCTAACAGGTGCTACCACCCGGGTCAGGGTGGACCTCGGAACACCAGTGGTTAAGAAGTGGCTCCACGCTCCTCAAAACCTCTTGAAACCTTGCTGCCGGATGTAGTTTGGAGCACCAACCCACAGGGTAGAGAACAATAAAACATTAAAACAAAAGATAATGATTGATATTTCATTTAAATTTTTGAAGATCAAAGTTGACTAGAAAGCAAGATTCCAAAAGAATTCCTCAAGCAAGAGGTGCGAGAGAAGAAACTTAACACAGGACTTGCGATTAATTCTAGCCATTTCAGCTGTAAAATATTGTGACCTAGCTGCCAATCTAGCACTAAAATATTTTTGTCTTACATGAGAATTATTTTTTGGTAATTTTTTCTTTTTTATTTACATTTATTTATTAAATACCAACTAATTTGGCAGATAAGAATTAAGATTTTTGTGTCAAATTCAATAAAATTTGAAGATGCAGTAACAAAAATTCTACCTAATTACAAAATATTGATTTTCCTCTCATTTATTCGCTAGCCAAAAAAGTAGTCAAGTTGTGAAACAAAAACAAAAAAAAAAAAATTAATCACAAACTTATCACAAGCAATAAAAGGACTCGACTCACGTTTACTGGGCACGCTGTAGCAAAACAAAACAGTAGCTATTTTTTATCGACCATTTGTTAAGTCATTTTTTAAACGAAAGAATTTAATTAAATTCCTATGTTGGGCCTCTGTTATTTATTTATTTATTTAAAAAAAAAAAATAAGAAATTTAATTCAACTGTTTCCTTTAAAATAAATAATAAAACTGATAATAATTCAATTATTAGTAAAATAGAAAAAAAAAAAGTATGACTATCACTAACATAAGCGTACCCGGTAAACGTTAGTCACTCAAATAAAAATTTGAAGATTTATCATGAAATATATACGTTAGTTCGTAAGGGTGTTGAAAGGTTCTCGGCCTGATTCCCTTCTCAAAATCTTTTTGAAAAGCCAAAATCAGATTTTGTTTTTAAAAGAGCTTATTGGACGGCCCCAGAAGGGTACAACTGAAAATTCTAAACATTGAAATCAGTTATTAAAATAAATAAATAAATAAATAAAATCAATCGGGATGAGAAATTTCCCAAACAATTTCTGTTGATTTTGTTCGGGCGAATGACAGTTTCAAAGTATATGTTGACTTGACAGATTGACTATCTGCTGAAACTAACAATGGTCGACTAGTGACAATCTTATTTCATTTTGAGATTAGAGAAGTCTAGTCAGGATTGGCGTCTTTAACTAGGAACCACTGAGCAAACAATCTTCGGATATTTATTAAAACAAAGAATTTCTTCAGACGTATGATCTGTTCTTGATTATTGTGGATGAGAAACACACAGATGGCTAAACTACTTATAGTAAGTATTAGTTAAAAGAATTTCGACGTGATGGAATGGTAAATCTCACTAGATCAAGTAAGATTGAGCAGTGAATTCGATCCTTACTCTGTGTCTGTACCCAATACTTTCAGTCTTGTATCACATCGCAGGTACACTTAGAAAATCATTATATGAAGTATTAGTTAAAAATACATTCAGAGGAGCTATACAACTTCATCTCACAGTAGCACCGTTCAGTCTCAACAACAAGACGTCAAAAGGGCAGGTGGGAACAATATAGAATTTGGCATTATTTTACTGTTATATATTTAACAGACCCCCCCCCATCCCCATGAAGAATGTATGTGGCTCGGCCCAAAATATTCCCTTAGAACCCGTATAAACGTGTTCAGGGTCTGTCTACCTCCCCGGACGAGAGACTGCCCTTCGGCATCGTCTAGTCCGGGTTCCTCTCTGCCGAGGCAGAGAGTTCGACAGTTGAACAATCTGGTCAAATGTTCGCATTATTTTACGATTACATCCATCTAACCCAGACTATTATCTTATGCTCTTTAAGTAATCAACTGGCCAATGATGATGAGGTAAGGGCGGAATTGGTCATGTGCATTAGGTCAATAAAGGAAACAGATGTAAAAGTAAAAATTAACCAAGAGCAAAAAAAATCGATGAAAATTGATCTAAAATATAGGTGTCAGATGTTTGGCCAGGGCCACAATTTCAATGTTTTCTTTCGACGTTAAATCCGAGGATATGCCTCTAAACACGGTGCTGATGTGAATAAAATCTATTAGTAACACATGTGGAAAAAAAAAAAAAAAAAATGAAGGTAATTTGTTAAGAAAACGTTATAATCCCTAGGCAAGCGAAATTGGAGTTAAGATTTGGAGTTGCTAAACAAATGATTAAAAATAAATTATTAAAATTGTGCCTGACGTAGAAAGGATGTTTAACTCGGAATGCTAGAGTTTAATAAATTTTAGTATAAATTACGTTTCATTTAAAACCTATGTAAACTCAGATTATCGTTGTATTACAAACGTAAAGTTCATATCATTTTGGGAGAACTTTTGCACAACGAGTTATGATCTTTGGAGATAGAGCCAATGGTATAAAGATGACAGATTCTTGGTTAATTGCATTTCAAGAATATTTCAAAGAGGAACCTAGTGGCTCTATGAACAATATATATTGTTCTTTGTACTGGATTTTCCGGGCAACTCGGGCAGTTTGACCTTCTAGAACTGAACTTTTTAAGTTTCACGGAAAAAAATTGAAGGGCAAAGTTGTATTTGAAATGAAATTTAGTATAAAATTGGAAATTAGTACTACTTTGCAGTTTAATATGAGATTATAACAAAATGTATTTACGTAAGTCATATATAACATTCCAACGAAAATACATGGAAATTTAAATATGTTTAAAATATTTTCTAACTAAACACCTAACTTACACATAAGTTTGCCATCATTGACTGAAAGTAAAAACTTTCTTCATTGTAATTATCAATAATCTTATTTCTAAAGTCGTTTGTTGCTGATAGAGCAAACAAAAATTGATTCCTATATGCAATAAAAATAAATAAAAGAATTAATTTTAATTTACACAAAAAGTTTAGTTTCCAGATAAGCCTGAAATGAATTTAAAATTTACAACATTTTTCATTAATACGTTTTTTTCAAGAATTTCATTCAATATGAAATGTAAAGTTAACATTTTTCTCATTAATACATTTTTTAAAGAATTTAATTTAAAATGTAAAATTAAGATTTTTTTTTCAAGATTAAACCGTGCGATAATTGAAAGACAATAGAAATGGCGGAAAGTGAGTTTTAAAAAAGTGTTAGTTAATTGTAAAAAAAGAAAAATACCTTATATCAGACAATTCATTTCAGTTGTTTCGTAAGCAACGTCAGAAAAGCAATGCGTTTGGAAGATTAAAGATAGTCAACAGATATTTTTTCTCGTAAAACAGGGGCACATAACTGTGCAAGAACTAAGCTCTTCCGTATCGAATACCAAAACATGATTAAATACCGGGCGTTGACATAAAGCTTTTCAAACAATACCCAAATACTTCCAAATAAGATTGCCTTCGAAGTAAACAAAAGCGATCTATAAGAAAAGAAAATCACAAGTGTTTTACTGGATCAAGCATTAACAGGTCTCGTTGTCCCCTCCAGGCAGTACCCAGAATATGTGTATGTTCTAAGGCAGATTTCTAGCTCTGGTAAAATATATATTTTTCATTATTTGAAGTCACCATCAAATGAGATTTACGTCAGCTGGACATCGGGAATTTTGCAAGTACACGAAAGGAATAATTACATTCTTTTCTCGTCATAAACTTGAACTCGAACCAACCACTGAGTCAATCAGCAAAAAATACCAAAGAAGCAAAATCTTATATAACAATATCATCCATAGCATCCCTTGTAAGTAGGTATTTACCAGAGCGCCCACGTCGCTACCGGGCGTGTCATAAGATCAAGGTTTAAAGTAGGTTTAGCGGCAATACCGTGGAAAAAATGCCCAAGCCCTCTCGGCACTTCCCCTTTTGGAGACGCCTCAGGCGCCGTACACTGAACCTAGCCTTCTTCCGAAGGAGAGGTACTGCCTGGGGTAAGGCACCCTGAGGCTTGGGCGTCTCTTGTAAGCAATAGACAATGGAAATGAACGTAAGGTTAAGTATTTACTCAAACGCAACACAGGAATCAAGCCGACACCTGCATCAAGAAAGTTACCACCTTGGGAAAGTTTATCAGTTTTTCTGATTAGAAGCCATTATCTGTGAACATGTGCCGGATATCAATCTGACAGGAGACTGAGAGGTTGTAGCCGGAAGCCAATGTAGGAAGATACGGCGTGTCCGCTTGCTCTGAGATAATATTTGGAGGAAGGTTGGAGGAATCGGTATACGTTAACATGGGAATTTTGTTTATTTAAACTGCAGGCAATTCTTTAGAATTTAGAATATACTCTTTTCATCGGATATTCGCGAGCTTTCATCGGGTTGTAATTCGGTAGGAGAATGGAGAATTATAGAAAGTTACATTTATGTGAATTGTGAGTTCTTCTTTTGAATTACAACTTCAAGTTGTTCTGAACGGTTGATGGAACTAGCAAATGGTAATTTGATACAATTCTCTTAGCTACAAAACTTGAGAATAATTGTCTAAGCTGATATATTGTAACTAGAAATGACGTAATCATTTACGTATGGATCGAACTTCTATGTGCCATGTTCCTTCAGTACGTGGGCGACCATGGCCCTCCACAACTCCCTATCCTTTGTAGCTCTTAGTAACATTTATCTTTTGCCATCCTTCTCCCTCCCGTTTCGTCATCCATTTACACAAGCTGGTGTCCGGTGTTTCTTTTTGCCTTCGATATGTCCTGTTGGGGGCACGATGGGGAAATGGATTGCAGCTCGGATTGAGGAATTGGCGTGTCGAATTCCAGTCGAGTTCATTACATTCAGTTATGTGCTAATACCTTTGGGAAAAGTATGAATTCATCTCTTCTCCCTCCAGCTAAGGGTACAGTAGTAGGATAGACTAGGTTCTATAGCCTTGTTTGGCAGCCAGTATAGGAGAAAGAAAAACTCTGAATTCAAACCATCCTGGAGAGGATTGGGCCCCGTCAGGCTATCTTGCCCAAGACACACCGCTTCTGCTGCGGCCACAGTATAGGTGGTGTCCCTATGACTCTAAAGAGTTACGGGACTCGTGATGGCGATGTTCTGTGAGTGTCAAATTCTCCAAGCCCTCCTTCCTTATTATGTGACCAAGAAAGTTCAACTGTCTCTTTCTAAATCTGAATATAAGTATCCTTTTTGTTACTATTTTCCTCAATTCTTCTTCGTTGCTTAGAATATCAATATCAGCGTGAGAGTGGTACCGGGTAGCGGGTAAATTTTTGGCCGATGTAAACTCCACTTTAAAAACGATCTTGCCACTGACGGGAATCGAGTAAATAACCTGCCTTTCTGCCTGGAATCAAAGTGTACTATTTGTGTTTTTTTCTGTTTTGTTCTCCTAACAAGGTGAGGGACATTACTACAGTGGTTCTGTCCTGCAATGAGGATGAACCATGTCCTGGAGATATCATCGATGTGACAGCACCTCCGTCATTGCACCCACAATGGAGGTCCCACGGAGTTTGTAATTTGAAGAACTCAACTGAATTTCCACAGAGTTTATGATTTGAAGAACTCAATTTTCGGCCTGAAATGAAATTTCGGCCCAAATCGGTCTTTGGAAGGGAATTAGATTTATAGTCCGAATCAGAGTTAAAGTGAGGTTTTGAAGTTCCATCGAGTGAATTGAGGAATTTAAAGTTATTTTTTCCAAATTATCATTGCTGTTTTCTAAACTAGACCAGAGGTCTCTTTAGTTTTGGCTCGGAGGCTTAATTAGCCCTCCGCCGGGTCTAGTTAAAAATCCGCAACGGAGTACGACTTTTAAGCTAGTTAAAAATAAGGCCTTTTTCTGTTCTGAATTTATTCATGGCTTTTGTGTTTTGATCATAACTTGGGAATAAATGGAAGCAAAATCTAAACATTAAGTAAGAAATAACATTTTTAACAGTATATTTTGAAAATCGAACAAATCTAAGTTTTAATTTCTGAAATATATTTTCAAGTTATGTTTATGAAAAATGATAAGTTACTCGGCTTGTTTTGTTTAATAATCGATTCATTTGTTTATCTTGGTTATTAAAAATATTATCGTTAAAATTCGAACTTCTTCAAATATCATTGCGTAATGACGTCTTCAAACCTTACTATGAATAGCTTTGATGTAGCGCAAGGCCGAAAGTAGGAAGCATCCAGTGAGGATCGAACTCACTACTCATAATTGATTTTTGCGAGATAAGCTTGCTAATCATTACACCTCGTCGAAGTTTTCCTATACGATACGCAGTAACACTTCGATGTGGTGTTCCTGAGTGTCATATATAAAATAAACAACTGCCTTGATATTTAAAGACATTGAATTGTTTTAATTACGATAATTTCGCTGAAACCGTTTCTCGATATTGGTAAATTTCTCAGGCAAAGAAAATAGTGTTTAGTCCAGCGAAGGGAAGAGGAGGTATTGCCAGATATAATTACTCGTAAGTGACAAAAAGTATTAACAATCTACCTTTGACTAGGTTGTTATAATTCATAGCGTTGGTCATGATAATGAGTATGAAAATTTGTGAGTTGGCTAAACCTGATTTGTTAGGAAAACGAAATGGAGTAACTGACTTTTGCGCTGAGTCTGAGGGCCCAATATTAACTTATACAAATTTTAGAAGATGGCTAGTGGAAATAAAAAGGTTAAATTGTTTGAAAAATTTGTAGGTGTTCAATGACAGAGAAATGTTACTTTGTTGAATCATATTGGGTTTACGGCCGTATCACGTTAAAACACCGGTTGCTGTACGGTCACCGAATTTAAGCAACATCGAGCCTGTTTGGTAGCGAGGTGGATGATCGCTTGGGAATACCAGTTGCTGTAAGCTTGAATGTGCGAATGGTTTAATGGATAACGGTTCGGAATTCCCAATTCCCGTTGGGTTCGTTATATTCACTTACGCGAAAATATCTTTAGGAAAGGTATGATTCCACTTCTTTTCCCCCAGATATGGGTTAATTAGTAATACTAGTGTCACTAAACCATTATTATCTAAAAAAATCCTGATAAGCTAAAGATACTGTCTGGCTTTAAATAACCTGCAAAGAGTTTGATAAGCCATAGAAAACGAATCAATAAAAAAAAATTGAACCTTACTTTTATCTTAGTTGATGGGATCACAGAAACAACTCGGTACAGAGAAAACTAATTGGTTGAAAAATATTTATTTTTCTACCCTGAGTTCTTAATGGCAGAAGTGATAGAGCGTTTGGGTCCACTTGTTTTTAATAACTCTTTTTTGGTATTAACAGTGTTTTTTTACTGTTGTTCATCTAATACAAGGCCTAAAAGCCACTCAAGGTAGATGGTTACTGAATGAAGTTATTGAAAGTAGATAATGGTTGACCCTAGACGTGAAAATATTAAGATTGTAGTGATCAGGGAAATAGACTCTTGGGATGAATCTATTTGAATAGAACTTCCTTCTTACCAAGTGAATGCGAAGGGATTCAGCTCTGTATATGTGGCATGATGAGTCTTAGCTGTAATGGTCTGAACTGGTGGAATTAAAGGTTGGAGTTTACCGGAACATTTTCCATGGAAATATCAATAGTTACAAGAGGTTTGCGACATTTCATTTGTGGGGGAAGGGTCTGTAAGATGAAAAATATTTCATCCTCGTCAAGGCTTTGTGGATGTTATTGAACCCTATCAATGCTGAAGTGGAGTCTGTGCAGGCTCATCCCAGATATGGCAACAATATTCCATTTTTAGTCTTATCTGTCTTTTATAAGGTCTTGGCTCTAAATAGTGAAAAGTTTGACAAGAAAGTTAAACGTTTTGTGCATTTACGCTCTTGGAATAGAGCCACTGAAGTATAAGTGATACGGACTTTTGGTTTTATCTCAGATGTTTATTACAAAAAGAGAGGTATGTCCTTCATCATAATATGGTTAATAATTTTCTAAGAATTCGTTCCTTTTTTCTGGAACAGATAAGGATAAATATTGCATAATAGAAAAGAGTTTCAAATGTAAACATGTCTTTATTTCTGTGTATTTTCTCTTTTAATGTTTAAAAAATGTTTTCAACTCTGAGAGCAAACAGAAGAAATAAATTACGCATTTCATTGGCAAAGACGGACCTGTCTCCCATACATCTGACAATAAACATGATGAATGGATTATGTATGTGCAGACAGCGAGTTCTTTTTTTTTATCAAGAAGAGTGGATGCTGAAGTATTGCAGATGAAAGAAGAAGGCGGGAAAGAACAACAACAGCAAAAAAAAAAAAAAAAAAAAAAACGGAAGAAGAAAAGCGACTGAAAGAAATTAAAGGAATCGGAATAACGAAAGAAAACAAGAAAATAAAAAAAAAACTTAAAAAAAAACTTACAGAAAGTATAATACGTGTTACACGCTTGGGTGATCCTGTCTCTTTCGATTCATGACTGACTATGCAGAAGATTTCTTGCAATAGGCTGCCGTTTATTTCTGCAGTAGACTGGTTTCCAACCAATGCTACAGAACCAAGTCTGACCTGTTATTCAACCCATAGCTGGAAGACAAAGAGATAGATTCATATCTTTACCAAGGATATTTGCGCGTAATTGAATGTAACGAACCTGACTGTAACTCGAACTCAGTTCTCCAGTTTCAATTTCTGGGCCGTTATCCATAACACCACACCGCACATTCCATCTATAGCAAGAAAACCAAATAAAAATGAATTAAATATGTAGGTCTGCTCTGTGATCAATACAAATGCGTATTTCAAATTTCATGCATGGATGCATTCAATGGTCGTTGGAGCAACACATGTACTGCAGGTAAGGCAGTAGTAGCTGTAATCAGCGTGTCTAGGACAAGATATCCTGACGGAGCCCATCCATATTCAGATTGATTTTGAATTCAAATTTTTCATTCTCCTAGAGAAAGTACCCAATCAAGGCTAAAGAACCCAGTTTGGTTTACTATTTTATCCATAACCAAGAACGAAAAGGTAGATTTCCCTCCCATAGCATTTTTTGTAAAGCGAATGCAAACAGCTCCCGATAGTAACTGAACTCGGCTCAACAGTTCTATTTTCTGTGCCGATAACCAAAATCAATACATCGATGTTCAAGCCTAGGTAAAAGCTTACATCTTAAATGATGATTTTCAAGGTATGCAAGGATTAAATGTTTACCTCAAATTTATCATGTCATTATATATTTTTTTAAATACATTAACGAGTTAGTTCCTTACTGGGTATCAGTCAGTTTTCTCTGTACCGAGCCAGCTCTGGGACTCCATCAACGAAGATAAAAAGCAAAGTCGAATATTTTTTTTTTAAATCGGTAATGGTCAAGTATATAGCTTAAAGAAAATTTTAAGTATTTACCAACTTTAACTTTGTCTCATACTAGAATACGACAGTAGAGCATATTGGACTTACTACAGTAGTTATGGTTAACGAGACTAGCTCGTTAACCACTGCTTAGTTAATTACTTAGCAGAACTCATCTGTCACAGTACTACAAGTGTGTTGTACTAAGTGAGGATCGAACTGGCTGTAATATTTTTAAAAGACGCAGAGTGATTCAATAAACACAAAGCAAAAGTTCAAAGGCTGCTTTTAGTCTTCAGTATTGAAATCTTTCATCAATATCGAGAATTATTGATCTGCCGTTTTAAAAACAGAAAGAAAGAATTAAGTTTTGTTTCTTAATCGGTATCACCCTAAGCAAGGCAGTAAAGCCACTAAGACGTAAGAGGTTACAGGATGTGGAGAAATTAGGAACAGAAACATGAGTAATGAGTAGAAAGATAAAAGAGCAATCAGGAGGACAGTAGATAGTGATTGACATTGCATTTAAATGTTTACAGATTAAAGTTGGCTGGGGAATATGGAAACGGAAGAGAGTTCCACAAACGAGAAGTGCGAGAAAAGAAACTGTCAGCATAGAAATTACAGCTACATCTAATTAGCTCAAGTATAAATTGATGAGATCTTGCCGCCAGTCTAGTATTGCGCACAAATCCATACAGTCTAGGTACCATAGCGAAGAGCTCATCCGAACAATTACCATGAAAGTATGTATAAAAAGGCATAAAGAGGCAACCTTACGGCGGTGGGAAAGTGACTGAGGCCGAGCCACCAGATCAGGACCAATAATATTGCGGATTTTTCTTTGGATCTTATCAGGGAACTCCAGGTTAAAAGCAGGGGCACCGAACCAATATGGTAGCAATATTCTAAGCATGGACGAATGGTAGACTTATAGACATGAAAGCTGGATTCCGGAGATAAATAATTGTCTCGTCCGGCACAGTGAGTTATAAAGAAAGAAAAACAAAGAAAAAATTAAAGAGAAATAAAGGATTAAAGTAGAAAGAAAGAAAGAAAGAAAGAAAGAAAGAAAGAAAGAAAAAATAAAGAAAATTTTAAAAGAAAAGGAAAGCATTAAATTATAAAGAAAGAAAGAGAAATTTAAAAGAGAAATAAAGCGAAAAGAAAGAAAAATTTTAACTGGAAAGAAAAACAGAAGTAGCCTGAATCGTGGTTAAGGCAGTTACGTAATACTGATTTTGTAAGCAGAGAAATTATCACCCCATAGAAAGATTGGTGTAACATAATCTTCCTAAGAGTATACTCCGATCATTTGTGAATATCTATGCTAATGATACAACAGTATATGGGGACAACTCCAAAACTCTGGACGACCAGAGATTGACAAGTGATCTCTCCTCTGACCTAGCTCTAAGATCTCAGTGGGAGAAAAACTGGTTCGTCACATTCAATGTTACATTCCATCATCATCGACAATCACGATAAACGGATGTCACTTCAGGGAGGCCCCGTGCCTTGAGCTCCTATTGGGACTTTGACTCAACCCAGACCTCAAGTGGATCTCGTATATACGATCCATCGCTAAAGATGCTGGAAAAATGGTCGATACCCTGTACAGCTCCAGTAAGAAGTACCTAACCTAATCCTTTACCTTTACAAGACTAAGTTCGTACCAAAAATAGAGTAACATATATGAACTGTAGCATGTTAGACAAAATATCTGACAGTATAGAAATCTCTCTCTCTCTCTCTCTCTCTCTCTCTCTCTCTCTCTCTCTCTCCATTCATCTACAAACATTTTTGTGTTTGGCGATTTTAATGTTCATCATGTGCTCAGCAACCTTGATATATTCGGGGAAGATATCAGAATAATCAAGAACCTATACTGGCAGAAAATGGCATGCATTCGCATCGAGAATGAGCTCAGCGAATATACAAAAATAGAAAGAGGCGTAAGGCAAGGATGTGTTTTCTCACCGGACATTCAACCTATACAGCGAGGCGATTTTGAGGAAACTAGAGATCCTATCATGATTCGTCATTGGCAGCCACAACCTTACCAACATAAGATACGCAGATGACCAGACACCGAAATAAAATTACAAAACCTCCTACAGAAGGTAACGAAGGAGAGCGAGAAGAAAGGACTAACCATAAACTACAAGAGTCCAAAATGCGATTTGCAGGTCGTGAACACTAAAATCACACATGTGCGGAAGTTTATGTATCTGGAAAGTGTTCTGACGGAGGACGGTAGGTGCGACGCTGAGACGAAGACGTATTGGGATGGCCAAGGATGCCTTCCAGAAGCTGGGCAGAGTACTGCGAAACAGGATGGTTTCTATGGTGTCAAAGAAAAGAGTACTGGGCTGCTACGTGACACCTGTCCTCCTATACGACAGGGAATGTTGGACGGTGTCCTCAAAGATGAAGAGACTCGAGGCGGCGGAGATGTGGTTCTACAGAAGGATGCTGAGGATATCATGGACCGAGCATGTGAGCAAGGGTGAGGTCTTGGAGAGGATGCAAACAAGGAGGAAGCTTATACTTAACATAATGAAGAGGCAGATGAAATTTCTGGGACACGTGATGAGAAAGGAAGGCCTGGAGAATCTGAAACTCACGGCACGAATAGAGAGAAAAAGAGAAAGAAGAAAGCAACGCATGACATACGTGTCAGGCTTGGGCAGCTGGACCTGTTTATGGTTTAATAGCGTTAAGTCGCTGGATCTGGTGGACAACTAATTGGATGATAATTATTAAAATTTTCAGAAGAATAGATTAAATGGTTGGGAGATAGATGGCAAAAGAAACTATTTAATAATTATGTTTTAAACAATAAAATGAATTTAATAATGGTTCTAAAGAGAATCGATCCCTGAAAGAACTGGTCAAGATTCAGTAAAATTGAGCAAAATCAAACTTTCTCCCAATCTATCCACTTCCCTTCGATAAGAAGACTTGATTAATGTGTTGTCCAAATTCAGTGTTTGTTTACAATAACACTATTCGCCACTAAAAATTATATTCTTACAGAAAAAGAGTGACCGAAGGTCTTTAACAATGGAAGCTTGTTTGCATACTCTTCAAAATCTCACCGTTGCTCACACGCTCTGTCCATCATATCCTTAGCCTTCTTTTATAGAACCATACAGCCGTTGCCTCGAGTCTTTTCCTCATCTTTGAGGAGACCGTCCAACATTCGCTGCCATAAAGGAGGAAACATGTCACGTAACAGCTCAGTACTCTTTTTTTTTCTTTTTTTTTTTGTTACCAAAGAAATCCTCCTGTCTCGTAATACTCTGCCTAGCTTTTTGAATGCGTCTTTGGCCATCCCAATACGTCTTCGGATCTCAGTGTCGCGCTTACTATCCCCTGTCAAAACACTTCCCAGATATTTAAATTTCCGCACCTGCTTGATTTTGGTGTCCGCGACCTGTAAATTGCATTTCAGGCTCATCCTTTTACTGATGACCATGAATCTCGTCTTACTAATTTCTTAATAGTAAGTCTGATCGAGCCAAATTAGCAGCTGATATCGAAAATGACTTTCAATATGTTGCTAAGTAAAGCAAGAAATATTTAGGTAATTTAAACGCTTCCAAAAAAAAAACTGCTCTCTTTTAGTCAATCTACGAGAACATATTGACATCGATCAGCATGATTGAATGCTAACCTCGAGGATAACATCTCATTGCGCTTTCTTGGTCTCATGTTTCCACTGACATGAAGTTGAATGACTACATTGAATTAATTGCTAAGTCTGTTCCTGGGAAAGTCGGTTTGCTGTGTCGTGCTAGACATTTTTTTCTCGCCAGAATCGATCTTGCATGTTTACAAGTCTACCATTTGTTCGTGCATTTAATATCGCTGCCACATCTGGTCTGGTGCTTTTGCTATGTACCTACAGGTTTTTGACAAAGAAGAATCTGAAATATTATCGGTCTTGACCTGGCATTTCGGCTTCAGTCACTTTCTCCAATACCGTAACTTAACTTCCCTGTATCTTTTCTACAAATATCTTCATGGTAATTGTTCTGATGAACAATCGTCCTTGGTACCTTGACTTCACGATTTTAAGCGCAGTACTTGATTAGCAACTAGGTCTCATTCTTTAACTGTTGAAATTGCTCGGTGTAAACAATGTTAGAGTTTTTTGACCGATAGTTTTTTTTTTCTCGTATTTTTCGCATGTGAAACTCTTTTCCGGTTTCTTGCTTTCCCGCCAACTACGATCGTCGATCTTCATCTTCTACCTCATTGACACCTGTTCTTTTATTATCCCCTCTCCTCAATAAAGTTTTTTAAATTTCTTTCGTACTCAGTAACCCCTTGTCTCTTAGTGGATTTTATCTCCTTAATGGGTGTGAAATGAATGACGATCTGAAAGTTACGGTTAAAAAAACGAAACAGAAATTCACATGAAAATAATAACAACACACAAAAATAAAAATTTAGAATAAATTTGACGCTTGCTGAGTTCACGCCAAACGTGAATTTTACCAAAGCTATCACAGTCTAAAAAGTATTTCCATAAACAGCCCATGTTTACATTTACGTAAAGCAAATAAAGGTCAGCTTTTTAAATAATTATCACATTCTCGACTTAATAAATGTGAACGAATAAATCTGTTCACAATTACATTCAGAGCTCCATCGGAAATTTCAATTCCTATTTGACGTCCGAAGATAAACAATGTCTTTAACAGATTTATTGTCGACAGGGTTTAGAATACGCTGGTTACATCCCCTGTAAAGTGGCACACCCCAGGGAGCCACTTTCTGTGTGGAGAATTGCAGACTCAGGCATAAACCCAACTAATGTGAACCATTTTTCTTTTTTTTAACTTTAATGTAAATCAGACATATGTCTACTTTATTATTTTACACTATTGCAAACTGAAATCGCATCTACATTTTTTACTCTTGTAAAGTGGTTATATGTCTGCTTTCTTGACTTTAGTGTAAATCAAAATGTCTACTTTTTACTCTAGTGTAAATATTCACGTTTTGACTGAATTGTTAACCAAATCTATGTCAATTTGTTGACTCTGTTGCAAAACAAAACTATTTTAAACTATTTTAAACCGGACCAATGTTCATTTTTTTCACTCAATTATAAACGGGATTTTATCTACCTTTTTTACTCTATTATAAACCAGCCCGATGTCTTATTTTTTGGCCCTACTGTGAACTGGAACTACACTTACTTTTTTTACTCTATTGTAAGCGCGAGTTTCACCTACCTTTTTGACAGTATTTTAAACCGAACCTATGCCTACTCTTTTGAAACTATTGTAAACCGAGTCTATATCTATTTTCTTGTCCCTGTTCTATAACGAAACCTATATTTACTAGTTTTTATTCTCGAGTAAACGTTATATCTACAGTTATTTTTTTGTTTCTATCGTAAATTTGACCTTGTCTACATTTTTCTTTTACTGTAGTGTCAGTAATACCTATATATTGCTTTTTTTTTACTCCATCTTAAACCAGACCTCTTTACTGTGAAATAGACAGATATCTTCCTTTTTTTAAAACTCTCTTATAAACCGGATCTACACCTACGTTTTTGACTGTATTGTAGTAGGAACCTATGTCTACATTTTTTACTATTTTAAACTGGTTATCTATCTATTTATCTATTAATTTGTAGTGACTACTACTACGTTTGCCACGCCTACATTTTTCTCAACTGTGATTGGTTAAATAATAAATACTGTTTACCACAGGACAATTTACTGATTGCAGTCACCAGATTGAATTTTTCCTGCCGTGAATTTCACAAAGATGCTTTTGTTAAAAAATCACCGATTGGTTAATTTTTCATCCAATCATATATTTTCTGTGTTCGTTCAAATTTTCTCCCGCCTTTGTTCCTGGATCCTACCAGTAGTTATAAAAGCAACATTTTGTTCCAAAAATAGTAGAATTCAGCAACTCACACGCGTCTACACAGACTATTGATTCTACTCACTGCGCACACATAGACACAGAACTTGAATTACATTTCGTGATCAGTTCTCTGTGAACAAGCCAAGTTACAAAACAACACTGTTAGTTATACAAATAACACACAACTGAATTAACTGTATGTTCTTCTGGATGCAACATTCTATTTCAACATAGAACCTTGAACATTCTATTCAAGAAACATCCTTAATTACATTTTATCTTATTCAAGCTAACAGATAAAGGGAAACTACTTTTTTTCTTCTTAATATTCAGACATTACAAAATTGTTTTGTATTTGTTGATTTTAATATATATTTTATCATTGAAACAAAAATCGGTTTTTCATTGTTTTTCCTTGATTCAATAATGTATAAATGTTAAATGCTCTTTAACACGCAGCCACATTAATCTGTTCAACATAAGCAGCATTTACAAATTCATTTTGATTTCCTCCTCGATAAGACTTGAATTAATTAATTATCCTAACCAGGATTGATTTACCGTTATTTAAGCAAGTTAAATAACATATATCGACTAAGTGATCTTATAAAGTACACTAATCAAAAACAAAAATCTAATTTCTAACACGTCTTGCTTTCGATCATTCTATTCATTGATGTTAAAGTTATTGGACTTAACCATCTGCCCACAAATAAATACTTTATATCCGTTACATTTATTGTAACGAAAAAGGTTATCATGCTGTAAAATATTTACTTTTAAGCTTTAAAAAAAATTCTAGGACTGACATATACGGTGTTTATATTTTCAATAGTTTCAAAAAAGTAGATATTGGGTTGAACAAGATTATCTCGCAAACGATTATAGTGAATTCATTTCTCATAAAATGCTGCATAAATACCATCCACATGCAGAAATACATATTCTTAAAAGAACGACTGCTATAATTAGTGAGTTTCATCCTTAGTGTCTCACGAAACCAAAACAAAATCGTACATTTTCAGTTTTAGTCTAGGGTAGGGATAGTAAATAATTTACGATAAACGAACGATTTCCTCGTTTAATAAAAAGAAAAAAAAATTACAACTAAATAAATTCAATAAATTTTAAACAAACTTATAATTTGTTTAAAATTAAATTTAAAATTAAATTTTTAAACAATAATAAAAAAAAATTGTAACAGCAAAATAATTCAGTAAATCTTCCAGTAGTGTGCTACATATGAGTAAAACTATGGAAACTAAAGAAGACTAAAAGCGTAATCTAAACACTAAAAGTCTGCTTATTCCATTTTGGCGCCAAAGAAATACAAGGATCGATACGATATAATTGATCCTTATATTCATTAAAAGATATGTCAGTATTTCTGTGCGTCACATGCTGAAAAGGTATATGAAGATCTCTCTGAACGAGTCACAGAAAGGCATGAAATCACTTTTCTTTCAGGGAATTTATCAGGCATATAAAAGTTAATACGGTATAAGCACACGTTCTATTCTAATGGTTTTTTCCCTCGCGCTTATCGCTTCTGGAACTCTCTTCTGGCTTCTTGCTTTCCTGTCATCTATGATTTTGAAAAATCTAAATGCAATTTCAATCATCGTCTGTTGTCTCCTTGAATCCTGGTCTTTTCATGTTCTTTCGCCTCAACTTTTTCTCAATTTATTTTATTTTCAGTAAACTCTTGTGTCTTTATCGTCTTGCTTAGGGTGAAGTGATTAAAAAAAAAGAAACGATTAAAGTGATTAAAGACGACAAATATCTTTTCATAGATATGACAGCGTCATCAGATAATATATCTGTTAAAGTATATGACAAAATAAGTAAACGTAAGGAGCTACAAAGGAAAGGAAATTGTGGAGAGCCATAATCGCCTACGTCATGAAGGGAAACATCATATAGAAGAAGAATCCTGAGATTGAAAAACATGCGGCACCTTAAAACTACAAGATACCCTATAATAATTGGAGTCTTCGGTATGGTCAAGAAAGGTACAGACAAGCACATTAGTAAGGTACCTGATCATTCCTGTTTACAAAAGGCACGAAAAATTGCACCGTGTTGGACTGCTTATCTACCCAGGAGTGTATTATCAATGCAAAGAAAATATAAACACTGTACATGTATCATTTAACATCGGAATCTGTGCAAACAGAATGCATATATTTACTATCTTGCCTTACTTTATATCTCGGGTAATGACCCGATAAGAAATTGTAATTAACAGAAAGAAGAAAAAGAAGTTAATAGTAATAATAATTTTGCTGTAATTTTTATGGTTATAGAAATTATACTCAAATCAGTGAAATAATTACTTTCGTAATGTTTTTTGTCATTACAGGTTGAGAATCTTTTATCAGAAATTCTTGGGACCGGAAGTGTTTGGTTTTCAGTGTTTTTCGGATTTGGGAATACAAGCTATTTAATTTGTATATACCATCTATAAAATGGGGCGGTTTGGGAAAGGAACACAAGCATAAACACGATATCACTTTACATTTCATAACACATACATATACCCTGAAGGTCGTTTTATATAAATAACATATACCTTGAAAGGAGTTTTGTATAAAACTTAATAAATTTTGTGTATATACAGATACAGGTAGTGATGCTAGTCATGTAATGCTCACACGGATTTTTAAGTGATGAAATTAAGATTTCACGTAAAAATAATGTTTTGTACTTTCTGTATACGCACAAAAACATGATCACTACTTGCAACAAATATATAAATGCAGGACTTTTTGATATTTTGAATAATATCTTTACTGAGCACGAAACACCTGGTAAGTAATCCACGAACGAAGATGTTGCTGTAACGATTGCTAACAAAAACTGGCGCCAACGTAGGCTATTGTAGCTGGGCTGCGAAACCCCCACCCAGGCAGATTAGGTCACTTACAACAGCTGAACATCACCTAGGAACCTTTCTGGTGCTTCCTGAAATTTTCCATTTGTGGCAAGGCATGTCAGCATTTGAAAAACTTTCGGATTTTGGAATTGCCGATAAAGGATAGTAAATAATAATGATTATGTTACTGACAAATACATTTAAATTTTCTATATTTGTACAAGTTCTTCCTCTGGGTTCAAAATGCGACATTACTTTCCGAACAACTTAGTACTTCAACAATGCAAGACCAACATGGAGTCGAATAAATTCCGATGATCAAATCCTTACAGAGAGAATCTACTTAAACATCCCTATTTATTTCTTCAAAATTTCATTTATTGAGATCGTATGAACACTTTCTTGATAGCAAAATATTTAAAACTATGTTTTTTGTTTGGGGTCATTGTATAATTGAGATCCATTTTATCACAAATAAAAGAAATCAAGTCAATATTACCAAAATTCTTTCCGTTCAGAATTCCGAATTCTTTCAATAAAGAATAAAAGAATAAGTTTTTACTGTATCATTTTGTAATCTTAATAACTAATAACAAAATGAGAAATACATTCAGCTTTTAAAACTGGTTTATATCAAGATTCCCAAAATACGATAATTATTTCCAAACACACAAATATTATTAAAGTTCAATTAATGATATTCTCCTCCTATTATACTAAGAGTATTTTTTTTTACTGTGTAATTCTGTGTGTAATCTTTCTACTCTTTTTACCTCGAAAAGCCAATGATAGCCATTTTTTTTCAAGAAATAAAACAAAGCCCCTCTTATTTTTGTTTTTTGTAATTTCCGTTTCAGATCATCCGTGTGTGAGGAATGAGAGAGAAAGAGTGTGGGAAGATAGAAATGGATGAATACCGAAAAGAAGTTAAAAAAAAAAAAATCGGCAAATTCAGACCACTGAGTCGGCATATCTTTCCTCGGCTGTCAGCAGCAGACAAGGACCTCGGCCATTTTCTTTCATTTCTTAAGCGCTTCAGACATCACCTTTACTTTTTCCTTCTCTCCCCCGTCTCTCTCTTTTTCATCTTTCTCTTCTCATCAAATCTGATATAAAATCCTATTTTGTCTCCAAGAGAATTCAAAAAATTCAAAATGAAGATAATGATAGAGCCGATCGTTAATAATAAAGTTTTTTTATTTATTTAATTTTATTTATTTATTTAATTTTTAACTTTTTTTAATCCGACATTATTTCTTATTACTATAAACGATATTTTTAATAGTGACACGTGTTTGAGTTGCTAATCTGCTTTTTCTTTCAAACAGTGGAATTATTAACAATCAGACTATTTACTTATTTAATTAAATCCTATGCTCCGTCATGGCTTAGGTGATTATAGCTCTCCTTGAAAAAAAGATACCTTTCTTTTCTTATCTAGGACTCGACATGAATTCTTAGGAAATATCATAGAGCGATTTAAAGTTGTTTGGTTTGGTTTGATTTGTTTTGCTTTACGGAATATCAACCTCAATGGCTTATTTAATGCCGACAAGATTTTATTGTTGGTAATATTTTTTTTTATTTATTATAGCCGATAATTATTTTTTTAAAAATGTATTGCTAGTAATAATTTTTTACAAAGTATTTCTGGTATTAAAAGCTAGACTTTCATAGTGTTTTGACCCCAGGTCAACTATTTACCCAGAGTTGAGACCCTTACAGATACTACCAGCCCAGGTCAGGGTGTACCTGGAAACACCAGCAATTAAAAGGTGGTTCCACGCTCCTCAAAAGTAAAACCTACTGATCAGAGGCAATGCTGTTGCACGTAGTTTATCGTCATACCCAGGACATGGATGAATTTTATCGTCATACCCAGGACATGGATGAAGTTTATCGTCATACCCAGGACATGGATGAAGTTTATCGTCATACCCAGGACAGGTTTCCAGTTGTTCTATCGTCCGGATCACGCCCCACCGATCTTTTAAACAGGACAATAAGTTTTCCCTTGTTCCTGTTTTCAGGTTCCTTCTAAAGCCTTTTCCTTGCGTAACCTTCTACCTCAAAAGGCTCTTGAGCCTTTTACGGAGTGAATATCATTGTAAAAAAACAGTTTGGAATTCAGTTTTCCTTCATTTAGACTGGTTGACACCCAAGGTTAGAGGTCTCAGTCTACCCCGCTATTTAACCCATAGCTAGTAGGGAGGAGAAGATGCGATCATGCCTTTCCCAAGGGCATTAGTGAACTAAGAAGACGAGTTAACACCGATGTTGTTTAGTATAGAGAATGTTATCAGGTAAATGTTTGTTGAACATCCGACACAATTAAGAGATAATAACCGTCATAATAAGATATGAAGAATGAAACAGATTAATCCGGAATTTGAACTCGTTTCAACGATACTGCTTTCCGCGTCGATAGCCTTTGTATTACCCGTACATACTAATAACAGAAAAGAATAATTGACTGATTGATTCGTTTTTTACGGTTTATCAACCGTTACAGTATATTTAAGACCAGAAAATATATTTTTAGATTGTAAGAATTTTTGGAGATAATAATGGTTTAGTGATACAGGTCTTACTAATTAACCCATAGCTGTGGGGGAAGTAGTGGATTCATTTCCCAAGAGTATCTGCGTGTAAGTGAATAAGACGAACCCAACAAGAATTAGAACTCGGCTTTCCGATTAACAATTCCAAGCCATTATCCATTACCCTACCTGCATATCCAAGCTTCCAGCACCTGGTATTCCCAAGCTGTCACTCAGGCTCGACGTTGCTGAACTTCGGTGATCAAACGCGAACCGGTGTATCAACGTGATGTGGCCAAGAAAAGGAGAATCCATAGAATTGTTTTCCATTAAAAAGAAATTTCTTTCAGTATGGATAATATTTCACAATGGAATACTGCTGCCATATATAGTCTGGAGCCACCGCTGTTCGTCTCAAAGTCATCAACAAAATCCAGAGACAGATATGCAATGTGATTCGTCCTAATCTGGCATCTCGTCTACAGTTATTTTCTCACAGACGTGCCGTCGCTTCCCTCGCTTTTCTGTAAATACTTTCACGGTAATTGTACTGATGAGCTACTTTCGCTGGTTCCCAAACTGCATGAATTTAAGCGTGCTACTAAGTTGGCATCTCAGTTTCGCTGTCGAAATGGTTAAATGTAGCTGTCTCTTCTACTCCGATAGCTGCATATCCCGTGTGTGGAAATCCCTTCCTCACTTGCTTCCCTGATAGCTATAATCTTCAATTATTCAAATGCAATGTCAGTCGACATTTCCAGATGCCTTGATCTAATTCCCCGTCCTTCTCTTCATCCTTTCCTCTATCACGCCTCTTTACCCTTGCTCCCACTCTCTGTAACCCCACGCGTGATAGTGGCACTCCCGCCTTGCTTGGGGTGAAATTCTTAAAAACAAATATGATTTTATTAACAGCTGCTATTATTATTATTGGTGGTGGTGGTGGCGTTTTGGCTTTGCATTTTGCAGTACGAGTTGCCCCCAAGTCTCAACTGAAGACTTCAAGAGACAACAAGTTTTTGTATCAGAAGATGCAAACAGATGAGGTGCCATACAATCAGGGAGATAAAAAAAATGACTGTGGTTACTGCATGGAGAGAAATCTACGCAAGATCTGAATATGATTTTTTGCAATTCATATACTTTAGGAGGCACGGTGGAGTAATGGATAGCGACTCGGATTGAGGAATCGGAGAGCCGAGTTCAAATTCCAGTCGAATCCATTACATCCACTTACGTGGTAATACCGTTAGGAAAAGTATGATTCCTCTTTTCCACCCCCCAGCTATGGGTAAATAACAGGATAGACCCTTGGATGGGAACTGGTCTACCGTAGAAAGAAATGGCAACATACTGCGAGAAAAATCTGAGTGATACGGGTTTCAAACAAGAACAAAATAAACTTATAACAATTGAGCATCATATTTTTAACTTTCAAATACTAAACCTTGGAAAAAAGTTTAAAGCGCCAAATTAGTGAACTAGCTTACTGGTTTCTTCAGACATTAATCCAATAGAAAACTTGCGATTGCATCATTAAATGGGATGTATCAGAAAATGGAAAACAATATTCAACAAATGGAGATCGATAGCAAGGAATAAAAAAAACTGCTCGATGTAAAATCTATATAAATTAAGACTTGGTAAAATTAGCAAATTAGAGAGATTTAAATTATAGTATATATAATATTAGAACATATTTTATTAATCAATCATTTTCAGACAAAATAAAAGCCTCTTTTAACTGAAAATTATTAATAAGATATGATATTCCTAATGAGTGAATATCAACTTAAAATAAAATTTAATTTATAATTTAGGGAAAAAGATAAAAATTACACAGTATTTAAAACATATATCAAATTATTAATATGCAAAGTTTCAGCTTTTATGCATATATAGTTTGAATTCCAGTCGAATCCATTATGTTCACTTACATACTAATACCCTTGGGAAAGGTATGAATCCTCTTCTTCTCACCCAGCTATGGGTAAATAGCAGGACAGACCAGGTTCTATAGCCTTGGATGGAAACTAGTCTACCGTAGAAAAAAAAATGGCAACCTACTGCAGGAAAAAATCTGCCTCGTCAGTCATGTAGCGAAAGATACATGAAAGCTTAAGCGTGTATCACGGATAGGGTACATAACCGATATTTTAGGCCTATCAGGAATTTGTTTCCCATATTTGTTTGCTCGTTTTCATATAATTCCCAAAGCCCTGGTAACAATAGGTAATGGTTGTTGTCTTTGGAATACCACATTCTATTCTTGATCCCCATGTACTTAGTTTCTCAAACATTTTCATAGAAGTCTTTCTATCGGCTGAGGCTGCAACATCTATGGATCATCATCGTCATTAGTAGTAATAGTATTAGTAGTAGTAGTAGTAGTACTGGTGGTAGTGGGAGGATGAATAAGAGGAGGAGTATGCGCGAACATTGTAACAGATATCCGTGCGAACAGGGAAATTGACGAGCCAGGTTCAAATTGCAGTCTATTGCATTCACTTTCGCACAACGGCTTTTGGGAAATACATGAATCCAGTCTCTACTCTTCCCCAGCTATGGGTTAAATAGCAAGAAAATCTATGCTCCCTAACCGTGTGTAACGACCAGTCTAAAAGAAGTAAAAATTTGAATTCAAATCGTGGAGAAGGCAACGAGAAACTCCACTATATTTCCTAAGAATGCATGATAATTCACAGATAATAAACAAAATGAATCTGTGGAGAGTCATGGTTATCTACGTCTTGAAGGCAAAAAAAAGAACCTAGTTCTACCCTTTAACAGCAGCAGCTTCTGCGGTAGACCAGTTGCCATCCTGTCCTGCTATTTACCCATAGCTGGGAGGAGAAGAAGAGGATTCATACCTTTGGGTATTAGCGCGTAATGGACTCGACTGGAATTCGAACTTGGCTCTCCGATTCCTCAATCCGAGCCTCTATCCATTACTCCACCGTTAGTTTTTCTAACTGATCATTTCCCCACGGCGAATGCAACTATAATAATCTTCATTTTTTTTGTTTTTTTTGTTTCATGTAAAAACATAAAAGTGATTACAAACGAGAATTAACCAAACAAAATTTCGATGTCGCCGAGAAATTTGATCGATTGTTAAAAAATGCGAAAAAAAATTCTCGCTCATTCAAATATTTTTGGCGGAGTGCTACAAATAGGTACTGAGGTAGGAGGGCTTGGAAAATCTGATACTCACGGGACAGATAGAGGGCAAGAGAGTCAGAGGAAAACAACGCATAACATACTTAGGGAGCTTGAATAAATGGATGGCGGATCAGGGCTTAGGAGAAATAACAGAAAGACAAAGTTTGCTGAGAGGTATAATGGGCAGGAAGTTGTGGAGAGCCATGACTGCCTACGTCATGAGAGGACACAGCACATAAAGATGAAGACCAGAAATAATCTTTTTTTAGAATAATATTTTTCATATTATTATAGATTAAGCACTCCAGAATTATAAAATTTAATAGGGGAGTACAGTTTGCTATGTAAATTTATTGTAGACTGACCTCTCTACGAAAGTCAAAACAAACCATGCTCATTCCAGATGATTTCTTTAATTAAAAAAAAACTGTAAACTAGAGGGGTTCTTTTTGTTTTTTTTTTTTTTTTTTTTTTTTACAATGATGTCTACCTTGTACAAGGCTCAGAAGCCACTCGAGATAGAGGGTTACAGAGTAAGAGGCATAGTTTATACGAATATGTTGGGAATTTTTTTGACAGTTAACCCTAAAACTTTAACAGGTTAAGATTGTAGTGATCGGGGAATCTTCCTCTTGGGAGTCGGTTCCACAGATCAGGGGTTCGTGGGAGGAAATTGCTCGAGCGGAACCTACACCAGTGGAACACGAAGGGAATGAAGGTGGTTCGTAACAATGTTCAAGAACAGGTGGAACGAAGGAATGTAGTTTGTCTGAACACTTTCCATAGAAATTGCGATAGAGCAGCGCGACTTGCGACGTTTTTCATATATTACTATCGATTAAGCACTACGAATTTATTTATTTTATTTTTACATTTTAAGAAAACACGTCATATGAGCATATTTTGTTTTGGCTTCCGTAGCGGGGAGATCAGTTTATAATGAATTTATATAGAAAATTGTAACCCCCTATTAACTTTTATAAAATTTAATAGTATTTATTTATTTATTTATTTATTTTTTTTTTTCATTTTTAATATTAGTGATCCGGGGGGTTTATTCGATAGCAATATAAAGAAAAAAAATGCGAAAAAAAAAAACTATTTCTGGTCGCAATGTACAGGGTGTTCCAGAAGTCGCATGATCATTGATAACCTTGTAAATTTTATATTTATTTACGAAATGAAATACATGTGTCTGTATTTGACAATATATTACGAAATTTTATTGGTCGAATTATGGAAGATGATGTCATGCAAATTTTCCCCGGTTGCTATTTCACAAGTGTATGTTTTCTGACAATTGTTGTATGATTTTGGAACACCATGTACAGCATCAACCTTTTTTTTAAAAAATACTTATAGTAAGAAAAAGCATGTATTTTTCTTATAAAAATATAAAGAAGTAAAATAAGTAATATAAATTAAGGCATTACGAATATGTATTCACTTTAGAATTAACAATAAAATAAAAATAAAATATTACTTAACTTACAAACAGTTCAATATACTTGAAAACATTTTATATTAGTTATTAGTTGTTTAGGTATTCCATGACTAACATTGTTTCGTAAAGGGAAGACTACTAAGAGAAATGTTTTTAAGCGTCAATAAAAGATAATTTTATAAACTTCAGAAATACTGAAAACAATGATATCCCATGACGATCAAAATTAAAACTCTCATTATTGTTCTAAGATAAATAAATAAAAAACATGAATAAGCGTGTTTCCATCGCTATTTCTGATGTCAAAAGAAAGCGGAAGTAGCTCTTTTCAAACTTTTTTAAGAATAATGAATGTAGAAAATTCAACAAGTCGATTTTTATGTTTAATTTCATCCCCACCCCCAAAAAACTATACATTTAGGAAAGTTTTGAAAATTAATCCCAAAAGTTGAGACAAAGAAAAATATCTATATCCAATGTCGATACTCAATCGTAATGAGTTCGAGTCTCACTTGATGCTTTATACTCGCGTCCTTGTGCCACGTCTGAGCTACGCTTATTAAATCAGTATACAGGGTGGCCCGAAAGTCTTGTCACTTCTTACCAAAAAGTAATGAGAACAATAGAACTAGTAATACAGTAATACAAAGCATATGTACTGGATTCAGTTTATATTCACTTTCATTGACGCTATCACACATCGCGAAGGTCTATGAACACCATCATTTTCGTGTCAGCCATCTGAAATAGAAAAATATATGGGTAACAAAACTTTCGGACCACCCTGTATCCATCCAATGTTAATATAGCTTTTTTTTGTTTCTTTTCTTATGTATTTATCAATTCAGAGTAAAAAAGATTATAAGAAATGTTTAATTATTTTCAATCATGGGAGTGACATTAAGAACGACGAAGCTAAAAAAAAAAAAAAGAAAATACTTAAATAATAATAATAAAATGAAAGATCTTCGATGCTATAAAAATGTTTTTCGCCAGTCAGCACAAATTTGCTTGAGACACAAAATTAGTGCACTCAAGCTGTAAAATTATTTATTTATTATTTAACAGTATATGGACTTTTAAAACATATTATATCCTTACAAGATCCTTGAAGACAAACGTAGTGGTTGGCAGAGATGAAGTCTTACAAACGCGGGAAAGCCAAATACGTGTGTATCAGAAAAACTGAGAATATGAGAGGGAGAGAGAAGAGGGAGAAAAAGAAGTGTGGGGGAGAAGGCAAGCTACCAAAACGTACGTATTAGCATTATATGAAAATAAGAGAAACAGAAATGGTAGATGCAAGAACGTAGAAGAAAAGAAAGAAGAGGAATGAATCAAGTTAAAACTC
The DNA here is from genome assembly GCA_903632075.3 of Acanthosepion pharaonis. Classification (NCBI taxonomy): domain Eukaryota; kingdom Metazoa; phylum Mollusca; class Cephalopoda; order Sepiida; family Sepiidae; genus Acanthosepion; species Acanthosepion pharaonis. The sequence goes on along the minus strand of CAHIKZ030002179.1, from coordinate 238,821 downwards.
GAAGCAAAGGCAGACACCACAGAAAAGCAGGAGTCCAAGCCAACATTTTCTTACAACAGAACACGTTTTCACACTAACTGGAAGCTCGTTTAATATTTTTATCTCTGTATTATAAATTTATTATATGTAGTAGCGGCACATACAGTCTTTTTTTAGTTTATTTACTTGGAAGTCCTTTGTTTTAATTTAATTTTTTGTAGTATCTTTTCTACATTTGACATTTCATTCTTGAGGTTAATATATTTAATACAAAAAAAAGAAAAAAGATTACAAATAAAAAAGCAGTGGTTAAAATAAAAAAAGAAGAAAGAAGCCGAAGTTTCAATTATAATCAAATAAAAAAAAAATCACACTCACACAAAAAATACATTTATTAAAGGGAAAACGATCGTTTTTTTAACTATATATTACAATTATTACATCTCTACAAGACCGTCGAAGACAAACGACAAACTCCATTCGTTTCTTTCTTTCTTTCTTTCTTTCTTCATACAAGCAGACGCGCGTGCGCAAACGAAAGCACGCACGCTCTGTTCATACAATACAAAGTTTGAAAGAGTTGTAAAGTTAATAATACTTTCCTGAAACAACAACACAAAATGAGTGGGAAAAAATCCTTACAGAGAAATGGATCATCTCCTGAGATAAATATTGCATTGCTTGGATCCCTCGGCGTCGGAAAATCAGGTAAGGTTTTTACATATTAATTAATCTCAATTAAAAAAAAAGAAGACATATGCGTATGCGTGTGTGCGTGCGTGTGTACGTACACACGAACACAGTTTCAGTGTATTGTCTAATCAAAATAATTTTTTGTTCTTTTTCAAATATTTTATTTTATTTTTTTTAAAAATAAAATGCAATTAATCTTTAATTTTTTATTAAATTCCGCATATAGATGCTAGTGCCTATGCTTGAAAAGGTACTAAGAATGGAAAAGTAATAATTTGAAGAAATATTTCTTCATTCAGCCCATTCAGTGGTGATTGTAAGGGTAGCCGTTTCCATACAGCAAACATTCGACATTCAGTGACTGAAAAGTTAGCGTTATTGTTAGTTGAAATTTGTATAAACTCCTTCTCTTAAAACAGTTTTCCAGGAAAATATACATCTCAAGTTCACTGTTATTGTCCGTTCAACTATTGATGGGAGTTTCCTTCCTAAGTTTTTGTTTAATGTAGTGTGGAAAGTCAAACTATTGATTATGTTATTATTTTTCCTACTACTAGTTGCATGTGCTATCAATTTTAGTTGTTGCTGTTGTTGGAAGTCTTCCACTGGTGTGGTTTTATTTGATACATTTTTTGTTTGTGATTCTGTAGCGCCAGTCTGATTGTGATTGAAATGTCTATTCACTGTCCACTTGTCTTAAATGCCCCTAAATTACTGCCTAATTTTCGCAACATTTCAATAATCAGTCTTTATGGGACATTTTATAAGCGAATCTCATTCGCTTTGTGTTATTTATTAAATAAAACAAAACTTTTGTTTAAAGTTTTTTCTTCTACGTACGTTAAAAAAACAATCAACAATGAAACAATTTTTATCGCCACGGTGTTATTTAGTCGATGTAACTTAGTTTTGGCACAAGGTCAAAACTATAGGGCGCCTGGTGAGACGCGAACTCACTACTAATAATCTTCATGTCCTGACCATTAGACCAAAATGAAGGGCTTTTTTTTTTATAGTTGCAGTTTTATGGTAAAAGATACAAAAATGTAACCTGCCTGGTGGCGGAGACAGTTCTTTCTTTCTCATTGATACAAGTGATCTGTCTTCGAAACCAGATATAAAGCTACAGTTCTGAATCCTGATTTTCAAGGCAACCCCCTCGTATCTATAAGATTTGCACAACACAGTCTTTTAATAACCTTTCTTAGCCTTGTACCGAACAAAAATTTTCGGAAAGGGTTGCCAACATAAAACGATACGAACACGTCAACATCTACTTTCCAGGTCTTTAATATGTAATTGTGCTGTAGTAGTAGTTGTAGTAGTCGTAACTATGCAAATGATGGTGGTTTGATATACAGACGATACAGACCAAAATCTGTTACAACGAATAAATAAATAAAATATCTGACACATTGAATCCACGGAGTTAGAGATTCAGTTCCCTCCCTACATTTTGCTGAAGCAGAGAAATAAACGAGACTAATTTTCTCCACTTGGCCTCAGTCTATGACAATGCTACTGGGCTGAGCTGTATCATTTGTCTAAAATCCTTACAGCCATTACTTTTCAAAATAAATTAGAAATCTTCATTGTTGGTCTCCCCCCGCCCCGAAACATTAGCATTCCAAAACTTTTTTCCTATATACAGAAAAAGTCTACAATACTTATTCCAGAAAATAATCACAAGCGTAAAGCAAAATAAATAAATAAATAAAAATATTGTGTATTTAAAATGAAGGGAAAAAGAAATGTTTACATTATAAACCTAAAAAAACAATCACTTTACGAGAGGATCAGATAAAAAATATTGAGTTAATAATCTTGAAAATTCAGTTCCCTCCCACATTTAATATCTGTTTTAGCCCTGCATATTTTTAGTGGCTCCCTGCTTGTATTGAAAGCCAAATGAAATTGAAATTCAAACGATCAGTCATTTCAGACCAGAAATCATAAGGAAATTCAAACAAGATGTTAATTTATCAGTAGGTGTCCATATAGCTAGACCTTGAGAAAACACTGAAAAAAAATTGGAACATGAAAGTAGCAATTTACCCATCATTATTGGCACACTTGCAACAGTCGCAGAAACCCTTACAAAGAGAACGTGAAATCAGTAGAAGAATCAATATTATCCGAATGATTGCATTATTAAAATCAGCTGGAATACTGGGAAAAATGCCAGAGTATTGAGAAAGCTTGCTGTCATTGGATCTCTGTGAAACCCGTGAATAATAATTAATAATAATAATGACAGCAACAACAATTATTAATAGAATGTTCAGAACAAAAAGAATAAAAAAAAATAAAAAAAAATAAAAAACTGAAAATGAAGGAATGATCTAGAACAATGCAGACAATGGTATTGTTGAAAACAGCTCGGATACTGAGAGTTAGGATATTGATTTAAAACTAATAATCAGGTGGTTTGCAGTTCGTTTGGTTGTCTCTCTTTTATTATGACGGTTTTTTTTAAATCTAAGTTTTAAAAAAAAGTACGTAGTGTTGGAAACGCTTCAAAATCCTCTCATTTCTAAATAATTTTCATTCATAGTTTTTTTTATCCGCAAACAATTATAACGAGTGTAAAACTGTATTAGAAAATTAATTTTCAATTAATTACGATAAAAAAGCCATTATTAAATAAATGTTAGCTACCCGTTTTTTTTAATCTATTAAAAACAAGGAAGATGACAATGACTGATAATGTTGATAACAAGGAAGATGACAATGACTGATAATGTTGATAACAAGGAAGATGATAATGACTGATAATGTTGATAATAGGGAAGGTAGATGACCGAAAAAAAATCTGTCGGAATTTCTGGGATGAGGAGTTATTATTATTTACATCACTTATACGTGGACAGTTTTCTTCGTTTTTGTTGTTACGATCACAACGTTACGGTCGTCGTTGTTCCCGAATGGCCTTCATCAGGTGCTTGTCGATCCGAGTGATCTGCAGGGGCAGATTTTTCAGTTCGCCTACGTCGCTGCCGAATGTGACGGAAGGTCGAAGTTTAAAGTCGGTTTACGGCAATACCGTGAAAAAAATTGCTGAAGACCCCTCGGCAGCTCCCTCCCGAAGAAGAGGTACTACCCGGGGTATGTCTGGTCCCGGGAATCCCAGCCCTTCCTCGTTGCACTAAAAGAGGGAGGGTCGGTGGAATATCGATGCAACCCCACATTAAAATCTACCTTGTTTCCCTTCTTTGCCACCTTGTAGGGATGAGTAAATAACCGTTCCCTCGCCTGACCAGAGTGTAGCATCTATTCTCTTTTTTTATAAACTTCTTGAGGAAGACTAGTCCCGAGGAGTCTAATCTGGTGGCAGCACTTAACTCATTGCACTAAATTGAAAAAGTTTGTTGATATCAATGCCAGCGTAACAGTAGTCACGGGGACTGGGCAGTTTTTGTCCGTGGCCCGTATCTACGCATATAGACTCTCCACAGTAAACCGACCTTTTATCAAATCTAACCATACTTACTAACTGGGATTAGAGTGTAACATTTGTTCTATTTCCTCTGCCGTGTTCCTGTACTGTGTTGTTGTACGCAGTACCTTGTTCGTTTTTTTTTTGTACGTTCACAGCGATACAATAAGAGAACCTTGGTCTGAAGAAGGTGGCGACACCTTCTACCATTTCGTCAATGGGGGTTAGGATCTAATTTGACAAAAACGTGAGAGTAATCGCAAAAACTGGACAAATACTGTCCTTTGCTCATACAACGTATGGGCACTAGAAATAAAAACAAATTATATGTTGCATCATACAACCATGCGAGGAATCGTCGGTAACTAGCAGAGTAGTGTAGTAACTGTGCAATCTATTAAAAGTGCTACACAATAAGTACATATATACGAAGATGGGCTGAAAAGCTTATAGGTTGACTATGAAGGAGTGATGTTGGAGCTGTGAAATTTTGTATATATTTATTTCAACACTTCTTATTAATAACTGCGTTGTTTCTTTCCAGGTAAACTGACATTTAACTGTTCAAAGAAGACTTCAAAAGTAACTATATATATATATAGAAAGAGAGAGATATGCATATATACAGAGAGAGACACGTTGCGTTTTATAGATGCGGTTTTTCAAAGATAATCAATCGATCCAATGACAACAGATTGCAGAGTTGGCACATTGGATCTTTCAAGGTAATAGAGTAACCGTCTTCACTCCAAGTTACATGCGGCAGGATGTACTAGGTTACATGATAGTAGATAACGTGACTTAGTGGAAAAAGTGGGTTCATGGGATGATTTTTGAACGGGCAGATTACCTCTCTGTCATAACGGGTAAAATCCCGGTGGGCCAATGTGTATGTCGTCGGTGCCAGTTGGCGCCGCATCATTAAGCTGATGACCTGATTAGCCTCTTCAGTGTTTGCCAAAGCCATTTTCGGTTCACAATTAATTCCTGGATATGAAGTGAACATTAACTTAACTGCAATTTGGACTCATTTTGCGCACAGTGAATTGTTCTATCAACAATGCATTTCTGGGTTTTAATTAAATTGTTTAATGTAAAATAATAGGATTAACCATAGCTTAAGAAAGAAACGAAAAACATTTCAATATTAGAGATATGCAAAAATAAATAAATAAATAATAATAATAATAACTCTTTAAAAAAAAAGCAACATATCTGGGGGACGATGAAAAGTTCTCGGTCGGACACCCTTCTCAAAATCTGACGAAATAACCAAACATCAGATTTTGTTCGGGTATAGAACTTTTCAGCATTGTCTCCTATTATATTAAGTGTTACTTATTTACTTGCATAATACCCGTAAAATATAACGCGATTATCTACAGATAAATCGGAAATTCTGCCAAGAATCAAATTAATCTCGATGCACTGTGTGAAAAATGTTACATATATATATTTCTTCCCACTAGGCACATAGACTTTACTGACGTTAGACAGAACAACACACACACACACACACACACACACACACACACACACACACACACACACATATATATATATATATGTATATATATAAAACAATAACTCATTTCTGATAGCATTTTTCGGATTACAACAACACATATATTTTCGTTGTCCTCTCATTACTGAGAGTAAAAACAAGAACAAAATCTATTCCATACCTGAGGATGTCTGTAGGAACAGACGAAAGCTTGTAAAAATAATAAGAACTTATGCAACAGAAATTTATAAAAACAAGGATCTTTTCATTCATAAACAGGTTCGGGGTTTTGTATATTATTTGAATTGTTCGCGACGATGGATTTCTCGCCAATTAAATCATTAACCTTTGTATTTGTTTTTTGTATGAATAATTCATGAATTTGTAAATATATATATATATATGTATAATATATATATATATATATATATATATATATATATATATATATATATATATATATATATATATATATATATATATATATATGTTATTTGTTTGTAATGTTTCTAAGGGAAGATTCTTTGGTGAGTTATTGTCGCTGAGGATGAGGTTCGTCCTGTTTATAGCTACCATGCATTTGATTTCTATAGAAAATTTTATTTCTTTATAATGGTTTTAAATTACCTGCAAGAATTTTCCCTAAGAAACATTATAAAAAAATTAAAACATTTTCTATAGAAATCAAATGCATGGTAACTTAATGAACTTCATCGTCAACGATAATAACTCACCTGCAAGAATCTTTCCCATATATATATATATATATATATATATATATATATATATACATACATACATATATATACATACATATATATACACATATATATACACACACACATATATATATATATATATATATATATATATATATATATATATATATATATATATATATAGTTTTAAGCTATAGTTTCAATGCTATATTTATGGGTTAAAGTGCTCAATATCAGGGATAGAAATGATGTAAATATAAAAGTGGACATTGAAGTCAACACCAAGAGGCGACAGTCTGTTTCCTGCTAAACGCAATGGATTGTGTTTAGCATGAAACAAACAGTTGCCTCTGGGCGCTCAATTCAATGTCCACAAAACACTGAAGTGGGCGATTGAACATTTAATTTATTGGCTATAAATATATCGTTTTTATGTAATAAGTAATACTGTAAAAAACAGTGCTCAATGTAAAATATTAAAAATATATATATATATATATATATGCTAAATCAGACCGACTACATTTTATTAAATTTTATTAAAATGTAGTCAGTCTGATGAGGAGGCATATATATATATATATATATATATATATATATATATATATATATATATATATATATATATATATATAATACGAAGTATGACTATTTATTAATTAATGTTCATGCCAGCTGAAACTTTATTGCAGCTTTATAGCTCGAGCCTCATAATACTTCAAAGCAGTATTTGGATACCTATTTTAATAAATCTATAAAATATAAAGAACAAATCATGGTCAGTAATAGTGAAAATGGAGCAAATAAAAATAGTAATAAAATGATAGACTTCAAAACAATTAGCTTTTAAATTAAATGTAAAAAAACAGGACGATCAGCACTAAACAGGAACTAGACATGATCAGCAGAATGAGAACATTCTATCCTCATAAATTAAATAAAGGGTTAAGTTCGAAATTCACTGAAGGTCGCCTGAATTGACATGCACCTCTCGGGCACAGTAAGGGACACGTTGTCATAACAACAATAAAGATGAGGAAAATACATGTAAAATGTAAATAATATACATAACTCCTCATTCCAGAAATCCAGGTAGAATGTAACTATTACGCCAAATGACAATAAGTCAATATAGATAAGTTCAAAGTGTACGTTTCTTAATATTGGTGGAGAGAGTTTTGAAAACTGACTTAGCAAAAGTAGATAATACTAAAAAAAACAAATAGCTAACGTAGATTTGTTTAACTATATCTCAACTAAATTATTGTGGATTTTATAAGAATAGTCATCAGTCTCTTAACGCAGCGAATTAAAGCGAATTATTTAGATAATTACTACACAGGCTTACGACCATATCAGGTTGAAACACCAGTTCCCGTACGATCATCGAAGTTAAGCAAAGTCAAGCCTGGTCACTACCTAGATGAGTGCCTGCTTGGAAATACCAGGTGCTGTAAACTTGGATGTGCAGCTTGTGTAATGGCTAATAGCTCAGAATTGTTAACCGGAGAGCCGAGTTTCAATTCCCGTTGGGTTCGTTATATTCACTTAAGCGCAAATACCCTTGGGAAAGGCATGAATACACCACTTCCCCTCGGCTATGGGTTAATTAGTAAGACCTGTATTACTAAACCATTATTATCTCCCCCCCCGTTCCCACCCAAAATTCTCACAATCTAAAATATTTTCTGGCTTTAAATAACTTTAAAAGGGTTGATAAGCCGTAAAGAACGAATCAATCAATCAATGACAAATATAGACTTGGGGCGGCGTTGTTCTCCCTTTAATTCATATGGGACACATTCATTCAGATTGTTTTAAATTATTTGCAATGTCTCCTATTGATATAATGAATTTTACTGTGAAGACTTTGGGTGATTTTTTTCAGTCAGTACAAACTTTCGATCTTTATCATAATCGATTGATTGACTGATTTGGCCGAACTCTCTCCTAATTTTCTCACTTTCGAATTTTAAAACTAAGCTCTCGTTGTTTATCCACTAACAGCATTGTTTCAAATTGCTGAATTTAGGAAACAAGGAAGAACTCATAGAAATACTTGAGATCAGCCCGAAATACATCCAGGGATTTTGAATATCTAATCAACTGGTTACGCGGCCTTGATATAATTTAACAACCCATCAGAAATTACATCACTGCGCATGTGCTAACAAACATCCTACCATCGTGTGATTCAATCGGTAATGAGATGCCAGTGAGTGAACTTATGTACTCTGTGGCCGATTAGTTCAAAACGATCGAGTGGGTCGCTTGTTCCAGATTTGTACAAGTTCTTTTTTTACCATATATCACATCACCGGTTTCTTTCAGCCTCTCTACACTCAAGATTTGATACTTTACGACATGGCTAAAATCAAAATTGAAACCTCGTGGACAAGATTAAAGGGGACGTGATGTGACAGCTGATGTTAATCCCGGAAAAAGATCGTTGGTATTATCGGAATGAAAGATTATACATTATAATTTGAAGCAGTCAAATTGTTCTTTCTTTCCCCCAGAAGCTGTAACTAAAGTCTGCCCAGTATAGTTTCAGAATAAACAACAGTTTGGCTTTGTGAGTGTTGAATAAACGCCAAAAAGTACAAATGTTCCTCAGCAGGCGTCTGCAAACAGGGATAAACTAACCAGCTTAATAGATAGGTATACTCGGATACGAGTAGCCATTCATTACTAATCATGGCGGACAAATAATCGTAAAGTCATCAAAATACATTATAGCTTGAAAAAGTGAAGATGCGAATCCCAAAATATATCTGGAGCACTTCTGAGTCGAGATATTGCCAGAGTTTCAATCATTCTTGTATTAAAAGTCAAGATAAGAGTAGCGTAAATAATACTTTTGAAAAAAAAAAAAAAAGAAAGAAAGAAAGAAAGAAAGAAAAAAGACAATACAGTAGTTCTTAATGAGTTTTTTTTTTCAATTCACCCCAAGCAAAGCGATAATGTTACTAAGACGCAAGAAGTTGCAGGAAGTGAAAGAGAAGGAAAAGGCCTTTGAATTAACGGAGACGTTAGAATTATAGAGTTGAAGTAGACATTAGAAGGAACCAGAAACTCAATCCTAATCAGGAAACAAAACCTCTACATCTGTTCAAAAGACCAGGGAAGAGTGTGAACCGGGTGATAGGCGAACCTCTCTACTACAATTAATTGCGGAAGGCAATTTGGTGGGTGCGAGAAGAGGGTGCCAGATAAGAGTTTTTTTTTGTTTTGTTTTATTATTTTTAAAAGAAGAAATCGTTCACATAAAAATGTAACCGGGGATCAAAATAGACTTTATAGTTAAATCAGGAGAAATAAGATCCAAACATTTTCAAATTCAGAAAGAAATGTCTTTAAGTAGTACTTTAAGTTCATTAACTATCTTTAAGTAGTTCTTCACATTGTGGCTATATATCTTTGCGACCTAGGATTTTAGTCCCTACATCATCTGAAACAAAATTCAGATACTGACTCCAAAATGTTCATCATGACAGCCGGATCGCATTCAGCACCAAAACACCATGCATTTTTTAAACGAATTTACTCAAAGTAAAGCCATTAAGACACAAGGGGTTGCTGTGTGTCAAAGAATTAGAAAACAGAACCATTATTAAGGCGAGAGAACAATAGCGATGTAACCAGGAAGACAATTGATAACGATTGACATTGCATTTAAATTTTTGAAGATCAAAGTTGGCTGGAAATCATGGGGCCGGAATAGAGTTTCACAAGAGAGTAAAGAAACTGTCAGCATAGAAGTTACGGTTACATTCAGCCAACCCAACTGTAAATTGATGAGACCTCGTCCCTACTCTAGTATTGCTCTTAAATTCAAAAAATTTAGATAGCATAGCTCATCTGAACAATTACAATTAAAATATTTAGAGAATAGGCACAGGGAAGCAACTTTACGGCGATGGGAAAGTGACTGAAGCCGAGATGCCAGGTCAGGACCGATAATATTGCTTTCTTCTTTGGATTTTATCAAGAACTAGCAGTAGAGCCCGGCGTTGCCCGGGGATGTAACAGTAAGAGATAGATCAAGTATCGACCATCATAAAGACTGAAAAATAAAATTGACAAAGATTATTGTTTAAGGTTGACGGACACGCATGTCTTAATTAGTTTTTTTTGTTTTTTTTACGAATTGGTCAAACCCAAATTCAAACAAAAAACATTGTTTACAATCGTTATGAGTCTATCGATTGGTGAATAGAATTTTATTATAAACAATTGTCTTGTAAATGGAATTTTTAAAGCATTCTGAATGTAAAAATAAAGAAAAATGTGTGCAAGACAATAAGAAACACTACCTGCCAAAATAAAGTGATGTTTTGTTGAAATCGGTTGAAAAATGTAGGTAGCCTTTCTCTGTAATCTTTTACAATTTATGATTTTTACTTATTGAATACAGTAAAAAAAATTGCATATTTTGCTTGTGGTGATTCATAATTAGAATTCTGATTTGAATATATTTTCCACTCGTTTCTAATACAAAAAATATTAACTTTATTTGGGTTTATTAATTTATTACAAGTAATGTGTTCTTTCCTTAATAATTATCATCTTCGAAATATTGTTGTTTTTTGTCTATCAGATTTCTGACGTCGGCATTTTTAAATTATTTCTTAATACTTTCTTTTAAATATTGAATTAATTTCAAATAGAACCAATGCAACAAATTGCAAAGGGAATTGTAAAGACGACCCTAACGTACGTGGAATTATCTTTCCCTAAAGATAAAGAATTATCCGATTTTTCGATTCGTACAATCAGTAGAGATCGTTAGATTACTGTTTAGGTTGACGGACACGCATGTCTCAGTTTTTTTTTGTTTTTTTTTACGAATTGGTCAAACTCAAACAAAAACATTGTTTTCAATCGTTATGATGAGTCCCCGATTGAATAGAATTAGAATTTTATTATAAACAATTGTCTTGTAAATGGAATTTTAAAGCATTCTGAATGTATAAATAAAGAAAAAAAAAAGTGCAAGACGATAAGAAACACTACCTGCCAAAAAAAGTGGATGTTTGTTTTATCGGCTGAAAAATGTAAGAAATCCGATCCCATATATAAAGGAACAGACACACACACAAACAACCTGGGTTTTTAACCTAAGTCACTCCACGGAATCAAGCTAAAACATAGAGCATAGTCTGATGAAAAGACGCTAAAGTTTATGAAAACAAAATTTTATCGTCAAAATGCTTGTTTTTATGAAGAGGATAGACTAAATTTTTTTTTATTTATTTTTAAAATTTTTTCCATCTTTTAGAATATTCTAAATTTTGATTTAAAAAACCTTGTTTCTCTTTGTCGCAACAAGGGGTAGTAAATAACATAGATAATTTTTAGCGCGTTTTTTTTGTATTTACACACATTAATTTGGAAAATCTTGCAAAAATAAAAATAATTGTCAGATGTTAATGAAACTTTCAGAAACTATTCACAGATGATCGAAATTATTATAAATATGTTTTTTTTTTATTAAAGTCATGGCAGAAATATTTTTTTTATATTTATTATCACCCCCATAACTAATTTTATGAAAAACTCTAGAAATTCGAGACCATCGGTTTTAGTGATTACAATAGTTAAAAGCACAAGGCTTTGAAGAATGCAAATCATGTTTTTTTTTTTTTTTTATTTGGCCAACGTACCTGAAAATCAGCTATGAATTGTAACATACAAAACTCAATAAAACAAATATATTATTTGGTTTCAAATGCTTTTATTTGTTTTAATTTGTTTTTATGAATATGGATATTTTCTGAAAGCAAAAATTTTTTTCAATGAAAATTGAATTTTTAATACAATTATTTCTTATTTCTTTAATTTTAAAAAGATTTTTAAAAAATTTTTAAATTGAATTTTTTAAAATATTTTAACATTAGTTAAAAGCAACATCAACCTTTCAAAATGTCCGTGTGAGATTGTCATTGTCTAGTGCTTTGAAAATTGTATAATTTGGACCAATCAGATTAGCCATGGTAATTAAGAAATGTAATTTTGTGTTTATAGTCGGACAGTAATTATCAAGTACGGAAGACCAACCAGAATACAATTTAGTTGCATTATTTGAGTTCAGCATTGTTCTCCGCTGTTAAGCCCTTTACTTTTGCGAAACACGTATGGAGAAGTTAATTTGAGTTTTCAATTTCAACTGAGAAGTGTACCTACAAGTAACAGTATCATCTTATGAAATTTAACTACTGCTAAACTTTAATTTATATGATCTTATTTTTATATTAATCTCAGTTATGACATTTTTCCATAAATGAAATATCAAAATTAATAATAAAATGAATGGAAATACAAATAACACAGTAAAATGTAATAAATGTACATAAATTTATAGTATTTTATGTACACTTCTGATAAAATTTCATAAGAAAGGTACCTAAATTAATTAGATACCTTTTTCTTATGACATTTAATCTCACTATTAACAGTCTTATTTTTTAATTTCTTTATATTTTCCATAAAGCATCGTAAACGTAAAAATGAAAGCTAAGTACAAAAATAAAAAAAATAAAAATAAAAAAAAATAAAAAAAATTAGAGCGCTGAAAGTTTTCCTTAAAAGTAACGAGGTAAATAATTTGTTCACTTAAATAATTTCACTTCCTTCCATCCGTAGAAAGAATTCTCCTCCCGTAAGTTATCTAAACGTCATGAATGTGCCTTTCGTCAATCGTCAAGCGACGCAAAAGGTTATGACCTGCTTTGTTTTATTTTCAAATTACATTTTTCGGCGCAGAAGCTAAGTTAAGCTTGGTTCAAAAATATTTTAAATAAACAGTATAATTTCTGTTTTTATTAAAATCAGTTTTGAAAAAATGATAATTGATTTTTAAAAAGAATATCAAAGTCAGATTTTAATCTTTTTATCAAATCGAAAAAATGATTGAAAATGATTGATTATCTGTCCTTTTTATGACCAAAAAAAAAATATTCTTAACGAAAATTTCAGACGTGCTAGGAACGATTAAAAAATGTAAAAAAAATACCCCCAAAATACTTTGATCTTTCCTCTTTAATAATAATATGAACATTAGACGATAAAATTTTGTTTTCGTCAAGTTCGGCTTTTTTTTTCATCATGCTATGCTCTTTTGTTTACATTTTCGTGGGTGAGTTGCCCCCCTTTCATTCTCACGATGTGTCTTAATCGTGTTTTCAAATTGATTTTGTTTAAAAAAAAACAATTGCGTTTTTCCCATTTTCGGTGCCGTTAGAACCACTACAAGGTAATTTTATGTCGTCCTGTGAAGTTTTGTTGAAATCGGCTAAAAAATGTAGGAAATTCGATCCAATATATAAACGTTACAGACACACACACACACACACACACACACACACACACACACACACACACACATCTGCGTTTTATAATAAGTAAGATCTCTCAATATATAGCAGGAGGACCGGATGTGGCAGCAATATTCTTAGCATGGACGAATAGAAAATTTATAGATATGTAAGACAGATTCTGGAGAGAGAAATTGTCTTGTACAACACAGTGAACCAACTTTCTTAACATAGAATTTTTTCTTTTTTACAGTGAGGCCCGGGGGCCACGCGTGATAGAGGATTACATTAAGAGGCAGTTTATACGGATAGGTGGGGAAGGTAATGGTTAACCCTAGACTTGAACAGATTAAGATTGTAGTACTCGAGGAAACATCCTCTTGGAAATCGGCTCCACAGAGCAATGGGTTCAATGTAATCTTCCCACTAACTCGAGAAAGCTCACCGAGTCACCCTTTTGGAGGTTAGCATCAGCCTTCTACTGATGGAATACAGAAAGGTGTCTCTCAGATGATAGAGAGAATTTTGTTTTAATGTTGAGAAAATGTAACATCAGCCAATGCGTTAAATGATTTTATTTGTACTATTTTGATTAAAAAAATAATTTGCGAATTTTGACTTTTTTAATTTTGAATTTTTGGCCTTAAGGAGGATGAGAAAAAAATAGCAATCTCGAAGTAGTCCGAACCTCGGAAAATGTTAAGAACCGTTGTGATAGGAATTTTAGAACATTTATCGTCACTTGCCAGACAACAATATGCATCAAAGCATAGCTTAGACATGGCACGAAACCGCAAGTATGGGACACCCAATGAGGATCGAACTTGTTACTCACTTGTAACTGATATAGCGAGATAAGCTTGTTAACCATTACCCCACGTCGAAATGCCCAATTCTAATAATAGTAACTGTATAAATAGTTTGACAGAAACTATAAAACAAATGTATCACCACAATATCCGCCGTCCCGCTAATTTTAGTCAAAAGAATATTCTCCTTCCCTAAGTGGAAGTATAAACAGGAGGATATTTCATTTGTAAGCCATCGTTATTTAGGGAAAGTTAAAGAAATTAAGACAAAGGAAGTTTTAAAGTCATTTTACTCTTAGCAAGGTAATAAAGTCACTAAGACGCAAGAGATTATGATAATAACTGTATGTATAATACAATAATAATTAATTTATATTAATGAAGTAAACGATATTGTTCACTCACAAATACATTAATTTGATTACATTATTTTACTGATGAAATAGAGAAGTCATTGTTCTTTCATTTGAATACAGACATTTTAAAAGCCAAATCTATGAGGCCCTCTAAAATTTTGAATACATACATTTTAAAAGTCAAATCTGTGATGCCACCTGAGATTTTCTAGGTATTCGTTTCAAAAAAGTTGAAGGGCACGGTTATAATAGTACTTTAAAAAGTTTGTTTTGTTGTAACCAGCGAAAAAATGTCAACGAATCTCCCAGAAACAGGTAAAGAATGACAGTTTGAAACATTTTATCAATTTTAATATATGTTAAATTTATCTCCACCCAAAATAGTCTAGTTGGGAGGATGTTAAAAATGACACCCACCAAATTAAATCGTATGAGTAAAAACTTGAAACTATGTGGAAGATAAACTGAATCGATATCTCAACGTTCTAATTGTCCATCTTCGACAAAAAAATAGTGGAAGCATTTTTTTTTGACAAAGAAGTAACATGTCAAAAATAAAAAAAATAAATTGAATCGATATTCCAATGTTCTAATTGTCAATCTTCGACAAGAAAACAGTGGAAGCAATTTTTTTTGACAAAGAAGTTACACGTCAAAAATAAAAAAAATAAACTGAATCGATATTTCAATGTTCTAATTGTCAATCTTCGACAAGAAAATAGTGGAAGTAATTTTTTGACAAAGAAGGAACATGTCAAAAATAAAAAATAAACTGAATCGATATTTCAATGTCTATTCTTAATGTGTTGTTCTGGGCAGCTACTAAGAGTGAATCTGTTTCGCTGTTTAGACCCCACCTCTACGCAAACATACCCCTGTCTTTTCATCGGCAATTACTTCAGTTTGCCTTTAGAAATATTCGTGCAGTCGTCTCCCCAATTTGTGATTGTTTTTTGTTTCTCAATTTCTTTTTGGACGACTCAGGGTAGGGGTAATTGTAGTCTGGATCGTTCGCTGAGAGACGAAGTCACTAGCAATCTCTGTGGAAACTTTCATGCTAAGCAACAGTCGATGTCAAATTTCTCTCCAGCGAAAGAAAAATTTAAATTAAAGAAATTGGTACAAGACTCGAGGATATTTTAATTCCAAAAGATAACTATTCTATCGATTTTGTCCGTAAGAAAAGATTTTTAAAATTACCACTACTGTCTGTGAAAACTTGAAAATCATGAATTGAAATACTGATATCAAAAATTGTAATTGCTTTAATTACTTTTATAGATTGGTGAAATTTTTGAAAGAGAAAAAATATCAAGCAATTTGAAACTAAAAATTATCTTGATGAAATAATAGAAAAATGTAGATATTTTTTAATTATTTTTTTCTATGCAAGCCTCTTTACAGCTCTAATATTTGCTACGTTTTTTTTTTTATCTCTAACTAGCAGTAGAGCCCGGCGTTGCCCGGGGATGTAACAGTAAGAGATAGATCAAGTATCGACCATCATAAAGACTGAAAAATAAAATTGACAAAGATTATTGTTTAAGGTTTACGGACACGCATGTCTTAATTAGTTTTTTTTTTTTTTTTTGGTCCAACTCAAAGAAAAACATTGTTTTCAATCGTTATGAGTCTATCGATTGAATAGAATTTTATTATAAACAATTGTCTTGTAAATGGAATTTTTAAAGCATTCTGAATGTAAAAATAAAGAAGTGTGCAAGACAATAAGAAACACTACCTGCCAAAAAAAAGTGAAGTTTTGTTGTAATCGGTTGAAAAATGTAGGAAATCCGATCCCATATATAAACGAACACACACACACACACACACACACACACACACACACACACACACACAAACACACACACACAAACACACACAACCTAGGTTTTATAATAAGTATAACTCGATATGAGTTGTCCCCCTTTCATTCATGCCTCTTAATCGTGTTTTCAAATTGATTTTGTGCAAAAACAATTGTTTTTCCAATTTTTGGCGCTGTCAGAACCACCGCAAGGTAATTTTACGCAGTCCTGTGAAGTTTTTTTGAAATCGGTTGAAAAATGTAGGAAATCCGATCCAATATATAAACGCACACACACACACACACACACACACACACACAATCTGCGTTTTATAATAAGTAAGATACATAGATTTTTCTGCCGCCAATTTACCTGTAAGGAAGTTCGAGCGTAATCTGGAACTATTTACGAGCAAGACAAAAGAGATTCACATTATGCCACGTCTCGTTAACGTATATTATGTTGCTCTTGTGAGATAGAAATTTTTTTTTTGATGACAGCGGTTCATCGGTGAAACATGTTAAATTAACACTATTTACATTATACAGACTATTGTCCTCATCTTTGTTGCCATATATATCACAACGTTTCGGTCGTTGTACGCTCCGGCCTTCTTCAGGTGGTTGAAATGTCGAACTGAACCCTTTATTTCGCTTACTGGGGTAGACTGTTGTAGTTCCACGTGCCATGTCTAATGTCTAGGCGGTGGAGAACTTGGAGAGAGGAATTAACAGGCGATAACCGATAACTAACATCCATTAGACAATAGTCCGAATAATGTAAATAGTGTACATAATACCTCATCTCAGAAATATAGACAGATGCTAAATTAAATTTTTCATAATTGTCTTACATATTTATAATTCCGCCGGATTTTCATCCTACTTTATTCATACATATATATATATATATATATATATATATATATATATATATATAACAACTGAAATCGAGACTGAGTATAACATTTGTCAAAATTAGTCGACGCATCTAAAAATAGGATTTCTTTTTCTCTCTCTACAAACGGAGAATTAATTCCCATTGCAAAATCTCGTTATGTTAGTTTACGTTTCAAGAAGACTTATTTATGTAGCAATTATCTTGCTTGTTGTATTTTTATTTTTATCTTTTTATTTTTTTTGTAGAAGTGGAAGATGTTTGAGATGGCAGCGAGCAGATACCAACAATGCATTAATGTATTGTAGACATTTTATGAAACTTACTGAAATATGCCCACATTAAAAGATCAGTTTGGTGTCTTCAACATTTTTTCATTCTATTTTTTAATTTACTCAGAAGAGGCCAGCAGAAAGCTTATAGTGAATATTTGTTAACATTTTTTAGAAATCATAAAATAAGGGTAAAAGTTTTCTGTTTTAGTTCGATACCAGAGTGCTTTTTGAGACTCTACGTGTCAAGCGATATGATTGATAGAGTTCAGGTTTTTGCTATTTATTTGGTTATCTCCTGTTCAATCCTCAAAAGAATTCTACCGGTATAGAGATTCTTTTTTCTTTTTTTAGCCAGCCTCATTAATTTGTTCATCTCTCAAGTAACACTTGAGATTTCATACTTCTTTCAAAATCAACCCAACAAAAAGAAAGATCTCCATTTTTTATCAGTGTTTTCATTTTTGATTTTTTTTTTTTACGTCTTATCAACCTTCTTTCTTTGAAGAAATCATTTCTCGTCTTAACTGAACAGGAACTTTAGACAGTAAAATATACATATTCGAAATGAAGAGCACACGTGAACTGAATGTAGTATGGACATTTGCTGCTACCGTTTGTGAGGAGTATTTTGTGTGGCAAACAGTATCAGGTATACAAGATACTTTATTTCTTCTTACGATATGCGTTATATTTTGTGATTAGACGTGTTTGAGTATACATCTCTGATGCTTTTTTTGTGTAAATTACGTCTACCGGCTTGCACATATACAAGCCAGCGCATAAAAATCGGAACGAGAAGCTGTGCATTTTTCAAAAGGGTAACTGAAGTTTGCTGGGCTGTGATGCTTTCTGTGGCCAAGAAGTTTAAAGTGCGTCGGATCAAACAGTGAAAGGGCAGGTTCGAACTCTGCTTAAGGGAAAATTTTCTTTATTAAATCTCTTCAATGTACAGGCCAGTAGACGTAATTTACACTGTTAAAAAAAAACAGGGCGTCAACTCAAACATCTTCTCTATGTACCGTCATTTCAGGACGTAGGCGATCATGGCTCTCCACATCTTCATGTCCTTTGTAGCTCTTAATACATTTTGTATTTTCGTCATTTCTCCCAAACCCTTTTCCGCCATCCATTTACTCAAGATTCCTAAGTATGTTATGCAATGGTTTCCTCTGTCTCTCGTGTATTCAGTCTGTTCTGTGAGTATCACGTTTACGAAGCCCTCTTTCCTCATTATGTGTCCCAGAAATTTCAACTGTCTCCCCCTGATGTTTAGTATAAGTTCCGTTTTATTTCCATTTTCTCTAAAACTTTGTCGTTGCTCACATGTTTGGTCCATGGTATCCTCAGCAACCTTCTGTAGAACCAAATTTCTGTTGCTGCAAGTCTCTTTTTCATCGTTGAGAAGATTGTCTAGCACTGACTGTCATGTAGGAAGACATAAATCACGTAAGGGTTTAATACTCTTTTCCATGTTTTGAGCCGTTTTTCTATTCCTTAATACTTTGCTTAGCTTTTGAAATGCATCTTTGGTTATCCCAATGCGTCTTCAGATTTCAGTGTCACCCTTTCCGTCCTCTATTAAAACAAATCCCAAATATTTAAACATGGGTATCCATAAAATAATATTTGAATAGTAAGGAAAAATTTTCAAAAAAATTCTATCTATAAATCCCTTATATATATATATATATATATATATATATATATATATATTTTTTTTTTTTGTAGTGATGTCATAACATACTTATGTTAAAAATTTTTAAATAAATATTATTCGCTCTACTTTGTATTGATCACTTTCTTTAAAAATAGTGTTTTTTTAATGGAATTTTATTTCATCTATATCAACCTTGTATTCGGATATATATATATATATATATATATATATATATATATATATATATATATATATATATATATAATATTAGTAAGTAACAGGATGAAAATCCGTATTTGTATCACGAAAGAAATATGTATTTTTCGAAATCATCTTTTGCCTTTATCAATACATATAATTTGCTATTAAATATTAATAATTAAGTGATAGACTGCAGACTTGTTGATTCAAACACACACACACACACACTATATATATATATATATATATATATATATATATATATATATATATATATATATATTTATTATGTAAGAGAAAGAGAGAGATTTATTTTACTCCGGACTTTCGGATTTAAGTCGGCTCAGTTGAGTCGGAAGTCATTGAACTTTATGACGGATAATGAATATTTTGTAAGTTTTTCACTTAATTTAATCAACTGAATTTGTATCTTATTTCCTTGTTCGACCTATTCAACGAAACGCGTACAAAAGAGTGATCGCTAACCAAATATACATATATTGGTATAATTGAATTATGCAAATATTGGGCTTGTATTATGATCGAAAGCTAATGCACAACACAATGAAAAATTTAAATTAAATCTTTATATATACACAATATAATAATACAGAAGGATAAAGTGAAAGTTGAAGTTTTAAGAGTTCAAATGTAAAAGTCCTGGCGCATAAGAGAGAGAGAGAGAGAGAGAGAGAGAGAGAGAGAGAGAGAGAGAAACTTGGAGGAAGTACAGTCTCTCTCTCTCTCTCTCTCACACACACACACACACATATATATATATTATAAATTAATTGATTTAAAATATGTTTTTTTTCGCTACACAGTTCTAACCATGTTTCAAAAATGGAAGCTAAAAGCCCCGAATTTAATTTTGTAATTAAATTAAAGACATTAGTTCCATTTCATCCTCAAGCGAATAAAAATATCTATAAGAACACCGTATTATATATCTTACTGTTCTTTCTTTTTATATGTATGTATGTATTAATTAATACATATACGCGCGCGTACCTACGTTTTTGGCCTGCGACTATAGTTTCGCTCCCCCCGCGTCGAGCACTATACCCGGTGTACTGGTGTATACTAACAGTATACCTTACCTTCTACGTTTATATATATATATATATATATATATATATATATATATATATATAATATTACAAAACTTTTCCACTACAGCAGTTTCTACCAATGAAGGTTTCCCCAAACAATGAATAATTCAGTTGTTTTTCTATCACTTTATTTATATACTTATGATATTAGTGGGAAATTTAATGAGAGGAAAGGTGTAAAGCAACACTATAGAAAATATATGAAAGTGGAAAAAGGGAGTGAAAAAAATTATAATATTTTGGTACTCTCAACCGGGTTCATATTGTTCCAGTAGATATTTTTTTTGCATGTTTGCAAGCTGACATTATTTCAGATCTCTCATTTAACACGTTGCCTTGATCTGGATTTAAGTAAACGCCAGCTTTTCTTCTTGAGACAATCTTCACATAATATTTCAATACTATATGGCTTGGCTATTTTCAAAATAATCCAACATATATTAAGTGCTTTTTCCATTTTTTTTCTTTTACTTCTCACACATGTTTAGCTGGTTTCGTACAATGTTTGTAACTTTCTAGCTCGAATGATGATCAATGGTTACACCATTTTTTAAGGTGCATTCTGTCAAGCCAGAATAGACTTTATTTTGGCCTTTTTCATTCTCCACCTCCGCCTTGTAGACTATTTCTTCTGTCTTACATACTCCGTTCGGTGGGCACTTATTTTTATTTCTACAATTGCACATGTGATCAGTTATACCATTATTTTGCACGCTATCTTTATTAAAAATGTAGATGTTCTGCAACTTAATTGTACTTTCTACGCTGCTGGTACAACTATAACTTATCATCACGATATTTTTATTCAAGATCTTGTGCAGCCCAAACATATATATATATATATATATATATATATATATATATATATATATATATATATATATATATATTAGTAACCTTTCTTTTAAACATATTTCATTAAATATGACAGACAAGGAAGATTTAATTAATTTTTTATTCAGTTTTACCATTTACGTTTTTCCATTTTGTAGGAGTTAGCGTATACAAACATTTTCCATAATTTTCATTGCCCCAAGCGCTTTCGGCTACTTCTTAAGCCATTTTTCAAGGGCGGTTTGTGTTTGGTGGCGTTAGTTTTTCCTCGTGTTTTGATTGTTTAAATTGTATTTTATTTTTTTGTTGTTTTGAATAGGAGCGTTTATTCCGAGTCTTCGCTTATATATAGGTCTGTCCCTTTTGTCGCCCCAAAACGCATAGCATGAAGAAAAAAGGTCCCCAAACTTAATAAAAACAAAATTTTATCGTGAAAAAGTTTATGTTATTATTAAGATTAAAGACCAAGGTATTTTTCAATTATTTAAATTTTTTTTTTTTCATTTGCAGCATGTTTTAAATTTAGGTTGAAAATCTTGTTTTTCTGGGCGGGGTAAAAAATTAGGTAATAATTACCATTACTTGTTTTTCACTATTTTCAGTAGAAAAAAAAACATTGATTTGGAAAATCTTGCAAAAATCAAGTACTTGTTGGATTTTAATGAAACCTTCAGAACTTATTCACAAATAAATGAAATTATTTTAGAAATGTTTGTCTTTTTGAAAGTCATTATATAAATATTTTTTTTTATATATGTTACACCACTCGAATTTAATTTTATGAAAACTTCAAAAATTTGTTTTTTCAACCTGAATTTTTTTTTTCAATTAAATGCACAAGACTCTGAAGATTCTAAACCATCTATTTTTTTGGTAAAAAAATGCGCAAAATTGTCCAATCTTTTACCTTAATTGTAAAAATACAAAACCCAATAAAACTAAGACAATATTTAATTAAAAAAGCTTTTTATGAGTTTTCTGAATAACATATACTATGGCAATTTTTATCTGAAAGAAAAAACAATTTTTGATGAGAAATGAATTTTTACAATAATTTTTTCTTTTTTTCTATTTTAAATACACAATATGAGAAAATGTTGTTATATATTTTAAAATTAAGTTTCTTTACTCAACCTTATGGAAATGACGTATTATGTTCTCTACTTTTTAAAGATCATAAATTTGAAAGCTCATTAAAATTTGACAGCCGTTGATATTTTTAAAATAATTTTTGAATATTCCAAAATTGTATTTAAAATCGTCTCCAACGAAAGTATGGATGCATAGCTTTGAAATAATGTCACATGAGGTAGACTTGTTTCTCTTGATAGAAGCAAGTTCTTTTACTTCAGAAATTGCTTTGCATTCGTTCAGTTAACAACACAGCAAAGTTTGAAATCGATTGCATAGCATTTCAATGTTAATTTTATTAATAAATAAAATATGTATAAAACTCCCATGACTGCCATATCACAAATATTAATAAATAGAAAAAAAGTCTGCCTTAATAAAAAGAAATAAAATCTCATTTCATTAAGTTAACCTTTTCAATTATGAAATTTAATGGTGTTTCATGTAATTTTTATATTCTCAGAAAAATATTTCATGACAAATAATACAACACAATTTAAAGAAAATGTTGTTACTGTTTTATTTTTACTTGTAAAATTTGATTTTTTTTTCATAATTCAAATGTTATTTTCAGTGTAAAATTTTTTCCTCAAACGTAATGTTAAAAAAAAAAAAAAATTTGAAAGTGAATTTTTTTTTTAATTTACTAACCAGGTTCACTTAAAATTAGAACGAATTACATCACTTCTGTGCTACCCTACGATAAATTCCCCTAACGTAAGTTGTCAATATATTGACGTACATCAATTAACGCCCCTCAAACACGCACCAAAGCAAGCACCACGGTTGGAAATATCTCTATTAAAAAAATTTCTGCTAAAAAAGTAAGTAATATGTGTTTCAAATTACATTAAGTATACTTTAATCATTCTAAATTTCCTAAGATAACAAAAGAAAAATGTGTAACTGAATTTTACATGATTTTTGTTTGATACATTTGATTTTTGTTTACAAACTTGGGCAGAAATGGCCGATAAGATCGAATTTACGAAATTTTTTGATTCGAGAAAAACAAGATTTTTAAGTAAAATTTTTAACATTTATAGGAAGGGTTAAAAAATCTGAAAAAATATTCAGAAAATACTTTGGTCTTCCCTCTTTTATACTAACATAAACTTTTACACGTTAAAATCTTTTTTATCAATTTGGGGACCTTCTTCTCCAGGGTATACCACTTTTTAGCGTTATATGGGACAGACCTACTTATATATATATATATATATATATATATATATATATATATATATATATATATATATATATATATATATGTGGCGACTCCGGCGGTCGGGCTCAGCCCGAAGGAGTTAATATTCAAGTATTTTTCAAAGCAACAAAAATCGTTCGTAGCGAGTCATTTTCATTCTTGACTTCAACTAGATCCAAAATGAATTGTTTTAACTACATACCTCAAAATATTGACCGAAATACATTTCTTTGATATTGTTCATAATAAAGAAAGAAGAAAGAAAGAAAAAACAAAGAAAGAAAGTAAGTAAAAAAGAATGAAATAAAATAATGTGGCTAGTCGGGCTGCGTAGATCTGAGCCCTAAAAAAGACATACTTAATGTATTTCTTGTTTTGAAAATAATCTTTTTAAAATCTCTAATGACTTGTATACCCTGTTTTTCAAAGAACACATTTTATTTCAACTTATTGTTTTCAAATGTCCATTTTAAATATTTCTTATGTATAGTATATTTTTAGTGGAATGTATCATTTAGAAAAAGGACAAATTAAATTAAATTCAGCCCATCTGAAATTCTTGACTTCAACTAGATCCAAAATGAATTGTTTTAACTACATACCTCAAAATATTGACCGAAATACATTTCTTTGATATTGTTCATAATAAAGAAAGAAGAAAGAAAGAAAAAACAAAGAAAGAAAGTAAGTAAAAAAGAATGAAATAAAATAATGTGGCTAGTCGGGCTGCGTAGATCTGAGCCCTATCAAGCTGAAGACATACTTAATGTATTTCTTGTTTTGATTTTAGAAATAATCTTTTTAAAATCTCTAATGACTTGTATACCCTGTTTTTCAAAGAACACATTTTATTTCAACTTATTGTTTTCAAATGTCCATTTTAAATATTTCTTATGTATAGTATATTTTTAGCGGAATGTATCATTTAGAAAAAGGACAAATTAAATTAAATTCAGCCCATCTGAAAGTTAGTGAAAATCAAAGAAAGTGGCAGCCTTAACTCGTCGACTGGAGGTTTCGGGTGAGGAGTGTGAGTGGGGTAATGTTGAGGAAATATGATATTAGACAGCAGTACTGATCATAAACGTACAATATATTAAATATTCACAGACAGAGAGATACATAAACACATTAAGGGATATACATATATCCAAACACACATCTGAGAATGATACACAGGTTATTTCCCGCATCTCCCCCAAAAAATATCTGGTTAGTGTATGTGAGTGTGTGTAGGGTGTACCAAAAATATATATATATATACAAGGCGTGTCAAAAATACTTGTACAAACGTTGGGGGCGAGTTCCTCACACCAAAACAAAGACACATGTCTGCAAGTGCTTTGCTTTTGAGTTATTAAGTTTAAAGAAAGTTTACAGGAGATGGCTCTGTGTTGCCACGTAGACTAGGTTACATTTTTCACTCGTGTACATTTGTGACTAGTCTGTCTTCAACGTTTAACGTGTGTAGTAGTGAGTTAACTGAGCAGCGTCCTGTTTGACAATGGCAGGATATTCATATCATGATTAGGCAGAAATGATTTTTATATACGGCCGCGCGAATGGTAATGGACGCAAGGCTGCACAGCTGTATCCGATTGCGTTTTCAGACCAAAAGTCAGCCGATTCATCCAAGCTTAGCTGCTGTTTATTCTCGCGTTGTTGAGACAGGATCTGTAGCACCACAAACTATGGATCGAGGAAGACCGAGATTCACTCGTATGCCTGACTACGAAAAACACATTCTACAGCCTGTCGGAGACGATCCAGGTATCAAGACACATCAAGTAGCCCTAGCATGCCGTACATGTTATAGTGCCGTATAGAGGATACTTCAAGAACAGCTCCTGTATTCTTATCATTAGCAACTTGTGAAGGGTCTTTCGATCTCTGATCTCTCACCACGGGAGAACTTTTGCCGATGATTTATTGTACAAACTGCCGATCCATTCTTTTCAGTCTTATTTACATTTTACCTTGTTTTGGCGTCAGAAACCTGCCCCTAAAGTTTGTAAAAGTAATTTTTGTATTGTACATTTAATAGCGTCTACCGTAAATTTTAAACTTAATAACTCAAAAACAAAGTATTTTCGGACATATGTTTTTATATGGACTTAGTCCTTGTTTTGGTGTTAGGATCTTGCTCCCAAAATATCTGTAAAAGTATTTTTGATACAGCCTATATATATATATATATATATATATATGTGTGTGAAAGAAAAATGGATTAAAGAGTGGTAATATATTAAGATATTATAAGACAACGGTTAAATTCATAATTGAAACTTTGAACTACTGACACGATGACGTTAATGATCATACAACTTAAATATATAAATCAAAACAACCCTCGACTTGTACTTGAAATTTCCCGAAGACTTTAGTCAGCTAAATGAGATGTAGATGCATAATTACATAAACCTAACCTATTCTAACTTAAAAAATTCTTAACATCTGGTGACGTTTAGACTGTCAGAAAAGCAGGTCAGACCTTCAATGAGTCATTGTTTTCTGCAAACTTCGTTGCTTATATTTTATTGTTTAACTGCGTTATATAAACACATTCTGTTTGAATAACGTCACACCATTGAGCGAATGACCATCGAAGTGGTTTGGTGTTCGATAAATAGTACGATACCATTTGTAGAAGAAATGAGTTCTTTAACAACCTCGCGAGAAACATTCTGGTTTCAAATGAAGGCAGAGGGTATTTACTCACCCTCCTTCCTATATGAAAGATGGCACTAGACTAGTGTTTAAACCTAGGAACTTGCACACATCTGTGTGTATATTGTGTGAAAAAATGTAATAGTTTTATCAGCATATTGTCACATCCGTCTGATAATACTCACTGAGTTACATAATTTATAGTTTAATGGAGCGTTTCTGCTTGAAAGACGGATCACTTGGAAATAGAAATTACTAAATTTGCTTGTTTAGCACTGAGACAAAAAAGATTAGTGGTGAATGCAGGGACTGAAAACTAACAACCATCATACACAGAATATAATGCTTTGTGAAATCCCTAATGTTTAAATAAATTACTCGTTTTAAAACAGCTACTCGATGGACATATATTTCAGTTATATTTCAAATATGTACATTAATAACCATATTTATTGTTGCATATTTAAATGAAGACTTCTCTTACAGAGATATCAATTCCTGCCATTTCTGTTCGGCTAATGATCAGAGTGCAAAAATGTTTGACTGTTAAGCGAAGTTAAGTATTCTCAGTTTGGAGCATGGGGTCAAATCCGTTGTTACATTGTAGAAATCAAAAATTTCTGGTTCAGGTTACCAAAAGTTGCTTCTTCCGGTAGCAATTGCTTTGAAGATCGTTTTTAATGGCAAGTCTTTTGAATCCCATGAGATTAATACAGACGATCCTTAAGTCTCACTCCTCAGCCCTATCCTCTTTTTACTTTATATTAACGATCTGCCTAATAACATTCGCAGATCTTTGTGTGGCACCTTGCATTATTAGAAATATTCATAGAAATATGATTTAATTTTTTTTTACTCGGTTTACTAAACAGGTTGTTGATTTTTTTTTTTTTTAAACGGAAAATAATTGAGTTGAAAATAATTCACTAAGATTGTACTTAGACGATCCTAAGGGGAGAAGAGGAAAGAAGAGAAAAAGGAAAGAAGGGAAGATAGAAAGAAGGGAAAGAGAGGTCAAGAAATGCAAAAGCGGTCATTAACAAAAACACGTATCAGAAAGGTATTTAGGGTCAACATCTTGGCCGATTTTCGAGAGACAATGAAAAGAAATATTATTTAGAAGGGAAAGTCATTTTGATAAGAATGTCGGTCAAAGCGCATGACCGACTTTTTTGCGTAGAAAGACTCATTATCAATTTGGAGTAAAGGGAAATTTTAGAACAATGGGAACGAAATCTTAATCTGGAGAAAGGGAAATTTTAGAACAATAGAAACGAAATTTTTTAATCGGAGAAAAAAGTGTCTTTTGGGTTGAGGGGAGTGACCGGTGGAACTATATACAGATTCTGACCTATTAAGAATTGGAAACCCATGATAACAAAGTGGGGACATTTTCAATGTAGATAATTAAGATTTTCTGACTGTCGGGTCTGACAAAAACAAGAGGTGAAAAAACGATTGTCTCAGTTCACAGATAGCGCCAGTATTCTTCCCTGAAGTCACATCTAATTAGCGGCGGGCTGTTTTGACAGAGCCCAGGTGAGAAAAAGCCAAGATTGTCATTTTTCGTACGTGCAAAAAGGGCAAAATTAGATTTTGTTTTTTTTAAAACAAGAACGATGTAAACCACGCCCAACCACAATCTCATTAGCCGAAAGCGGTCACGTGATATGCGGAAAGAAGAGAAAGGATGCTCGATCAAGAACCATTGGTCGGAAACGGTCACGTGATCTGCGGAAAAGAAGAGAAAGAAGTGCTCGATCAGGAATCATTGGTCGAGAGCGGTCACCTGACATACGAGGGACCGGGAAGGATGGGTGTGCGCCTCCCCACCAAGGGCACTGTGAGGAAGTAGGGATGAAAACAATAGCGATAATGAGAAGACAGAAATAAGGCAGCTATTGGAATTATTGAGAAACCCCTGACGCCGACAGACCCACCCCGGTTTGTTGCGGCGTCAATAAAAGCAGGACCCCAGTCGACAGAAATCAGTTGGAGTGGAGTTGCAGCTGAACCGCGGGCAGGGAAAGAGCCTGAACGCGGGCATCGGGCCCGATTCACTCGCCCCTTTGCGGGCAAGAGAATCCTCAGACAAGAAATCCTTCCAGCCCAAATCGAAGAAGAAGAAGATTGCTCGCAAGCCTCAGAGAAGTTGCAGCCAAGTCGAAGAAGAAGAAGATTGCTCGAAAGCCGCAGAGAAGTTACAGCCAAGTCGAAGATAAGAAGAAGAGCTGCAGGCCAGACAGGCCGAAGAATTGCAGGCAGACAAGAAGAAGAATTGCAGGCCAGACAGGCAGCAAGAGTTGTGGCAGAGTTACGGCAGAGTTACGGCAGTTCAGCCCCGGACGGCAGCGAGAAGAGATCACCTCGGACGACAGAGAGTTGCGGCTGAGTTGCGGCAAGAGATCCTTCCAGCCCAAGTCGAAGACAAGAGAACTTCCAGCCCAAGCAGACGAAGAAGGAGATTGCTCGAAGGACGCCGAGAGTTGTGGCAGAGTTACGGCAGAGTTCAGCCCCGGACGGCAGCGAGAAGAGATCACCTCGGACGACAGAGAGTTGCGGCTGAGTTGCGGCAAGAAATCCTTCCAGCCCAAGTCGAAGACAAGAGAACTTCCAGCCCAAGCAGACGAAGAAGAAGATTACTCGAAAGCCGCAGAGAAGTTGCAGCCAAGTCGAAGACAAGAGAAGTTGCAGCCAAGTCGAAGACAAGAGAAGTTGCAGCCAAGTCGAAGACAAGAGAAGTTCTATCTTAGTCGACGAAGAAGAAGAAATACAACTCAAGTCGAAGAGAAGAATCAACTGCGAATGATCGATAGAAATTAGCCCCAGTGTCGAACTAAACCACACTCCGACATACACAATTCTAAAGAGTAGGCAATTCGAAATCTTTAGGTTGTGTGATAGAAAACTTAATGCCATAGTCCACAGAGCGGGTCGGGAATTGAGAACAATTTTTCTTTATGTAACGGACATTAGATATAAAAGGTTGTCACCCTTTTTTTATCAGTAATTTTTTGTCTCGTGAGTTTTTTTTCTTTTACTTGTGTTTTGCCACCCCCGTCGGACTCAACTTGTATCGGCCCCAATCCCTGCTGGTCCCGTCTGTCTAAGATCTAAACACAACGTGGGTAGACAGACCGGAGATCAGTACAGTTGCTTCAGTAACCAGGTATTGGAAGCGAGTTGGGAAAGGCGAGGCTGGTGATCATCCAACCAAGGGGTTGGAGCGGCACGCTTGGAACCAGGAGGAGCGACCAGGAGGAGCGACGTCACAGTTGGCGCCGTAACCAAGGGATTCGACCCTGGGCCAGGTGTGTAACCGTCACATTTGGTTGCCCCTCCAAAAAGAAAAAAAAAACTTGACATCAGTTTGTAGTCTAATAACATAACCAATTCTCGCTCAAATGATCTCAAATTTTAACCAAATGTGTAAAAACTAAGTTGACTGTGAGTAGTTATTTAAATGAGAATGTACCATGAAGATGAATCAGGCGTGCCAGTGATAATGACTATGTGCTGTTGAAATGACAACCACGTTCATCTTACTTGACACCTTGTGATTTCTTTCTATGGGGTTCTGTGAAAGAGTCAGTCACACGTGCCAGACGTGATACACGCTTGAGCGATCATGCATCTTTCGATACATGTCAGACTAGACAGAAGATTTTTTCCCTAAGTAGGTTGCCGTTACTTTCTGCTGGGAGAACAAGAGATGGATTCAAACCTTTCCCAAGGGTATTTGTGAATAACTGAATGCCACGAACTCGACTGGAATTCGAACAGCTCTCCGATTTCTCATTCCGAACCGATATCCAGTACACCAAAACGCACATCCAGATATTTCCCATCTTCGTACAAACTTAGAGGAACGTGAGCAGAGAATCACTTAATAAATAAATCTTCTATTATTCAACATGAAGCCTATTTAATTTCGTTTATCTGGGACATGTAGTTACTCAGATATTCACATTTTAAATGATGTCAATCTGGGCGGGGTACCCTGTATATGCAGATGACACTACGGTGTATAGGTGTACCTCCAAATATCTGGATGATTGGTGCCGGGAATCTGGTTTCTCCTCTGAACTATCCCTCACAGCTCAGTAGATTAATGACTGACTTATGTCATTCAATACTACCAAAACAAAGCTAATACCATTTCAACATCACCGATCAGACCCTGAGATCAGAATGAATGCTTGTACTCTAAAAGAGGCTCCTTTGAACGTCTGTTGGGACTAAATTTCACCCTCAGACTTCAACTGGAACTTACAGATATAATCCATCACCTAAGATGCTGGAAAAATGGTCGAAGGCCTTATACCACCCCAGGAAGTACTTGACCTGCCATGGTGTAGCTTTGCAAGAGACAGATTAGACGAAAAATGGAGTTTTGCTTCTATATCAGGACTAGAGTTGTTTTTCTAGCATTGACAAAGTTCAAAAGCATCTACGAGCTTTCCAAGAACCGCTGTTTTGTAAATATACTCCCGAAGGGATGCTACCTTCATCAACACAAACTTAACCTCTTCAAGTCTAGGCTCAACTGTTACCTGTCCTTTATCACCTCATAATCTGCACTTCTTACCTTTTCCTCTTGCGTCTATGAAACAGTTTCAGTCAGTAAGTCTCTACCTTAAACAGTTCTTGAGCTTTCTATTGACTGAATCAGCTCATAAAAATACCCACTTTCCGTTTTCCATCTTTTCATTCATTTACCCCGTATTTATTAAACATGGTATGTCTAGGCAGAAATCCCCTGAGCATGTTTTACTAAATAGAATAATATAGGAATGTTTGCTAAGCCTTTTGTTGAGTTTATGCTGATTTCAAATAATTCGTTTGATGCCAGGTGGAAACTTGTAAAAGAACTTGCCGAAATTGTGTGTAAGGTTGTGTATTTTCGACCATCGCAGGTTATTTTCAAGGAAAGGAGGTAGAAGCGAAAAACAGCCATTGCAGCGTTTATATTGTTAACGGTCTGGAGTTTGAAATGAACGTGGGTTAACATGCTATACTGTTGGATTTTAGACTTTAGCGTCACGCGACTAACATTATAGCATTCTTGGCTTGGAACGTCGATGAGCATGCTGGTCTCGTAAACTAATTTTACAGGCGTGAGTATGATTTTCCCCAGGTGCCTAACATTTGTGCTTTTATACGAGAATAAGATAAGCTTAGTAGATATTAGTTAAGCATAGGAAACACACACACACACACACACACACACACACACACACACACACACACACGATACGAGGTGCTGACAAGCTGTTTGGGCAGCTTAAGTCAGAAATGGCCTCCCCAGAGAAAAAAAATATACAATGGATTTTTTCTTGGTTGAGTGATTTCCGGTGATGTATGAAATGTCCGTCGAGACATGGGAAGCGCAGCAACAAGACATATGAGTAGGTTGATAAATTTGTTGAAAATACCTGAAAATCTTGGTCATACAAAACATGAATGAAGATAAAAGGAAAACTTGCAAAATAACGTAGTTTCTCTGTGCCTTTTCTATAAATACTTTCATTGTAATTGTTTTGATGAACTTTCCTCTATGGTACCTAGACTCTATGAATTTAAGCGCAGTACTAGATTAGCGGCAAGGTCTCATCATTTTACACTTGAAATGGCCGCTAGATGTAACCGTAAGTTCTATGCTAATAGTTTCATCTATTGCGTTTCTCGCTTGTGAAACTCCCTTCCGGCTTATTGCTTTCAAGTTAACTTTGATCTTCAAAAATTTAAATGCAATGTCAATCGTTATCTTTTGTCTTCTTAATTATTCTTCTTTTATTGTCCCCTCTCTTTACTAGTATTTTTTCTCATATTCTCTAACACTCAGTAATCTCTTACGTCCTAGTGGCTTTATTGACTTGCTTGGGGTGAACTGTTTAAAAAATCTTTACATTTGGCTTGATAAAGTCCATCCGAGGACGAAACTCGTTGGTAAAAAATGTTATCCTTTTGCCTCTATTCATATATATATATATATATATATATATATATATATATATATATATATATATATGTGTGTGTGTGTGTTTTTTGTGTGCGTGCGTGCGAGGTAATGTTGAAAATTTATCGTCCCGGCGAAGAAAAAAATAAGCTAAAAGCAATGAAATGCACGTGCAATTCCCCAAAACCCGACCTGCATTTCGACCACCTATCGCATATCGCCTTCCAAATATCTTTTACCCTAATAAAATTATGATGCTTGGTCATTGAACCAAAAATCAGAATTTTTTCTGCGCCTACCGTCACTTTCTCTGTCTCTCTCCCATATATATATATATATATATATATATATATATATATATATATATATATATATATATATATATACAAACAGGGTACGATGGATAAATTGTCGTCTAAATTAAGCAAAAAAAATGAAAATAACACAATCTCATTT
The DNA here is from genome assembly GCA_903632075.3 of Acanthosepion pharaonis. Lineage (NCBI taxonomy): Eukaryota > Metazoa > Mollusca > Cephalopoda > Sepiida > Sepiidae > Acanthosepion > Acanthosepion pharaonis. The sequence goes on along the minus strand of CAHIKZ030002179.1, from coordinate 205,805 downwards.
TAACAGATACATTTACCAAAATTGCACAAAAATATCTTGAAATACTAAAGAGTAAATTTATTCAATAAAATCATCATTGGCTTCAACCACAACCTCCAGACAACTTCGGGACTTCCTGTAACTCTTTTTGATGGTCTTCTTGTTTAATTTAATGAATACTGTCATGATTCTTGCCTTCAGTTCGTTTTTGGTGTTACAAAGAGTTTTTGTCGGTCTTTCGCTTAACTGCACCCCACACATAATAATCAACGAGGTTGCAGCCTGGGAAGTTAGGTGGCAAGATGTAAGAAGTGATGTGCTCGCAAAAATTGTCTGGCAGCCATGACTGGCTTCTCCAGCTTGTGTGGCATGGTGCAAAATTTTGTTCCCAGGACAGCACTACATTCTCAAGGCACTTGATCTAGGCATCCGTGTTGAGTCTGCGACCCTGTTGGAAATGGATGGAGATGTACCATCGCCATCATTAGTGATCACTCCAAACACTATCTGAGTGGAACATATTCCTTAAAAATGGAATGCAGAAGAATTGTAGATGATTTGACTTCACGAACGTAATATAGTGAGACCCAGCTGTAAATTTTTAAGAGTGGAACCCTTATCTCCAAATTATTTTTCTGATTATAGCAAGACGACTACCTTTAGTTAATGGACGCAGACATCAGGTTATGAATTTGCTTTGTATTTGAGATAGTTGCATAATTACTACCAGGTGTCTGAATCCAGGTAAAATCGAAAAATTGATTTTCAAGTAGACAAGTAAGAGGGTTTGGATAATTTAATGCTCACGGGGTACATTGAAAACATCAGGTACAGAGAGAAACAGTGAGTAACCTACTTAACAAGCCTGTGTAAATTGTAGGCATAGAATGAGAGTAAAAGTTCAAACGTTGCTTTGAGCTACGAAGGACAAGAAGTTGTGGAGAGCCACGATACTCCGCGGCATGAAGAAACATTAAAGAAGAAAAGGGAATATTAAACGCAAAACAAGCATCATATCTGATGAGTGGGCGGTGTAACGGATAGCGACTTGAAATGAGAAATCGGAGATCCGAGTTCGAATTACAGTCGATTTCGTTACTTTCACCTACACACAAATACTCTTGGGAAAGGTATGAATTCAACCAACCAACCACCCCACTAGCTATGCGTGAAATAGTAGGACTTGTATCTGGAAAAATTATTATCTAAAAAAAAAAAAAAAATTCTTAACGCAACATCCACTCACAAAAAAGTAAAAAGAAGTATGCTTATAATCCAAAATATTCTTCTTCTTGCCATGTTCATTCCGATGGCTCTCCACAATTTCCTGTCCTTTGTATCTCTTAATAAATTTTCTTTTTTTTGTTATCTCTCCTATCTCTGTTCTACCCATCCTAGCTTGCTAGACCGGTTATGCGTTGTTTTCCTTTGTCCCTCTGGACTTCAAACTGTCCTGTGAGTATCAAATTTTCGAAGCCTTTTTTCCTCATTATGCACCGAAGAAATTTCATCTCTCTTTACCTGATGTTAAGTGTCCTTTTTGTTTCCATTTTTTTTCTAAAGCTTTGTCGTTTCACTTATGTTCGGTCCATGGTATTCTCAGTATCCTTCTATAGAACCACATTTCTGTTGCTTTCAGTCTCTTTATCTGTCGATTAATTTTACTGATCGATTTTTTCAAATTACGAATAATCCTTCTTAGATAAGAGGTAATTCTATCAGAAATGGCCCGAAGTTCATTTCGGATGAAATATACAAGAAATATGGCCCAAACTTTCGACTTATAAATCATCATCAGGGTTGGTAGAGACAATGGTGAATTTGGTAAAACTAGTGAGTGTTGTGACGTGATCAAATAGTGTTGTAACGTAAGCAAGTTGTGACATGTTTTATTTTTATATACATTTGATGATGCAGATTCTTAAGTTATAATGCTTTTATTTATGGATGGCTGTTTTTATTGTATTCAAACACATACACATACACTTATATATACATATATACACACACGCGTGTACACACACACACACACACACATATATATATATATATATATATATAGTTAAATTCCCAGATCAATTCTGTGGACAAGACAGATTGGTATAAAATGACAATTGGAAAAAATCTTAGATTTTGCCGACGTATTTTTTAATGTAACTATAACAACAAAAACATTTCGATTTCATTTTTGCCTTGAAAAAGTCGGAAGTGGTGAAGGCTTTGTGCAGAACCAACCACACTTCTAAAGGGCCGAATACGGAGACCTTGTACACTACGTGCCACAAGGTCCCCAAACAACCCATCGTAGGTTTTGAATTCAGAGTTGTCCTTCTCCAAACTAGTTGCCATCCAAGGCTATAAAACCCAGTCTGCTATTTACCCATAGCTGGAGGGAGAAGAATAGAATTAATACCTTTATATAATTATTGCTTAAATATATTTGCTTTTATATTTAAAAGAAAATACCAGAAGAGATATAGGAAATTTTTTGCATGAAATATGGATATAGTTTCTGAACGATTGATTGATTTCTTTTCTACGGCTTATCAACTCTTTGAAGGTTATTTAAACCCGAAAATATTTTTAGATTGTAAGAATTTTTTGGAGATAATAATGGTATAGTCATACACGTTTTATTAATTAACCTATAGTTGGGGGGGGGAAAAGGTAGGTTCATACATTTCGCAATAGTATTTTTGTATAAGTAAATATAACGAAACCCTACGGGAATTGGAATTCAGCTCTCCCATTAACAATTACACTATCCATTACACCACCTGCATATCCAAGCTTGTAGCACCTGATATTCCTAAGCGGTTGCCCATCTGCCCAGGCTCAACGTTGCTTAATTTTAGTGATCCTACGGAAATCAGCGTTTCAACGTGATGTGAACGTTAGTTTCTGAAGAAGTAATAAATGCAAATGAATGCCTGTAGAATTCTGCCGCAGAAACTGAAAAAGTCACACAATAAAAGAGAACAAAAAAAAAAAGAAAAGTGACGTGGCAGAAAGAAAGAGTGCTTATTAAAAAAAAAAAAATAGTAGAAAAAAGCGAAGAGCGAAATGTATTAATTTCTGGAGCTGGGGTTTAATCTCTGCCAATCTAAGCAAGCCAGAGTTTTGCAGAGAGGAAGAAAATGGAAGAAAGATCTAATGAGAGTTAGTTGGATTTGTATATCAAACAGGACGCTATTGATCAAAGAAAAAAATTACTCGATGAATATCTCTACCATCTGTATGAAGTGGGTTAATGAAGAGAGAAGTCACTTATAACGTGCAAGATGAGGTTTACGGGTTTAAGACAGAGTGGCTTGACTCTTCTTGTTTGTATTCTTTTGCTTACAATGGAACAGGTTTAGAGTGATTTTTTTTTCCACTTCTAGTACATTTCCTGATTAATTCATGTTTATAAGTAGACTAAAAGTCAAGCTGCAATTGGAAAAGAACGATCACTTGTGAAACGGAAACTGGATAAAATTTGCGTGACATCTACCTTAATTAGACCAGTAAAACTTTCAAGTAATACATTGAACTTTTTTCATCATTTCACCCCAAGAAAGGCAATAAAGCCACTAAGGTGCAAGCGGAAACTAAGTGTGAGAGAATAGGAGAAAAATAAAACATTATTAAGAACAATAAAAGAACAAGAATTAAGAAGAACGAAGATAACGATTGACATTGCATTTAAATTTTTGATGATCAAAGTTGACTGGAAAGCAAGAATCCGGAAAAGAGTTCCAAAAGTGAGAAGTGCGAGAGAAGAAACTGTTAGCATAGAACCTACGGTTACATCTAGCCATTTCAAATGTAAGATGATGAGACCTTGCCGCCAATCTAGTAGTGCGCTTAAATTCATAAAGTCTAGGTACCAAAGAGAAAATTACAAAAACAAGGAATAAATATCAAAATTACACAGTTTTTCAGTGGCAGTGCTACTTTTGGGCCAACCTGTATTATAATAGAAGAAAATTATATTTCTTGTTTCATATGAATAGAAAAAGAAAATATGATATAAAAATGAAAATTATTTATTTTACTTTTGGGGAAATTTTGTTAACGAGTATTTCTTAACTGATTTTTGTGGTAGAATATGAATTTTATTAATTTATTCAAGCGTAAATATTGAAGACTCGTCTACAGATCTACTGACAACCTGGAAAAAAATCTGATTTAATCAATAATTATTCTATTAATATTATTCACTGTAATATTTGTAGTTTGTAATGAAATCTCAAATGTTTTGACCCTCAAATATTTAACCTACTACCTATAAATACTCGACCATAGCTTTAATAAATTCCACTTAAAATTGAAGTAATAATCTAATTTATTACGTAAAAAAAATCCATACTTAAATAATCTGAGATCTGTCTACCTACAACCACAACCGGTGTAACTTAAGTTTTTTTCACACAAAACAACCCCAGTCAACATACGGATACTACCAGAAATAAATAAAAATGTCTAAAAGACACACACACACACACACACGCATATTCACAATCAACCAAATCCCGCATAGACCAACTAGAATTGTGATACACAAACACACAAGAATTATACCCACGAACGCTACTTGATAGGACAAATACACTGCTTAACCAATGAAAAAACGAATGTAAAAATGAAAAATACCAGAATGTTCTTTTCTTCTTCAGATTTCATTTTCTAATGAAACTTGAGTAAAAGCGAAACGTGTTAAATTTATAAACGTTTCCTATTTGTTCGTTATCCTATCATACACCTGTATGCATCATATATAATCATTCTAGAAGTGTTACTGCTACCATGTAACCTAGTACTACCTGCCGCATGGTCGGGTCATCGGCGACTAAAATGGTTCCCTCCACCAGGTTTTCTGGTGAGGACGTTGAATAGACACCAAGTTGAATTAAAAATAAAATTTGTCAAAGGTCAGATGAACCTACTTGTAGGGTCAAGGGTAATCTCAAACAATGGGAGTTGGGTAGCATGGACTCTAGAGCTATGTACGCAGCCAGTGCAGTGAGGACATAGCATTCCTGGGTAGAAGACTTCCTAGACTTAAGTCGAAGGCTAGGGTGAAGGGTCCCTCTTAGTGGAACCAATGGTCACGTGTTTGTGACCAAAGCGAGCTTTCAGGTTGGAGGACATCAGCTGTAGTTTGACCTGGAGTGGGATGGACTCCAACAGGTCTATATTGCCTAAGTCACGCTCTGCATAAGTGAATACCACTCCGGCTTTCAGCCCAGATATATGGGATGTAGTGGGAACTGGTCAGGTGCCAAGCTGCGCAAAGTCCATACGGCTACACCTGGTCATGGGACAGGTGATAATGATGTATGTAACAATTTCTTATACAAAAGGAACCTGAAAACATTAAATATTAAAAACAGATACAGATTTACTGGGCCTATATTTTGATATTTACTATTTATTTATTCTTATTTTTAAATAAATATTCAAATAATAATAAAACTTTGTATAAATTCATGTTAGACTTAAAAAAAAAATTAATCGCTGACACTTGCTGATAGTAAGTATGTGTAGTAGTCACATATTTTTAGTTAAATGTTGTGCAGATAAAATGTTAATCATATACGAGTTTACGCTCTGAGCGGAATTTTAATTTAAGGAACCCAATATAATGTCAAGGGAAATCGGTTCACAAATAAACCCACACATTTTATAAGTGAACCTTTTATACACAGAGGTTCATATTGATTGGAGTCGTAAATTTTAATAAGCAAATGAATTACTTAAACTGAGGCAACACGATTATACGGATTGGATGACATAGTCAATATTTTTAATCAACTCGTGATGGAACCACCTCTTAATTGCTGTTGTTCTCAGGCCTACCCTGACCCGGGGTGGTTGCACCTGTTAGGGTCTCAGCTACGGGTAAATAGTGAACACCCAAACAAAACACTATGAAAGTATAAAAATGCATTTTCTATAGTAAAAATACCAGCAATACATTTTTACATAAAAAAAGACCAACAATATATATTTATAGTAAAATGACCAACAATGCATTTTCAAAGCAAAATAACCAGCATTACATTTTATCTGAAACTGAAAGTATACAATTGCGTTCAAATTATTTTAAAATGAAGCCATACAAATAAGTTCAGATTATTTAGATTTCGCCATTAGACAACTCATAGAGGTGTTGACATGCCGCTAAACAAATCAAACCAAACAGCCAACATGAAAGAACTCTTTCATAACATTAATCCATATATCCTAAAATTTATTAAATCAAACTGTATTCTAAAGTATAACTTCAACAAAACTGCAACACAAAACATGCATAATAGTAATTATGTCAACACAGACATGTATATGCACAAAAGCTGAGCATCATCTACCATGTATTCAATTGTGAAAGCAGAATAACATATATTTCATTACTTCAAAGCGCCTAAGAAAATTAAATTTCGGCATTAAATGACCCATAAGGATTTGATATAAGACAATCAATCATTTAATCAACTCGTAAAACATTTAATCAAATGTGAATAGGGAGAAACTGATATATAACAAATTCGTTGCTGTTTAAGGATCAGGGTAGACTTTCTCTCTGTCCCTCTCTTTTTTTTTTCACACACACATATATATATGTGTGTGTGTGTATATATATATATATATATATATATATATATATATATATATATATATATATATATATATATATATATATATAAATATATATATAAATATATATATATAAATATACATATATATATATAAATATACATATATATATAAATATATATATATATATAAATATACGTATATATATATATATATATATATATTTATATATATATATATATATATATATATATATATATATATATATATATATATATATATATATATATATATATATATATATATATATATATATATATATATATAAATATATATATATATATAATATACATATATATATAAATATATATATATATATATATAAATATATATATATATATATATATATATATATGTTTTCAGGTATGCTATATTAATGGGTAATATTGCTCAATATCAGGCATGAGCGCATGTAAATATAAAAATGGACATTGAGGTCAACAACGTAAACGCAATCTTCAGGCCTGACGATCGCATTTAGGCATGAAACAGATTATCATCTCTGGGTGTTGATTTCAATGACCACTTTTATGCACACACACACACACACACACACACAAATACATACATATACATATATATATATATATATATATATATATATATATATATATATATATATATAAACCGGCATCTTCAGAAAATATTTTTCCCATATTTATTACATATTTTTCGTAATAATTTTTTTTAATTTTACATCAAAATATCTCACCTGTGTAAATATGAAGTTAATGTATGTTTCGGCAAAATATTAAACAAATATTTTTCGAGTGCCTAAATATTTTATAAATTCTCTCACTATCGCTCTCTCTCTCTCTCTCTCTCTCTATATATATATATATATATATATATATATATATATATATATATATATATATATATATATATATATATATATATATATATATATATATATATGTATATATATGGATGCACGATTTTTATATATACGTGTTTTATTTTCCGCAATAACATACCTCTGCTCTGTACACAATTTCTTGTTCGAATAGAATTTTCCATATTACTGAATAGGTGCTGTAATATTAAGTGTTATTGGCAAGGTGGGTCAACCTCTACTACCAGACAACCAAAATCTGCTTCTGATTTCGTGCACCCCACCCACCAAAAAAGTAAGGTGTAATTTTCTTCGAAGCAATTCAACTGTGTATCTTCTCTCTCTCTCTCTCTCTCTCTCTCTCTCTATATATATATATATATATATATATATATATATATATATATATATATATATATATATAGAAAAGAGAAAATACACCTTGTCTTATATAACAATGAATTTTTACATATGCACCCAAATCTATTCCGCAATTGACAGTTTCATAGTCAGGCGCGAAGCAAAGAATTATTTTTATAAGAATAACTTTTCTATGATTTTTGCGCTGTATTTAGCTTTTATATTTTATGTTTGGTACTATTTGCTTTACTAAGTTGGTACCTTTGATGCACATTTTGTATTTAATAACTTCCGTTTAAACAAAGCTCAAATCACTGCTTTTAAATAAGTGTATCCATAAAAAATAACGTATAAACAGAAAATATATTAAATATTTCGCGGGTTTAATCCATTTCCTATGATATGTTGTCATTGTTTATGTCAGAATACACAATCAGAGCAGATGTGATAGATCAAGAAAAATCGGCGAACGTGTGTGTTAAGTCAAGCTTTGCTTAACCAGAAGTTCTCTGTGGCTGAACAGTCATAGCACGCCAGGGTGGTTCCGTATAGAATACAGGTCCGATTCCTGTCGAAGGAGACATATTTTCATCGAAATTTCTGGAACATTCAAGTCGGTAAATGTAATTAATACTGTATAATTAAAAGAACAGAGCATTTACTCAAATAAGTGTATCCATAGAAAATAACGTATAAACAGAAAATATATGTCCGATTTAATCTCTCTCTCTCTCTCCCTCTCTCTCTCTCTCTCTCTATATATATATATATATATATATATATATATTGAGAAACGTATTAATCCTATTCTTCTCCCTCCAGCTATGGATAAATAGCAGACAGACTGGGTTCTATAGCCTTGGATGGCAACTAGTTTGGAGAAGGACAACTCTGAATTCAAAACCTGCGGAGGGTTGTTTGGACATCTTGTGGCACGTAGTGTACAAGGTCTCCGTATTCGGCCCTTCAGAAGTGTGGTTGGTTCTGCACAAAGCCTTCAACACTATAATCAAATCAAATGTGCGGGTGTCTGGCTATCGGTTCCTGAGAACTGAGCTACTTCACCCTCATACGTCGAGTACGACGGGAGAGTTCACTGTCTCTCTCTCTCTTAAATATATATATATATATATATATATATATATATATATATATATATATATAGAGAGAGAGAGAGAGAGAGAGAGAGAGAGAGAGACATAGGTAGACGATTCAATATTGAAACAAATATGAAATTTCTATAATTTGACTACTCGGCATGAATTTATATGTGCAATTTTTGATTACTATTAACACATAGCGAGTTGGAGTTCGTGAATATTTTAATTAATATTAATTGTAATTATAAACATTTTAATGCCATGAAAGTCGGTTCTTTTTGTTGATTAATCAAATATCAATTACGTGAAAAATGGTGCATTCAGAATAAGTTTAATATTATGCTTACAGAAAATTTCACAATTTAGTCTAAATATCTGGATACACAATTTAACTTTAAGACGAATGTACCAAATTTACATTCACATGCTCTTCAGCAATTTTGATTGAAGTTAACGATTAAGATCAAGACTGCTGTTCCAAACTATTTCAACATACCCTCCGTCATATTAAGTCAACTGGATGCATGGACATCTTTTAGTGTCTATGAAATGTGAGCGTGATTCTTAGGGGTTGTGCGGACGAAACGAGATAACATTTTTTCTTCGTTCAGGAGAAAGATAAGTAAAAGATAAAAATGTTACGGTGTGTTCTTTTAGACGTTATGTATTTTATTTTTATCGTCTGATATCGGGAAAGGGGTGTGACGATTCTTCCTATTCTAACTTAAACTTGGCAAATGACGCACGAAACCTCAGAAAGCAGGTCGAGATCTATTCACTAAATTTTGATTTCTCGAGTCACAGTACCAAAAATAAAATCAAGGAAGACTTAGTATTTATTCTGAAGGATGATGATAGTTTCTGTGAACCTTTAGTTGCAGTTATGTAAGGGACATTTTCTACATATTATTAAATCTTTCACTATCTGTAAAAACTAATAATGTTATCTCGTCAAAAATTTGCTTTATTTTATTTTATTTTTTTTTGGTGGGGGGGTCGGCTGCACAATTAAGACATAAACAGGTTTCTTTTATGCATTTGGTATTCGTACACAGGTTACGGTCAGAATTTCAAACGCTGTTTTTTTTTTTTTTTAATGAAGCAACCTCTCATCCTCCTCCAACTTTAGAGAATGTTGAATTATCGCAGAGGTAGGATTGTAAAACGTTCGATACTCACGAAGTATAAAGATATTTATCTCCACATAAATGTGTGTGTGTTGATAAGAGAAAACAGGTTCACCATAGACTATCAGATAAGTTTTCACCACCAACACGACTAAACCATTTACTGATTTTCTTCTTCTTCCTCCTCTCCCTCCTCCTTAAGGATTGGTATTGGCAGTAACATACCAATGGATTCAGAATGTTTACAAGTTTTGAGGACGTTACTGAATTTAACATGATTATAGTAAGAAAGTAGTTTACCCAAAATATGATGGGACCAAGACAGTTTTTGGTTTCAATATGTCGTTGTCCTTTTTATTTGATTCTAGTTCTAGTTAATATAAAACACTTAAGGACAAATCATATAAATACAATTATCTGATAGAATGGACAAGATAATTGATATGTAACAATGCATAACGTTGAGCAATACGCACACACACAGACACACACACACATATATATATATATGATAAAAATATAGTTTTAAGGCATGTTATGCTTATGAACTAAAGTACTCGGTTTGGTTTGATTTGGTTTGGTTTGTTTTCTGCCATATCAGCCTCAATAGGTTATTTAATGCCGACAATATTTTTCCAAAATGTATTGCTGATAATACTTTTTTCAAAAAAGCATTGCTGCCAATATTTTTCTTTTAAAAAATGTACTGCTGGTAATAATGTCTTGCAAGGAATAATTTTATCTTCAAAAATGTATTTCTGGTAATAATTTTTCCAAAAAGGTATTGCTGGTATTAAAACCTATTTTTATATTTTCATAGTGTTTTGAGTTAACTATTTGCCCATAGCTGGGACCCTGACGGGTGCTACCACCCCGGGTCAGGGTGGACCTGGGAACACCAGCAATTAAAAGGTAATTTCCATGCTCCTGATCAAAGGCCTTGCTATCGGATGTAGTTTATCGTCTTAACCAGGACGCGGATGTAGTTTATCGCCTTACCCAGAACAGTAAAGTATTCGGTATCAGAAATAGAGCGTATGGCCTGACGATTGGGTTTAAGTATGAAACAGATTGTCGCCGCTGGGTGTTAGTCTCTTTTTGCCACTTTATATATATATATATATATATATATATATATAGTGACAAAAAGAGGGCTTGGAGAATTTAACACTCACAAGACATATTGAATGCAAGAGAGACAAAGAGAAACAGTGAATAACTGAATGGCAGAACAATGATTAGGAGGGATAGCTCGGTGGGGGGGGAGGCTACATTGCTTAGAGCTACAAAGAATAGGAACCTGTGAAAAGCAATGATGGGCCACGACAAGAAGGGTGACGGCACATATCGTTATATGCAACTTAGAAAAAAATGCCTTTTTTCTATAGCAATCATTCAATTGCTAAGTGATGGACGAAATTTCCCGCATATTACATTTTATGATTGTGCTGTTCAAAGGAATTTGCAAGCAACTAAGGTTAATTGGTATTCAGGCTACTGAATCAGTCTTACCAATAGGCTTCATACTCTCTACTCGTGTACTTATTATGCGATCTTTACAATTTTCTATCGTACATTTTCAATGAAGCTTGGAAGAACTTTTCTCTCGTGTCGTGGCCTCTCTTTGTCTTTTGTTGGAAGACATGAATTTTAGTGGCATTTCAAAGCCGGTCGAGTATTAGTCCAAGATGACGAGCATTCAAGGCAGGCGACCAAGAAATGCCAGGAAGTTCTGAAAATAATTTGCTGACTCTTGCCGAACAAATGTTTATTCATTGTGTAGTTTTTTTGTTTAGGCCTAACCAGGAAACTTTCCAATACTACTTCGTATTTTAAAATATTGTCTCATATAATAAAGTCATTTCCATGCTTAGATAACAGTAAATAATTTCAAAAGTACGTTAACATCAGTGGGTTTAATCTAAGTAATGAGACACAAGATTAAAGGCCGAAAGGTTCGTCTTTTTTTTTTTATATCTGAAGTTTCGGGTCAAATCCATATGAGCTTAGTTTCTAATTTTAAAAGTAAAAACAATCCTTTCTCTGAATTAACAGTTAAAAAGTTAACCCCTCCTCAAAATACTATTTAAAACATACGCACACACTATCACCTTTTGATAAAAAAAAGACAAGAATTCCAGAAGTTCTTTACCAAAGCCACACGCTGTCGCAGAACGTATTGAAGAAAGATGAGATATGGGCGATCATCCAAGATGTACTGAGACATCTAATGATATACATTTGACGTTATCATTGGTATATCGGTTAACCTTAATCATGAAGGAAGCTAATTTTTCTTTTAACCGCCCAGATGGTGAGATACAAGGAAAACTATGGTAGGAACGAGGAATATTTACTGGCACCCCAAGCATTAAAACATTTTACAACTATTACGTTCAGAATTTTCGCTTTATGGAATATACTGCAATGTTCCTTAATGTACAAGAATTGCATAAGTTATCTCTACAAAGAGGGGCACGGACATTCTCGAATCGATAAAGACGAAATAAAAATTATATTATACTTAATCCTTTATTTAGATTTTAGGAAGTAAGTTAGTCCGAGAACTTTTCAGCACCTACTTAGGATGTACAAAAGCTAGTGTCCGTTTTTTTTTTGTAGCCAAAAAAAAAACAAACAAACAAACAAAACAAAACATGTTACTCGATATTTTAGTTTTCCCTACTCATATGTGAAGAAATGCCACCTAAATTTACAAGCATGTCGGATAAGATGGAAAACAGTTGAATTATGGATGACCAAAACTGACAACCTTATCTTACGCCTTTTGTCACATCCTCACTTTCCAATTCAAATTATTTACGCGGCCTTTTGGGAGATGATCCCCCCACCCACGTCTCAGACCTTTTCCCACGTACGCAACGTTGTAAGCCTATCAACACTCTATCGATACATCTATGTATTCAACAAAGAAACGTTCCCAAGAAAACTAGAAAGCCTATCGGGATTTATTAGATACGCGGATGGTACTGTTTGGATGGCGGACACATAGACACAGTAATAATAGTAAGGTGCGAGTAAGCAGGGGTAATAGCCTCCTAGGGACGCAAATTTTCATCTGGCCTATGTTTTCAGACCTGTTAGCATTATTTCAACGGCTGCTTCCACTTGTACATCGCAACTCTATACAATATATATATGAAGAAAAATATGGAAAAACAAAAATCCGAATATGCAAATATGCTGTTTTAATATTGTTTCAATGTCGACGTCAGACGTTTCGGTCTAGTAGACCTTCTTCAGGACATAGTTATTAAAACATAATTAAAATTAGACGATATTCAAGTCAACATGAAAAGACAATAGACATTAGACTAATCAAAACAGAATAACTGAAATTTTTAAGATCAGCGGTCCGTTTCGCAATACGATCACGTCGGAGTCACGTGGGCGATGTTGTGAAAACGTATTCCTAAAATAGAGTATGTTTTAAATGAAAAAGAATTTTATTTTTAATCTAAAATTTATAAGTACGTTTGTCCAGCATTAATCTTGCCAGAAAAGAAGAAATATTAAAGAAGCCGGGTCTAGTATTCACCGTGCGTGAGATAGATATTATGCCCGCTTCATAAATCCGTCTAAGATTTTTATTATGAATATATTTTAAAATCTTCACGAACTTTAGGCACCACTTTTATTAATGACGCCATGGCATAGCTTTATTAATGACGTCATGGCATAACCTAAACATTTCAGGGGTAACTCAAGTAAGGACGCCAGAACTGTATTTGCACCCAGGTGCTGAGAACCCTTGCTATGCCACTGCTGAAACAAAGCAGTGATGAAAAGCAAGAAGAAAGGACTAACAACTGTAAGAAAACAGAAATGAATGGTCATAAGCAAAAGAGACAGCCCGAAAGTCTGAGCTACATATTGAGAACGTCATAATTAAGCAAGTACAGAATTTTAACTGAAGGTGAATAGACATACCAAAAGATGTCTTACTTTAGTATTTATTTATTTTTATATTTTTCCTTAATAGGAGTAGATAGATTCACCTATCATCCGGTTCACACTGCCTCCCAGTTTTTTGAGTAGTAGTAGATGTGCTTGTTTCCTGTTTAGGATTGGGTTTCCGGTTCCATGGAAAATCTATTTCAACATTATAAAGTCTTCCCCTAAACTCTGAAATTTTATTTACTAATTATTTACTTTTTTTTTCTTTTAATACGAGTAGATAGGCTCACCTGTCTTGCGGCTCACACTCTTCCTCGGTCTTTTGAACAGGAGATCTTATCCCTTGTTTTCTGTTTAGGATTGGGTTTCCGGGTCCTTATAAAATATTTTCAGTCTCTTTCACTTCCAATAGCCTCCTTGTTTCTTAGTGGCGTTATCGCTTTGCTTGGAGCGAATTGATTTAAAAAAGGCTATGTATGATTACATAGGAATATATCATTAGAAACAAAGAAGACTACTGAACTGATATGTATTACCGACGAATTCTTAGAATACTATGGACAGACTATGTGAGCAACGAGCAATTCTTAAAGAAATTCGGAACAACAAGGAAACGTATACTTACAATCAGAATGAGACAGATGAAATTTCTGGGATGCAAAATATGGAAATAAGGCGGAAAGAATTTAACACTCACTATTAATTAAAAAGTTTGTGCAAATGGACTGTAAAGCAAGAAAAAAAAGAGGTATAGTAAAGAATAAAAAATACTTAGAGTAACAAAGGACAGGATGCTATAGAGAGCTAAGTACATTCATGACCACCCATGAATGTACATGGCACAATAAAGGAATAAGAACATGTAAAATGCAAATGCTTTGTTTTTGAATGAGCAGTTTGTAGTGCTCCTGTGATATATCTCGAGATTCTCGATAAAATTCATAAAGAGTGTGTAATATTATCGGTCCTGACATCTCGACTTCAGTCATTTTCCCATCACCGTGACGTGGCTCCCCTCTGTCTATTCTATAAATATTTGCACAGCAATTGTTCTAATGAGCTAAACCCTCAACCGCATGAATTTTTTAAAGCTGATCGTTTTGTGTTCATTTTGTTTAGTCCTTTTTTCGTAACAGATTTAATGTTTAGTATAGAGCTTAGAAAAAATTCGCAGTGTGAGATAGGCAAGAAGTAAGGCATGTAGCAACATCAGCACGGCAAAGGGAACTCCTTTAAAGGCAAGGAAGGGCAAAAATATTTTAAGTGATAGCGATTGCTGTATGAGTCGTACGATTTTTGAATCAAGCACGGGCAACGCCAGGCCATGCTGCTAGTATTAAATAAAAATCATGCAAGCTTATAACCGTTAAGCAAACAATACATTAAATTGATTGAAGTGCCTCCTTAAAGTTCAATATTAATTATGTTTCCTTTTTGTCGGATACACAAAACGAAAAAAAAGAAAAGTGACATAAACGACAACGTAGACACAGTAGAACCTATTAATAAATGCTATTAGTATGTTCACTAATACACTTCAGCAAAAGCTTTTTTTTTTCAACGACATTCTGAGTGTAAAAATAATTTCGCGAAACCTATTTTCTAGAAAAAAATGCTTTTTAGACAAAAAAAAATAATCCATTTTGTGATAATTCTTTTTTGTTTAATGTTTATTTGACAGGAGCAACTATTTATATCGGCAAATAGAATTTCTATATAAAACTTTCACATGTTAAATAATTTTATATTTTTATTTGTTATTTCGCTTATGCATTTATGATCAAAAATAGTTAAGTAGTTTATTTTTAATTTCATAAAACACAGAATAAACAGATATTCTATGTCGGAATTTCTAAGATGATTAATTATAATCATCATATAGCTTGCTATTCGGAAAAGTATGTTTATCTTGGTTATACTCATAACATTAACAGACCTCGTCAAGAGATGGATACCATCTGGGACCATCTGATTAACCTTTACCCATCCGCCCAAGAACAAAAACAAAGCAAAAAAGAAAGGTAAAAAAATAATCCACAATCTGAGTCAGGACACTCGTACAGATCTGCCACCGAATTCAGGATATTCATACAAATCTGACACCAGATTCCGGAAACTCATACAAATCGGCTACCAGATACCAGACAATCATACAAATCTGCCACCTGATTCAGGACACTCACACAAATTGGCCACCTGATTCAGGAGACTCATACAAATTGGCCACCTGATATTGAACAATCTTACAAATCTGACACCGGATTCCAGACACTCATATAAATCTGACACTCGATTCCAGACACTCATACAAATCGGCCACCTGATTCCGAACAGTCATACAAATCTGCCACCTGATACCGAACAGTCATACAAATCAGACACCTGATTCCGTACACTCATACAAATCTGACACCGAATTTAGGATATTCATAAAAATCTGACACCTGATTCCATACACTCATACATATCTACCACCGGATTCCGGACACTCACACAAATCTGACACTTGATTCCGAAAACTCATACAAATCTGGCACCGGATTCAAGATACTCATACAAATCTGACACCTGATACCGGACACTCATACAAATCTGGTAACTGATTCTGGATACTCATACAAACCTGATGCTTGATACCGGACACTCATACAAATCTGACACCTGAATCCGAACACTCATACAAATCGGTCACCTGATTCCGGACCGTCAGACAAATCTGTCACCTGATAACGGACACCCATAAAAATCTGAAACCAGATTCCGAACAATCATACAAATCAGACACCTGATACCGTAAACTCATACAAATTTACCGTCATTTTCAGGGCATTCATACAACTCTGATACCTGATTCAAGACAATCCTACAAATCTGCCACCTGATTCCAGACACTCCTACAAATCTGACACCTGATTCCAGACACTCATACAAATCTGGTAACTGATTCTGGATACTCATACAAACCTGACGCTTAATACCGGACACTCATACAAATCTGACACCTGATTTAAGATACTTATGCAAATCCACCACCTGATACCGGACACACATACAAAGCTGACACCTGAATCTGAAAACTCATACAATTCTGCCACCTGATTCCGAACACTCATAAAAATTTACCATCGGATTCAGGACATTCATACAACTCTGCTACCTGATTTCGAACAATCATACAAATATGACACCTGATTTTGAACAATCATACAAAACTGCAATCTGGATACTTATACGAATCGGCTACCTGATTCTGGGCAGTCACAAAAATCTGTCACCTAATAGTGGCACTCATACAAATCTGACACCGGATTCAGGATAGAGAAATAGGCCACCTGATTCCTAACTCCCCTAAAAATCTGACACCTGATTCCGAACACTCATACAAATCTGACACCTGATTCCGGACACAGATGCAAATTTGACACCTGTACCGGACACTGATACAAATTTACTATCGGATTTAGGATATTCATACAACTTTGCTACCTGACTCTAGACACTCATGCAAATATGTCACCTGATTCCTGAAACTCATACAAATCTGACACCTGATTCCGGACATTCATACAAATCGGCCAACTGATTCCGGACAGTTAGACAAATCTTCCACCTGATTCTGAACACACATACAAATCTTCCACCTAATTCTGAACACACATAAATATCCGCCACCTGATTCCAAATACTCATACAATTATACCATCTGAGTACAGACATTATGTTTAAGTCTCAAAAATTACACTCTTGTATTATCCAAGAGAGACATCGCCTAGTAGATTAAATCGTTGTTTAAAGCATATCTGGTTTTCCTGACATTCATGAGTTCACTTTTTGAGTCTTGTTGTGCTGAAAGTTCACATACACTTGTTCAGTTATAGAAATAGACAAATCTGTTTTGACTAGCCTATGCATTCTGTAAGAATTTCTCGTTGCCTTCTTCCCGATTTTGAATTTACAATAGATCTTTTCTTAGACTGACTGCCACACAAGGCTAAAACTTCGAACTTGCTCTACTATTTAACCCATAGCTGGAGGAGGAAGTGATAAATTTATGCCTTTACTCAGGGCATTTGTGTGAAAGTGAACGTGAATTCGATCTCTGCTCGCTGGTTCTACTTTATTCGCCGACAGAAATTACGCAACTCTCACATCGTAATAGTCCTACTAGTCTCAAAACATGAGTAATGAGAATACTTAGAAATTATGAAAACTTATATAATATTACATTTTTTACTGTTAGTTCACTCATGACAAGTCCCAAGGGCCACTCAATATAGGGGGTTACTGAGGGAAATTGTTGCAAGGATGGTTGCAAGAGGGAAATAAGAGATTATTGTAAGGACGAGTAGGGTGGACCTGGATTTAAAGAGACCAAGATTGTAGTTGCCAGCGAACCATCTTTTCGGGAGTTTGTTCCACAAAGTAACAGCTCTGGAGAAGAAGCTGCCTAAGTTAAACTTGATTTTTTATCAAAGGAGCATGAAGGGAATGGGATAGTCTATCACCGTGAATACGGTATGGCGGATCCTAGCTCTGAAAGTCTTAGCTGGTGGCACTAAGGAATGTAACTCGTCCGAACATCAGCCATATTAATGTCGATAGAATAGTGAAGGGCTGACAACGTTTTGTCTGTGAGATAAAGTTGCTGGGTGGAGAATAATTTAACAAATTTTGGATAATGATGTATCTATATAGACTAACGTTACAGGCACACAAACAAAGAACTTTACCAAATAACAAAAAACACATCGCTTGAAAACTTCCAACAACGGCAATAACAAAAATGGATAGCATATGTAACATGAAGAGAAAATAATGACATAAAACGTTGACTTTCCACACTACCTTAAACAAAAGTTTAGGAAGGAAATCTCCATTAATACTAGAATGAACATAAAAACCCATTTTCCTGAAAAGCTGTTTTAAGAAAAAGATTTTATAGATTTCAGATGTTAGTATTGCTGTTCGTTCACTGTCGCATGTTTACTTATAAGATAAAGGTTAATCTCACTATTAACGTATATTTTACGCTAATGAGGTCTATTTGTGCTTGCTTGTAGGTAAAAGTCATTGGTGCCTGAAAATCTATGTACTGTGAACATCGTTTTGTTTATGTCAAGTATGATTGTACATCTGCTGGTTATTTTGTTTACGAAATTTAAGCGACTACAGATATGCGTCATTGAAGCAATCGGCTTACATTCTGGTGGCATTTGTTTTTGTTTAATTCGCATGAATAAAAATATATTAATAATGTGACAACAATGCATGGAAATACATAACTAGGCAGGATCAAAGGAAGTAAAAGTTTCTCTAACCACCAAAATCAATGAATAAATAAACTAAAAACAGAAACAAATAGATTTTATGCTTCCTATAATATAAAACAACAGAATGTTCGTGTGGGTTCGAATCATACGGCTGGCAGCTTTACTTTTGTTATTCTTTGTTTAAAACTTGCTTGTCAGGAATAAAGAAAAAGTGTGCTGAGCTGTTATGTAATATCAATCCTCCTATATGGCAGTGAATACTGGACAAACGCCTCCAAGATCAAGAAGAGACTTAAAGTATTAGAAATGTGGTTCTACTGAATCAGGTTGAGAATACCATAGACTGGATATGTGAGCAATGAGGAAGTTTTAGGGAAAATAGAAACACAAAGAATACTTAGAATCAGAAAGAGACTTTTAAAGTTTCTAAAATACTTAATGAAAGATGGCTTGGAGAAATTGACACTCACGGGACATATTGAAGGAACGAGGGACAGAGGAAAGCAGCGAATAACCTACCTAACGAGTTTGTGTAAAAGCTGAATAGGGATTAGAAGGGACAACAAAAAGACAAAACTTGCTAAGAGTTACAAAGGACAGGAAGTTGTGGACAGCCATGATCGCCAACGTCCTGAAGGAACACAGTACATACAGATTCATACCATAACAAGTTATAGCTGGGTAGTTGATATGCTCTTAGATTTCACAGATTTTACAAGTAACCAAATGAACAGGTCGAGGAAATATGATTTGCGAATGAGTTTGACACTATTTAAAAGGCCACACGTCTTGTATTCCAACAGTTATTAATATATTTTTTAAATGGTTCTATCGCATGAACCTTTAGTTTATTTGCTATTTACCGGCAATCTTTTACACAAATATTTTTTACATGTTTTAAGGTCACTGAGGACATTGTATAAAAGAGGACACCCAAGACAATTGATTCTAGTTTTAACTTGTTTATAAATACGCACAAAACAAAATATGACACAAAATAGATTTTACTATTAGGAAAAGTAACCCAAGAATTTCTTGTTGCATCCACCTATCCATTCATCCAACCTTCCCGCCATTTCTAGTTCTTTCCATAACTCCTTGCTTCCTTCCTTGTTTTTAGCGTCGCGGTGAAATACAAGTCTAGGTCGGATCCTTAAGGTCAAAGCAGTTTATTCGAGAGGTGAAATTTGAAATTAAGTTGCGAATCAAATGCGAACATAAATACGGATCAAATGTGAACTTGAATTCAGATCAAATGCGAACTTGATACATAGCGTTTATCTGCTACAATAACGAGTTGAAGGGTCGCTGTCTTTACCAGATTTAACACAAACTCTGTTCATTCAGAATAAATCTATGATTTCTTTATGTTAAATAGACATTTTGAAGAACTCAAATGTTTAAGAGTCCTTTTGATAGACAAGGACGACTAAGGCGCAAAAATACGCAAATATGCCATGATGCAAGTTAATATAACAGAGTAACTTTATTCATCTCTGATATTACTTCCATCACCCTATGGTCGAAATGCACAAGACAAAGTAGCCTTTTATATAAGCATTCGAGCCTACAAAAAAACTATAAGAAACACTTTATGTGGTTTAATTTTTATTAAACATAAAAGACTACCTATGACCAAAATTAATGGCTATATGGTTGAGGATCAATAGAAATTTCAAGGCCTAATGTTCGAGCTTTCACCATGCATAGATGATGTTTGTTTATAGTTGTATGTATGTATGTATGTATGTACAACTTTCAACAGATAAGGAGGTGACTTCGTAATTGTATCGGCCTGGAGAGGCGATCCCAGCGATCAGCGCCTTTAGCAAGTGGTTGGGAGCGGACTGGGCATATTAAAAAAAATTCATCACGCGAGATTACGTGCTCTCTCCCAGAAACTGTAACTAAGGTGGACTCAGTATAGTTGTAGTGCAGTATAAACCACAGTGGACTCTGTAGGCTAACCAAACGTCTGTAAAAGGAATTTGCTAGTTGCCCTGACAGATGTACGTATATATATATATATATATATATATATATATATATATATATATATATATATATATGAATTAAGTTTAAGCGTCTCATGATTTTTTTTCTTTTTTCCTTTCAGATTTAACAACTTAAGTCATTGGGAATTTCAACCATGGAAAGGTTAACAATCAAACAACGTGTTAAAGTTTCAAGAGTGCAGCTGGAAAAATTGTTCGTAAATTCAAACAAACTGGGTCGTTGACAGACGTGAAAACACCGTTCACCTGAAAACATTGCTGCAATGTACGAGAATGTGGCCGAAAATCCAGACACCTCTATTCGTCATCGCGCGCAGGAATTGCACCTCTCCACAACAACGTTACATCGTTTCCAAT
Source organism: Acanthosepion pharaonis (assembly GCA_903632075.3). NCBI lineage: Eukaryota > Metazoa > Mollusca > Cephalopoda > Sepiida > Sepiidae > Acanthosepion > Acanthosepion pharaonis. Next base: position 184,205 of record CAHIKZ030002179.1, on the reverse strand, counting down.
TGCACTCTCGGTTGGTTGATTATGTTGACCCCAAAAATATATTTCTGCTTGAACGTTCATTTTCGTAATAAGCTTCGATAACTGATTATTAATTTTTCCATGGTTGAAACTGCCAAAGACCTAAGTCGTTAAATCTGAAAGTAAAAAGAAAAAAATCATTAGACGCTTAAGATTTATTCACATTTAAAATCGGTTCAAATTATTGGAACAACCTTTATTTATATATATATAATATATATATATATATATATATATATATATATATATATATATATATATTATGAAATGGATTAAACCCGACAATTATTTAATATATTTTCTTTTTATACGCTATTTTTAATAGATACAATTTATTTAAGTAAATGCTGTTTTTAAATAAACAGTATTAATTACATTTATCGGCCTGAATGTTCGAGAAATTTCGTAGAAAATATGCGTTCTCTGACAGGAATCGAACCTGTGTCCTATACGAACCCGTCAATTGATCTGACGTGCTATACCACTCAACTACAGAGAAAGGGTCTGGTTAGCAAAATCCAAATTACTGTTTATAAACAACAAATCTTGGACGATCTTTCCCGAACGAGCATACCTGCTAACGAAACGCACCTTAACGTAAACATTGACAACATATTATGAGATGAATTAAGTCCGACAATTATTTAATATATTTTCTGTTTATACATTATTTTTAATAGATACAATTTATTTAAGTAAATGCTCTGTTTTATTCTCGTCTGCATATATATATATATATTTTTTTCAAGTAACAGTGGTAAGGGAATACTAACAGTATGTGAATTCCAGATAGACATCAATAACATGTTAAAACTGCGAGCATTTACAGGTAATGCAAAAATAGATCCACCGTCATTTGATAATAATGGCAACCATCCAATCAAGAGGAACATTTTGTGGAACAGGCTCCTGCGTGGAGGCTTCATCGAACACTACAATGTTTAAAGTCAGTCGTTATCTATCCGCCATATCCTTGTCATCTTCACTTCTTATTCCTCCTAATACTTTAATATCACACCTCATTCAATAATCCTCTAACTTGAATGGCTCTTAGGCCGTGTATTGAATAAACTTTACTAAAATGAAAAAATAAATACATTAGTGCCACTCAAACAATCAGTCAACTTACTGGACAGCATACCATTATTGGCACCATGGCATAGGTTTCTGTGCTTAATTGGATCCTGCACTGTGCAAGATTGTCATTTAGCATCATGGATAGTATGGAAGACTGTATCTCTGAATTTCGGGCAGACGAGTTCGTGTGAGGAGGAGAATGCACAAAATTATGGATCCTACCTTTCAGCAGGGTGAGGGGCAAGCTGTAATGGTGTGGTGTGTGTTACGCTGGAATCTGGTCTCTTTCTTGACAAACGTTAAAGTAAACAGATCTTACTGCTGACCATCAGCATCTCTTTATACACACTTTATTTCCCAGTAATGATGGTTTCTTCTGGCAGATACAACAACCCACGTCCATGTGCGGTGGGCAGGAAACTGGCTTCAGGAACACTCTGTTATTTATTCAGCTTATTTTAAACACAAGACCACAAGTACTCGCAACTCAGTAGTAATGTTCTACGTGACCAGTTTGCTAAACATTACTACAAGTCAAGAGTTAATGGTATATATATATATATATATATATATATATATATATATATATATATATATATATATAATAAAAGGCTAAAATATCAAGCAACCTCGCAACCCGGGTTTCGACTGTAAGGTCTCCTCAGGCAAGTGGAAGGGTTGCGAGGTTAGTTGGCATTTTTTAACACTTTTATTGTCTTTACCTTTTAGGCGCGTCTATTTTCAGTCTTCCTTTTACATTTCTATCCGTATATATATATATATATATATATATATATATATATATAGAGAGAGAGAGAGAGAGATAGATAGATAGATATGTAAAAGGAAAGCTATATATATGAGAAAGTGTTGAAAAGCTCAGTGTTCGACGAAGAGGTTTGTATATTTTTACATACTTTATGAAAAGTAAAAAGACAAACACAAAAAATTAAATAAAAAAGCTTAATTGAAGTACCTTCTCAGTCATCTTTAATGAAATTTGTATAATAAAAGAGGGATTGCTGTCCAAATACGCAATTATATATATATATATATATATATATATATATATATATATATATATATATATATACTTTGCGTACCAGACAATTTTACTTATAGCAATTACTGTCATTTACAGCAAAATGATCCCAAATTAAAACATGTTGATATGAGACAAGGGCAAAACTTTTTCTCGATGTTAGTTAATTTCGCGATAACAGTCCTCTCAAAAATCCTCAATATACTTTGATCTATCAACATCTACTGACTCCATTATGTTGTAAAGTGTCATTCGTCGAATAAATAAGACGTTCCAACAAATCGATGAAACATTTTTGAAAACGTCGTAAAAAATATTGCTGCTGACATCATAAATCTAACCAAGCTTTGTGCTATCGCTACATTTAACAAAAACATTTCACTCAGGAAATGCCGATTATTATTAAACGCATTTTTCCGTAGATTTCTGATGTTATTTATTACTTTTGTTTTCCGACATTATTTGTTTCCATCAAAATGATTCGATAATAATCCTTTCTTGAGTTTCATCATCAAACTATCTCAGCTCGGTGTAACCATTCATATTTTTAAATCTGGGAAATACGTTAACTTACTTTTGATTCTCCTCAACTTCCCGTTTTCTGTTATACCCTTTATATGTCTATTTATGTGTAAATTCGTTTACATCAACAGCGATGATTATATAAAACAACACATATTTAATAATAACATGTTTAAAATTATAAAAAAAGAAATTTTGAAAAATATTTTCCTTATTAAACAAATAATCAGTCAAGAATAAAAATTAACATGTTTAATTTGCGGAAAGCTGTAGGACTGAAAATGATGGCCTTGTAAGAATATTTAATACTTCCACAAACGAAATTGAAAGGAAAGAAAGAAAGTCCATAAAGTGTAAATCTATTTTTTTTTTTCATTCCAAAAACTGTTGTAGGGATATGTAAAATTTGGTTTTCTTTTTGTCCAGTTTCTTCTCATGAAGACAGGTATAGGGTTCCGATAGACTAGGCACAAAAAGATTTCTTATTAATATCAACTCACACCCGGATGCTGCTCAAACTAACATGCGGACTGACTATTTGATACGTTAACCCCTTTATTTATACCTGACGCACGAACGTCTGGTAGATACAAATGCACGAAATGAATATTTAACAGAAAATTCTCGGCTCAATTCTAAAGCGCGTGACTTGAAGAATATAAAATTTCAAATAACTTAATAACTATACAGGCTTAAAAGCTGAAACTTTGGAGATTAATAATGTGATATCTGCTTTAAATTCTCTATGTGTTTTTATCTTTCTACATAAATTATAGGTTAATTAAATGTTATTTTAATTTGGTATCCCCTCAGTCCGGATATCGTATCTTAATAATTTCCAATAAAAAGACGTTTTTATTTTGTCTGAAACTGATTAATTAACAGAGTATGTTCTAATAATGTGAACACTATAATCTGAGTTTGTCTAATTTGATAATTCCGCGAAATCTTAATTTATACAGATTTTAATTTTTTCTGCACAGACACTATCACTCTATAATTGATAGTCATTTAAAATCGAGTCGCCGAAACTGCTTCTAAGCGGTTTCGTCAACCGTGCCTCGAGTGAAGAAAATATCTTACTCAGAATCAAAATAAGAGCGAAAGATGAACAGTATATCTCAATGGAAACGTTACTGATGCATACGTATTAAAATTAGTTCTATCACGGAGGCTGCTTATGTTACAATAATCGCCGTATTTATAAACAAAATTGTTTGAATTATTTCATTTTTTAAATTTTAATTCTCTAGACTGACGATTCAAAGTGTAAAAATTTACAATAGCCACTCTAACCTCGTTCTATTTTCTGCACGCAATATTTTTTATCTGCTTGGCTCAAGTTTTCCTGAAGAAATAACACTAAATTTAATAATATCAAAACTGTACGAGTGTAAGTATCTGCCGATGGAGTCCCCGGAAAATATATCTATGTTTTTTTGTTGTTTTTTTTTAATCTGCTTCACCCCATGCAAGGCAGAAAAGCCACTCAACCACAATGGGATACTGGGTGGGGAAAAATCAAGAACAGAAACATTCTAATGAGCGGGAAGAGGACAGAGTAATCGGAAGGATATTAGATAGCGATTGACATTGCATTTAAATTTTTGCAGATTAAAGATGGCTTTAAAGCATGAAGCTGGAAGGGAGTTCCATAAGTGAGAAGTGCGAGAAAAGAAACTGTTAGCATAGAACTTACACTTAAATCTAGCCAGCTCAACTGTAAATTGATGAGATCTCGATGCCAGTCTGGTACTGCGCTTAAATTAAAAATGGCTAGGTACTATAGTAAAGAGCTCACCCGAACAATTACCATGAAAGTATTTATAGAAAAGACACAGAAAGGCAACCTTACGGCGGTAAGAAAGTGACTGAAGCCGAGCCGCCAGATTAGGACCGATAATATTGCTGATTCTTCTTTGGATTTCATCACGGAGATCAAAGTAAATAGCAGAGGCACCGGACCATATGTGACAGCAATATTCTAAATATGGACGAATAGTAAAAAGATTTAATTCAAGAAAGAAAAAAAATTGCTATTGATTCACAAAAATTTCGCTACTTATATGCCTGGAAATGACTGGATAGAAATTATTGTTCATTCAACTTTAGCTTGATAATATATAACGTACTGACTTTTCAAAAGCTGTTGATACCTGTGACCTATCACAAGTGATTTTTTAAATTTCATCGGTTTTTAGGACCATATTTTTAATTAACAAGAACAGACCCCAAATAAATAGCTGCAGCGTATTCGAATGGAACAATTTAGTTGTAATTTTTTGTTCGCTAATACAAGATCCATTTAAGAAAATAGATTAGTTGGTTAAAAGATGCTAGAAAATGACTATCACTATTTTTGCTGATCGATTAGGATTTCAATATCAGAAAATGACAGGACTGTTGACAACTAATTTAAGGGTTACATCCAAGAACTTTACTGCAACTGTAACACGGAAATCTTTATAATTTATAGTCATGTTGACCTTTATGGAATAAATAAACACTTCTTGATTGAACTTAATGAGTCGGCTCACTATTAGAGTTTTCACACTAAGCTGAGTAAATATCCACTCAGGAAATGTCAAAATGCATAAACCTAAAAACTCTTTCTCATACAAACGCACATACATTAAAAAACAAAGAACAACTTAAAGACCGAATTTGGATAATACATATAACAATATAATATATAATCATTGCCTTTTTGCATGCTTTTTCTACATAAAAAATGGTTAAATTGTACAATGAAAAAACCTGCATTATTTTCTGAACAACCTAATACATATAAAAATATGATTTTATTGCTCAGTTCCAAGCTATTATAAAGACAACACATAATTTATTAACCTCGAATTTCTATGACAGCGTGATATTTTCAAGTCACTATGTAAATTCTTTTAGTTTGAAGGCCGAGGGCCAAATCGTATATTTTACAGTTTTGCGAGCTGAAAAACAAAGAAAAAAAAAATCAGTCTAATGAATGAGCGAATAAAATTTAAAACATCTGAATATTGTTACTGTATATGGTCTGGTACTCCGGCTATATATATCGAGATTTTCGACAAAATCCAAAGAATGTAATGTTATCGTTCCTGACCTGGCATCTCAACCTCAGTCCTTTTCCAACCGTTGTAACGTGGATTCCCTCTGCCTTTTCTATAAATATTTTCATGTTGATTGTTCTAATGAGTTATCCTGCTTGGTACTTTGACCGTATGAATTTAAATGTACTTCTGGATTGGCAACTAGGTCCCATCGTTTTACTGTTGAAATAGCTAGATGTAACCGTAAGTTCTATTCTAATCATTTTTTCTCACACTTCTCACCTGTGGAACTCTCTTTTCATTACTTCATTCAAAAATTTAAATGTAATATCAATCAACATCTTCTGTTTTCCTGAATTCTGTACTTTTATTGTTTTTTTTTTATTCACTAAAGTCTTCTCATTCTCTGACTCTCCCAGTAACCCTTTGCGCCGTAGTGGTATTATAGCCTTGCTTGGGGTGAAATGATAAAGAAAGTTTTATTTATATTATTAACGTATTTAATGTCCTCCTCTTTATTGTTCTGATCACAATGTTTTGGCCGTTTTGCCCTCCGGCTTTTAGGTGTTTGTCAAGCTGGGTTTATCTTCAGGGAATTTCGAACTGAACCCTTTATTTAATCTTTTGTTCTTCATGTTTAGGGGTATTCCTTGATTTTTTTTTAAACACTGCTTAGATTTTTTAATCATCTTTTCTCGAAAATTAATACAGGATTTTTATAGATTTGTCATTAATACCGCATTTTTATTAGAAACCCATAATTAATATAAAATATTTAATTTTAGTTTTTATAACATATTTTACAATGAGAATTAATGTATTAAGTAAATGCTAAGTAAAAAGTGTTGATCTGAAAAATATTATTAGTCAACAACTATTCCAAAATGACCGTGACCCTGTTTACAAGTTTTACTTGTGAATTGTTTATTTTGATTTAGTTTTCATTAAATTTTATTTCGGTGGGCAACCTACATTATTAAAATGATATTCATTCTTAAAATGTGTACATTGAACATGAATGAACTATTTTGAATATTTACCAAATTCTTGTTGTCTTTTAAAAATAAGGAATCTTTTTCACAGATTAAAGTACAACAATATGCTGTTAATGGAACCAGAAACATTTTGTTTAATAGAACCAAGTGCATATTGCCAGTAGATCTAACAACATGTTAATGGAATCAAAAGCATGTTGTCAATGGATCTAGCAACATGTTGTTAATGGAACGAATAACATTTTGTTAATAGAATCAAAAGCATGTTGTCAATGAGTCTAGCAACATGTTGTTAATGGAACGAGGAATATTTTAAAATGGAACAAGGAACATGACATTTTAATGTTCGTAGAAAAGAAAAAGAAACTCATGTTTATTTCTTTTAAGAACAGACAATCTGATATCGCTGTTGCAAGAGCGCGGAAAGCGAACAAATAATTAGTGACCTTCATCCATTTTCACTCAAGTGATAAATTAAACATAGACTAAATCATGAACTGACACACTCTTGGAAGTCAGTGTCATTTATGACTATAAATATCAAGTTTAAGCCCAATGCAGGTCATTGATTATATCGGTAAAAGGTTTGTTTGAGAGCAAGCCGTAGAACAAGCATATACTACGTAAGACATTTCAACTACGTAAGACATTTCATGCTGCCTACAGTGAAATTATTTCTGTTCTTGTAAAATTCACTTTCGGTCAATGTAAATATATATATTTTTTTATTTAGCATGTTTAGTAAAGAAATTTTTCTGAAGGCAATGCAATTTTACCTTAGTCATTAATATATATTAGACGAGAAGATAAAGTTAAATTTAAAATTAAGATGAAAAATAAAAAATGTTTTATACTGGTAAAATCCTTAATATATATAGAGAATAAATAACTGATATTAAAGATCTCTTTGTAGAATTACCGTCGAATATATTGCTTTATTTAAATCATTCTAGGATTATGTTCTCATGAACTCAGGAATTTTTTACAATGAAATCAAGAAACTATTGTTAGTGGAACCAGTAACGGAAAAGGGAAGATGTTAATGAAACCAGGAATATTTTACAACGGAACCAAGAAGGCTTTGTTAATGGAACCAGAAACGTGTTCGCAATAGTACCATGAACATATTGCCAATAGAACCAGGAACACGTTATTGATGGAATCAGGTATATTTTACAATGGAATCAAGAATATGTTTGCAATGGTACCATGAATACCTTGCCTTTAGAATAAGGAGCACGTTGTTAATGGAATCAGGTATATTTTACAACGGAAGCAGGAACATGTTCGCAAATACAACCATGAAAGTTTTGTCAATAGAACCAGGTATATTTTATAACGGAACCAGAAACATCCTCTCATTCATATTGTGAACCAGATTAGTATTTTTTAAGATGTAGATGTACCATGAGACTACAGTGTGAAAATGAAGAAAGTGAAACACACAGGAAATTTACAGGACTTTACCCGGAAGCTGACAAGAGGTTAGGGCCATACCAATAATAACTGGTGCACCGGGAACATTCCCAGTGACATGAAAGTTGAAATTATTTAAATTAGGAATTCAGGAAAGTGTTTAAACTGACATGGTTAGCAAGTCTGTGATTAGCAATGGTATTAAGAAAGTTACGAAAGGTTTAATGAGACTTGCTATCATTTCATTTCAAACAACAACTGCCAGTCACTCGGTGTAATACAGGCTGATGTTGGTAAAAAATTATTATTATTATTCATATTATTAAATTACTTTTTCTAATGAGTAGCATATTGTTAACTGGGGCAAATGATGGCTTGCCAATTTTAACGCTTCCAAAACAAAACTGCTCTCAATTAATGATCTGAGAGAACTATCTCTGCCTTACATAAAGTATGACTGATGCTGACCTCCAGGAAAATAACTCGTTGCGCCTTCTCAGGCTAACGTTCTCGGCTGACATGAAAGGAGAAATGTATATAGAATTTTTACACTGAAAAATTGCGTCGAAGGAAGACAATGTTAAACCGAGTAATACAAAAGAATTTTGTGAACAAATCTCAGGTAAGACTCGATGAACCTGATAGATGGGCCAAAGGATGGATTTTATCCGATGCAGATGTGCCTGTAGCTAAAAGAAGGCTGAAAAGAGGCGGTATTATGGTGATATAGGCTGAAATTGTCGACCAAACTATTATTGGACTATTCAAAGTCGATTAAACTGTTGAACTGTGCTAAATATTGCAATGTAATGGACAAGACTTTCTTTGAATGGTACAAGTTCTAGCCTCGCAGGCTCAAAGTGAAGTGTGTATTTATGCGCGACAATGCTCCTTCTCGTGTATCTAAGGTCACGCGTGAAATTTTTGAGCTTTACAAGAGAGAAGATAATAGATTGGCTACCATCAAGTCCCAATCTGAGCCCGATTGAAAATATATGGTCAATTATGAAGATGAAATTATATGAAGGTGGCAAACAATACGACAGCAAAGCAGAATTATGAGAAACAATTAAAACTATCATATTGGAAACTGAAGTAAACAAGTTAACAAAATTAACTTTTCTAATGTAATTTTCACAGTCGGTGGACTTGATGGATGGGCCAAAATATGTTTTTTATCCGATGCAGATGTGCCTGTGATTAAAAGAAGGCAGCAAGCAGACGTTCGTGTGACGATATTGGTTGGAATTGTTGAACAAACCATTATTGAACCATTCAAATTCAATGAAAGAGTTAAACAGTGCTGACTATTGCAATTTAATGGACAAGACATTCTTGCAGTTTCAAAGTGAAGTCTGTATTTATGCATGACAATGCTCCTTCTCATGTATCTAAGGTTTTCCGTGGATTTTTTAGAGTAAAAAGGTTTGCAGAAGACGATATAATAGAATGGCCATCTAAATCCAATCGAACACCTATGGTCAGTTGAAGATAAATTATATAAAGGTGGCAAAACAGACCCATGGGAAAAAATTGAATCTATTATGTCAGAAATTGAAGAGAATGTGAGAATATCGATAACAGAAGGAAAGAAATTAATGGTTGTTTCAAGAAATTCAACAATAGGTATTTGAAAGATCTATGGCAGCCGTATACCTTAATCTTTGCCTCGGTGAATGTTTCTTTTTTGATTTTGTATGCCCACATATAGTACAACAATTTCAACATCTTGGAAGTGTTTTAACAGAACGGAAAGTGTGACACTGAAATCCGAAGGTGCATTGGGAAAGCGAAAAATGCCTCCCAAAATCTAAGCAAAGTATTAAGACACAGGAAAGTTTTCGTTACAAACAAACAAAATAGTACTGAACTGTTTACATAATATCAGTACTCCTTTATGGTAGTGAACACTGGACAATCTTTTCAAAGCTGAAGAAGAGATTCGAGGCAATAAAAATGTAGTTCTACAGAACGATGCTGAGAATACTATGGGCTGATCATGTGAGTAACGACGATGTTTTATAGAAAATTGAAACAAAAAGGATAGTTAACATCAGAAAGAAACAGTTGAAATTTCTTAGGTACATAAATGAGGAACGAGGGCTTGGAGGATTTGGCACACTCACCAGACATACTGAAGGCGTGAGGAACAGAGGAAAACAACGCATAAACTACCTAACAAGCTTGTGTAAAATGATAGCAGAGCAGAGTTTAGGAGAGACAGCGGAAAGATAAAATTTACTAAAAGTTACATGAAAATGTGGAGAACCATGATCGCCAACGTCATAAAGAGACAAGGCGCATAGAAGAAGATACCCACATATATACTAAAATATGTATAAAGGTAAAAGACAATAGGAAAACTCTATTATTAGCGTTTCGTCCAATGTGGAATTTTTCAAGGTAAAAACGAAATGACGAAACGCGATGGCTAATAATACAGTGTTTTCCTATTGTCTTTTACGTTTATACATATTGTCTTTTTCTACAGGTTAACCCTGAGAAATTTTTCATATACTAAAATATACATAAATAATATTTCTCCATTTGAAAGCTTCTGAGAATTGTTAGTATTGTTAAGTTCTATTTTAGCTTTAATACCAATAATAACTGGCACCGGGGAAATTATTCCTAGTGACATGAAAGTTGAAATTATTTAAATTAGGAATTTCAGGAAAGTGTTTAAACTGACATGGTTAGCAAGTCTGTGATTAGCAAATGGTATTAAGAAAGTTACGAAAGGTTTAATGAGACTTGCTATCATTTCATTAAACAACAACTGCCAGTCACTGGTGTAATACAGGCTGATGTTGGTAAAAAATTATTATTATTATTCATATTATTAAATTACTTTTTTCTAATGAGTAGCATATTGTTAACTGGGGCAAAATGATGGCTTGCCAATTTTAACGCCTAAAAACAAAACTGCTCTCAATTAATGATCTGAGAGAACTATCTCGCCTTACATAAAGTATGATTGATGCTGACCTCCAGGAAAATAACTCGTTGCGCCTTCTCAGGCTAACGTTCTCGGCTGACATGAAAGGAGAAATGTATATAGAATTTTTACACTGAAAAATTGCGTCGAAGGAAGACAATGTTAAAAACGGAGTAATACAAAAGAATTTTGTGAACAAATCTCAGGTAAGACTCGATGAACCTGATAGATGGGCCAAAGGATGGATTTTATCCGATGCAGATGTGCTAAAGCTAAAAAGAAGGCTGAAAGAGGCGGTATTATGGTGATATAGGCTGAAATTGTCGACCAAACTATTATTGGACTATTCAAAGTCGATTAAACTGTTGAACTGTGCTAAATATTGCAAAATGTAATGGACAAGACTTTCTTTGAATGGTACAAGTTCTAGCCTCGCAGGCTCAAAGTGAAGTGTGTATTTATGCGCGACAATGCTCCTTCTCGTGTATCTAAGGTCACGCGTGAAATTTTTGAGCTTTACAAGAGAGAAGATAATAGATTGGCTACCATCAAGTCCCAATCTGAGCCCGATTGAAAATATATGGTCAATTATGAAGATGAAATTATATGAAGGTGGCAAACAATACGACAGCAAAGCAGAATTATGAGAAACAATTAAAACTATCATATTGAAACTGAAGTAAACAAGTTAACAAAATTAACTTTTCTAATGTAATTTTCACAGTCGGTGGACTTGATGGATGGGCCAAAATATGTTTTTTTATCCGATGCAGATGTGCCTGTGATTAAAAAGAAGGCAGCAAGCAGACGTTCGTGTGACGATATTGGTTGGAATTGTTGAACAAAACCATTATTGAACCATTCAAATTCAATGAAAGAGTTAAACAGTGCTGACTATTGCAATTTAATGGACAAGACATTCTTGCAGTTTCAAAGTGAAGTCTGTATTTATGCATGACAATGCTCCTTCTCATGTATCTAAGGTTTTCCGTGGATTTTTTAGAGTAAAAGGTTTGCAGAAGACGATATAATAGAATGGCCATCTAAATCCAATCGAACACCTATGGTCAGTTGTGAAGATAAATTATATAAAGGTGGCAAAACAGACCCATGGGAAAAAATTGAATCTATTATGTCAGAAATTGAAGAGAATGTGAGAATATCGATAACAGAAGGAAAGAAATTAATGGTTGTTTCCAAGAAATTCAACAATGAGGTATTTGAAAGATCTATGGCAGCCATGTACCTTAATCTTTGCCTCGGTGAATGTTTCTTTTTGATTTTGTATGCCCACATATAGTACAACAATTTCAACATCTTGGAAGTGTTTAACAGAACGGAAAGTGTGACACTGAAATCCGAAGGCATTGGGAAAGCGAAAAATGCCTCCCAAAATCTAAGCAAAGTATTAAGACACAGGAAAGTTTTCGTTACAAACAAACAAAATAGTACTGAACTGTTTACATAATATCAGTAATTCCTTTATGGTAGTGAACACTGGACAATCTTTTTCAAAGCTGAAGAAGAGATTCGAGGCAATAAAAATGTAGTTCTACAGAACGATGCTGAGAATACTATGGGCTGATCATGTGAGTAACGACGATGTTTTATAGAAAATTGAAACAAAAGGATAGTTAACATCAGAAAGAAACAGTTGAAATTTCTTAGGGTACATAAATGAGGAACGAGGGCTTGAGGATTGGCACACTCACCAGACATACTGAAGGCGTGAGGAACAGAGGAAAACAACGCATAAACACCTAACAAGCTTGTGTAAAAATGATAGCAGAGCAGAGTTTAGGAGAGACAGCGGAAAGATAAAAATTTACTAAAAAGTTACATGAAAATGTGGAGAACCATGATCGCCAACGTCATAAAGAGACAAGGCGCATAGAAGAAGATACCCACATATATACTAAAATATGTATAAAGGTAAAAGACAATGAGAAAACTCTATTATTAGCGTTTCGTCCAATGTGGAATTTTCAAGGTAAAAACGAAATGACGAAACGCGATGGCTAATAATACAGTGTTTTCCTATTGTCTTTTACGTTTATACATATTGTCTTTTTTCAGGTTAACCCTGAGAAATTTTCTATACTAAAATATACATAAATAATATTTCTCCATTTGAAAGCTTCTGAGAATTGTTAGTATTGTTAAGTTCTATTTTTTTAAAATAATCATTTCACCCCAAGCAAGGTGATAATGTCAGTAAGACTGGGAGCAAAAGAGAATGAGAAGACTTTAATGAGGAAATATAGAATATAATAAAAACAAATTATAGAATCAGTTACTTCCATTATTAGAAATTTATATATATTTCTACAAATTCATTCGTGTGTTTTATTCCAATTAAAAAGAAACCGTTATTGGGAGGAATATAAAAGATGAAATTAGTTGGAGATATTTTCTAGATTTTTAAAATCCGCAGAATTGTGCTTGTGCAAAACTTTTGTTCAGGAATTAATCGCCTAATGCAGTAGGTGAGACTAATAGTTAAATAAAAATTGATGAGATTCTTTTTAAACATTAATCTCACAAAATTAAAGTAGAAATTGAAAAGAATTTAATGGAAAACATTTACATTTGCTAAAATTTAACTAAGGCTTACGGCCATATACCGGTTTTCGTCTGATCACCGAAGTTAAGAAACATCGAGCATGTTCAGTAACTAGATAGGTGACCGCTTGGGAATGCCAAGTATCGTAAGCTTAGATGTTCAGATGTAAATCGGAGAACCGAGTTCGAATTCTAGTCGGTTTCGTTATATTTACTTATGCACAAGTACCCTTAGAAAAAGTGTGAATCCACCACTCCACCAGCTATGGGTTCAATAGCAAGATCTGTATCTGAAAATCATTATTATCTTCTACAATAATTTTAATACAGTATTCACTTGAAAACAAAATAAGAATTCTTCTTACAATCGAAAAATATGTTTTGGCTTTAAATAACCTACAAAAGGTCGATAAGACGTAAAAATTGAATGAATCAATAAAATTTAATCTTCTCTGTAATGTGCAATACTAGTTTCTTAATACAATGAGAGATAAAATATGTAATAATAGCTTATCCATATCGTCAAAAAATGATGGTGTGTTTTTAATAAATAAGTAATTTTACAATTGTGTTATACTTTTAACTATTTTAAAAAATGATGCTCTATATTTTCTTGTTTGTGTTCAATACTTCCTGAGTATTAAACGAAACAAATAACATTGTATTAACAATTGGTAAATTATGTTGTTTTTTATCAAGTTTAACATAACATGAAATTCTAATTTTATTAAATCTCCAAAAGAGTTCATAAGTAGAGATAGACAACTCCGTCCCAGAAGTCTCCACTGTATACATGTAATCAATGCATTTATTTCTATGTAGCAGACTCTTTTGACGACACGGATAAGTGTCACACACACATACACACAAACTATATATAGTTTTAAATGTGTGCATATATTTTTTAATGATTTTATCCCAAGCAAGACAATAAAGCCACTAAGACGCAATTATTACTGAGTGTGAAAAATATGAAAAAAAGAAAAACATTATTAAAAAGAAAGGACAATAAAAAACAGGAATTAAGAAGACAGAGGATAACAATTGAAATTGCATTTAATTTTTTGAAGATCAAAGTTCAGTGGTATGCCAGAATCCGGAAAAGATGTCCACAAGAGAGAAAAACAATGGAAGAAACTGTCAATATAGAACTTACGATTATGTCTAACAGTTTGTGTATAATAATAATAATGATAATAATAATATATAGTGATCAAACATAGTGTTCAGACATAGTGATCAAAGACTAGAAGAACAGAATGTGCTTTCTTATTGACACTGCCTGCAGACTGTAATGCGTCTTTGAAGATCTTCACAAAGCTATCAAAATACAAGGATCTTAAAGTGGAAATCTCAAAAATGTGGCACATGAAGACATCAGTAATTCCAGTGATAGCTGGAACTTTCAGTTTGACTGGAAAAGGTTCTGATAGACTCATTAAAGGGATCCCTGGTAGCTCATACCTGAAAGGAATATAAAAAATTGTAGTCACAAGCACAGCTCACACCTTACGAAGGGCTTTATCAATGTAAAATGTTTGTGATCTTAGGTTGTTTTATTTTATTTATTTTTTTACAAAATTATTCAATGAAAATGTTATGATGCCATTTCTGACTTTAAGTCTCTTGTTGGATCATGGAAGGAAATGAGTATACAACAAAAATCAAATAAATCATAATAATACCAATACTTCTTCTTCTACTACTACTACTACTACTACTACTACTACTACTACTAATAATAATACTAATAATAATAATAATAATAATAATAACCCAGAAAGAGAGCAGAAAAGGGACAACCCAAACCGGGAATATGTTTACCAGTGATCTGGAAAATCCCAAAACCACAAGTAACTGAAAAAAAAATCTGTTATTCACTCAGTAACCTGGGATGCGGGGTATTTCTTGATGAACGCAAAGGGTGTCATAATGGAAGCAAAGGCATGAATGATCTACAATAAATCGGCAAAAGAATATTGAAATAAGCTAAACAAGAAAGAAGATCCAAAATCATGGCATAGAGAAAATACAAAAAATAAAATGAGAACTAACCCTTATCATTATTCAATATCAGAGTGATTATACCGCTGAACTATATATCAACGAAATGTAACCAAAGTTAAAATTCGCGAAGTGTTGAGTAACGTTGAACCATTTCATGTACATAGATGACCTTAAAATTTGTGCCAAGCAGAAAAAGGAAATGGATGCATCCGGTCAGAATCTTCTGCCAGGATATAGGAATGGAATTTGGTATTGAGAAGTACGCAATGTTGGTAATAGAGAAACATAAACAGTAGAAAGAATCAAGCAACCCAACCAACTAGGAAAACAACAAAAGCTCAATTAAAATGAAGGCTACATTAACTAAACATGAGCCTAAACAACATCTTGTATCTACAAATATCAGGGAGTCGTGAAGATGGCACATCATCTTTGAAAAAACATTCTGACCACTTATGGAATGATGCCACAAAGAATTGCTGCAATCCACCGGCCAAGAGTTGTTCTATACAATACCAGACACCTGGAACACAGGTTCGGTTCATGTCGGAAGGCACATTTTATTTACTAGGATTTCTCGATCTAAATCTGTTTTTATTAACTTCACTGTTTAATAAAATTAAAAGAAAATAGGGATAGATACTCAAACATGTGTACGTACAAAAAATAAATATATATATATATATATATATATATATATATATATATATATATATATATATATAAAAACAGTGCTCGATAGAAACAGTAGAAAAATAATATATTCTTTTTTTTTAAAATATGATTCCATCGTGACACAGAAATTTATGTTTAAAAAAAAACATAAAAATTTCTTGTGTCGCAATGGAGTCATATTTTTAAAAAAGAAAATAATTAATATATATATATATATATATAATGCAATTTTTATATATATTATTTATATATTATATATGCGCGGTACTTATTGGAAAGGGGTATCAGTGATATATACACACACGCACACATATATATATATAGGTATCATATATATATATGTATATATATATGCATATTTATATACGAATGATATATATATATATATATATATATATATATATATATATATATATATATATATATATATTTTATATATATTCATTATTATAGATGCATATACTTTTATTGAAAGGGGTATCATATATATATACATACATACATATATATATATATATATATATATATATATATATATATATAGGTATCATATATATATATATATATATATATATATATTTATATACGAATGATATATATATATATATATATATATATATATATATATATATATGTAGTCCGATGAATTTCTAAATGATGAAACGCGTCACAAGAAATTTTCCAGTTTGTCATATATATATATACAGAGGAGAAGTTCGATAAAAGAAGAAAAAGAAATCATAGTTATTGTTTCGGGAAATCGAATGATTGATGGTCGCCATATCTTCAATGGGATATTTTCATCAAGGAAAAGCAGTGTCGCCATAATGGTGAAAATAAGGCGGGAAAATAATAGAAAGAGAAAGGAAAGTAAAAAGTTGTGTTTAAAGAAAAGGAAGTGAAACAAAAAATTATGTTCAAAGAAAGAGAATAAAAACAGTGAATAAAGAAGAAAGTCAATACAACGAATAAAAAAAATTATGTGAAGAAAACTGAAATATAGATCGAGGAGATGAAAAAAATTATAGTTATGAATAAAGGAGTGGTAATGAAAAAGAAAGAGTGCATAGAAAGAAAGAGAGAGAATGTTATAAGAAAAAGAAAAGAAAAATGTAAGAACGACGATTTACATGTTTGAAAATAAAAATCAAAACGAAGGGAAATAAAAATAGTGGATGTGGTGAAGCAAGAAAGAAATCTTTCAAGTTAGAAGGAAAAAAGATAAAATTGTTCGAAAGAGACGATGAAATAGCTGAAAGCAAGATGTAGAATAATAAAAAAGAACATGAAGAAGAAGGAAGGGGGAGGATGGAGAGCAATGAAGAGCAAAAGAAAACAAAAGGAAGAATAATATAAGAGAATAAAAGATAAATGATTGGTTAAAGAATGAAGAAAGAAAAAGAACGAAATTGAGAGAATGAAAAAAATCATTTCAAGTTAATGGCCGCGGATTACTGATGGAAATAAAAAAAAATTGACCCATCGACTAAAGAGAAGTGACACGAAAAGTAATCAAATTGTTGAGATTCAAAAGAATAGTATTTCGGGACGGATATAAAGAAAGTTATTTAGATAAAAGAAACTTTCGAATTATGGAACCAACATGTTATTTTAAAGACATAATGCAGGCAATTCAGATGAAACATCTAATAAAAGCTTAATCAAGGCCGATACTTAAACAAGGTAATACAAAGAGTAAAAAAAAAATTACTTATGAAACTCATAATTATCTTGGAGTTTGTTATTTTTGCACGAGTACCCTTAGGAGAGACAGGAATCTATTTCTTCTCTCTTCAGATATGGATTAAATAACAGGGTAAACTGTGCTTTCTAGACTTCGGTGGCAAGCAGTCTAAGAGAAAGGAAACATTAAATTCCAAACCACTCGATTATCTTTCCCAAGAAGGCATGACAATTCCCGGATAATAAAGTAAAGGTGTGATTAGCGAACCATGATCTTTTACTTCATGGACGTAGACAGTATTCTTTTTTAAATTCCTAAATTTATACGCGGGTAAATTTATATCTTATTAAATATACAATTATCACGGTCTTCGTTTATTTTTTAAGAAAATTTTTAAATCTCTACATTTATACGCGGGTAAATTTATATCTTATTAAATATGCAATTAACCTTGGTTTTTGCTTATTCTTTAAAGAAAACTTTTTAAAATTTTTTGATTGATATCCGAGTTGTTGATATTTAATTTTTTGATTGATATCCGAGTTGTTGATATTTAATTTTTTGATTGATATTCGAGTTGTTGATATTTACTTGGTTTAGTTTTTAGCACAAAGCCACAAACGTATCAAACTGAAAATTCCTCTAAAAATCGTTGACTTTGTTAAGTTTCGACGTCATCAGAAAAAAATTATATAACACAAGAAATATCTTCATTAGCGAGAGGAAACGTGATTCACGTTAAGCGTTTGAACTCCCGATTTCACTTAAACTGTTTCGTTAAAGAAATTAGATTTGTGCTAATTTCAACATATTTATAGTCTAAATAGCCCACATTGTTGTAGTACAAATTTAGTATGAAAAGGGGGAATGCTGTAATAGTCCCGTCGTATAACTTTCAATGCATCTTCGTCTTAAGAAAACTTTTCAAAGGGATATTATATTGCTAAAACTAATTGTAGACTTGATGGCATACGTTTAATTAGGATCTTAATTAAATAAACTAAATTCAATAATTCAAGCCGCTGATAACGTTATTTAATATCTAATAATTCAGAATAAGTTAATCTGGACTAATAGGATAAATGAATTTGTCCCGTTATACTGATGGTGTTAATTTGTGCCTGATGATAATTTAATATAAAGCTGAAATATTTAGTTAAACACGATAGAATGTTTGAAAATGATATTCATATATATGGGATGTTAAAAATTGTAAAGCTACATGAACAGCAGCGTTTCTCAACCGGGGTTCCCCAAGGGTTCCGCGAGAAAGTAACATTTTCTTATCCCATTTATTGGTTCACAGGACATTTTGCCTTGATTTACTTTATTTCTTTTCAACATTGCTAGTAAAGGATAAAAAACTAAAAAAAAACTAATGCAGAAATTATCTATTTTCGTTCTG
This sequence comes from Acanthosepion pharaonis, assembly GCA_903632075.3. NCBI lineage: Eukaryota > Metazoa > Mollusca > Cephalopoda > Sepiida > Sepiidae > Acanthosepion > Acanthosepion pharaonis. The sequence goes on along the minus strand of CAHIKZ030002179.1, from coordinate 164,817 downwards.
TTTACATTTATATTATAGGTATATGATATTGATTACTTATGTTTATTTTCGGTCTGTTTACATTTATATTATGGTATATGATATTGATTAATTTTAGGTCTGTTTACATTTATATTATAGGTATATGATATTGATTACTTATGTTTATTTTTCTCTGTTTACATTTATATTATAGGTATATGATATTGATTACTTATGTTTATTTTCGGTCTGTTTACATTTATATTATAGGTATATGATATTGATTACTTATGTTTATTTTAGGTCTGTTTTTTATATTATAGGTATATGATATTGATTACTTATGTTTATTTTAGGTCTGTTTACATTTATATTATAGGTTTTATTGATTACTTATGTTTTATTTTCGGTCTGTTTACATTTATATTATAGGTATATGATATTGATTACTTATGTTTATTTTCGGTCTGTTTACATTTATATTATAGGTATATGATATTGATTACTTATGTTTATTTTCGGTCTGTTTATATTTATATTATAGGTATATGATATTGATTACTTATGTTTATTTTAGGTCTGTTTACATTTATTTATAGGTATATGATATTGATTACATTATGTTTATTTTCGGTCTGTTTACATTTATATTATAGGTATATGATATTGATTACTTATGTTTATTTTTTGTCTGTTTACATTTATATTATAGGTATATGATATTGATTACTTATGTTTATTTTCGGTCTGTTTACATTTATATTATAGGTATATGATATTGATTACTTATGTTTATTTTAGGTCTGTTTACATTTATATTATAGGTATATGATATTGATTACTTATGTTTATTTTCGGTCTGTTTATATTTATATTATAGGTATATGATATTGATTACTTATGTTTATTTTAGGTCTGTTTACATTTATATTATAGGTATAAGGATATTGATTACTTATGTTTATTTTAGGTCTGTTTACATTTATATTATAGGTTATGATATTGATTACTTATGTTTTATTTTAGGTCTGTTTACATTTATATTATAGGTATATGATATTGATTACTTATGTTTATTTTCGGTCTGTTTTGACATTTATATTATAGGTATATGATTTTAGGGTCTGTTTACATTTATATTATAGGTATATGATATTGATTACTTATGATTTTCGGTCTGTTTTACATTTATATTATAGGTATATGATATTGATTACTTATGTTTATTTTCGGTCTGTTTACATTTATATTATAGGTATATGATATTGATTATTTATGTTTATTTTAGGTCTGTTTACATTTATATTATAGGTATATGATATTGATTACTTATGTTTATTTTCGGTCTACTTTATATTATAGGTTTATGATATTGATTACTATGCTTATTTTTCGTCTGTTTACATTTATATTATAGGTATATGATATTGATTACTTATGTTTTATTTAGTCTGTTTACATTTATATTATAGGTCTGTTTTACTTATGTTTATTTTCGGTCTGTTTACATTTATATATAGGTATATGATATTGATTACTTATGTTTATTTTAGGTCTGTTTACATTTATATTATAGGTATATGATATTGATTACTTATGTTTATTTTGTTTATATATTATAGGTATATGATATTGATTACTTATTTTATTTTTCGGTCTGTTTATTATATTATAGGTATGATATTGATTACTTATGTTTATTTTAGGTTGTTTACATTTATTATAGGTATATGATATTGATTACTTATGTTTATTTTAGGTCTGTTTACATTTATATTATAGGTATATGATATTGATTACTTATGTTTATTTTAGGTCTGTTTACATTTATATTATAGGTATATGATATTGATTACTTATGTTTATTTTAGGTCTGTTTACATTTATATTATAGGTATATGATATTGATTACTTATGTTTATTTTCGGTCTGTTTACATTTATATTATAGGTATATGATATTGATTACTTATGTTTATTTTCGGTCTGTTTACATTTATATTATAGGTATATGATATTGATTACTTATGTTTATTTTAGGTCTGTTTACATTTATATTATAGGTATATGATATTGATTACTTATGTTTATTTTCGGTCTGTTTACATTTATATTATAGGTATATGATATTGATTACTTATGCTTATTTTAGGTCTGTTTACATTTATATTATAGGTATATGATATTGATTACTTATGTTTATTTTCGGTCTGTTTACATTTATATTATAGGTATATGATATTGATTACTTATGTTTATTTTAGGTCTGTTTACATTTATATTATAGGTATTTTATTTTCGGGGTATATGATATTGATTACTTATGTTTATTTTTCGGTCTGTTTACATTTATATTATAGGTATATGATATTGATTATTATGTTTATTTTAGGTCTGTTTACATTTATATTATAGGTATATGATATTGATTACTTATGTTTATTTTCGGTCTGTTTACATTTATATTATAGGTATATGATATTGATTACTTATGCTTATTTTTAGGTACATTTATATTATAGGTATATGATATTGATTACTTATGTTTATTTTCGGTCTGTTTACATTTATATTATAGGTATATGATATTGATTACTTATGTTTATTTTTTGGTCTGTTTACATTTATATTATAGGTATATGATATTGATTACTTATGTTTATTTTAGGTCTGTTTACATTTATATTATAGGTATATGATATTGATTACTTATGTTTATTTTAGGTCTGTTTACATTTATATTATAGGTATATGATATTGATTACTTATGTTTATTTTAGGTCTGTTTACATTTATATTATAGGTATATGATATTGATTACTTATGTTTATTTTTTTGTCTGTTTACATTTATATTATAGGTATATGATATTGATTACTTATGTTTATTTTCGGTCTGTTTACATTTATATTATAGGTATATGATATTGATTACTTATGTTTATTTTTTCGGTCTGTTTACATATTATAGGTATATGATATTGATTATATGATTATTTTTTCGGTTGATTACATTTATATTATAGGTATATGATATTGATTACTTATGTTTATTTTAGGTCTGTTTACATTTATATTATAGGTATATGATATTGATTACTTATGTTTATTTTGGTCTGTTTACATTTATATTATAGGTATATGATATTGATTACTTATGTTTATTTTAGGTCTGTTTATTTATATTATAGGTATATGATATTGATTACTTATGTTTATTTTGGTCTGTTTACATTTATATTATAGGTATATATTGATTACTTATGTTTATTTTAGGTCTGTTTACATTTATATTATAGGTATATGATATTGATTACTTATGTTTTATTTTAGGTCTGTTTACATTTATATTATAGGTATGATATTGATTACTTATGTTTATTTTAGGTCTGTTTACATTTATATTTATTTTATTTTCGGTCTGTTTACATTTATATTATAGGTATATGATATTGATTATTTATTTATTTTAGGTCTGTTTACATTTATATTATAGGTATATGATATTGATTACTTATTTATTTTCGGTCTGTTTACATTTATATTATAGGTATATGATATTGATTACTTATTCTGTTTACATTTATATTAAAGGTATATGATATTGATTATTATGTTTATTTTAGGTCTGTTTATTTATATTATAGGTATATGATATTGATTATTATTTATTTTCTCTGTTTACATTTATATTATAGGTATATGATATTGATTACTTATGTTTATTTTTAGGTCTGTTTACATTTATATTATAGGTATATGATATTGATTACTTATGTTTATTTTCGGTTTTTATTTTATATTATAGGTATATGATATTGTTTTATTTATTTTTATTTATAGGTATATATATATTGATTACTTATGTTTATTTTCGGTCTCGTTTAGGTTATTTTCTATATTTATTTTCGGTCTGTTTACATTTATATTATATATGATATTGTTATATGATCTGTTTACATTTATATTATGGATTACTTATGTTTATTTTAGGTCTGTTTACATTTATATTATAGGTATATGATATTGATTACTTATGTTTTATTTTATTGTCTGTTTACATTTTATATTATAGGTATATGATATTGATTACTTATGGGTCTGTTTTACATTTATATTATAGGTATATGATATTGATTATTTATGTTTATTTTCGGTCTGTTTACATTTATATTATAGGTATATGATATTGATTACTTATTTTATTTTCGTTCTGTTTACATTTATATTATAGGTATATGATATTGATTACTTATGTTTATTTTAGGTCTGTTTACATTTATACTATAGGTATATGATATTGATTACTTATGTTTATTTTAGGTCTGTTTACATTTTATATTATAGGTATTTATTGATTACTTATGTTTATTTTCGGTCTGTTTACATTTATATTATAGGTATATGATATTGATTACTTATGTTTATTTTCGGTCTGTTTACATTTATATTATAGGTATATGATATTGATTACTTATGTTTATTTTTTACGTTTGAGTTTAGAATTTTTTTTGTGTGAATAAAAACTCCCCGATGAAGTATTATAAACGAACAGTATGAATTTTATTTTAGCAAAAACAGTGGAAAATGTGACACAGAAATCCTACGATACATGTTTGTAATTAAGACATCTGTTCTGATCGAGCTTTTAAAATATCTTTTTGTTTGTGCTAATAACCTTTGCACAGACGAAACTGCTTGAATAGTTCTCAGTGAATTGCTGTTTTTAGCCACATATTCATTTTGTTTGTATTGTCTCTGGATCACTTTGCTGTATTTCCTCGTGATATATGTTACTGTTTTACTTTTGTCATCACATAGACATCATTTACTACTTTCTTGTCTCTTCTACTGCTTTTCCATTTGTTTTGAATTGCTTTTACGAATCATTGTGGCAATGATAATATTAGCGGTTTCCTTCTTAAAGAAACATTCGGCATTTAGTGACCGGGCATTAAGTGCTGCCGGTTGAAATTGTTAAAAATATTCTCTTAAAATTATTTTTCAGGAAAATAGGTTTCTCAAGTTCAGTATCTGTTAATTCTCTTACCAATATTGATAAGGGATTCCTTCCTTTTGGTTGAAGCAACATCACCATCTGGATTATATCATTATTCTTTCTTCAAGTTATATATGCTATCCATTTTAGTTATTGCTTCTGCTGAAAGTCCTCAAGTAATGTTTTTTTTCTGTTATTTAGTACAGTTCTTTGTTTCTGATTCTATAGTGCCAGTTCATAAGTTTCAAGGAAGGATATTCCTCGCTGAGGCCTACATGGTTCATTCGCTCAAAACCATTTTTAACAATCGACCTGACAAAGCGGTTGTATACAGTCGACAGTTTAGATATTTCTGAACAAGTTTGGCGCCATGCATTGAAATCCATATGAAAGTCTCGATCTGACGAGACTTTAAGAACGGGATTTGGGTTGTTCGGTTAATATTTTGTTTTTAGATTAATGTTTTTAGTTTTGGTTTTGTAGCAGCTTGCGGTGTAGGGTGGGGACTTCTCCAACCGCAACCTATTCTATGTTCAATTTCCTTTTCTCCTATACTGAATTTGTTGTAACTAATCCATACACTAAAGTATTTGAAGTGATTAGTATTTACTAATTCCACACCCTGAATTTTTATGATAGATTCCGAGTATGTGCCATAACTACTTTCATTCCAATTTCAGATCATTGTTTCTGTTTTGGAAAGGTTTGAGTCCTAATTCTTGGAATACTTGGCAGAGGATACTGATTTTTTTTGTTCAAAATCATTTTTGTCCCAACTATGAATGCCATTGTCATTAGCATAGCCTTTCCCTTCATCTGTACATTGGCGTCGGGAGGAAAAGCAGGGACGCTGTTTTCTATTTGTAGATTAATTGGGGATGCGATATGGAATGTTTAAGTGATCAGTTCTCATTTGTATATCCACAGAGCATAATTTAAGAAGAGATTAAATAGAGTGGGGTTCTCATTTTCTCCTTGTCATACTCCAGATGAAATTTGGAATTTTCCAGTATTGATTTCCATAGAATTAAGACAGCCTACTTAATACAATGTTCATCAGTACCGTTACCATGATGGATTCAATTGAGATACCTCTGTATGTCTGAAGGTCTTTGGGTTACCTTTTCGTTTCCATAGGTAATTAATGTGCGATACATCCCACTATTATGGGATGCGCATCTTATTTCAGATTTACTTAAATTTAGGAAGTCGATTCTAAATTTAGAGAGATGATAGACTATTTTAAAAAGTTCATACTCACTGACAAGTGACGCTTTATTATGTGTTAGCTTTTTTATAGCTTTATTTACTAACTCATCATCAGGTTCATTATTGTTTATGTTTGAAGTTAGATTTTGTAATGCTTGAATGTATATTGGTGTACATTCTAACTGCGCTAGCAACTTCAGCTTAGTTTGGTCAGTGTTGAAATGTGACTTGAAGTGTTTTTTCAGACCAAGTTTTTGTTTTCCATTGGAGGAGGTTATCATGATTTTTCTCTTTTCTCCACATTTCAACCCAATATCTATAGTGTTTTGCTTCATTAATTTGGTTTTCAATTTCTCGTAGATATTGATTTCTTAACTATTTTTTGAATTTTCTTTTTTAATCGTTTTTAGTATTCTCCCGTTCGTTTTCTTTCTCTTCTGTTTGTTTCTTTATATTATCAATCTTTTGACATCAGTATTGTCGTCCCATTTTTCTAGGAAGAGTTATGTGCTTCGAGGATAAAATAACTGAGTCTTCTATGTTGTCATGATCGAGATTTAGGGACCCTAATTTGGATTTTATTTTATTAAAGAATTCTAATTTTACCTCTTTGTCCATAGTTTAGCACTTGGATTTAAGCGCCGTTCGTGGTTTCATGCACCACTTTTAAGGAACTCTTTATGCAACAGAACAGAATTAGTGTCAATAGCCGTTCAGAATAAATATGCTGGAACCAAGCATGCCAAAGCAAAAATAGTTAGGGCTTCAAATTCCATGAATATTTCCAAGAGAGATAAATATCCTTAAACTATAAATTTGATGCGATATAGATCTGAATTTACGTCCAAAGATGCAGTAACTAAAATGGATAATAAATTTTCTCTTCAGACCAGTGTTATCAGATTTTTACGCAAAAAAAAACCCTCAGTATTTAATCCATTTCCATTAGGACTAACATGCTCATGTTGGTTGTTATACAAAGTTTCCACCGGGATACCTTCGTACTTAGGTGTCTGACGTACTCGATAACACTCTTGGAAATTTTAAACCGAAGCCTTTATTCAATTCACGGGCTTAAATTGTTCTCATTCTGCTTTTAATGCTGCGGGGAGATAACTGGTATCAATTCATTCTCTCTAGTTCATTTTCTCTAGTTCCTTCCGCTGAACCAGAGAATATGACTCTTTTCAAGACTGATGACTGCCCAAAAACCAGAGACGCTTTAACCAATGCTTTGATACACTAGTTTTTATTGAACAATCCAATGATGTACTTTGGGAACCTTAAACTTTATACTTAGTGACATTTTGACTGTTCTTTGTTGATCAGATGTCGGAGGAAATAACAGTCAAAATGTTGTCAGTATGACCACAAATATTAGCATATTGAACTAAAAAGTCATATAATAATAATAATAATAATAAATTGAACAATTCCGACACAGAACTCGAAAAACCAGAAAATATAGAATTCGAAAAACAAATACAAACAAAATACACTAGCATATCAGCTATAGAGCCCCAATGATATGGATGGGCTTTTAAAAAATATAGTTAAACAAAAAAGTATCTAAAAGTCTTTTACTTGTGAAAATTCACTTCTAATTATAATATATGTAAAGGAAAATAAAATAGAAACAGTCAGCATTTAAAAAATGTGTTAGAAGCCTCCAGTGATTCTTTCGTAATAATAATAATAATGAACAAAAAGAAAAACTCCAAGCATAAAAAAATCGAGAATACAAGAAAAAAGAGCAGGGTTGGGGTTGATTTTAGCACTGCCTTCTCGCAGTGCCATCTCTAATTGCAGTTACTGCCAGTAGGTCTGCTGAAGAATTCCATGAGTGATGTCTCGCTTGGAACAGTTCCAGACTTGAGCAAATTAACAACTTTCGTGCTTCCTTTGTTATATATATATATATATATATATATATATATATATATATATATATATATATGAATATATATATATATTCTTTTGAATATATGACAGGTAGATAAAGTGAGAACCAAAATTAAAGCCGCAATCCGTAGTCCATGATTCATAAAATCTCTTACATATGGGCATATATCTATATAGATAAACAGAAGCACACACGCGTGTAGATAGATAGATAGATAGATAGATAGATAGATAGATAGATAGATAGATAGATAAAAATGGTATTCATACTTACAGGAAATTTCAATGCTTTGTGATCTCTTGTGAAAGCACAAGGTAAAGAATCGTTTCAAAAGAGAAGTTGGAAACGATATGCCAACATATTTTCCATGTTTATGATGAATTCTTGAAATGAAATCAAATACAAAAGTAGACAGCTTTTTATACTTATTAAAAGCTATAACTTATAAACGTTTTTTATATAAATGTATGAATATATATATATATATATATATATATATATATATATATATATATATCCTACTATTTCAGACGTTATTTTGTGGATACCCATGTTTGAGTAGACGCCCTATTTTTATAAACATTGTAAATTACGTCAACCGTCCTGCGCAACTCAGAGACTTAATACAGAGTATGTGCTCTCCGGCATTTTTTTAGTAAGTCTCTCGAATGCGCAGGACGGTAGACACAATTTATACTGTTTATAAAAACAGGGCGTCTACTGAAAGATGAGCATCCACAAAATAACCTCTGAAGTAGTAGGAAATAATGTCGGATAAGAAATGAAATGATTCAGATTCACTAACCAAACATAAACATTTTAGAGAAAATCTCTTGTTTGTCGACACAATTTTTTTTTTATTTCCTCATCCCTCTATCGATGCCTGAACATATCTATGAAGAAGAAATGAAAATATGTACGACAGAGGCGCCGAAAAAATTTTCCCCCCCTCCAAAACATTCAAACATCAAAAACTTTTCGTTACCCCCGTCTCTTCATCGATGTCTGAACGTATCTATGAAGAAAACGAAAACATAAAACATGTAAAAGTTATTGGTTCGACTCATTTCTCAAATTCAGACCAAATTATTAAATATCGAAATTTCTTTTAGAATTCCGCTTTGTCGATCCAAGAACTGTTCAGCACCCAAATATGATGTTTAGTGAACAGATAAAACTTTTTATGTGTCTATAAAACTGTTTGCGGATGTACACATCATGTTTGTACAAACAGAATTTTTCTTTAACTCGCATCTGGATGCTTTTACTACCTGACATTATTGGTTTGTAGGAGTTGTTATTTGTAATGGAGAAGGTCATAATGAGAATACAGCAGGAGGAAAATATTGACAGAAGTGCATAGTTTACGCTGGAATATATAGTCAGTGGCAGTATGTCAACTAAGTAGCTCGAATTTGATAGATCTCCCTGAAAAGTGAGCAGTTTACTATTTTTACTCGTTCAACATGTTTTAAACGACATTTATCTATGTTGTGTAGGAAACCTACCACCCCTCTTGAAGAGGAACTTGTCTAAAAACAAAGACGTTAAATAGTGGCATGTCAGAAGACAGAGGGTCGGAGAAGTTCTTAGCTGAGCTAGTTATAGACTACTCAGGCGATTTCTGTACCGTCTTACCAACCTAATAAACCCCTTTTTATTGTTACGTGTTATTTTGCGTTTGTCTTTACTAACCTCAAATCAACATCATAACAATCTATATATTTATTTTCGTTTTAACACGCTGCATAAGTCGTAATTTATTTATTTTAATCGTAAAAACAATGCCATTTTTAATTATTTTATGGATGATTTTTTTAAAAAACAGTAATTGTTAGCTGGCGAAATGAAACTTGATGGGGGATACGGGGGGCGGATATAAAAAGAGGAAAACAACCGGAAAACATATAATTACCTTCCAAGTATCCGATGACAGAGTATCCCCCCAAAAAAAAAATCCCCCGTAAACAAGTTAAATAGAGCTCATACCATTGTGATTAGCTGTTGGTCAACTTCCAATCAAATGCGTGATAGCGGGTTATGGTTTGCCTAATATAAGTCAGTGTCTGAAGGCTGTTAATTTTAAAGGATGGATCAGAGAAAGATCAACTCTGTTGGGGTTGACTTGGTGAGGGCAGGATGATGTTTGAAAGACCCGAAACTGTCCAATGATCCAAATCAGAACAGCACTGACGACGCCCTCTAGCGCTAAAGAGCGTATATTCAAAGTAGTTTATTCGGACGAGTTAGCTCGGGCATTTACGAGTCTGTCACGCCAACCATCACAGTCCTGCATCAAGGTCGGAAGGTCATTTGGGAGGCATTCTGTCATAACATAACTTGTCACTGTAGGTGGTTGCTAGGCGACTAACACGTCTTGCTCCATGACCAGAGCAGTAGATCACCCGCAAGTTCTTATTTTGTTTGCCAACAGTGTCCTGATAAGTGCCTTTTGCGTTCGCGTAAGAATGTAGAAATATCAGGGTTGGGACCATAAAGCTGTGATTTAGTTGGATGCTGTCTCCAGGAGATGTTAGGTATAGTTCTCAGCATCCGAGTGTAGGTTTCATCAAGCTTGGAGTGTAGGGTTTTAGTTAATGTCTAGGAATTAGCACCATACATTAACACCGCCTCTAAAATGGCTCGAAACTATCTCCGCTTAGCATTGATAAATTAAAAATAAATTAATTTAAATGAAAAATTCCCCCGATCCTCTCTTACATGAAAGTTATGAAATAAAAATTTATGTAAAATATTTAAGAAGGCGGAGAAAATATTAAACAACAAAGAATTGATCGGAAAAATAGACACTAACCAAATAAGAAAAAGTAATAAAAAGAAAAAGAGATCTTTCTTTTCCTATGTGAATATTTGTTAAGCTTCACGGTATCAGACACAGTGTCTCGGAACAATTAACTCCGAAATATTAGATTGTCACACATGAAATGACGTACTTTATAGGAAATGAATAAAACGCTTCTGAAATGATAAATAACTAATTTATTTAGTTGAAATAGGCACCATGTCGATGAATGACTGTTCCCAACGTACCTCTAAATTCTTGATCACATGTTTAAAAAAAAATTAATTCTTTTTCATGCTTTGATTACCTCTTCCTTATTGGAGAATATTTTATTGCGTATCAAAAGCTCAAAATTTGAATTTGAAGGTGAATATTGAGGATAAGGCAAAATTTCATAATTCAGGCAATGCAGCTTTTAGACAGTTATTTGAGAAGCGTGCGGCTGTACGTTGTGGTGCAGCAAAGTTGGGCCATCTTTATTCACAAATCTAGAACGTTCCTTTTTAAATTTTTCGTGCATATACTCAATTTCTCCACAATACGAGTTTGATGTTATTGTTTGAGGCAAGAATGAATAATGAATAACCTCTTTGAAAGACCACCATACAGTAAACATTAACATTTTAGGTTGCAGTGGAGGTTTTGGGTATTGTTTTGGTGATTCACTTGCATCTAACCACTGGCCTACTCTCTTACTCTTGTCAAAGAGTATCCATTTCTCATCGCTTGTAATGATTCGATGCAAAAATAGTTCTTTTTCCCAGTTTGTACTCATACAGTAAGATTACTCGACATTGTTTCTGTTGTGGAGTATTTTCACAGTGGAGGCTTGTATTTCTAATAAGCCGTCCTAAATTAGGTCCGACGTACAAAACGTTAGGAACTTAGAAAATAAGAGTCAATGGCGCAGCAATCTAGTTGTGATGGTTGGTACTTCAAATGTCCGAATCTCGACTGACGCGCTCAACACCATTCTGCCAGACTTGCCACTGCTACTCCTACTTATTATCTATGGGAGAGTCCATTACAATAGAATAGGTACTATGGCATAACAGTTTCATTGTAATCAATTTCATTGGGCTTATGTGTAAAAAAATATCAGGTTACTTTGCTAGACGACTGGATCAACAACTACCTAAAAATACGTCATTTCATGTGTGACAACCTAATTTGTTAAACAAAAAACAGGTTTGCAGATATATCGTATATTATACAGTAAGTACACCAGAAGAGTATTATACGACTAGTGTATCGTAGGAACCAGCGCTCAATCTATTCACAGTGCACCTTTCCCCGAATCTTCTCTCCTACTAAACTTATAGTAGACGGAAGAGTCTAACATAGACTCTTAGAGGGAGGACACAACAACATAATTGCAAAAACGTCGATAAAATAGTGAACTGATATTCCATGCTGTCTTTTTACAAACAACAATCAGAAAAGATGTATTGGGATAAAAATTGTAAACAAATAAATAAAAATAAAATAGTGAAACATCTTTTGACCGAATGCATAGATCTCGTTCCTACATAACAAAGATAACACGACACAAATGAGAGAAATATTTAAAAATAATCAAGTAAATTCTTTATATGAAAACAAAACTCTGAAACCGTAAAACTATTCATGACAATAAGAGAATTCGACATTAAATCACATCGAATATAACGTAAAACAAAACAATCTCTTCTAATAGACTATTATCGACGTTATATTGAATTGTTACCCTTTTTATATTGTCTTACATTAATACAATATGAAACCAAATAACAGGAAATTTTGCAAGCTCGTGCTGCGCCAATCTTTCAATCAAGAAGTGCCTGTCTTGAAAAAACCGTATTAGAAAGTTGCCGTTTACAAGTATCCTAGGGAAATCTGCAACTACTTTTAGTCATCAAACATGCCCGAATAGTTGCCATTTTATAAATGCTGATCAAGCAGCATCCAAGATGATTAACTAGCGGAATTGTTTTGTTTATAGCTTATCAATCTTCTGTGGGATATTTAAAGCCAAATAATTTTTCAAACTGTAGGATGTTGCTTACAGTACCCGGTGTTCCCAAGTAGTGTCCCATCTAAGTACTGACCTGGATCGATACTGCTTAACTTCGGTGATCGAACAAGAATTTTCAGCATGACTTGACCGTAAGCTTCGAGTGAATAAATACATTACGTTAAAGAATCACATATTCGGTATAGACATGTTGCCGAAGAAAAAGAAAGAAGCAAAATCCTAAATGAACACACGGAAGAAAGAACGAGCATACAAACTATTGTAAGAAATAAAGAATGAAAAACAAAATGTAAATTTATTGTAAGAAAGAAAGAAAGAGAAAAAGAAAAATCTACAGTCTAAACGAACAAAGAAAAAAAAGGAACAGACAAATAAACAAAAACGACCAAAAAAAGAAATGAAAAATACAAAGAAAGAAAAAAAATATTATTTACATTGTTCCTCATCTTTATTGCCATATTCATGACGTTTCGGCCGGTGTAGGCTCTGGACTTCATCAGGTAATTAGAATTTCAAACTGAACCCTTTATTTCGTCCACCGTGGTAGATGTTATTCATCATGACGGTCGTCTTCGAGTATAGAATCCAGAGGTTAGTAGTGAATATTTCGAAGACAGTAGGAAAGCGTTGTTTAGTTTAGCAGTGGATATTTCGATAAAAGTAGCAGGGCATAGTTCGTTTCTTTTCGCCTGACAAGCTGGACTGGACATTCGGGTAGAGTGAACAAAATGGCCGCCTTTATAAACGACGGATTGAATGTTCTACGTCTTCTGATTGGTTAACCTTCTATTGGTGGACTATAAAGTGAGTTAAGTCATCTGAGCTAACTCACTAGTACATAACATACACAAAAAACTGTAACAATAGATTGTTCTAGTTTCTCCTGCTATGCCTCTTCTGGATGTCTCAGTTATCTCCCTTTGACTCAACTCTTCAATTTATTTGTTCACCACTGCAGTAGCCAGGTATTGATCTCGCAACTGTTTCGTTGAAGTCAGTGGATCCAACGAATGCTTTTATCCACTGGGCCATATGTATGAATTTTGCTGACTTAATGTCTCAGTTACCATTTTTTACCAGAGCTCATATGGTTATTTTATTGTTATTATTGCTGTTCTCTAGCACTCCATATTACTAGTTCCCATACTGTATTCATTTTTATGCTTGTTCGGCTCAGGAGATTTTTATGTAAATAATTACTATACCTCATCTCAGAAACATAGACAGGTGAAGAAAAAACAAAAAGAATAAAAAACCAATCGAACAAACGAAAGAAAGAATGTAATAAAAGAAAGAAAGATGATAACCAGAGGGAAAAAAATGAAAAAGAAAGTTAAAATATATATATATATATATATATATATATATATATATAACAGGGAAGAAAGTAACGAAAGAAACCCTCCAGTGAGAAATCAGTTCCACTCGAGCAGCTTCTGTCAGGCAAACTACTGCCCTATGTTTCCCCGATCACTACAATCTGAACTTGCTCAAGGCTAGGGTTAACCGTTATCTTCCACTCATATACACACAAATAGTCTCCAAACGTAACTCTCTACCTTGAATGACCCCCGGTCCTTGTAAAGGCCGGAACTTTGCTGTAAAAAAATAAAAAAAAATGAAAAATAAAAACGAAAAAGAATGTTTGAAACTATCGAAAGAAAGAAAGAAAGAAAGAAAGAAAGAAAGAAAGAAAGAAAGAAAGAAAGACGGTAATGAAAGGACGGAAAAGGAAGTGGAAAATTATTGTAACAAAGAAAGGCAGTAATGAAAGGAAGGAAGAGAAAGTCTAAAACTATTGTAAGAAAGAAAGAAAGAAAGAAAGAAAGAAAGAAAGAAAGAAGGACATAATGAAAGTGTAAAATTATTGTAACAAAGTGTTGTGAGGGAGAATTTTTCCCAACAATTTTGGATTCAGCCGCCGGACGAAAGACATAAAAATACTCCTATATTAAAAGGTAATAAACTTGTTAAACCAATTCCGGTTTTCTTCCGTTGTCTGTGATAACTCAGTTACAACAGTTTGATCTTCGTCGCCAAACAGTTGTAACTGAGTTATCAAAAACAACAGTAGAGAACAGGAATTGGTTTAACAGCATGTTTATTACCTTTTAGTACAGGGAAACATAATGTAGAATAAAAACTAGGGAAGAGAATGTTTAGCTGTGAATGAATAAATGTTTACAGCAAAGGCTACTACTCCTTCTGCTACTCCTCTTGATGTAGGTGTATTTTTATGTATTTCGTCCGGCAGCCGAGTTCAAACTTGCAGGGAAATATTTTCCCTCACGACAAAAGAAAGAACGAAACAAAGAAAGATAGTAACAAACGAAAGGAAAAGAAAGTCTAACACTATTGTAAAAAAGAAAGAAAGAAAGATAAAAATTTTGTTGGGGAGTGTATGAGTATTATTTATGACATTTTATCTGCTTTTGAGCAGAACTATCACTTTATCTACAAGTCCTAAGCACATGGGATTTCAAGATTGGAAGTTTACTTTCTCCATTCTAACAACGTGTCGAGTTGTTATAACAACTTGCTGATAATGCAATATTTCTTCTAAAGTGCTGCTTTTATAAATAATAAGGCGGTTATAAATTTGCATTCATATCCACACAAACACAAATATCTTGGGAGAGAAATGAAAAGAAATTAAAAGACGCGGTCAGGTTCACATAGATATAAACAGATACATCTACAAAAAGATAACCGATATTCTTTAAACGGAACACGAGAAAGACCAAGATGTATTTCTTGTTTAAAGGTGTCGTCTGCTTTTTTATTTCTTTTCTTTTTAAAATTACCGTCGACTAATTTCTGTTCTTCCATTTCGTGAGAGTAACATTTCTCCACGAATATTTATGCTCATAATATTATTACTCCATAGTTAATACGCTAAACAATCTTATACTGTTACTTGAAATCAATGTTTCTCGACAAGTCTTATGATTCTAAAATAATTACTCTGTAACGTTAGTCTAATTAAATTAATGTCGTTTATTGAGAGCAACATTTCTGATTCAATGTTTTTGGATTCATATTTCAATTTATACTAATAACAAGCATCTCAAATGTTTTAAGGATTTTTTCTTCTTTTTGTTTTTAATTTCCATTTATCACAATAATAAAATTGCAAAAAAAGAATGAAATTTTAAAATGAATTTAAACATCTCATGAGAATGGATAAATAAAAGCAATATTCTTCCATAGTTACTATAATATAATGCAATATAATACACTTCAAATATTATTCGCGAATTAACGTGGAACACATAAACTTATTTATAGATACACGTATATGTCATACATATGTACAAAAGTTACCAGCCTCTTTATTTTTTAAGCTAGAAACAGAATGCACAATAAATTACTTATATTTTTTAATAAAAAAAAAAGCTGGGACTTTTTGCACCCAACTAATATTAAAGAATATTAAAGAGAGCATGCACATACACTGGGTACGACTTTTCTCCTTGTTCTTGTTCTTGCTCTTATTGTTCTTCTTCTATCTGCCGCGTCCTCTCAGGACGTTGGTGATCATGGCTCTTCATAATTTCCTGTCCTTTGTAGTTCTTAATAAATTTTATCATTTTGTTATCTCTCCTCAACCTTGCTCTGCCATCCATTTACTTAAGTTCGCTAGGTAGGTGACGCGTTGTTTTCCTCTGTCCATTTTGCTTACTCTTGTGAGTATCAGATTTTCTAAGCCCTCTTTTCTCAATATGTAACTTAGAAATTTCAACTGTCTCATCAGTATAAGTGTCCTTTTGTTTGCATTTTCTCTAAAACCTCGTCGTTGCTCACATACTCGGTCCATTAGCATAGTTGCTAGTAAGATTTCTTCTGGATTAATTGTAGATGATGGTGGTGGTGGTGGTTCTTCTTCTTCTTCTTCTTCTTCTTCAATGTGACGCTCCCGTTCAGGATATTGGCGATCATGGCTCTGCATCATTTTCTGTCCTTTATAGCTCTTAATAAATTTTGTCTTTTTGTTCCGCCATCAATTTACACAAGATAGCTTGGTACGTTCTATGTTGTTTTCCTCTGTCCCTCTTGCCTTCAATCCATCCTGTGAGTATCAAATGTTCCAAGCCCTCTTTAGTTCAGGATATTTGAACAAATTGATCAATTTGCTCATCACCACACGTTTTCCGACTCTTGCTGAAAATTTCAAACTCCAGAAAAGAAGCAACAACATTGAGTATCGATTTTTCCTTCTTTTGAAAAATCTACTTCGCGATTTTAGTTTCTGAACATTGGACAACATCACTTACAAGTGGAGACGAATACAAAACAAAACATCTTCAAAGAGCTTTATTATCCTAAATACACAGAGACAATGACATACCTACCAGCCAAGTTTGCTATAGAGAAGTGGTAGTAGTGAGTTAGAGAAGTGGTAGTAGCTATAGAAAGAAGTGGTAGTAGTTTGGTAGAGTTAGTAGTGAGTTAGTAGGTAGTTAGAGAAGTGGTAGTAGTGAGTTAAAGAAGTGGTAGTAGCAAGTTAGAGAAGTGGTAGTAGTGAGTTGGAGATTTGGTAGCAGTAAGTTAGAGAAGTAGTAGTAGTGAGTTAGAGAAGTAGTAGTAGTGAGTTAGAGAAGTGGTAGTAGTGAGTTAAAGAAGTGTGAGTAGTTTGGTAGTAAGTTAGTTAGAGAAGTTAGGTAGTAGTGAGGAGAGATGGTAGTTGGAGATTTTTGGTAGTAGTGAGTTAGTTTGGTAGTAGTGAGTTAGAGATTTGGTAGTAGTGAGTTAGAGATTTGGTAGTAGGGAGTTAGAGATTGGTAGTAGTGAGTTAGAGATTTGGTAGCAATGTTAGCAAGTTAGAGAAGTGGTTTGGTAGTAAATTAGAGTTGTAGCGAAGAGATTTGGTAGTAGTAGTTAGAGATTTGAGTTGAGATTTGGTAGTAGTGAGTTGGAGATTTGGTAGCAGTAAGTTAGAGAAGTGGTAGCAAGTTAGAGAAGTGGTAGTAGTGAGAGATTTGGTAGCAGTAAATTAGAGAAGTGGTTGTAGCGAGTTAGAGATTTGGTAGTAAATTTGGTAGTAGTGAGTTAAGTTTGGTTGTGAGTTAGAGTTTGGTAGTAGGGATTAGAGAAGTGGTAGTAGTGAGTTAGAGATTTGGTAGCATTTAGAGTAGTGAGTTAGAGAAGTGGTAGTAGGGAGAGATTTGGTAGAGAAATTAGAGAAGTGGTATTTGCAGTAGTGAGTTAGAGATTTGGTAGTAGGGAGTTAGAGATTTGGTAGTAGGGAGTTAGAGAAGTGGTAGTAGTGAGTTAGAGATTTGGTAGCAGTAAGTTAGAGAAGTGGTAGTAGTAAGTTAGAGAAGTGGTAGCAGTGATTTAGAGAAGTGGGAGTAGTGAGTTTGATCCTCAATAAGCACTCCACAGTTGTGGCTTTGTGCCAGACTAAGTTAAGCTTTGTAAAAAAAAAAACACTGAGCCTGCTTGGTGGGTTTAATAGCTGTTTGATTTCCACCCACGCCAGTCAGTGGTATGTGTTTTAGGTGAAAAAAAAAAACAAAAAAAACCTTGAATGCTGATTTTGCAAGGAGGCGGACAACAGGTGGATAATACATAGCGTTGCTTTAGCCAATCGGTTTTTGGTTATCAAAATATAACGTGTCAATATTTACAGAAAGATATACAGTCGAAGAAGAATAAATAACTACTTACATCTGGTTGGATAGCTTACAGAATCAAAAGTAATATCTATAAATACCTACTTATTACCTGTTCTTCTGTATGGGATCGAGTGTATGAATTCGAACTCAGCTTTACGCAAGAAAAAAAATTGGGTCCTTTCAATATCATGAGATTCATAACAAATCATAGATTATCAGATGTTATAAAAAGTGAAGAGCATCTTGAGATTAACGAAGCTACCGATTATGATCATTATTAAAAACAAAGCGTGAAAACTATACGGTTACAAATCAGATCTCTTCAAAGTTTACAGGTAAGTTTACTGTGATCAGTTCACCGCAAGAAAGTTTAACGCCATCAATTTACCGCGAGGAAATTTTACCGCGAGGAAAGTTCACCGTGGGAAAAGTTTACAACGCACAAATTTCACCGTATAAATTCAGTAGATTTTATAATTAATAATTTAGAATTCATTTTTATATACTGAGTGTGCGATGAATAAATTGTTTAAATTACGCAGAAATGAAAATAACACTGACATTTCATTTTAACAGACATATTTACCACAAAAATATCTAACTAAAGAGTAAATTTATTCAATAAAATCGCCATTGGCATCAATCACGACTTCCAGACGACATGTAACTTTTCTGGGCGGTCCTCTTTTTTAAATTAGTGAATGCTGCCATAATCCTTGCCTTCCAAGGAGTTTTGTTGGCCTCTCGTCCCACACGTAATAATTAAGGGGGTGAGGTCTGGGGAGTTAAGTGGCCGGATGTAAGGGGTGATGTGGTCACAAAAATTGTCTGACAGCCATGACTGGGTTCTCCTGTTTGTGTGGCATGGTGCTGAGTCCTGTTGCCAGACATAGTCATGAGTATTGAAATAAAGATGAGACAGGAAGTCAGTTGACCGTGAAAGGAGACATGATTAGACATGAATGGGTAAGAAAGGTGATCCAATGGGAACTATATTAGTGCTTAAATTTTGGCCACGCTGACCAATGGCGTATATAGAAACTAGAAACTTTTCGACTGTAACAGGTTTTGAGGGGCTTTTGAACTTGAATAATCCTTTTTAAGGATAATATTGATCGGAGATTAGGACACTTTCTTTTTTGTTTTTATATATGGTTGCAGTTTAAGCGTGTATAAGCATATAAATATGCGTTTATATGATTTTGTATTAATTTTGCAGTAAATGTTCACCTGCCCCAAAAGTATAAAGATCACACACTGGTAAATTAACAGTTTACACCTCCAACAGATAGATAAATAGATTTGTTTTTTTTTTTGTTTTTTCTGGAGAGATGATCCAGACGTTTTTTTGCTTTTTTTTTTAAATAAGCTTCCGTCCAAGAATAGATACTAACCACTTTTGCTGACAACAATCACGTGTCGGCCGTTGCCTACTCTTATTGGTCGATTATTTACTCTTTCTTCCAGGATCTAAAGTCTTATTATCGCGATTAAGTTCAGAATAGAAGTCTGTAGCCTTTCAGATAACCATAGATTCGAGACGACACTGTGCCTTTTTTTATTTTAATTATCAGAACTTTTTTTAATATATATTCGGCAAACGCCAAGCACATACACGCGTTTTTATCAATTCCGATATTTTGCGGTGCAGCTGTTCAAGCTATTGAAGTAAAACATGGCCGAGAAAAGGTTGGCATTGCAATACGTTAAATATTTCTCCAGTTTTTATGTCTAAAAACAGAGACTGTGCAAGGTCAACTTCTTTCGTGGCTAATATTTTCGTTTCTTATCTTTTAACGCCATTTCTCTCTCGATATTTCTCTATCTCTCTCTCTCTCTCTCTCTCTCTCTCTCTCAATTACCGCGTTTATTTTTTATAAACTCTTATTCCACTCTATTTCCTAATTATACACAAGCTCATATACCTAAGCAGAAATATGCGAGCAAAGAACTAAGGTGTATTTAGGCAGTAATAATTTCTCAATAAGCCTAAATTAAATTTAATTTGTCTCTTATTTTTATTGTTTTTCCATTTTTAACCTCTATTTCTATAAAACAATGTCGTCAGTTTGTGCTGTAGTTCTCCTGGCTTACTGCAGGTTCGTGTAACTTAAATGAGGTGTATTTAGGAAGTAAGAATTCGTTCAAACATATTGTATAAAATTCATTCGACAAAATCTATCTGTTAAATTTTATTGCATTTTCCCACTTTTCAAATAAGAAGTGTGCATTGAGATCAAAATTGTGGGTAAACTGTCTGAAACATGACTCTTTTTGCTTTATTCAAGTACTTTCGACTGTCTCAATGAACATCAAGGCATTGGTATTGTCAGTGTGGTAGACAAGATTTTGTTGGGTACTTCATAGCATTTTTGCAGTACTGGAATTCGAATAAAGCCAAAGTGAAAACAGTTAAATAGGTTAACGTTAAAATGATTAAACAAAGATATATATATATATATATATATATATATATATATATATATATATATATATATATATATATATATATATATATATATATATATAATCCGTATGGATAATTTCAAAGAGGATATAAATCCAAAGAGAGCTCAGTGTAAAAACAGAGCAAATGATAATTATGAAAGCGGTGACTTTACAAATCCATGGTAATATTTTATTTCGCAAAACCGATACTGTCACTGTTTTCATATATATATATATATATATATATATATATATATATATATATATATATATATATATATATATATCCATTCTATGTAGTGATTCGCACAAAATCTCAAATCGATAATAAGGCGAGGTTATGAGATATATCGTATTTGATGATATTTAAAACTTATCTATAGATATCGCTATTTCCATTGAAAGTGTTTGGGCGAAATACATTCCTTAGTACCACCAATTCTAACTTTCAAGGCTAAGATCCACGCAAATCGTAACAAACCAATCTCATTCCCTTTGTATTCCATTGGTGAGATGTAAATTACACTTGAACAGCTTCTTCCCACTAACCGCTAACTTGAGGAACCAATTCCCAAAGAGGATGCTTCCTCGATTACAACAATCTGTTCCAGTCTAACGTTAACAATTATCTTCCTCACGTATCCTCAAAAACTGTGCTTATTACCTCTTACTGTGTAAGCCCTCTACCTCGAGTGGCTTACGACCATATCACGCTGAAACACCGATTTTTGCAAGATCACTGAAATTAAGCAACGCCAGTACCTATATGCGACCGCCTGGGAATACCAAGTTCTGTACGCTTGGATGTGCATGAGCTGGTAATGGATAACGGCTCGGGATTGGAATTCGGATAGCAGAGTTCGAATTCCAGTCGGGTTCTTTTTAATCACTCAGGCGCAAATACCCTTGCGAAAGTTATGAATATACCTCTCTCCCAACTATGGATTAATTAATTGACCTTGTATTAGTAAATCCTTATTATCCCCCGCCAAAATTATTAAGATAATGAAATATTTCTGGTTTTAAACAGGCTGTGAAGGGTTGATAAGACGTAAAACACAAATCAATCTACCACGAGTGGCTCTCGGGACTTGTACAGGCTGAACATTATTTTAAAAATAAGCAAACCGAAAAGAAAGAGAAAGTTCGCCAATGTATACATTTGTGATGTCCGTATTGTTTATATCATATTTCTTCCCAAACATAGATTACAGATATCAGAAAATATCTCGATCTTTCATTTTGAATATAAAAGAAGGCACAATTTACCGTACTCGAACTCTAGTGAAAATATATAATATTTTTTGTGTTTCTCATTCGAGAGTGCAGGTAAAAATATCCGGAAGACAGACCTTTCATTAGAAAATGTCATTATTTCTAATAAAACAATTGACTGGTTACGTGCATTTTGTTATTTGGTGCTCGTGAATTCACTCTCTTTATTGGAGTATTATGGTGATTTTCGAAGCGTAGTCGAAAGTATGGGACACCCAGTGAGGATCGAACTCACTAGTCAGTCGTAATTGTTCTAGGAAGACGAGCATGCTAACCATTACATCACGTGCTCAATGATTTTTAATCGCAGAACAAGGCCGAAAGTATGGAGCACCCAGTAAGGATCGAACTTACTACTCGTAGTTGATCTAGCGAGACAAGCTTTCTAGCCATTACACTAAGTAGAAGTGTCCTTCCTTGGGTCGTCTTTAAAGAACCAAGTTCGAATAAACATAGTTTGTAATCTATTGTCTAACCTTGGAATATATTAAAAACAATGTTTAAAATAGACAAGTCATTGTTATACTTGATCAATAAATATTTTGTTTCAGAAGGAAAGGGTTTTTTTGCCTGGAAAAATTAAGATAATAAAATAATCTGTATTTGTTTTTCTTAATCCATCAAATCCACTCGATGATATATAATAAATAAGCATGTAATTATTTATTGAGTGAACAAAAGGACGAATCCCAGTGCATAGAAGAAGATTCAGCATTTAATAGTGACGACAACAGGAAATACGTAGCACATTCAGCAACTAATTTATTGTGCTACATAGGAATAGAATTGATTGGTTCGTTTTTTACAGCTTATCAACCTTTTGTCGGTTATTTAAAGCCAGAAAAAATTATTGTGCTACATAGGAATAGAATTGATTGGTTCGTTTTTTACAGCTTATCAACCTTTTGTCGGTTATTTAAAGCCAGAAAAAATTATTGAAAATCAGATTATTTTAAAAATTCTTTTTGGTGGTGGGATATAATCAGTGTTTAGTGATACTTACTAATTAACCCATAGCTAGAAGAGAAGATGTGGATTCATACATTTTCCAAAAGTATTTGCACGTAAATGAATATAACGAACACAACAGGAATTGGAACTCGGCTCTCCAATTAACAATTTCGAGCCATTATCCATTACATCACCCGCACATCCAAGATTACAGCTCCTAGTCACCCATCTATGGACTGACCAGGCTCCTGATTATTCTATAATGTTTAAGAAAAAAGGAAACAAAAATCTCATCCATACTTAGAATAATAAGGAGACAGTTGACACATAATGAGGAAAGACTGCTTGAAAAATTTGACAATATTTAGAGTCGATAAGTTGTATAATGAAACTGATTATTCAAGCTAAGGGATTATATATAAGAACAAATCTCTATTAGTAAACATTTGAATAAAATATTCATTTAGAAATGGGCGTGCGTGCAGTTATTCAACAAAACAATAGGTGTTTAATTTATGACCTAATAATTGCAGTTGAAAGTGTCAGGGTAGAGTGATAAAAATTGGTAAATAAATAAATAAATAAAGAGAGAAAATGTAAGAAAAAAATAAAGAAAGAAAGAAAGAAAGCGGAAAAATGTAAGATAAAAGAAGAAAAATGTAAGAAAGAAAATGTAAAACAGAAAGAGAGAAAATGTAAGAAAAAAAGAAAGAGGGAAAATGTAAGAAAGAAAAAAGAAAGAGAAAATGTAAGATTATTTAAAGAACCATATTCGAATAAACAATTATTTACAGACTAATGTCTTCATTTTTGTTGTTATGCTCACAAAGTTTCGGTCATGTACTCTTCGGCCTTCTTCAGGAGTTTGTTGATCTAGGTAAACTACATGAAGTTTCGAACTGAAATCTTTATTCGGTTTACGGAGACAGTTTTTTGGCGTTCCCGTTAGGATATCTTTCTTGGTTAATTGTTCGGTTATCGCTAGTCCTGTTTTTACTGGGTCTGAGTAAATCCGTATTACTCGACCCAGGGATTGAACTCGCAATTATTATGTCACTATATTCGTAATAACAAGGATGAGGACAATTTTCAAATGTAAATTCTGATAATTCTTCATCTTAGAACATCAGACATAAAAGATTTCAGCCGATTTGAATTTAATCAATCTTTGTGTAAACCTTAAAAACAATATTTTGGACCAATTTCTAAGGCTACAGCGACCGAAATGCTAACAAATAAATAAATAAATAAAAATAAAAACAAACATATGAGGAAGCTGACCCGAAAAAAATCACTGTATAATAATACCAACGCCTTGTGTCATAAATTTGAACAGAATTTGATCGCTATGCTTATCTGACGACGTCTATACAACAAAGATTATTTAACATCTTATATTTGAAAAGAAACGATTCTCCTCTCAGACGCTTAAGATCAATTTTTTTATAAGATTCTCCAGAAATGTATGGCATAATTAGTTTAAAATAAAAGAAATATTATAGGCTAGCGTAACACCAGTAAATATGACGGGATTATTTACGTATTAATGTGCACTTCTGTCCAGATTCAGAATGTCTGTTATTCTCTCGGATTTTTAACTGGGATCAGAGTGTAGAATCTCTTTTAAATCCTCTGCCTTGTTTCAGTGCTACGATACGAGTTGTGTTTTCCCTTCGGACACTTCAAGGTCTAGCAATTAGGAAAGCATGGTCCCGGAGATAACAAAGCTGAGACAACGCTTCTCTTATTTTCCACCAAAAGAAAGGAGTCGGAATACGCTTAAATATGGGCGACAGTGATCACAGAGATTGAGCAATTTTTGTTCTGAGGTCCATATGAACAAGTATTGTCACACCATTCCACCGTGGGGCTGAGCAGATAAATATCGGATCAGAATATGGCAGAGAATGGCATACGATCCTCTAACTCTGGTTTCGGGAACTGGAAACATCTTGGACTTTGGCCATACATACACACATAAAGAGAAAGAGAGATTAACTTGGAGTAAGTTTCCAATCGTAGGACTAACCATCGATCTCACATAGATACTGAAATTGTTAACATAGTCTGCCAGAGGACAACAAAAGCAGGGCATCAAGAATAGATTGACATTAAAAATCATATATATATATATATATATATATATATAGAGAGAGAGAGAGAGAGAGAGACTTTTTTGCTGTATCACAGATCATCAGTGTGGCTAGACGTCCAGTTGCCTCTAGCTAGGATCGAAACCCGGCTAAATTGGCGTCAGCCGGAGATTCTATCCCTAAGCCGTTGGCGCACGGCAGGGATAAAAGTGAATTTAAGCGTATTTATTTTTTAGATAAACACACAGTGACTGAGAGAACTTAGTTTTACCGAAGAGTCTTGCATTATTAACAGTAATAGTCGCTGTTTACAAACTCACACTTCCTTCTTCGTGTGTGTGTGTGTGTGTGTGTGTGTGTGTGTGTGTGTGTGTGTGTGTGTGTGTGTGTGTGTGTGTGTAAGCAAATAGGCATGTGAACGAGTGGTTAGAATGTTGGCTTTCCGATCATGTGCCTGAGCAAGCCTTTTCTGGCCACCCTAGTATATTATCGGAAATGAGCAGCCGGTCATTATATATGTGCATTTTTCCAAATGGAAATATTCTGATATACGACTTCTTTGTATACATCTTCATATCAGATGTTTTTTTGTCAAGCTGCCGCTCAACTGATATGTATTACAAGGCAAAAAATGGGTTATAGGTGGGAATGTTCAACTTCGAATTCCATACCAGTAAGCTCTACTTCTGATGGTATAGGTCAAAATAATAAATTTGAAAGCATAACTTTCGGAACAACACTCCTTTGTGTGTTTTTTTGATATGTGGTTTTTAGAATTGTTCTTTATTTACGCAGTTATATATTGCCATCAACAAATCAGCTCTTCTCGTGAAGAGAACTCATATTCGCTTGATTTTATCGTGAGAAAAAAAAAACTATAGGAGTTGTTTTTGGCTCTTTTTGTTTGCTTCAACATACAACTTCATATTTTATTAAACTACATCGTATTCTTTTTAAATTTATCTGCTTCTTTCTTTATTTTGTTTTACTTTCTTTTGTAGGTCATCCATTTTTCCTTTCTTTTTCAAACTTTTGCTCTTTCATATTTCTTTCGTTAAATTTCCTGATTTTCACACATTTTCTTTTTTCTTCTCCTCCCAAACTATTTTTTCACATTATTTTTCATAATGTTTTTATTTTCCCAAATCTTCATTAAGTTTTCCCTTCTTTCATGTCTTTTACTTCTCCAAACTGTATTCATAATACATTATGATTTTTTTTTATAAATACAAATTTCCTGTTGTCTTTTTTCCCCTACTTTTGAACAAGACACAAAATACGAAGGAGACTGAAAAGATGACAGCCCAAACCACTTTAAAAAATCTGACAAAATCAAGCATTAATTTTTAAAAAATACCTTTTTGAGAGGGCCTCCTCATATGTGGGCGAACATGCCTCTCCTCAGCTTCCTGCCCCCATGCAGTGACGTTTGATCCTTTACCACGTATCTTTGTCTCCATTTTATAATTCATTTGCATAAACTCATTAGTCAGGTTACTCGATATTTCTCTCTGAGTCATATTCCTTCAATACGTCCTGTGAGTGTTAAATTTTCCAATGACTCTTCCCTAATTATGTTTCCTAGAAATTTCAACCTCTCTCTCTTTCGGAATCTATGTACAAATATCCTTTTTGTTTCCATTTTCCTTAAAACTTCCTCGTAGCTTCCATGTTTCGTCGATGGTATTCTCAGCATCCTTCTGTAGAACCATATCCCTGTCTCCTCGTCTTCTCTTCATCTGAGATGAGATTGTTCAGCGTTCACTGCCGTATAGGGGAACTGATATTAATAGTTATGCACTATTTTCTTTTATTCCCTTTTTTTCGTTTAAATCTTAAAAGCGTTCGTCTGTTATACTGTTCTCATTTTTTCTTTCTTTCGTCATTTCTCTTTTTATTTTCTTTATTTTTCTATATTTTCTTTTCATTGTTTTTCAATCATGTCTTTATATCTCTCTTTTTCTTTCCAGTCTTTTTCTTCATTTCTTTTATGATTTTACGTCCTTTTTCTTCATTCTTTGCCTTCATTAATTAGATTCTTTTCAGCATTTAACATTTCCTTCTTTCATAATCATTGGTTTCTTTTCATTCAAGTTTCCTTTTTATTATGCATTACTCTTTTCATTCTTGCTTTATTATCCTTCTGTTTCACAATATTTCTTTCTTTTATTTTCATCCTTTCTTCTTTTTTTTTCTTTCATTATCTCTCTTTTTTTCATATTATTACTGTTTTGGTACATGTCAGTTGCTCCATCCTCTCTTGCCATCTCCATTATTCCCAGATTCACCACCATCTTCCTTTCGCTTCTGTCTTCCGTGTCCGCTGAGATGACGGAAGTCCAGCAGCTGATTTAAACTTCCGGTAGCAAACAAGGCAGACGAAAACCGTTTTTTTTTTTCGTCACGATCAGACCAACCTGTGAAACGTCCCTTTTATGCATCACCACGTGTCATTTTAATCCAAGTGCTGACTTAAAAACTGTTGTCGACTACATTTTTTTTGTACGTTGAGGAAGTATTTTGATATATGCCGCCTGCTTCTGACGATTCGCATGAGACTTGGCGTGATTGGCATATCCCACACTGGAAAGAAATATGCGACCGCACACTTCTCATTTCTACTTAGGCTTGCGACCATACCATGTTGAAACACCAGTTTTCGTACAGATCACCGATGTTAAGCAACGTCGTGTCTGGTCTTTACCTACATCGGTGACCTTTTGGAAATACCAGATTCCGAATTGTGTAATGAATAAGAGCTCTGAATTGGAAACTGGAGTGCCGAGTTCCAGTTCCGATCGAGTTAGTTATATTCACTTACACGCAAAATATACTTGCGAAAGGTATGAACCCAGCTTTTCTCCTCAGCCCCAGCTATAAGTTGATTAGTAGGATTTAAACCATTATCTCCAAAAATCCTTACAATTTAAAAACATTTTCTGGCTTTAAATTACCTGCAATAGGTTGGTAAGCCTTAAAAAACCAAGTCAATAAATCGATCAACATTTACAGTTTGATTTGAATAATCAAGAATTGATACGCCTTCTTCCCGAAGATCCCGCTTAAGTGTAGCAAGTTTAAATCTTTCCTTCTTAAGCAACTTACAATCTTTTTTTTTTCATGAAGCGCATCCAATCAGAACGATTTTCTGCTAACTCTTCTCAGCATACAGATCTTTCAGATTGTTTTTAACGAAGTCCTTGAATCTTTTGATTCTATAGTGGACGCTTCCCAAATTGTACCTGGCGTAGAAAAATCTCTTTGGAAACCTGTTTTCATCCATGCACACAAGCCCTGACCAATGCATTTGTTTACAGATAATCAGTCTTGGTACTCACGGTGTCAGCTCTACTAAGTACATCGGTATCATATTGAGTATTTTCTCAAACATTTCTGATGGACCTTTCAAGCAGGTTTATATTGTCCTTGTGTCCGACCAGTATAGAATCGCTGCCAGAAGTTATACGATGGTCACTGACTTTAGTTTACATGCTAAAAGGCTTCGCTCAAAGTATACACGGTTTTTCAATTTGCCAAACATTGCACAAATATTTTGAATTCGCTAATGAATTTTAGCATTTGAATAGTCATCTTTAGAAAAGTACTGCCCCTTATACAAAGATATCAACTATATTCAATTTATTGCTTTTACATATGTGTTAATTTCGTGTATATTATTCAGAAGGTGGAGCAGTGAACATTACTTTAGTTTTTTTACACATGCTTATTGTGCGTCGAACATAGCACATGCACTAGAGAAGCGATCTATTTCATGTAAAATCCTCATCGCAAGCATAAAATTCTCTGAACGGCCCCCCGAATGTTTTGGACTAGAAATTAAATCTCCTCAGATTAGACACCCTTCCTGTAGTTCTAAACGCCAGACATATACGAATGTCACAATTTTGAAAAGCATACATAAGAATTACTGCGATGTAGGTTGGGAACAAGATAGGACCTGGAATATCATCCGGTTTTCTTTTCTTTTTTTTCTTACATTTTCTCACTCTCTTTTTCTTTATTTATTTCTTCCTTACATTTTCTCTCTTTCTTAATTTTCTTTCTTTCTTACATCTTCTCTCACTTTTTTCTTACTTTATTTCTTTCTTATATTTTCTCTTTCTTTTCCTTTATTTCATTCTTTCTGATAATTTCTCTTTATTTTTTCTTTCTTTCTTAGATTTTCTTTCTTACACCGTTTCTTTCATTTTTCTCCTTTTCTTCTTACACTTTCTCTCATTCTTTCTTTGGTTCTTTCTTCCTTACATTTTCTTTCTTACATTCATTCTTTCATTTTCATTTTCTTTCTTTCATTTTCTCGCTTTCATTCATACATTTTCTTTCTTACAATTCGCTCTTTCTTTCTTACATTTTCCCTCTTTCTGTTTTATATTTTCTTTCTTTATTTCTTTCTTATATTTTTTTTCTTACGTTTCTCTCTTTCTGTTTCTTTGTTTGTTTGTTACATTTATTTTCTTTCTTTCTTTCTTTCTTTCTTTCTTTCTTTCTTTCTTTCTTCTAATATTTTCTCGCTTTCTTTCTTACATTTTTCTCCTGGTCTTTTTGTATTTCTTTCTTACATTTTCTCTTTTTTATTCTCTCTTTCTTTCTTTCCCAATTTTTTATCACTCTGCCCTGACACTTTCAACTGCAATTATTAGGTCATAAATCAAACACTTATTGTTTTGTTGAATAACTGCACGCACGCCCATTTCTAAATGAATGTTGCATCCAAATGCTTACTAATGGAGATTTGCTCTTACATATTCACTTAGCTTGATTCAGAGCGAGAGAGGAGGAGAGAGAGTTAGAGGGGAAGAAGACGAGAGAAGGAGAGAGGGAGAAGGAGAGAGGAAGGGAGAGAGAGTGGCTGCATCAGAGTACACTTTTAGTGAGTCACAAAGGACAGCAAACATGTTTGCACCATGCACCAGTTTTTAACATTTCTTATGTCTATTTTAAACATATCGAGGACATTAACATGGCAGCTTCCAATCTGACACCGGAAATGCAAAGACACGTTGCTGTATTTATTGTCAACGGACTCGAAGACAGTCAACATCTTAAATATCGTCAGACGAACAAGAGCATACTGATGTACTCACGGTGATGGACACAAAGTTCACATCGTTTGTGATAGTCCTGGGATCTAGAGATACGATGCTCATGTTATGCCCCTCCACTTCTTTCTGCAGCGTCTAACGTTCAATATCATTGCCCATACCGAGGTGCAAGACATTGTGTCTCAAGCCCTTGATCGAAAGTGTTGCTCTATGTTTGCTAACATGACTCTAGTCACTCCCCTATGGCTATGCAGCTCACGAGTGTCTCTCCGGGAATTTTCAGGATCATGTCACTTTCAATATGTAGCTTCCAAGTTCTCTTAATTTAAATATGAAATATCATCAGTCATTTGACCTTCCGAAAATACTTAGATTTAATATTTAGATTTCGGCATTAAATAAACCATAAAGGTTGATATGCCGGTAAACAATCAACAAATTCAATCCCATCAGATAAAGAGCATCATTTTCTTCGGATGCAAACCTATTTTGGACAGTGGCTCATTTTCTTTCCTCAGAATCATTTTTGTTCCACATTGTGGTAAACACTATTTCATAGCCTCTGATCAGACTTTTAAAAAGTAGCTATTTTTTGTTGCGTTTCACCAAAGAATTGTAGATGGATACGTTGTCCATGACATTTTCTCGTTAAATTATGAGGTACTCAAACATCGTAGCGATTTACGTAACTAACGCCCATATGAGATATGTGGAATATCTCTACGATGTCCCATATCGTCTGACCTGGATTATTTTAAAGCAGCATTTCCATTTTCAACGTTTCCATTCTGCTCATCGGCAACGACTGCATCTCTGTCGGAACGTTGTCAGTATTTCAAATCAAAATTTCCACTTCTGTACCTAGCGAACAAAATATTTTAATCATTTTACTCCAAGCAAGGTGATAATGCCACTAGGACGCAAAGGGTTACTGGGAGTGAAAGAGAATGAGAAAATAAAATAATAGGTTCAGGAAGACAGAATTTGACGATTGGTGTTGCATTTAAATTTTTGAAGATTGTAGGTAGCAGGGAGCAAGAAATCAGGAGTTCCACAGGTGAGAAGTGCAAGAGAAGAAACTATTAGAATAAAAGTGGCGGTTGCATCTAGGTAGATAACCAATTAAACGGTGAGACCTAGTTGCCAATCAAGTAGCCCACTTACGAGCAATACACTGAACTATGGCACCATCTTTTTAAAAGGGTACATATCTTTTACTGCTTGTACAGAATTTCTTACCTTTCCGAAAGTAAAATAGAATCAAATAAAAATGAGTATCATTTCAATTTCACTTTCTACATTAAAACACTCACACACACACATATATATATATATATATATATATATATATATATATAGTTCAACAAATTCTAAGCAAAATGGTGTTACAATATAAATGAAGTCGACTACTATAAAAACTACCTTCTTTTTCTCCATGTATCTAAACTATAAAAATATTACAAACCAAAAACGCGCGCGTGTGTGTGTGTGCATGTGTGTTGTTGCATTCGTGTATGTGTATACAAACATGCACTTGTGATTTAAAATACGCATGTGTGTGTGTGTGTGTGTGTGTGTCGATTCTACTCATTCTCATCTTCGTCAAAACGAATTTTTGCGTGGATCTTGGCATCATTATTCACTTGGGTGTGTTTCAGTTTCTCCCGAATTTGATGACCTCACTGTTAGCTCCCATCCCTTAAGAGACTGTCAACATATTTCCGATTATCCATCATTGATCCTCTGAAGACATTGCAGGCATTCCAATGAGTTGCGTAGTCGAAACGTTCTTGAACGCACAAATTCATTGATTAAAATTTGTAGGCTTATCGATCAAAAGGCTTTGTCGCTTGGAATCTTTATTTTTCGTTGTGTACATGAAACCGGAACGACAGACTAATTAAGGGTCCAATCTTGATAAATAAAAGCAATAAGGACCTGTTCCTGTGTGACTTTCATTAGCAATAGGATCCAGGATAAAAAGGATTATGCATGCAAACCCAATTCACCAACCCGTTCACTAATACCTTCATATATAAATAAATATTTTTCTTTCATTTTACCATTTTCTTCCTCTTTCATTTGTTCCTCTTTTCTTTTTTGTCCATTTCGCGAAATCCTGTTCTATGATTAAATTCTCCCTTAGTATACTAATGACACAACTATTTCCTACTGTCTTAGTAGCAAGTCCGGTAACCGCTCTCGAAATAGACCTCCAATCAGTGGTTAACTGGCTTAAGCAACGGCTTTAACGCCTCCAAAACAAAACTGCTTTCATTTAATTGCCACTTTGTGCCTTCAGTCAGCATGGCTGATGCTAACATCCACGAGCCTTTTTTGTGCCTTCTTGCGCTCACGTTTTCCACTGACATGAAGTGATTATAGTGAATCAATTGCTAGGTCTACTGCTAGGAAAGTTGGTTCACTGTATCGTGCCATAAACTTTTTTCGCTAGAATCTACCTTGCACATTTATAAATCTATCATTTGTCTGGGCATTTAACATTGATGTCATATCTGGTCTGGTGCCCCTATTATATATCTCTAGATTCTTGAAAAAATTCAAAGAAGGGTCGGTAATGTAGGTGACATTTCGACTTCAGCCACTTTCTCACCGACGTGATGTAGCTTCCTTCTGTCTTTTCTACTAATATTTTCATGGTAATTGTTCAGATGAGATTTCCTCCTTGGTACCTCGACTGCAGGAATTTAAGCGTGCTACTAGATTGGTAACTAGGTCTCACCGTTTTACTGTTGAATTACCAAGATCTAACCGTATGTTTTATTCTGATAGTTTCTTTTCTTGCACGACTCGTTTATGAAAATCCCTTTCGATTTCTTGTTTTAAAGTCACCTACAATCTTCAAAAATTTAAATGCAACGCCATCTTCTCTCTTCTTGTTCTTTTATTATACTTTCTCTTCACTTGTCCGTTTATTAAAGTTTTCCCATTCTCTTTCAATTCCAGTAACCCCTTGCGTCCTAGTGGTATCATCGACTTGCTTGGGATGAAATAATTTTAAAAAAGTATGTATGTGTGTCAGTGTGCGTATGATGCAAGTATATCCGAACGCATGAAAGTAAATGCTTTGATGCGCTGCTGAAACTCGATGCTAGCCTTACTCCCAAGTGATCATCAATCCTGCAATTCTATATATACAGGCAACTTTCAAGAACTTTGTTTCTCTTTTTTTCTTTCTCTCGTTCATTCATTCAGGAATATTTTTCGTTTTTCTTACATTTATATTTATTCATCAATTGCTTTCTTTCTTTCTTTCTTTCTTTCTTTGTCGGCTTTCATCTTGTGTTTTATATTTTATAAAAGTTTCTTTCATTTTCTTCTTTCTTTTGTTATTTTTTCTTTTCATATATCTTCCACAACCCCCTCTCTTTGCTTTCTTGAATATTCCTTTTTTAAATAATTCGTTTTATTTTTCATTTCCTTTTTATCTCTCCCTTTCTTCCTCCCACACCTTTTACAATTTTTTTTCTTTCTTTTCATTTTCTATTGTCCTTCCGACTTTTTTCTGTTAATAATTTTAACTTTTCACTAATTTCCTTACTTCTATGACTTCTTTTTTTGTCTTCCGCTTAATTTTTTTCTTCAGCAATCTTTTTTTTTTTTAATTTTTTCTCTCGTTTTTCCTAAAGACAGGTGTCACAAAGAAACAGTAAAAAAAAAGAAGTTTTTTTTTTCTCGTTTTCAAAAAACAAAGCATCTGTAAGACAGATGTAACGAATTGGCAAATGTACATTTGAGTGATCAAGCATGCGCACATATTCCCACACTGGTAGATGCGTCTCATATTTTTTTCTTTTCATCATCACCATCATTTTCTCCTTCATACCGAAGCTGCCAAACTTGAGAAAAGTTATTTTCCTTCTTTCTTCCCATTTGTGTTATTAGTTCGTAAAAGAATGCAACAAGAACATTAACTTTCTGCGCGGTTTCATATCTACGTATATCGGAAAGGAAAGAAAAAGTACGTTGCTAAGAATTCAAATCAAGAACAACTAAAAGAAAAGACTTCATAAGTTGCAAATAAACAAAAGCTGTCTATCCAATTTTTTCCAGTCTGCAAATTGTTTTCTTTTTTATATTTGAAAGTTCCATCGTGGCATCTATTTCTTTTGACATAATTCTATTTAATATGAAGACAAGATGATAATTCTTCAAAACATTACTAGTAAGGCTATCCTATCTCGAAAACTCTATTCGTTTGCTAAATATTTCATCACGATGTGTTTAATGTATATAAATTAATATATATATATATAATAATAATAATATATATATATATATATATATATATATATATATATATATATATATATATATATATATATATATATATATATACAATGATTTAATTAGATGTGACACAAGGATATCGATTAAAATATACATTACATACAGACGAGTATCCTCATTTTGTTATAATCAAAACGTTTCAAACTTATTTAGGTATGTTGTATTCGGTATACGTCTACGAATTTTGAACTGAACCGTTTATGCAAGACATGGTAACAGATTGTTCTCATTACACTATCCAGGGATATCTTGTGTCTGGTAATTCGACATTGTGGCGCCGCTTTAGATAAATACTAATAAGATAGACTCCTGAAGAAAGTAGGAGTGTACAACAATCGAAACATTGTGACTTGCCCGTATAGATTCATGAATAATTAAGATCGCCCAGGTAGACGCTATCTGTTCACATATAAATATATATTCACGCACACACACGCAATACATACATAAAATGCAGATATAAACGCATATAGTTGTATATAACCGTTTTTTTACATGACGTCACGTTGGAGTGATGCGAAGCCCAGCGCTCAAATAAAAGTTACAGGATGTCGCCAATGCCATCTTATCTAACACACTAACAACACACAGTTCTTGATAATGACTGAAAAGTACTTGAACAAAAACAGAATTAAACATGAACTTCGGACAATCTATCTACAATATTGCTCCCAAAGTACATCTTATTTGAAAATTCAAAAATACAATAAAAATGAAACAGGCAGACTTTGCCGGTTGAATTTAATTTAATATATATATAATTTCGCAAAAGTATTGGATACATATAAATATTTTTAAAAAATTAAAAATTTCTATTATTGCTACTAACTTCAAGCACTATCGGAATATATTAAATATTATTTATCAAGAAAAAAAATTAAAACTAAGTTTGTTTACACATAAATTTATCGTCAAATACAACAGAAAGTAAGACTCAAAAGTTTAGAAAACATATCAATATCAATAAACAGGGTTCCATGTTTAATTGCATATTTTCTTATTCCAGACATTTGAAATAATTTGAAGTGGGCTTCTTGCCTGAAATTGACACCAATTTTATTCCATTTCTTAAGGAAAATTGTCTGAAGATCACACAAGTCTTAGGCTTTCTTGTGATAAACTAGATTCTTAAGCTTCTTCTAAAATATTTGCTACAGAACTTAGGATAGTCCATTCTAAAATTCATATTATTTTCGTCCTAAATTTCTCTTTCGTTTTCACCTCCCTATGGAGGAAACCACTAACCTGTAAAAAATTCCAACTTCCCGGTAGTTTGGGAAATTCCACAGTTGGAAGCATGTTCTTCTCCAGAGTATATAGCCATTTACTAAGCGTAACTTAGATGTGGCACAAGGCCAAAATTCGGGTGCACCTAGTAAGGATTGAATTCACTATTCAGTCATAATTAATCTAGCAAGAATACTTGCTAACCATTACACCACGTCTTCTCCGGAATATATATCACTATCCAATGTTCCTCCGAAGATATGTAGTGCGCCCATACCACAAGAAGCAATCCCACCAAACATAATTTCACCAATATGTTTAATATGGTGGTATTTGGGGGACTTATGAAATGTACTTCTTTATTCAGATGTATCTTGAATGTTTTCACCAAAATGTCAGTTTTTAGTTTAATTAGGCCATAAGGCTTTTTACAAGAACAAAGGAAAGTTTTGAGATGATGATGAGAAAAATGTAGAATAGTCTTCATCAGTTTGGACTCCAGAAGAGGTGCCTTAATCAGAATTCGAGAAAGTGGTGCTTCTTGCTGGAGTGACTAATTCTATACCTCCTCACTTCTATGCCAACTGTCAGTGGATTTATCTGAAATCCCCCCCTCTAATTATGAAAGGCCAGGGTATTATTTCCGGAAGCGGATTTAGTTGCCTATTCGTTTACCTTACGAGGACGTCCTTTTTCGAAGATCAGTTGCCAGAAGATAGTCCTTCCCTTTTTGAACGATTGTTCTAATCATATCCTATGGAAATCTTGGGCTTTTTTTTCTTTTCTTTTCTTTTCTTTTTTTTTTTCACAGTAAGGTCCACCCTGTACAAGACCCGTAGGCCACTCAAGGAAGAGGGTTACTTAAGAGGCAGGTTATATGGATAAGAGAAGAAGATAACGGTTAACACTAGACTTGAACAATTTAAGATTGTAGTGATCGGGGAAATATCCTCTTGGGAGTCTGTTCCACAGCGCATTGGTTCGCGGAAAGAAGCTGATTGAGTTGATGGAATACGGAGCGAATGTGGATATTTTTCTACTATGTAAGTGGGATGGCGGGTCCTAGCTGTGATGATAAGACCTGGCGGAACCAAGGAATGTAGTTCGTCCGAGCACTTTCCATAGAAGTACCAATAGAGCAGTGAGAAGCTCGCCTCATCAGGCCTCTGTGTGTGTGCGTGTGTGTGTGTGTGTGTGTGTGTGTGTGTGTGTGAGTGTGAGAGAGAGAGAGAGAGAGAGAGAGGTTGGAATGTGGAAAATAATTCTGCTCCAACAAGGACTTGGAAACAGCTTAGGACTCTGACGAGACTGGAAGTTAGGATCGGGCAGCTCCCGCTCAAATATGGCAACAGTACTCCATTTACGCGTAAATACCATTGAGGAAGGTAACCCATCTCATTTCTCCATATATGGGTTAAATAGTAGTGTTTATAACTGGAAATAGTTACGTTAATGGGTAATTTATATGGATAAGAGGGGAGGAAGACGGTTGACTTGATCAGGTTAAAATTGTAGGGATTGGGAAGTCTGTTTCACAGATCAGTGGTTCATGGGGAAAAGCTGTTTGAGTGGAACTTATTTCTCATAGATGGAATACAGAGGGAATGTTGGTGTTTTGCTACTATGTAAGTGGCATGGCAGGTCCTAGCCATGAAGGTTAGACCTAGAGGAACCAAAGAATGTAGTTTATCTGAGAACTTTTCATGGTAGTAGAGACAGAGCAGTGAAAAACTTGCTACATCCCACCTGTGAAAGAGAGGTTGGAAGGTGGAGATTAATTCTTTTCAAACAAGGACTCAAAGTCGCTTTTGAACTCTATCAAGACTGGAAAGTGAGGTTTGGGCAGCTCCTGCACAAACATGGCAACAGTACTCCATTTGGGGCTTGATCTTGCTCTTATAAAAGTAGAGGATAGCATGAAGAGTCAGGTACTCATTGGAACGGTATAAGGAGCCGATCATTATACCAGCATCTTTAGTGATAGATCATACATGAGAGTCCCACTTGAAATCGGGTGTGAGTTTAAGGCCCAATATTCTCTCAAGGTAGAGAGACTCCTTGAGGGGACACCCGTTCATCGTGAGTGGCGGTAGTTTGGGGTCTGGTCTGCGATGATGGAACGTACCTAGTTTGGTTTTCGAGTCATTGAATGTAACCAGCCAGTTTTCCCCCACTGGGAAGTTAGTTTTAAACTGGAAAAAAAGTCAGCTTGTCGGCGATCTTTCGCTATCTTATTCCATAATTATCTTGGTCAATTATCACCTCAGTTAGTTCTTGATAGAGCTTATTTATCTTCGCCATAGTGTAAACATTTGCACATGCTGGCTACATCGTCAATGGCAATTCAAAGTACTCCTAGAAATTGTAAGCTGTAGGTCAGGGTGCGTAACATGACCTGATCGGTGTGTGTAAATTTGTAAAGTTAACAACTTGAATAGAAGTCAAGTCAAAACTGCATTATTTTTTATCCGGCTTCATGTATATTTTCAGAATGTGTCCAAAACTTCTGTGTTACTTTTCTATTATATAATGTATGTACTGGCAAAACTTTAAAAAAATATTTCTCCTTATATATTGTATATCGTAATTATTCACGATATTCACTTCTATATTTAGGCTAGTAGCAATAACAGGTAATATCCGAATCATCGAATAAATGAAAGAGATACTAAATGAGCTAAACAGAAAAAAGTTTTGAGAATGTATAAAAAGAAAAAGACAAAACAAAAGTAATTTGTAACTTTCCGAACAGGATCATACAAATAGTGAATGAAGAACTGGAAAAGTTCCAGGAATACATATAATTAAGAGGGGTCACGGTATTAAAAAAATAAACGAAGTATAACGATGGAAAATACTTAACAAATATGCATATATAATGAAAAGTACCTCGCCAATATCCTTAGAACATAAAGAAATGCATAATACCAATAATGACGTACGCGAAACATGCAAATGAACAAAATCGATTGAAACCAACTCTGAATTGTAAATGGATCATGGGAAAAAGCAGTGTTAAATATAAGGCTAAGATATAAAAAGAAGTAAGCATAGAGCAATGAACTGAGACAATATTCAAGTGATTAACCGTCAAAAAGAGGAAAATGGAGGGACACCTAGTGAAAAACAAAGGCAACTAATGGATTAAAAGCTTGCTGGATTAATACCCAATGTGCAGCAAACGTAGTAAGAAATAGGGTGAAGATGGTGAGAGTCCTGCTGGCCGGGCAAATCAGAGAATAAGATGATCACTGTCGTGATGAAAATATTTTGTCAAAGCCTTTGTCATGGAGTGCATCAGCGATGATATATCGAGTAAAATACTTATGTATATAACAGATATAATACAAATACATATTCATATATAACTAGAAATTTCATTCTTTAATATTGGATACTAATCGAAGGCTCATCAAAATAGAGCAGTATGCATACCAGAAATGAAAAATATTAAGAAATACGAAAATATGGTTAGAAAAGAAAAGGGCGTTGAACTGCTATGTAATATCTAACTTCCAATATAGCAGTGAATGCTAAACAATTTTCTTACAGATAAAGAAGAGAAATGAAGTGACAGAGATGTGGTTCTATAGATAGATGCTGAGAATACCATGAACTGAATATGTGATTAACGCGAAAGTTTCAATGAAACTAAAAAGAGACTTACACTTCAAATCAGTAAAAAAGAGAGATAAAAATTCTGGGATACATTACGAGGATAGAGGGCTTGGAAAATTTAATACTGACATGGCATACTGAAGACAGGAGGGAGACAGAGAAGCAACGAGTAACCAATCTAATGAGTTTGTGTGACTGGGTGGCAGAGCGGAGATAAAGAAGGATGTTAAAGACTCGAACTCTGCTTAGAGTTTGAAGAAACATGATCACCCTCGTCCTGAAGACACAACACGTAAAAAGCAGATTCTACTTACTCTAACCACCGTCCTTTAGTTAAGCAGAAATAAATTACCGTATGTCCGATGTGCACTGTTGTATAATAAGCACTTTTATTTTAAGAAGGATTATTTGGGGAAAATGATGAGCCGTTGATTGATTGATTTGTTCGTTTAACGGCATATCAACACCTTATGGATCATTTAATGCCAAAATCTAATTGAAATATCTTGAACACAATTTTATGCCCTCAACTAAATATATTTTGAACGCAATTGTAGACATTCTGCTACAGATAAAATGTACTGTTGGTCATTTTGCTATAAAATGTATTGCTGGTCATTTATCATATAAATATCTATTGCTCGTATTTTTATACTTTCAAAGTGTTCTGTTTTTGTTTGAGGGTTCACTATTTGTCCATAGTGCTACCGCCTCGGCTCAGAGTGAACGGTTCCTGGAAGACGTAAGTATGTGTGTCTGTGTGTGTGCTATGCGTGATGCAACTTGGGGTGTGTCATGTCTTTTTTTCGATTCAAGATTTGTCAGAAGAATTCCCGCAGTAGGCTGCTTTTACTTTCCGAAGTATACTGGTTGCCAATCAAGGCTATATGACGGTGTGTCCTGCTATTTGACTCATAGCTGGAGGGAGAAGAGATAGGTTCATACACTTCCCAAGGGCATCTGTGCATAAATGAATGTAACGAACTCGACTGGAATTTGACCTCGGCTCAACGTTTTCTCATTCTGAGTTGTTATCCATACTAAGCTTACAGCATTTGGTATATTCCCAAGCGGCCACCCATTCAAGTACTGTCCTGGCTCAACATTGCTTAACTTCGGTAATCTGACGAGAGCCGGTGTTTCAATGTGATATGGGCATAAGCATGCATATATATATATATATATATATATATATATATATATATATATATATATATATATATATATATATATATATATATATATATATATATATATATATATATATATATATATATATATATATATATATATATTATATAATGTTAACATGACATATTGAAAAAAGTATCTAACCAGCTAATTAGTTTGTAGGAGTGGTTGCCAGTGCAGGGATAAATGGGAATGAGAAATAGTTAAACGTTGCCTCGAGCAAGAAGAGACAAGAATTTATACAGTGCCATGATCGTCCACTTATCTTTTTTGAAGTTTGCCTCATACGGAGAAAAATTCGGTAATTTATTAATTTTTTGACAAGGTTTTAACCGATGTTTTGCATTCAAGTTTCAATCACAAAAATCACAGAAAATATTTTTTCAGACAACGAAATTCTTCAAATAATTGAAAAAATTAAATAAAAGAGAAAAGAGAAAAAAATAAAGGTTTTTGGTTCCGAAAAATGTCCTGTATATTTAAGATTGTAATGGATTAGAAAATTTGGTGTGAAGTTTTCTAAACAAATATCGACAAGTATTAGGAAATGTTATTTTGCAACCAATTCATGTATCATGTTCTTTTCTCAGTCAACGTTAAAATCAATTCATAAAGATAGCCTACCTATCTTTCAAACAAGTTCTCGAATTTTTCTCATATCAGTTTTAAGTGTCAGTGCGAGGCTGACGGACATAGGACCACAGAGAATTGTACAACATGCGCCAGCATGCATTAGGAAACGTCGGCTTGAAAATTTGCATAAATGTTCCGTTACATCCGGGTCTGAAATCTCGCTGAAAGTTGGCAAACCACATCGTCCTTGTGTGAGGATATGTTCTTAGTGTTTAGATCACATTCCGACTATCACTTAAGATCTTGAGACAATTGCTATTAAATTGAGACAGACAAAAGAAATGGTTGTTGGTCCTCAGTGTGATGTTTTTAAGTATACTAGTTTATATTATTGATATTTGTCTGCTTCTTATTCTCACTACCCCACTTCTTTTTAGTCGGTGTGCTTAGTATTCTAATTCCCCGATTGAACTCTGACGAGAGAGAAGTACGAAAACCTGTCAGCTGATTCTATAATCTTTTTCCTTTTCATGTTGCCATTTACTATGGCTGTTATTTCTTCTGTCTATCTATCTATCTATCTATCTATCTATCTATCTATCTATCTATCTATCTATCTATCTATCTCCCTCTTTCATCT
Source organism: Acanthosepion pharaonis (assembly GCA_903632075.3). Taxonomy (NCBI): domain Eukaryota; kingdom Metazoa; phylum Mollusca; class Cephalopoda; order Sepiida; family Sepiidae; genus Acanthosepion; species Acanthosepion pharaonis. Next base: position 122,922 of record CAHIKZ030002179.1, on the reverse strand, counting down.
GATTCCCTTTTTAATGTTTTGTTGTGAACTACGGCAAGAGTGTATTGTGTTTGGGGGAAACATCTAAACAAATAGCTCACCCATCCGCTACGGGCGTAATAGGCAGAGAAAGGAAATGAGATGAGAGGCAGCAAAATGACACTACCTCAGAAGGCACAGCAATTAAAGGAACAAAATGCCCACGGGACCTACTTCACAAGACTTCAAGTCTAGCAGACTGATGATTTCCCGTCGCTTTTATTGAGACGCTGGCAGAAACCCGGCTCTAGACAAATTGCAGAGAGGTCCGTATCTGAACATATCAAGCTGTCCTGCTGCTAACGGAGAAAACCCGGATGTAACTGGTTTTGATAGACATGTCTGCATGCTATCTGGGGCTTCTTTTGAGCCTGAACTGACGCGCGTTCGCCACATGTCTTTTTATAGAACTGATTAAATTGTGTACCTTTAATCTTCTTCTATGTGCCGTTTACCTTCAGGACGGGGATAATTATGGCCCTCTGCAACATCTTATCCTTTGTAGCTTTTAGTAAGGTTTGTATTTTTAACATCGACCCTAGTCCCTGTGGTGCCATCCATTTCCACAAGCTCGTTCGGTAGGTTGCCCACTGCTTTCCTCTGCTTTCCACTGTCTCGCTCTCATTCGATATATCAAGTGAGTGTTAAATTCTCCAAGCTTTCTTTCTCATTATGTGTCCGAGAAATTTCAACTGTCTCGTTCTGATTCTAAGTATAAGTGTCATTTTTATTTCAATTTTCGTTAAAACTTCCCCGTTCTGCTTCGTTCGTGGTATTTTCAGCATCCTTCTGTAGAAACACATCTCTATTGCCTCAAGTATCTTCTTAATCGGAATAATGAGAAGATTTTTCAGAAGATAATGAGAAGATTATTCAGGAGATTTTGAAATAGAATATTCTTGCACTCGGCAAATATATTATTTGAGATTATTTTTATGGGAAATTAATAACATTCTGAATGTTCCTTTGTTACAAAATTTGAGAAGTTTGCAAATTATGCATAAAGTTTGAATGAGATATTTCCAGGTATTTAAAAAAAATCAAGTGAACAGGTTCTATCAGTTTGGCTGTCTATCTTTCACGACTACATATATATTTTGATAAAACTAATATTTTACTTTTTTTTAAAAAGTTTCTTTTTCTTTTAGAGAGCAGGTGTCTTGAAAAATGTTACCACCTACTTTTGTCCATCCATATGTAGGATCTGAACTTGGAGTCTGTATCTATGAACTTAGATAAGAGAGAACGAAAATGAAACCAAATCACAAACAACTGAGATGTTGTCCTTAAGTTGGCATAACTGGATAAATTGGGTTTATGTTTGTTTTCCAACTTGCAATCACCAAGAGGTCGAAACTTTGCTGGAAATCTTAGAAACCATGGTTGTCTAAGAAACTAGGGGCATTGCTGGAGTAATTCTATATTGCTGCTTGTTCTTGATGATAGATAAGCACTTTATCAAAGAAATCATAAAGTCTCTTCTTTCTAGAATTCGCGGCGACTCAGAGATTCATGAATTCACAGCGCGTGCATTCATTGGTATATAAACAAATGATTAAGAACACATATTCCAGTTCATTTCCGCGTCTTATGTAAGTATACGTAGATTAATATGCAAACAGTTAATAACACTCACGTACAAGTATATTTATTTTTGTAAAACAAGTACTTTTATATATTGAGATGATTGTGTAGCGAATCGGTTATCAGTACATAAAACGGAATCAGCGTACCCAGTTCAAATTCCGGCTTAACGCTCACTTTCACAAACATTGCCTCAACTATGAATTAAATAGTAGGTTAGACTGGGTTCTATAGCCTTGGGTGGAAACTTGTCTAAAAGAAAGAAAACTTCGAATTCAGAACCGTGGAGAAGACAACAGGAAACCATTCTACTTTCTTTCCCCCAAAGGCATGGTAATTTCCAAGATAATAAAGAAAAAAGGAATCTGCGGAGAGTCATGTCAATCTAAGTTCTGAATGGACATGGTATTTCATAAAGGCATATATATGAATATCTGCATATATCTATCTTTGTGCATTTAGGTATATGTGTGGATGTATGCAATAATGTGAGTTTGTATATATATATATATATATGATTGAGCGAATAATGATACAGGTGTATGTACAGTAATCATCATGGTAATGGTAATATTATCCGTTTCTTTATAAGGAAACTTTCGGCATTCATTGACCGAACATTTAGACTTTCTGTCGGTTGAAATTTGTAAAATCTTTATCTTAAAACAATTTTTCAGGAAAATAGGTTTCTCAAATCCAGTAACTGTTATCGCTCTTTCCAGTATTAATGGGGGCTTCCTTCCTTGTCTTTTGTATGGGATAGTGAGGAACATCACTATCTTCATTATGTTATTATTCTCTCTTCGCGTTACGTGTGTTATCCATTTTAGTCGTTGCTGCCATTAAAAGTTCTCATGTGATATGATTTCTGGTGCAGTTCTGGAACGCAAGTCCACGACTTTCGAAGAAGGACGGTCCTCACTTAGACTTACATACTTCACTCGCTCGAAGCCATTTTTAACCACCGATATGAGAAAGCGGTTGTAGACAGCTAATATTTTAGATATTTCTGAACGTGTTTCGTGCCATGAATAGCATCCATATATAGTCTCGATCTGATGAGGATATTTAAGAACACGTCTTGTTTTTAGGTTAATGTTTGGGTTTTGTAACAGCTTGTGGTATTGGGTGAAACTATCCCTAGCACAACCTACTCTATGTTCGATCTCCTTGTCTCCTGTATTCAGAAGTATTTGAATAGAAAAACATTTTGCTTTTAATCATTTCATTTGAAGATTTAAAAACAGAAACATTACACAAGAAGAAACACAATTGTTGCATTGAATAAAACAAGGCAAACGCTTTATTAAATTTTTCGGTACAGGATGATAAATTGCTGGAAAATGCTTTTTTCATATTTTGGGTTGTCAGATAAATTCGTTCGTTTTTTTTTCATTTATTTTAATGTTATTATTCATCAACAGTTTTAATAAAATTGTTAATAGTGATAAACGATTAACAAAAGTTGTAGAGAAAGAATACAACTACAAAAATGTCATAAAACACGACTCTTCATAAAAATGCTTAAGTACCTGTTCATCAGAACACTGATCCCATGCGCAAGCACGCGTGTGTGTGCGCGCGCGCGTGTGTGTGTATGCATGTTTAACCCTGGTGCACCTGGTAAAATTTCGTGCTTGTATCAGTAAAAGCTTGATATAACGAATAAAGTAAGTAATAGCTGTCTGCTTATCTCCGAGTATGCCATTCTACTTGGGCGGCTAGCTAATCCCTGTTGCAGACACATTGCTCAGGCACATTTGTGTTTGTTCAACACCCACAAAGCACACCTGCTGTTTATACTGCAACTATACTGAGCGAACATTAGTTACAGTTTCTGGGAGAAAGCTCATTTTCTGATGGATTCAATACTCTGAACAAGGCGGTCACGATGACTTCCGACCTTGTACTAGCTCAGCCACCGACGACACCCAAATAGTTTCATCTACGCAATTTAATTCACAAGGTTTGGGTAAACGTGTAGTATGGTTTTCAAGCAGTTTCCAAAGGTGCCGCAAGCTGGGATCGCCTCTATATGTCGATAACATCAAGAAGTTAAGCATGGTCATATTCGAAACCGGAAGCCGACGTTCTAGCCAATCGTCCATTATACATTTAACGAATACAAAGACGTCACACATACAGCGATAGTTAAAAATTTCGTCTTGCAAGTCATTGCTAGTAAGTGCGAGGTTTACTAGGTGTTCCACATTTGTGACTTTATGTCAGGTCAGACTAAATTAAATTAAAAGGTCATATAAACATAATGTCTCGTAAATGGCATGTCATAATATTTGACGGAGAATAGTGTGGGTGAATGAGAATTTAGAGAGACCAATCACCCTTACATTACTTGGCAACATACTAGGAACAAAATCCTAGTACGTTCATTACCATTCTTGAAAAGAACCAGTAATAATAAGAAGAAGGAGAAGGGGGAGGAAGAAGAGAAAACTGGTAAATGGGTAGAGAAGAATAAGGAATAAAAGAAAAGAAGAAGAAAAAATGAAGTGTGTTGGGAGAAAGCGTAGTTTGAAATAAAAATAAATTAGAAGTAAAGCTGGTTATGAAGACGAGTAGAAGGGAACAGAAGAAGTTGAAGAAAAGAAAGATGATGATGATGATGATGAAGAAGAAGAAGAAGAAGAAGAAAAAGAAGAAGAAGAAGAAGAAGAAATGTACATGCTCTCATAGTTTCTTCTTTGAAGTGTTAACATGTAAATGTTTTGTCTTACTGAATTCACTACACTATCCTGTTCAGTACCAAAAGATAAGGCAACCAAGGCGACTTGGGAAACATTACATACAAGTATCTACTTAGGAACGCCCTCTAAGTAGACTTAACCGAGATGAAGGTATTCCTAACTGAAGTCCACCTGTAAGGTTAAGCGCTACGTTTATCAAAACTTGTGCCCATATCGCTCATATTTGGTCGTGATTCATGGGCCGTTATCAGACTGGGTTTCCTGATTGGCATATTTGTATATTTGGACCTCAGAGCCACTTTGTTGACTTTCTGTTCTCTCAGTCAATAATAAAAAATGATAAATTACTTCGTAAATAAATTCTTTTTGATAAAACGTCATATATTCATGTATTTGATCCCTAGCATTTCTAACTGCTGGAATACCCCCCAACCCACTATATTCGTAAAACGAGGCCCACTGACGCCTTTATGGCATAGGCCGCGAGAATTAAGCAATTTATGGAATCTACTTTCATACGTGTGGATTGGGCTCCACATTGGACGTCAAGAAGCAAATAAAAAATACTGTAATATCCGCTTTTTTTTACATTTGATGGCGATCGTCATGTTTGGCCTTCAGTTCTAAATCGTTTCAAACATACACACAAAGAAAGAGAGATACACACACATACAAACACACATATATATGTACATGCAATGATTTATAACTGAATTATGTGTGTGTGCATATATATATATATATATATATATATATATATATTTTTTGAATAAAAACAGACCACTTTAAGGTTCCATGTAATAAGTTATTTCACCACAACCCTTTTAACAGGGCTCTGAATCATCAGACTTTACTTCCAAAGGTTGAAATGAAAAATGAAAAGAATTTCACACGTTTTTGACGGACCGCATCAAGCATATGTAAAATTAACGAAGTGAGGTGGGAGAGAAGATAAGATATGAGTGGGTTAGATGTACCATTTCAATTCCTTATTCTTAACCCCACTGTGTGTCGGCTAGACGTCGCTTAAACTTAACGTGTATTGTTTCTAGATATAGATGGGTAAGGGGTGAGGGAGAAAACCGTCATTAAAGGAAGAAGCTACAACAACCCTAATAAATTACATTTCACGAGGGCAGGTTTCATTCAAATTCAAATGATAAAATATAGTTTATGTTATGCTTTATTTATGGGTAAAAGCGCTAAATATCAGGGACAGATCGTATGTAAATGTAAAAGAGGTCAACACCGAGCGGCAAAAGTTTGTTTTATGCTTTAAGGTAATCTTCAGGCCATGTTCTGAAAATTGCGTTGAAGCATGAAACAAACTTGACAGAAAATCCACCAGCGACATCCTTATTTAAACCACGTCTTTTATTAAATATTTAAAATTTTCTTGCCATTTTTTAATTTAAACCGCTAGCAATTTAATACAAAACATTTAATTACTGAAAATTATTTAAAAATTCCAGTCAACCCTTTTATTCCAATCACTCCATCTATTTGAATCTCACATGTAATGCTAATTCTTCCCTTCAGTCTTCATTTTCCAGTCTCGACAGAATCCAAAAGCGTCCTTGTGGGTGATGAATTATTTTCCACCCTACTACCACTTTCCTCACAGACGAAACGTCGCAAGCTTCTCATTGCTCTATCACTATTTCCATGCAAAATGTTCAGACGAACTACATTCCTGAGTTCCACCAGTTCCAACTTTCACGGCTAAGGCCTGCCATACCCCGCACACTGTAACGAACCACCTTCATTCCCTTCGTATTCCATTGGTGGTGAGCTGTAAGCTCCACTGGAGTAGTTTCTTTTCATGAACCGCTACCTTGCGGAATCGACTTCCAAGAGGATCCTTTCCCAATCACTATAGTCTTAATCTGTTCAAATCTAGGGTTAACCGTTATTTTCCTACATACACCCATAGACCCTTACTCTGTAAACCTCTACCTCGAGTGGCTTTTGGGCTTTGCACAGAGTGAACATCATTCTAAAAAAAAAAATTACAGACAATCATTATTATATACCAGCGACGAGACATTTTGTAAATATATCTAGCAATACGAAAGAACACAGGGGAAAGTGGACTCATGCCTTTTTTTGAAAGCATTACTAAAAAGTGATGTTAAAGAGCCTTAGCTGAAAATAGAAATTGGTCCACTAATTCTGTTTTCCGTGACAGTAGTCGCAGCGACAGATGAGGATTTGTAAAAAGCCATGGTCTATTTCTCTGTTTATTGTTACATAAAAACCTTTAAAAGCATAAAGATGTACGTTGTTTTAATGCCCTGTTGCAGACAAATAAGACTCGAGACTTCAAGCTGTTTGGAGACAGGAAAAGCTTCAGCAATAAAAGTAGAATAGTTATCTCATTTCTTTTCGGTTCGCGGCGAAAAAATCAACGTCAGAGAAACACAAACATCGGAAGTGCGACGTGAGCAGAGCGTTATGTTCAATGAGAGTAAAGCATTCGTTCTAAAAATAAAAAAAAAGTATCAGATGATGTTTCAAACTCGTTACCAAGGGAAACAAACAAGAGAGTATGATATCATTTGACATATACAGGTCCATAAAAATGTATGATAAACAACTGGTAGCGAATTAATAGTATGTACCAAATACGATATCTGTCTGGAACGTCATAACACGTAACGAGTCCCGAAACCAATTAGCATCTTGGGAGCACGACACATGTACTGCAGCTGTAGCAGCAGTTATTTGTCTAGGGCAAGATAGTCTGGCAGAGCCCATCCCTCTACAGGTTGGTTTTGAATTCAGAGTTTTCTTTTCTTCTTCAAGGCACGAAAGCCCAATCTGCTGAAGAAAAGTGCATTAATGCTTTTGCCAGTGACATTAGCACAAAGTGAAAGAAAGAGAATCGACCGGAATTTGATCTCGGGACATTGGTTTCATTATCCTGTGGAATTATTCAGTTACCAATGGGATACCGGGATGCGTGGACACAATAACGGTTATTGGAAAGACCGAGTTCAAATCTCAGCCTAACCTGTTAGATTCACTTTTGTACAATAACTATTGGGGAAGACATGATTCCATCTGTTATTCCCCCAATTAGGTGTTAAATAGCCGGATGGAGTGGGGTCTTGGATGGGTAGCAGGAAAATTAAAAATTATTATTCCTAATTAAAATCCACGGAGAGGGCAACAGGAAACCTTCCCACAATATTTTCCAACAAGTCACAACAATTCACAGATCATTAAAAAAAAAAAAAAAAAGAAGACTCTGTGGGGTGTCATGACTGTCTACATTCTGAAGGGGTATGGTATTAAAAAAGGGAAATTTCATCGTGTATGTTTGTGTACAGATTTGCAACAGCCAAGTGATTTGATTCTTCAAATTTCAGGTAGGTTATTTTAGGTCCTTTTGCATCACCCGCTTCTGTCTGCACCTCCCTACAGTTCAGATTTGACTCCCTGCAATTTCTGACCTTTTCAAAGCTAAAATCTCTGTTGAAAAAGAAAAAAAATTCAGACGGTGGCCGAGAAGAAATTGACGGGTCAACTGATGTAGGTTCCGAAACGGAAATTTGCAAACTATTTTGAAACATGAAAGGAACGTTCGGATGAGTGTATGTGTTCCGAAGAGGAATACTTTGAAGACTAAGTTGCTATTTTACTAGATTGGCTATTTTTATCAAATGTCTTGATATTTTCTGGACAAACTTTTGTAACAACACCTCACCTCCGCCGGGAAATTTACACAAACATACAAATACATAAACACAAACCAGATGTACATCTATAAAAGATTAGCGTTCATTTGTCAAAGGTGACAATGCATAGTATATACTCATTTATCGCTTCCTTTCTCTGTCTACAGTCCTGGATATGGCGATAAACAACAACAAAGCCTCTGATCGGGAGATTGGAAGTTTATTGGAAGTTTATTGAAATGTCTATTTATAGTGAAATGACCAGGTTTTAAATTTTAAAGCAAAACGACCATCAATACAATTTTGTAGAATTACTAAGAATACATTTAGTAGTTGAAGGCATACAATTATCTTCAAAATATATTTATTTGAAGCCATAAAACTACGTACAAAATATTTAAATTTCGGCATTAAATAACTCATAGAGGTGTTGATATGCCACTAAATAAAATCAAACAACCAACCAAACAAACAAACAACATGAAAGATTTCTTTCATGACATTAATCCATAGAATATCCTACAATGCCGTAAAGAAAGCAAACTGTATTCCAAAATATAACTTCAACAAAACTACATTAAACACTCGTCACCGCCTCTCGTAATCATAACCCCACAAACATATATATGCGCAAAACCGATTATTGTATACCATGTACTCACTTGTGAAAGCAGAATAATATATATCATATTTTTATTACTTCAAAGCTCTCAAGAAAATTAAATTCCAGCATTAAATGACCTATGAGGAGTTGATACGCCGTTAAACAAACAAACAAATCAATCAATCAATTCTCTGTCTACCAGTGATAAGACGATAGTGATGGTGGTTTTAATAGTGATTTATTCAATCTGAAGTAGAATTCGAACTCGGTTCGCTCATAACATTTTCTGAGTTGATAACCATTACAACATCTTCCAACTTCTACTTACAAACAAAGAAAGCATGCAGTTTTTTTTTTTTTAATTTATAGCCGACCTTAATCTAGATAACCCCTTATATTTTACAACACAGCTGTTTCTGTGGCAAATAACACACAAGTCTAAGCAGTATAAGTGGTGCGTCGCAGCAGTTGAAGGAAACGACTGTAAGTCAGTTCTAAAAGCTTCTGCTACGATAAACATGGCTATTGCCCAAGATGAAATAAATGCTGAGACAATTAATGATTTATTCTAGATCATACACGCTATAGAACCTATATAACTAATAAGCATTTTCTTTATAATCAAATAATGGTGAAAACATTGAAGTTAACAATACCATAGTTGCAGAGAAATCGATATTTTTCTGATATTAACAGCTTCATTTTGTCCTTCAATTGTTGAACTCTTATAATTTATAAGGCGTGAAATTTAAAGATAATGATTGATTATTAATTTTTGTCGTTCTGTTTGTAGTATTACTTAAATTACTAAGTGTTGGTGCCCGACTTATGATTTATAAATCAACTCTGAAACATTATATAATACTACTATTACTACTACGACTAATAATAATATTAGCGTCCTGGGTATGACGATAAACTACATCCGGCAGCAAAGCCATCAAACAGGAGAGCATGGAACAACCTCTTAACTGCTGTTGTTTCCACGTCCACCTTGATCCGGGGAGGTAGCACCTGTTAGGGGGTCCCATTTGTGGGCAAATAGTGAACTTCCAAACAAAAACTAACCACATAATAAAATTACCAAAAATACATTTCTAAAGTAAAATGCCCAACAATACATTTTTATAGCAAAATGACTATCAATACAACATTAAAATTTATAAAAATACATTTTTCTAGTAAAATTACTAGCGATACAGTTTTATAAAAAAATTACCAACGATACATTTTTGTAGTGAAATTATCAGCAATACATTTTTTTAAATTACCAACAATAGATTTTATCATCTAGAGACTATATATTTATAAAAAAAACATATGTTTACTCTGAACTATAAAATCATATACAAATTATCTGTAGTTGAAAGCATAACATTGCGTACAAGATTTCGGTATTAAATAACCCATAGAGATATTGATGTGCCGCTAAACAAAAGCAACCAATCAAGCACACAAACTACTACTACTACTACTACTACTACTACTAATAATAATAATAATAATAATAATAATATATATCCTGATGCTACAAAAGACATATCTCTCATGGTTTCTGGTCTTAAATGTGTTATCAAATACATATTTTGTTTTGGTCAATTAAGATGGGCTAAAGTAAATGTCCCGTTTATTTGCCTGATTTTAACCAGTTGGGTACCTGCCCTAGGGACTGACACACTGTACATCTCTAATCGTAATCGAGAGTAGTAGGGGAGAGTATTGCTTTTTTAATTTTGAAAAATGAGGCAGCCAAGGAGACTTGGGAATCATATCTCGATAATTGAAATACATCAAATTAGTGGCCGTCTGAATGGACTAGTATAAAGATATTTTTAATTGGGCCCCACCTGCAAGATTATGTGATATTTATATCAATACACCAGATCGCACATATTCGGCTGTCATACATTTGCTTAGTAAACCCATTCAAACTGGATGTCATGATGGTTATACTGATCTTCGAACATTTGTGCCCCAACGTCTCTCTGATAGCATGCGGCTCACTCAATCAATAATAATAATAATAATCACCATATCTCGCACATTTGGTTGTGACGCATGTGCATGATATACTTATCAGACAGGGTGTCATTGGCATCGTATTACAATAATATACTCTGTCACTAATGTAGTAAAATCAAAAGTAAGAAAAAGAATCAAGTGATATCTGTCTATATTTATGAATTGAAGTATTGTCACTATTTACACTAGTTGCATCGTTCGGACTGTTGTCCAACTTTATTGCCATATTCATGACGTTTCGGCAGTTGTACAAAGCGGCATCCTTCAGGTGTTGATATACGTTGGAATTTCGAACCGAACTCTTTATTTAGTTCACGGGTGTAGAGTGTTCTAATTCTACGTGCTATACCTTTTTTGGAATATCTCAGTTTCAGTTAATTCCCTTTAGTAACTCAACTCTCCATGTTTTTGTTCCCTCTGCTGTGGCCAGGTACTGAACTCACAATTCTTTGGTTTAAGTCACTTTTTGGATCACTCAAACAACACTTTTATCCACTGGGCCATGGGATCTAAATTCCAACGTATATCACCTGAAGAAGGCCGAAACGTCATGAATATGACAATAAAAATAAGTACAAGAGTCCGAACGATATAAATAGTGTAAAAAAATCAAGTGATAGAAAAAAGTTGAACACGTCGATGATTCTTAAGAAAGAAAGAATCGCCATATTACTGAACATGAAAATAAGAAATTTCTTTTTTAATTAAATTAAAATATATATATATAAGACACTACGGCCGACTGTCTGTAATATGTCGGGTTTGTCTACCTTCCCAGACGAGACTCTGTCAGGTTTTTGTCTGGGTTCCTTACTGCAGGCAGTGACTTCGACAAGTCAGTCGCGAGCCTGGCAGCGAACTGCTTGACTTCAACGGTTAGTATTTACCAACCTCCCCACAATGCAGGATGTGGTACAAGGTCAATTTTTTATGTGAGGCGGATCCGAGCCCTTAAGCTCGAGCAAAATTTCCGCGTGGAGCCTGCATTCACGGGTCGGGTTTGTATACCTTCCCAGACGAGATTTTACCCGTCATCGTAGTCGCGTCTGGATTCCTCTCTACAGGCAGAGATTTCGACAAGTCAGTCGCAAGCCTGACTTCAACGGACTTACTTGACTTGGATTTTTTTTCATCTTGTCTTGTCTTGTCACAAGCCTGGGACAGACTGTAACTGACTCGCTTTGAGTTCTTTATTTAAGGCGTCTTGCCTAGTTTATTTATGTTACCGAGGATATCTTATTTACTCCACAACAGGTTAGTAAATACCAAGAGTCAAGAAGGAACAAATGTTGAAAAAGTAGTGACGACTCTGATTATGATTTTACTGCATCTATCTTGAAAAAGGTATAATCACTTCTTACACTTTCGGTTCTAAATATTCACAAGGTTTTATCTTTTGATTTGGTAGAGTCTGTTGGTTAGCTCAACTTTCGTCCTGTTAGTTTTATTTTATTCAGTTATGCATACTGCCTGTATTTGTGTTACTCACCCTCTCTATTTCTTTTTCAAAATGCGAGAGAAAAGCCTACGCTTGAAAATAAAGTAAGGCCAGAAATACTAAAAGTTGAAGTAAGATCAGCGCTGGAGTAGATGGAGAAGAACAAACTAGCAAGGCCAGATGGGCTCGTAACAAAAATGTTTCCAGTCTTAAACGATTTCGACATCGAGAAGATCAGATTAGTGATAAACGAAATATACAATGATGATGACACACCGGATGACCTCACTAAATCCATCTTCATAACATTAGCTAAGAGATTAGGTGTAAATGAATGCGAGCTCCATCGGACAATCATTTCAATGAGCCACATAATCAATCTAATGATGCGAATCTTAATAAATAGAGCGCGAAGTAGAAAGAAATAGAACAAGAACAGTACGAGTTTGTTAAAGACAATGGAACAAAAAACGCGATATTCATAATTAGAAGGATATCAGAGAGAGAGAGAGAGAGAGAGAAAGAGAGAGAGAGAGAAAGAGAGAGAGAGAGAGAAAGAAAGAGAGAAAAGAGAGAGAGAGAGAAAGAGAGAGAGAGAGAAAGAGAGAGAGAGAGAGAGAGAGAGAGAGAGAGAGAGAGAGAAAGAGAGAGAGAGAGAGCAGTACAAATTCAGAAAGATGTGCACTAACGTTTTATAGATTATACAAAAAGCATTTGACAAAATACGGTAAAAGGATTTATTTGGACTGCTAGAACAAGATTTATTTGGAAGATATTAGAATTATCTAAAACTTATAGTGGGAGCAAACTGCCTGCATTCTGATAGAAAACGAAGTAAGTAGCTACACAAAATAGAAAGGGGCGTGAGACAATGGTGCATCTTCTCCGCTGTCCTAAGGGAATTGGAGACACTTCCAGGATTTATTATCGGTGGGCGTAACCTTATCACTGTAAGATAGGCTGGCACCGAAATAAAACTACAGGACCTCCGAGAAAGTGTCGTAGATGAAACCGATAAAAAAGGATTAACCATCAATCACAAAAAGACAGAAAGTATGAATATCAGCAAGATAAAAAAATCCCCAGATATGAGTTACAAAGATGTCAACATCAAGTACGTGCAGAAGTTAAATATCTGGGAATTGTTTCAACAGAGGATGGAAAAAGCGACACCAAATCCGTACATGCATTGGACGGCATTCCAAAAGCTAAGCAAAGTGCTGAGAAACGATAAAAATCACTAGAAACAAAGAAAAGAATGCTGAATTACAATGTGTTATTCATTATCATGTGGCAGAGAATGATGGCCAATCCCCCACTGATGAGGAGAAAACTAGAGATAGTAAAAATGTGGTTCTACAGAAGGATACTGAAAATTCCATGGACGGAGTAAGTAAGCAACAAGCAAATGGCAACAAAAAGATCACATATTTAGAATGAGGCAGATTCAGCTGAAATTCTTCTGGATGCATAATGAGGAAAGATGGCTTGAAAAACTTAACCCTCACGAGGCATATTGAAGGCAGGAGAGATAGGAGAAGGAAGCGTGCCACTTACCCGGCGAGCTTGTGTAAATGGATGGCGTAACAGGTAGGGGAGCCTTAACAAAGGGAGAAAAGCTGCTACGAGGCACAAGAGATAGGAAGTTGTGGAGAGCCAGGAAGGGACGCGGTACATAGAAGAAGAGGAAGAATGTTTACTGTCATTTTGTGCGTAGAAAAAATCAGCAAAAAAGGTGTATCAAACTTTGATGCATGAAACGTGAAAGATTAATTCAGAAGAGTCTAAAACAGATGATTCGTTGTTCAACCACTGGACAAATATAAAGTAATGTTTACGAACAAGAAACGACCAAATATTTTGAAATTAGATCCTGCGCCAATTACAATGATAATAATTTGTTAATAATACTGATGACTGAAATAAAAATAAGCCCCAATCAGCTCATTCAATTAATAAATAAATATACACGTTACCATTATAAGGATATGATTTATGTAGGTTTGTGTGTTTGTATTCATTCCCGTCATGCAGCGATAACGCTAAAATGCTCCGAATTGGAGAATAAAACTCTTTTCAGTTAAGTTAGACCCTCGGCCTCGTGGTATTAAGCTATTATTAATTGGCAAAAAATATTTGTCCAAGGGAGAATACTTCCAATTTATTAGATGTTTAAATCCACCTGCACTTTCCTCTATCAGCCATAATGGCATACTAACAACGATATTTTAATAAAAAATATTAACAGTAATACAATCTAATCGGAAATTGCTTTTGAAAATAATTATATATTCTATAAACAGGAAGCGAGTTCATATCGATCCTAGGACATCTAGGATGGCATTTAAGCGATTTTGATATTTTAAAAAGTGTTCTAAACTTATTGTTAATCTAATAAATTACGTATTTTGTCCACGAATCAGATGAAATTAACTTTTGCTTATTTTTATTTTATACTGCAATTCATGTCGCTGGGGAAAATATTATTTGTGTTAAATTGTTTTATAATGCCGAGAATGTTTTAGAATATTGTGAAAGTTTTACAAATTATAGTTCATCTTGAACAAACTAAAATATTTTTCCATATTTTTCAGCCCTAACAGTGAAATACATTACAAAACGTTTTATAATGGAGTATGATCCAGATATAGGTAAGTGACATTCATACATAATCAATAGTATCGATATTTTTTTTACACATGCCTAAAAAACAAAAACATTCCAGCATTGATATACCAGGGTACATCAATAAATCCATAGCTGGACACGTGGTTAAGTAAACTTTTATGAAAAATTTGCACTGTATTTATATGATTATTATTCAGCACCGAATTAAGTGCATTGACAAGGAAAGAGATTGTACTAAAATATTTGTTATGTAAAATTTATGATTCCTTTTCGGCATAAACCGCTGATACATTTCCATATCACGTTGAAACACCGGTTCTCATACGATCACTGAAGCTAAGCAACGTCGAGTCTGGTCAGTACCGAGACGAGTGACTGCTTGGGAATACCAGGTGCTGTAAGCTTGAATGTGTGGATGGTTCAATGGATAAAGAGTTCTAATTCCAAACAGGTTCGTTATATTTACTTACACTCAAAATACCTTTGGGAAAGGTATGAATCCACTTCTTCTCTCCGCTATGGGTTAATAATTGTATCAGTAAAAGCATTATTATCTCCAAAAATTGATAAGCTGTAAAAAGTAAATCAATCAATCAATGCTGATATATTGATTGATATACATGATGACTGTTGCCACGTTAGACAAATATGACTATTGCTGACAAGTTAAATTTATGGTTACAGTTTTTAATTCAGCGTTGTCTTTCTCCTAGACTGGTTGCCAACCACAAGAGACAACTATTTAATCCATAGCTGAGAACAGAGCAACAATAGATGTTAAAATGTCAGCACTGGTTTGGTTTGATTTGTTTTGTTTTACTGCATATCAACCTCAAGGTGTTATTTAATGCCGACAAGATTTTTATTGCTGGTAATTTTTTTTTTGAAAAATGTATTGCTGGTAATTTTTTTTTAAATATATAGCTGGTAATATTTTTTTCAACAATGTATTGCTGGTAATAATTTTTTACAAAGTATTTATGGTATTAAAACCTATTTTTACTCTATCATAGTGTTTTGACTCCAGTTTGAGAGTTAACTATTTACCCATAGCTGGGACCCTAACAGGTGCTACCACCCCGGGTCAGGGTGGACCTGAGAACACCAGCAATAAAGAGGAGGTTCCACGCTCCTCAACAGCTCCAGATCAGAGGCCTTGCTGTTAGACGTAGTTTATTGTCTTACCCAAGACGCGGATGTAGTTTATCGTCATACCCAGAACGGCAGCACTGCCTGAGATGAGATAATAGTTATGTACAGCTTGAACAACAATGCTAAGAATCCTAAAGACAAGCAGATGTTTGATATATGGATTATCAGTGAGTCGAGTGTTATATCAGGGTTTTCCTTATCAAAGGCTTGATCCATCACTGTGGGCTAAACACAGGCACTTCTAAGTACTCGCACATATAATTTACATACACACATGACCGGCTACTTTCATTTTCCAAGCTCACCCGCCTGTTAGGGTGTTTAGTTAATCCCTGTCGCAGACACCTGCTAAGGCACATTAGTGTTTGTTGAAAACCAACAGGGCCTAGCTGCAGTTTATACTGCAACTATACTGAGAGGACTTTCGTTACAGTTTCTGGGACAGAGCAAATAATCTGCTATGATGAACAGTTTGAACAGCGCTAGTATGATCAAACTCTCAGTCACGATTGACTACCTGCTAGCAATACCAGAGACGACTTCCGTAAAGTTCCGGCCACTCAATTTCACTTGCTCGATCAGTTCGTGTTATGGTTTCAAAGGTGCTGCACGCTGGGATTGCCTCACCAGATGACAAATCGAACATGATGAGATTCGAACTCGGCTCTCATGATCGGAAAGTGAACCTTCTAACCACTCACCTATACATACATACATTATATATGTGCTTTGATCCTTGTATGTGAGTCAGACAGACGGACAAATAGAAAGTTTGGTGAGAATCTGACGAAATAATATATAAGTTAGACAGATACGCAAAGACAGATACTTTCAAAAAGTGACTCGAACTGCTTAATTTTGTACTGGCATTAAAATGTTGACCAATTTGAATTTCTAGTCGTTGATTGGTTCACATTATGTATTCAGCTTCACACTGACATTTGAATTTATGTCTGATAGAAATTTTGAAAATAGGACAAACCATCTTTGTAAAAAGAAGGAAACACCGAATTAGTTCCATAAATAACACGCAATCTGGCAGTAGAAAAACCTGATGTAACACAAACCGACACTCTCTCAGTCAGTGTTTGACTTTTCCTACTAAACCGCGGTAATTTTAAATAAAAGAGGCACAGGTTGGGACTAAACACTACCAGTTCTTCAAAACATTTAAGATTTCGCTCAACAACGCGTTTAATGAAATTAAAAGGATAACCATTGTCATGAAAAACACGAAGAATGTTCTCCAATTCTTGATCGAATCGACAGGGAGAAGAAATCATGAACGCGCGATGCACCAAACTACGAAATTTAGGAACAAAAGAATTCCCGTTTGTGTTTTGACCTGTGAATGTAGGTTTCCGATAAGCAGTGGTAATGAAGAAACCACCTTTGCGTTGTTCAACCAGTACGTCCAAAAAAGGCAAAGTACAACAATCTTCCACTTCCACGGTAAATTGAAGGGATGAATGAAGGAAATTAAGTTTGGTATGAAAGGCTTCAGCATCGTTGATGGAATCAAAAATAGAGAAGGTTTCATCAAAGCTCATAACTGCTCAAAGGGTATCTTAACGCAAATAAATAACATAATATATTATGAAATGGACAAAGTCCGATAATTATTTTAATATATTTTTGTTTATACGTTATTTTTATAGATACAAATGTTTAAATAAATGCTCTGTTTATAATAAACAGTATTGACAACATTTACTGGCCTTAATGTCTAAGAAATCTCAAAGAAAATATCTGTCCGACAGGAATCGAATTTACCCTGCGTTTATATTTTATTTGAATTTTTGTCAATATTTCGATGAATCTTTATATCAATGCTGGAACTGCACGATATCTGAATAAACTTAATATTCTAGTATTACTTATTAAAACAGTAAATGACTATAATAACATTTATATCAACAAAGACGAGAACATTAGTTCGAAATAATACAAGAGACACAGACAATTACTCATCCCAGTAATAAAATACTGAACAAATTTAGTAAAATAATTCTTCTATGGTTTTATTAGTTTTACAAGATTTTTCTTTCCTCCTACATTTATCCATTTCTAATAAATAAATATATACAACTACACATTGTCGCCATTTTATATTTTGTGTTAGTTTTCGATTTTGTCGACAGCACAGTATAATGGTGTCAGTTGGGCACTGTCTGCGAGAAAAAGAATATCATGACGCAATTCATTCCGCCAGAAATTTAGAAACGGTAGCTGTACCGCTTGGCATTCGCGCCGGAAGCTCCAATACGAAAATTTCAGAGTGTCTGAGTGTCAATCTGAGGACAGTGCAGAGGATTCAGAAAGAGATGGATGAATCTAATGGTGATTCCGGTGGTGTTTAGATTGGTCAATAGTGATGGAGAAGTTATACCTCCATTCATCTTGCCACAGGCTCTCGGACTCAACACGAAGGCCTACATTATGTGCTGCCCTTGATTAAGAAGGTGGCTGTTGGAAGACCCCATGCCTGACAACAGGACACTTCACTTGCCATGCAAGCAGGAGAGTATATAACAGCGGAGTAATGGATAGCGGTTCATATTGAGGAATCCAGTCGAATCCATTACATTTACGTGCTAATGAATCCACTTCTTCTCCCACTAGCTATGGGTATACAGATTGGGTTCTATAGCTTTGGACGGCAACTGGTCTGCGTTTGAGGCCTTGTGGTACCAGGTCTCTGTATTCAGCTCTACAAAGAGTGTGGTTGGTTCTGCACAAAGCCATCACCACTATAATCAAATCATATGTGCTGGTGTTTGGCTGTCGGTTCCTAGGAACTGAGTTGCTTTACCCTCATACGTCGAAAACGACGGGAAAGTCCAGTGTATATATATATATATATATATATATATATATATATATATATATATATATATATATGGGATAACAGTATATAATTTTTTATACATCAAGAATAGTTTTGAGAGGAAAGATGTATGACAAAGTGGAAAGTGTTTTCGAGTGTCGCGTTTTGTCTCTTATCTGCTCATATGACAGAACAGATTTGGGTGGGATATTAAGAGAGAACTCTACTCTTTCATTATTTCTTTTATAAATAACTGTACTCACATTTGATCTCAATCTTAAGCAATTCCACGACTAACGTCAATTTAGCTTAAGTAACTAAAAAAGAAACAGTTAAAACATAAAATTACTAAATAAATTATTTTATATTTAAGAAGTCTAACAATTCTACTGGTTTGATTAAATTTAAATGTTTTTCTTTACTATTTATTAAATCCAAGCATAACACTTCAAGTGAGAATTTGAGGAACTTGCGCCAAAATTAAGCAACCCAGTCTTGATCAAAATCTTAAGTTGCTTTCTAAAACAAATCGATTATACATACCTAATCTAACGTAACGTCACCTCAGTATTCCCCCCTCTCTCTTTTTCTCTCTCACTCTCTCTCTCTCTCCATTTTTCCCATCATTCGAATATTTTTCTCTGGTAAGAAATATACAAATAAAATGAAAGTGTTAAAGTGCATGCCTAACTTTACTTATTTGTGGGCATTTATGTGCATTGTGAAAAGTAGACGTCCGCATCTTGTGTCGACACCACATTAAAGTTTTTATGGAAAATTTACACTAAGATAAGTTAATGTAAAATTCATGTTCGGTTCGGTAAGAAAGTTTTTTTCCTGTTTGGTAGATAAATAAAGACAGAATGAAAGAGCTAGTTTGTTGCATATGAAGATAGAGACAAAATATATATATGAAGATAATGAATTAGATTAAAATGAATAGAATGTGATAGATAGATAGATAGATAGATAGATAGATAGAACAGAATATACATATAAACAGATAACATTTTAAAATTTATAAGGTGAATGAGATAGATCGATAGAGAGAGAAATGGAACAGAATAGACTCGTCTGATATCAACAGATCAAATAGTTCAGAGCTTTATGAAGATAGCTATATAGATAAATAAACAGATAGCCAGACAGACTCGTCTGATATAACAGCTCAAATAGTTTAAAGTTTTATGAAGTAAGATAGATACATAAATAAATAAATAAATAATAAATAATAATAATAATAATAATAATAATAATAATAGCTGGCCACTCGTATTCAGTTAGCCAATCTCGATTACAGACGCTCGCTCAGGAACATGTGTTTGCTCAATACCCACCAACTATGCTGAGCAGACCTTAGTTAGAGTTTCTGGGAAAGAGCGTATTATCTAGCGTGATCGACAATTTGAACAAGCCCAGCACGCTCAAGCCCTCGATACAACTATCGACGGCCATCAAGCGTTCTGTCTACCCAATTTCACTCACATGGCTTGGTTCACGTCGCATTTTTCAAAGGTGCCGCACGCTGGGATCGACCTGAATTCATTCCGATTACATCCGGAAGACAAATCAACCATGGTCCCATGGTCAGAAAACGAACCTTCTAACCACTAGGCCACGCGCCCATACATACACATATATACACATACATACATGATGTCAGCCAGCTAGAAATCGAGTATGATCATCGTATAACACGAATACCCTTTCAACAGTGCTGTGATTGACTATGGCTTTTTTCAAGTCAATATTTTGTCTAATGTCCTAAATGCATGAATTTCATTTTTGCATTTGCGCAGTAACCAACAATTGATCTGAAACGGTTTCAGAGCATTTGTATGAATAACGTTGTAAGTCATTATTTAATTGGTTGCCTTTTTAGGCGACGGTCAGCCTATGTATCACCAAGTAAAATATTACAATAGTTAAACCCATTCTCGGAGCATTAAAAGCAATAACCCGGAAAGAAAAGCAAGTCAGTATCACCAGTTGCTGGCGAACCCTTAGGTGATAAATAAGAATATTCTCTCTGAGTTGAATACTTTAACAAAGTCTAAAGCGTTCAACACTCCCAGTGGTCTGTATGCTAAATGGTCGTTGACTCTACAAGAAAGTTCGTTCGCCCTATGTCATGTCTTATCTTGTTTAGCATTGTGCCTAGCCATCCATCTCACAAGAAAAACCTGGTTTAGTTGCTGATAACCTATGCTGAGATACATGTTACCAGTAGAACTCGTAGCGGGGTCTGATATATACATTACTACATAATTACTGCCCGCTACATGTATGCCTATCTACTAGAGAAGCTAGCCAGTTCCTATTGCAGACGTCTTCTCAGGCACATTTGAGCTTGTTCAATATCCACAGAACTTAACTGTGGTTTATACTGCAACTATGCGGAGCCTAGTCTTGAGAGAGAGCGCATTATCTGGCACGATCAAATCTTAACAGTACGCTCAAACCCTCAGTCATGATGACTTGTAACTTTGTGCTAGCACAAACATCGACAGCTCACCAATCATCTCCCCAATTTAACACAGAAGGCATGAGTCACTCAGTGATGTGGTTTTCAGGCACGTTTCAAATGAATCGCATCAGTGAATCGCTTCCCCACGTCGATAACATCAAGTAGTCGCCTTCCTAAAAAAATCAACCATGATGAGATTCGAACCCGGTTGGAAAGTAAAGGTTGTAACCAGTCGGCCACACGCCCATATTACTGCATATATACATATATACGAACAAATTGAGATTGATACTAACATGCGCATACATAGTAGCGGTATCTGTTAGTTACGAACGATTTTGCTCATTTATGTAATAAAGTGTTACTTTTTAATAATGGGCTCCTATCCAGTTATCTTACTGCACACAAATACTTTATAACCTCCATGTAATATCTATCTTCAATTATGGACGACGTCTTTATATTCATCAATTCTATTTTTCCTTTCAAGACGAACGAGACTAACTTAAATCATTTTTCAACACTTGGAATGCTGTCCGGTCAGTCAATAATTTACGTTCTAGTAAGCATCGCCACCTTTATTTAATAACCTCATCTCTGTAAAACAAAACTATTCTTATTACGCCTCAATGCGTAGATAATCTTCAGCGCTGGCGGAAGGCTCTCTGTAGGCCATCTTAAAGGTCACAACAGAAAGGCTTTGAAGCTATACGTTAATATAATGGAAACTGTTCTGGTAACAATGCCAAACTGTATGCGAGAAGGAAGCCATTACATTAAACAAAAATATGCCAGCATATTTTGTTAGTGTGTGAATATTTACTAGTTTTAAATACAAAAAAAAAAAAAGATTATTGTTGATTTCTGTGGTAAGGATTGTCTTCACTCAGACACTGTAGTTTCAAGTAAATTGATGCATATATGGATTCTTTGTTTGAAATCAGTTTTCTTTCTCCATGTGAGCAACGACAAAACTTTAGAGAAAATGAAAACAAAACGGTCACTTTTTTTTTTTTAATAATGTTCACCAAATACAAAGCCCAAGAGCCTGTCAAAGTAGAGAGTTACTGCGTGGAGTTATATTGACGTAAGAAAAGACAAGCCTCAGGAATATAGAGATGAAGTAGATTTTAGAAGGAACCAAAAACCCAATCTTACAAGGGATATATAACAAGGGATAAACCTATACTCCTGTTCAAAATACCAGGGAGGTGTGTAAACTGGATGATAGCAGAACCTATCTACTCCCCAGGAAGAGACAGTTGAAATTTCTAGGGCACATAATGAGGAAAGCGAACTTGGAAAATTTGATACTCACAGGAAAAATCGAAGTCAAGGGAAACAAAAGAAAACAACTAATCACTTACCTAGCGAGCCTGAGTAAATGGATGGCGGAACATGGTTTAGGAGAGATAACAAAACGACAAAATTTATTAAGAGTTACAAAGTATAGGAAATTGTGGAGAGCCATGTTCGCCAACGTCCTTAAGGGACACG
Organism: Acanthosepion pharaonis; assembly: GCA_903632075.3. NCBI lineage: Eukaryota > Metazoa > Mollusca > Cephalopoda > Sepiida > Sepiidae > Acanthosepion > Acanthosepion pharaonis. The sequence goes on along the minus strand of CAHIKZ030002179.1, from coordinate 100,300 downwards.
GTACATAGAAGAAGAAAAGAAGTCAAGAGTAGCTTATAACTATGTACTCCAGAGTTATAAGTTACCGATTACGAAAAACGATTTATGTCCAAACCACAAAAATGTTATGACAGGGAATGTTTCATGAAAGGCAGATTATTCCGATAGGCGAGTCAAGTTAAGCTTTGGCGATCAAATTAAAACCAAGGTTAAAATTATTAATATAAAAAGAAAAAAAAAACATTATACAAGATATGAATTTAGAGATTTTTTAATGCAATGTAACCAGCATATTACTGGAGGGAAACCAGAAGGTACAATGGCGGCAAATATTCTACGAGGAAACCGGAAGAAAATGTGATTTAAAAAAGTTTGTTTACCTCGTGGTTTATAAAAAAAGCTGGATAACATAAACAAGTTGCGACACGCGTTCATCACTTCCCCTGGCGTGACTCAATATGCTTTATCTTGTCTATTTGTTTCTTGAATAGCTGTTAACTGACAACTTGCTGTTGAAATATTTTGTTATTAAGTGATAAGTAAACAGTTCAGTTAAGTTGGAACACTGATTTCCAATCGATTGCGCCTTTTTCAATCTTAGCAACTCATGAGTAACTATAAAAAGCATTGTAGCCGTTGGTCTAAAGAGAAACGTGTAAAATTCGTAAAGAGGTTAAACAGTACATTATTTACATTATTCGGACTATTGTCCTCATCTTTGTCGCCATATCTATTACAACGTTTCGGCCGTTGTACGCTCCGGACTTCTTCAGGTGGTTGGAATGTCGAACTGAACACTTTATTTCGCTCACTGGGGTAGACTGTTCTAGTTCCACGTGCCATGTTTAATGGATGTCAGTTATCAGTTATCTTCTCAAGGACACATGGCACAGTGGATAAAGGCGTTAGTTAGATCCTGTTAATTTCCCTTTGAAAGTTCTCCATTGCCTTAGCCGGGTATTGAACTCACAATCTGTGGGTCCTGTCAGTGGATTCGTAGACAGAGCCCCGACTGAGTCGTACTCTGCCCAAAGACACAGAACTTGGCAATCGCGGTCCAGACTGGTATTTACCGGTCCCCCCACTGCGAACTAGATGCGACACAAGGTCAAGTTTACTGTGGGGAACCCTAGCGTTTCCACTTGGGCCACTGGTTAAAATTTACCAAGCCCCCGCAAAAGTGGGCTCGGGGATAGTACTTGTTTGTTTTTCTCAGCCGAGTCTCTATCCGAAGACATAACCCCGACTGTATCACTATCCGCCCGAAGACAGAGGTCTTGTCATGTCATGTCGCGAGCCTGAAACTGACTGGTATTTACCGGTTACCCCACTGCGGACTAGTTGTGACACAATGTCAAGTTTTATGTGGGGAACCCGAGTGTTTCCACCCGGGCCATTGGTCAAAATTTACACAGCAACCGCAAAAGCAGGCTCGGGTACAGTACTGATCTATTTTCTCAGCCGAGTCTCTATCCGAAGGCAGAGTCCGACTGAGTCATACTCTGCTGGAAGACGGAGGTCTTGTCACCCTCTTCTAGAAGACAGAGGTAAGGTCTGGTCTTGTCTTGTCGCGAGCCTGGGACTGACTGCGACTGACTCACTTGGAGTTCTTTATTTAAGGCGTCTTGCTTAGTTCATTTGTGTTACCGGGAGTGGGGGTTATTTACTTCACAGCATACTATGACTCAACTTAGAATGCTAAAACAACAAAAATGATAATAGCAATAGTTATAATTTGTTGTTAATTATTATTTGAAAGAGAATATTAATAATACAAATTCCTTGCATAAGCCTCCAGAATAATTAACAAACCAAATTAACATAATAATTTACTAATACCAAATAAGAAATCACTTCATTTATTAAGTTATAGCTTACGTGTTTAAGAATAAAAGGAATATTTTAATAAAAACAGTTTGAATGAAAACTAATATGAAGAAAGGAATGGAAGCCGAAGAAAGAATATAAAACTTAAGATATGTATATATATATTCTAATATGTAGAACTTAAGAAAGAATATATATATTCTAATATGTAGAACTTAAGAAAGAAAAGAAGAAAATAGAATTCAAAGAAAGAAAGGGTGCAACAGAATTGAAGAAGTACGCATTAAAAAAAAAGAAAAGAAAAACCAAACAGATAAAAAGGGAAAAAAATACATATCAAAGAAAGAAAGAAAGAATTATAAAAATCAAAGAATGGAAAACAGAAATTAAGTGAATTAATAAAAGAAGAAATGGGAATCAAAGAAAGAAAGAAAAACAAGACGATAGAACGCAAAGAAAGAAAGAAAGAAAAGTTGAAGTAAAACAATGAAAGAAAATGAAAACATAAACGAAAGGTAGAGAAATAATACAAAAGAAATAAACAAAGAAAACCAGAAGAGAAAACAAACTTCATGTCCTTTATAAATGTCTGAACGTGGGTGAAAGATTGTAAGTAGAGAGTGATGTCAGTCGTAAGTGGTGTAAAATAGAGATTCTCTAAATACAACAAGATTTGAGTTACTTTTCTCTTTTTTAAAACTTCCTGAACTCTATTTGCAATCTCAGAGAATAACAGTTTTCCAGCCTCGAAGTGAAAACCAACAAACAAATGAAAGATTGCGTCCAACAAAAAATAGCTTTTCAAAGGTTCAAACATATACCATCTTGTTTTCCGCAGTAGTTAATAGAACAATGAAATTACTAAAGGGCTCAGCATGAATTATCATTTTGAGTCGTATGCCATTTTGGATAACTCCACACTAAAAAAAAGATTGCATGTCATACTCCGTCGGTGTGGAATGGTTAAAAAATCGTTAAAATTCTGAAAAAAGATTGACTGATGACTAAATGTAGTAAACAAGGAGGAGAAATTAATCACAGAGTTTTGTAGAAAAGTTGTTTCTCTCTCTCTCTCTCTCTCTATATATATATATATATATATATATATATATATATAAACCATTGTCATCAGCCACATGACCTGGTGTGGTTGCAGGTTTGCTGAGCAACTAATTCACCTCTTCCCTTTATAGAGCTGGTTTAAAAGCCGTGGCGGCATTCATTTATGAGTAGTATGTCTTGTGCAAGAAGACCTGGTGATTTTCATGCCACTCCGGGTAAAATGATAACCAATAACCTCTAACTTGAAGGATCGCCTTTGGTCACGGATACGTGGCCGTTGATCGCAAGAAACCACCAACTCTGCAACTGTCTTTTTTTTTCTTTACATAACTTTCAGATTTTATGACACTATTGCCAAAATATATTTAAATGTTTTCTATGAATAACACGCATATAGCAACTGGATACCACGGATCATTTAGATAAAAATCAACCACTGTAATCCCTGACTTATACTCACAAATATCTGATAGATATCAGCTTAGACTAATAATAGCACATAACGGTGAAGAGACCTAGTAAATATCGAACGTATATTAAGAACACTGTACAAGACGCATAATCTGAGTTGTTAGCCAACGAGCTTGAGCAAGGTGGATGACAGAACGTGGTCTGGGAAAGGAAACAGAGGGAAGGAGCTTGCTGAGAGTTGCAAGGGACAGAAGGAGGTGGAGAGCCATGATCGCCTACGCCCTGAAAGGACATTGCACATAAAAAGAAAGATACAAGACGTGCTTAATCTCTTCGTGATTGTGATATATTAAAAGCTAATTAAACAAATCTGCATTTGATATCGCTTTGCTATAAAAAAGATAACATCTCAAAGCGATTAATTTAAAAGAAAGACTTTCTTTGACAGTTACATCCAATGACATGTATGTGTTAACCAATACTGCCAATTAAGACTCTATCTGTTGCTACTTAATGTTTTTGGCCTTCCATGTAAACAAGATCACTTTTTTTTTTAAGAAAGCTTTCCTCCACCAAAATGCGTCCTTCTCAGCCTTGTTCCTTTCTCTGTCGTAACGTTTAGTTTTATTCATTTCCCCTTTCAGTGAAGGCCATGCTGTTTCTTTATCGATGTTATTAAGATTGTCCAATTAAAACCAAGACATCAAAGCAAGAAGATATGGTAAATGAATAGGAAATAGATAGTGTAGGAGCCAGGGGAAATAATTACAACTTAATATCATTATGTGTTTTTTTTGGGGGGGGTGTCATTGAATGTCACGTTATCTGAACTAGAGTTAGCCCAAGACTGAATGCTAAGATCGTGGTTTTCATCGAGTATGACAGGAAAAAAAAAATTGAGGAAAAGAATAAAACTTTTTATGCACACGCACACACACACACACACACACACACACACACACACACACACACACACACACACACACACACACACTGCTTCTGTACTTTCTTTTGATATCATATCCCTTCAGGACATAAGCGATCATGAATCTCCACATTTTCCTTTACTTTAATACTTATGATTGATCGTGGGAAAATAACGGATTAAATTGTTGTTGCTTTCTTTACGGTTTTGAGTTGTTCTCCTGGATTGGTTGCCACACAAGATTCACGGCTTTCTGAAGTGTATTCCTGATGTATATACAAGTCTTTTTGCGGAAACTGAAAACAAAACAGAAGACTAAATTTGCCCTCAAGTAATGACAATGCTATTGAGCTGAACTGTATTCTTTGTTTAAAGTCATTGCTAGCATTAATTTTCAAACATGTATTTCAAAACATTAGCTTTTACAATCACATGACATATTGAAAGCAAGAAAGGGTTGAGGAAGGGCAGGATATAAGCTATGTGAAGAGCTTGTGAAAAGCGAGGATTGGGAGATAGAGAACAAAAAGATAAAAAAAAATCTACAAAAGACTAGAAATAGTGGAGATCCACGATTGCCCACGTCCTGAAGAGTCACGTCACATAGAGGAAGAATATGCGAAATGTCTATAGGTATCCGTACAGAAAATAAGTACAGGTGAAACGGAATATAAAAATATAAGTTGTATATTTAAAATCAAAACAAAAAATGTTTACAGTTGGATAATCGACCACTCCGCAAATATTCATTTTGTGAGAAGATAAAATAAAATATATAGAAGCAGGAATTTAAAATAAAAAAAAACGTTTTATTTTGTGACGCCATGCTTGAAATTGTTGTTGAAATATTGAAGTAATATCAACAAATACCTATAAAATCAACAACCTATGCTTAACTATCAGCCTTTATACATTTTTATCCTTTATTCTCTTGAATTAAATGTTTTATATTTAAAAGATTTCTAATATTTAAACAGAACAAAGCTATTATTCCAAAAGGAATTCTTTTTCTTTCATCATTTTGTTACATTTTATCAGAAGTCTCTCAGTCGATAAATTCCATGACCGTTAAAACAGCGTGCATTGAAAATAAAGAAGTAATCTCTGATTAGACTTGAACCTGCACCAATAATCTTCGTATTTAATTTAACTACAAAATTACTTGTTTACTTGTTGTTTGGTTTGGTTTACGGTATATCAACCTCAATGTGTTATTTAATGCCGACAATTTTTATTGCTGGCAATATTTCTTTTTTCAAAAATGCATTGCTGGTAATAATTTTTTACGAAGTATTTCTGGTATTAAAACCTAATTTTTACACCTTCATGTGTTTTGACCCCAGTTTGGGGGTCACCTATTTGCCCATAGCTGGGACCCTAACAAGTACTACCACCCGGGTCAGGGTGCACCTGGGAACACCAGCAATTAAGAGGTGGTTCCACGCTTCTCAAAACCTCCTGATCAGAGGCCTTGCTGTTGGACGTAGTTTATCGTCTTACCCAGGACACGGATGTAGTTTATCGTCACACTCGGACGTCTTTACATGTTGTGTATGAGTTTGTTTGATTAATAGAGTGGTAGGATTTTACATCTTATCAACCTTTTGCAGGTTATTTAAAGCCAGAGAATATGTTTAGATTGGAAAATCTTTTTGTAGATAATTATGATTTACTGATACAAACCCTACTAATTAACTAATAGCTGGAGCAGAAGAGATGAATTCATACTTTTTCCCATAGGCATTTGCGCGTAAGTGAATATAACGAATCCGACTGGAAATGGAACTCAGATCGTCAAACTCCAATTCCGAGCCGTTATATATTACACCATCTGCACATCGAAATTTACAGTACCTTGTATTTCCAAGCGATCACCCACATAGGAACTGTCTAGGCTTGACGTTGCTTAACTTCAGTGATCATACGAGAACTGGTTTTTCAACGTGATATGACTGTAAGCCTATAATTACATGTGATAGATAGATAGATAGATAGATAGATAGATATAAAAAAAGCAGAGAACTTAATATGAACAGACTGAGATAGATATATATGAAAGGTAGATACATTTATATGCATAGAGTGACATCGATATTTTGATAGATCGATAGAAAGCAGAGAACTTAATATAATCCGACTGAGATAGATATATATATGAAAAGACAGATACATTTATATGCACAGACTGAGATAGATAGATAGATAGATAGATAGATAGATAGATAGATAGATAGATATGAAAAAGCAGATAAATTTATATGAACAGACTGAGATAGATAGATAGATAGATAGATAGATAGATAGATAGATAGATATGAAAATCAGAGAACTTAATATGAATAGACTAAGCTAGATACATATGAACAGGTAAATACATTTATATGCACAAACTGAGATAGACAGATAGATAGATATGAAAAAGCAGATACATTTATATGAATAGACTGAGATAGATAGATAGATAGATAGATAGATAGATAGATATGAAAAAGCAGATAAATTTATATGAACAGACTGAGATAGATAGATAGATAGATAGATAGATAGATAGATAGATATAAAAAAGCAGATGAATTTATATAGATAGATAGATAGATGTTCCTCCAGACTAGCATCCGACTGGCAAACAAGTATCAAGTCAGAAGTATCAGATCTGATGCACTTATCACATTTTTACGTAATTGTTTACGACCCACGCGTTGTAAACATTTCTGATTTCGACTGCTTCTTCATGTCAAGGCTGACAATTCTTGATCCACCATAAAATAGTCAAAAAAAAAAAAAATAAAATAAAATAAAAGCTCACTTTTATCTGAGTCAGTTTATTTGAAGGAATACCAAACTTCTTAAATATTCTGATAGAATATGCTAAGGTAAATGAATTCTGGCAAGGGTAAAACGAAATTTAATGCTCTGAGCGAGATAAGAGACGGGCTTCGTACATTGTCATCAGAAGGGTAGAATTTCAGTCGGTTTTCACGCCTTTCATACAATAATTGTCTTTTGATTTAAGTAGTCATAAACATTTTTTCCAAATCTTATTTTTGCCAGATTTCATACGAAAGATCATAGGAGATATTAATGTCTATATCATAATACCATCAAAGCTAGACAGACAAATTAGATCGCTATAAAAGTAATCGTTGGCAGAGATAAATAAGAAAAAAATAAGGGAAAGAGAAGCCGAAAGATTGACAATGTCTGCTGTTAGGAAAGTTAGTTCACTGTGACATGCTGGGCAATTTTTCTCGCTAGAATCTATCTTAAACATTTATAAGTCTACTATTCGTCCATGCATTGAATATTGCTGTCACATCTCGTCTAGTGCTTCTGCTATGTATTTACAGATTCTTGATAAAATCCAAACAAGAATCTGCAATGTTATCTCGGCTTCAGTCACTTTACCACTACTATAACGTAGCTACCCTGTGCATTTTCTATAAGTATTTCAGGACAATTGTTCTGATGAGCTTTCCTCTTTTTTTAAGTTGTTATTTTATTCCCCAAACCCCCAGACAAATTAGACATATGGGAACTAGTTAGGACTTCATAGAGACGTTGTGGCATTATGGTGTCTGTAGTAAGAATGATAAATAAGAATGTGTTGTTTTGATGAAAGGAATACTGTGGTATTCTTGGGTCAGTAATTGTGGCTACTAAGTTTAAGATAAGACAAATTGAAGACCAGCCTTCCCCTATGCCCCCTTTTGGCCTTGTGCCACATTTTTGTATTCTCTAAATAAATACTGCTTTTCTCTTTGGTAACCCGACTTTACAAATTTGAGCGTAATACGAGGTTGGCAAATAAGTTTCATCATTTTACATTTGCAATTGCTAGATGTAACCGTAAGTTCTATGCTAACAGTTTTTTTCTCACACCTCTCGTTTGTAGAAGTTTCTACCGGCTTCTTGTCTTATGTTCAACTTTAATCTTCATAATTTAAATGCACTGTCAACTTTTATCTTCTGTCTTCATAATTCCTGCTCTTTTACTATGCTCTCTCCTTAATAATGTTTTCTTTTTCTCATTTTCTTTCACAATCAGTAATCCTTTGCGTCTTAGTGGCTTTGCTTAGGGTGAAATGATTTTTTTAAAAAAGATAGATATATAGATAGATATATACATAGATACGTACGATTTTAAAAGTAATTATTAATGGATACTCGTATTTGAGTAACAGCTCCGTTTATATATTAAACAGTATATTCATTTATTTTCACCTACCAGACGGAAATATCGATAAATCATATTAGAAAATTCTCTTTCTTTACGTTTGGATACGAAACTACGGATAGATAGATAGATAGATAGATAGATAGATAGATAGATAGATAGATAATGAGTGTATGTAGAGACACAGATAGATAGATAGATAGATAGATAGATAGATAGATAGATAGATAGATAGATAGATAGATAGATATGATGGCCATCGACTCTTTAAACGCCAACAAGTTTGATACAGTTCTCAATGGTTCTTGAAGTCAATGACTTGTAATGCTTATTGCAGACACGACAAAGTAAGTTGTCCTGTATAGGACTTGGCCTTTTTTGTAAATTCTGTTCAGGGTGCTCATGAGTGATCAGATGACGAGTGATGCCGGAGTGGTTTCGACAGTCCTTATGACACAATTTGTTAAGCAATACCAAGCATGATTTGTCAAAGGTCTACCAATATGACTCCTCTTGTTCTGCTAACGAGGCTTTCACTAGAGAGACATACCCTGCCACATTCGTCACATGTAAATTGATGGACGGCTAGATCAATGTTTTCCTTTTCACTCCACATCTTCCTGTCATTTTTTAGCTCTTATCTTTTTGTTATTTCTCCAAAACCCTGTTCTACCATCCATTTACTCAAGCTCATTAAGTATCTTACGCATTGCTTTCGTCTTTCCGTCAATCTTTTCTGTGAGTATCACGGTTTTCCAAGTCCTCCTGTCCTTATTACATGCCCCAGAAATTTCAACTACCTCTTTCTAATGTTAAGTATAAGTTTCCTTTTTGTTTCCATTTTCTCCAAAACCTCGTTGTTGCTCACATGTTCGGCCCATGTTATCCTTAGCATCCTTCTGTTGAACCACATTTCTGTTGTTTCGAGTCTCTTCTTCATCTTTGAGAAGATTGTCCAACATTCGCTGCCATATACAGGAGGACAGATATCACATAACAGTTCAGTACACTTTTCTTTGTTTCCAGCGAAATCTTCCTGTCTCTTAATACTCTGCTTAGCCTTTGAAATGCCATTCCATTATGTCTTCGGATTTCAGTGTCGCACTTTCCTTCCGCTGATATTTAAATTTCTGTACCTGCGCGATTTTAGTAATCACGATCTGTAATTTGTATTTTGGGCTCATCCTCTTACTGATGACCATGCATTCTGTCTTCTTGCAGTTTATGCTTAGTCCCTTCTCCTCGATCTCCTATGGCATTTATAAAGAAGAATATGTTCAGTCATGAATCTATATTTTTAATTTGTATATTCATGAGAAATGCATGAAAAAGAATGTAAAATGTTGACTATAATCTATGAAAAGAGAAAAGAGAAAAAATGATGTAATTGCGAAAGATTCAAGAAATTGAAAATTACATACGTAAGCGTGATTGCGCCAGTAGGTGTTAGTCAGTAGTCAATAAGCGTTAGAAGTTAACCTCGTTGTTAGTTGGATGCTTCTTCGAATGATGTGTAAAGAGCTATTCGTTTTTTTTTTTTGTTTTGGCTTTTTGTTTTGCTTTCCTTTTTGAGGATGGTTTTATAATAAAGTACTTCCTTCCTTTTAGTAGTGTCTGGCTTCACCAGTATTCTGGTGAGGTTAGATGAATGACCTTTATAGTCGAAGAAGATTACTGATCTGGAAAACAACACACACTTACACAAAAACACACGTTCAAAGAAGTTCAAAAGACGAGATTTACCTATTTTTGTTTTTATGAGATCATTCATATCAAGAACTGATTCACACTAACACACACACATCTATATTAATGATTACATTTTTACATACATACAAATATAAGCGTATATTTTATACACACACGCATACACACAACAGTGGATCCAAGAGGGTATTTGGAAGAATTAGGCATATTGATATCTCAAAAACTCCACAGATGTAGTAACAAGGGATTTGTTAAAAGACAAACAGCAAATAAACGTCTACCTAAGCGTGAAATATAAATAAGACAATGTTTTTTTTTGTGGGCTCAGGAGATTTTTGTGGCCCAGCATATGTGCTGATTCCTTAAGTTTACGAATTTTCCAATGATGTCCTTTGTCTACGATTTATACTTGATCCCACAGGTTTAAATCATATGCCGACCAAGCACAGAAATGAATACAATATGGGAACCAGTAATAAGGAGTGCCAGAGAAAAGCGATAATAACAACGAAACTTACAGTATGAGCTCTGGTAAAAAACATGCAATGATAACAGCAAAAATTGCAATATGAGCACTGGTAAAAAAATGGTTGCTAGAGACATTAGGTTTATAATACCCTTAAATTACATATACAGATGTCCTCAAGGATACATGGCACAGTGGATAAAGTCGTTAGTTAGACCCAGTGACAGGACCCAGTGTGAGTTCAATACCTGGTTACGGTAGTGGAGAACTTGAATAGGGGAATTAACAGGAGATAACTGACATCCATTACACCTGGCACGTAGAACTACCAACAAGCGAAATAAAGGGTTCAGTTCGACATTCTAACCACCCGAAGAAGACCGACAACAAAGATGAGGACAATAGTCCGAATAATGTAAATAGTGTACATAACACCTCATCTCAGAAATATAGACAAATGCTAATTTCTATCATTTCAATTTTGAAAATTGACTATTTTTTTTTTCATTTCCTCCCAGAAATTTCATGGCCTCTAATATGTCTCTTTTTTATATCTTTTTTAATGGAACAACTTACAAACCTTTCGTTACATATTTTCAAGCATAGGGATTCAGCACGCTACGAGCCAGCTAAAGTGGTATGCCTAAAAATATGAAAAATCGGCAATATTCAACAAAACATAACTTGAATCGATGCAGATATGGAATAAAGTTCAAAAGGTTAGTGAAAAATCAATATTTGATTTACAAATGGGCCATTAAGTCTATATATAGTCCTAGATTTGACCTATGTCGACAGTGAACCCCACCCACATATAAAAGGGGGGTTCTGAAATTAATGCCGAGTAATTTCCAGCCACATCATGTTGAAACACCGGTTCCGTACGATCACCGAAGTTAAGTAACGTCGAGACTGCTCAGTACTTAAATGGGTGACCGAAGAAGAATACCAGGTGTTGTAAGCTTGGATGTGCGGGTGGTGTAATGGATAATGGCTCCGAATTGTTAATCGGGGAACCGAGTACCAATTCCTATTGTGTTTGTTATATTCACTTTCACGCAAGTACCCTTGGGAAAAATTGAATCCATCCCTTATCACCCAGGTATGGGTTAATTAGTAAGACCTGAACACTAAACCATTATTATCATAAGAAAATTCTTACAGTCTAATCTCGTACAAAATGTTTAGATTTCGGCATTAAACTAAACCATAAGAGTTGGTATGCCACTAAAAAAATAAACCGACTAATCGTAATTTCCATGAAAACTACAACAGATAGAAGGAAGTGGTACATTAACATATTTAAGCAGATCAATTTTCAGCTACAAAACACTATTTTTTCTCGTAGTCACCACTAAATCAACGCATAAATTGAATTCAAAGTCGTCCTGTCAATCAAAGGTAGCAAACAATCTTGGCCCGGCTATTCAACCCGTAACAAGGAAGACAAGTGATGAATTCATATAATTTCCAAAGGTAATTCTGCGAAAATGAACGCAACGGGTTCGATTGGAATTTAGACTCGATATTTTTTTTCATCCTCAGCAGCCGGGTTTTGCGGAAACTAATTCGCACTTAGAAAAAAGCCTTCCAAAAATTAAATAAAGTTAAATTTAAAAATTAAATAAAGTATTAAGAATGAAAAAAAAAATCGTTAGAAACATAGAAAAGAACACTGACCTGCTATGTAATATCAATGTTACTATATGGCAGTGGATGGTCGACATTCTCATTACAGATATGGAAGTCATAACAAAGATGAGGCAACAAAGACGTGATTATATAGACGTTTTCATTTTTTAAAAATAATGTTCAGCCTATACAAGATCCAAGAGCCACTCGAGGTAGAGGGTTACTGAAGAAGTTTGTTGTATGAGCAGTAAGAGGTAAGAAGCCTAGTATTTCACAATAAGCCTAGAATTTCTATCCTTTTTAATATATATATCATCTCGTTTTTGTTTATTTCAATGGAAGATTCGGGACTTCTCCAAGTTCTGTAAGTAATGAAGTGTAATGAGCCTTACCCTTTCATACTATTCTATGATGTACTGTCAGAGGATATGAATTCAGAGTTTTACTTCAACTAGACTAGTTTCTCTTTAGAATCTACAGAGCACAGTCTGGCCTAATATTTAACCCAAAAGTGGGGGGGCAGAAGAAATTGGTTCATGTCTTTCCCAAGGGCATTAACGCGAAACGAAAGCAATAGTCTCGACCAAAATTTTAACTTGCGTTGCCGATTCCATTTTTGTGCCGATAATTTTTACGCCACCCATACATATATTATACAGGGGGCGATGGATAAATTGTCGTATAAATGATACATGGTAACCTTGACAACTCATTTTAATAGATATATTTACCAAAATTACACAAAAATATCTTGAAATACTAAAAAGTATATTTATTCAATAAAATCGCTATTGCCTTCAACTACGGCCTCCAGATGACTTCGGTATCTCTTGTAAATCTTTTAGGCGGCTTCGTTGTTTAAGTCGGTGAACGCTGCCATAATACTTGCCTTCAGTTCATCTTTGGTGTTACAAGGAGTTTTTGTTGGTCTCTCGTTCAACTGCGCCCCACACATAATAATCAAGGAAGTTGCAGTCTGGGGAGTTAGGTGGACATGTGTAAGAGGTAATGTAGTCGCAGAAGTTGTTTGACAGCCACGACTGGGTTCACCTGCTTGTAGGACATGGTGTAGAGTTCTGTTGCCAGATATAGGGTCTTTCAGAAGCCGCCCAATTGACTCAGAGCAGCACTACCTCCCACAAGACACTTGATGTAGGCCTCGGTGTTAAGTCTGAGTCCCTCACCAGCAAATTCGGGTGTTCTTTTCTTATCAGAACAATCAGAGTGAGTTTTCCGAGCTGTCGTACCTTCATCATCACCATTAGGCTCATCCAACTCTTTCCGAATCCTCTGCACTGACCTCAGATTGACACTCAAACACTCTGAAATGTTCGTATCTGAGCTTCCGACGCGAATGCCAAACAGTACAGCATTTGCCGATTCCAAATTTCTGGCTGTGTGAATTGCGTCATGGTGCTCTTTTTCTCAAAGACAGTGCCCAACTGATCCTATTCTACTGTGCAGTCGACAAAATCAAAAACAAACAACGCGCATGCGCGAAATTAAAAATATAAGGCGGCGACAATTTACCCATCGCACCCTGTAAATAAATATATGTGTGGGAGGCAATTCTATATTTAGACTTGTAAAGACCAGATTGTCAGAAATATAAATCCCTGCTTCATCTCTCCTCATTCTCTTGCCAATTGTATTCCCCCACTCTCTTTCTCTCTCGCTCGCTCATTTCTCGTCTTCTACATAGCGATCTTTTTCGCTCTCAAGTCTTGTTGTCAGCTCTATTTTTTCGCCTCTCTTTCTATATCTCTTTCTTATTTTAGCCTACTTCCCGTCAGTTTCTTTATTTTATTACCTCTTTGCTCGCACCATCTCTCTATCACTTTCTTTCGTCTTCTTTTATATCTCACCTTCTCGTTCTTCTGCCCACTCTCCTCACTCCTTCTCTCCCTTTACTTTTTTTTCACTGGGTCTTTACTTACTGTAGATCTTCCTCTACACGTCATCATATCTTATCCTCCTTGTCAATATTTCTTTTTCTCCTTCTCTTCGTCATTATTTCTCTTCCTTTTGCCATCTCCTTTACCTTCTCTTTTTCACTGTCTTTTTTATTCTCAACTCTCTTGTTACCATTTCTATCTTTCTTTAATCTACCTCAGATTAATAAAGATTTTGCAAGATTCCTTTTTTCTTTTATGTGCCGTGTCCCTTAATAAGTTTTGTCTTTTTGTTATTTCTCCCAAACCTTGTTCTATCATCCATTTACCCAAGCTGATCAAGTATATTACGCGATGCTTTCTTCTGTCCCTCTTCTCCTCAATCAACCCCGTGAGTATCACATTTTTCAAGTCCTCCTTCCTCATCACGTTGACCAGAAACTTCAACTGCCTCTTCCGGATTTTAAGTATAATTATACTACGTAGAAAGATGTGACACAAGGCCGAGTTTTAAAGTGGGATATCCGAGTCAGTTTCCCGAGACTAGATTCTGCACTTCATCAAAGCCTCGTCTGGGGGATACCCTCTGGCATAAGCCAGGTAAATTTCCTTTTTGTTTCCATTTTCTCCAAAACCTCGTCATTGTTCTTCCCATAGTATCCACAGTATCCTTCTGTAGAACCACATTTCTTTTGCTTCAAGTCTCTTCTTTATCTTTGAAGAGATTGTTCAACATTCGTTGCTATACAGGGGGACATATATCACGTATTGATTTTCTAAGCGTTGCTTAGATATGGCACAAGGCCGAAAGCACGGGGGCTCCCAATGAGGATCGAACTCACTATTCAGTCATAACAGTTTTAGCGAGACAAGCTTGCTAACCATTACACCATGCCGAGGTGACCCGGACAGATATCACGTAACAGTTTAATACTCTTTTCTCTGTTTCTAATTTACTCAGTTATAATTAGGTCTGTACTTACAGTTGTATCTAAGTCCTTGCCATTTTTTTTAAAATGTAGTTTTAAAAGTCCCAGTTTCGAGTTCACAACGTTTGCGACTCTTTGTGAGTTCTGCTCCTGTTAACACTTCAGATTTCCTTACTGGCAATTTAGACTGAATACAAATGGGAAGTCTGGTTTTCCTCTAATATCTGCCTCTCCTCTTGATAGACTTACGCTTTGCACAAAACCTTAGATTGTTTACATTCCGAAATTAAAAGTCACAACTTTGATCGTTCTTTTTTTTTTTCTTTCGCGCTAAACGATTTTCCATGTTCATTTTTTCTTTTATTTGTTTTATATTCTTTTATAGACTTTTATTCAGATTTTATTTTTCATTCCTTTATTTTCTTTTATTAGTTTTATTCATTTCTGATTTGTTATTTCATAAAATGTTTTTATTTATTTTTTATTCCTTACTTTTTCGTTTGTTTTTTTTTTTCGTATTTTCATTCTTCGTCACTTTATTCGAATTTCTTTCTTTCTTTCTTTCTTTCTTTTTTTCTTTCTTTCTTTCTTTCTTTTTTTCTTTTTTCTTTTTTTTTTTCTTTCTTTCTTTCTTTTTTTCTTTTTTCTTTCTTTTTTCTTTTTTTCTTTCTTTCTTTCTTTCTTTCTTTCTTTCTTTCTTTCTTTCTTTCTTACTAACATTTTACTAATCTTTGTTTCTTTTAAAAGACACTTCCTTCATTTTTATCTTTACATTTAATTGCAATTATCAAACAATTTCATTTCTTTAGAAGATCGTATTTTTCTTACATTTCGCTCTTCATTCTACATTTCTTTCTTTTCCTTCTTTCTGTTTACGGCCACATCATGTTGAAACACCGGTTCCAGTACGATCATCGAAGTTAAGCAACGTCGAGTCTGGTTAGTACCTAGATGGGTGACCTCTTGGGAATATCAGATGTTGTAAGCTTGGATGAGCGCGTGGTGTAATGGATAATGGCCCGGAATTGTTAATCGTAGAGCAAAGTTCAAATTCCCGTTGTGTTCATTATATTCACTTACGCACGCATAACTTTGGGAAAGGTATGAATCTACCTTTTCTCCCGAGCAATGGATTAATTAGTAAAATTTGTATCACTAAACCACTATTATCACTCCCAAAATTTTCATAACCTAAAAATATTTTTTGGCTTTAAATAAGCTACAAAAGGTTGGTAAGCCGTAGAAAACGAATGAATGAATCAATCGATATTTCTTTCTTCTCGGCTTCATTTATGTGCCACTCATTTCGGATATTTAGTAGAGCGGAGTTTCAGTGCAGTCATCCATTTTTTTTCCAAACAAAGAGACAGACTGAGATTTATTGGACGTTGGGATCTAAGACTTCTTCTCGGTGCTTTCTAGCCTGTTGTTGACAAAATGAGATCTCTGCGCCAAGTGTATTCATCTCATTAAAAGTGTAAATTTATTCTTTTATGTTGCTAAACCAGTTAAATAAATTGTTTTAGTTGGTTAACTTATTTTTTTGTGAAATGTATATATTGATTACAATATGTCATGTGACTGTCAAATTATCTTAACTCTATTTGCTTAGTTATTGCCTTGAATTTGCAGCATCTTATTTATTATAAAACGCAGATTGTGTGTGTGTCTGTGTCTGTACGTTTATACATTGGATCGGATTTCCTACATTTTTCAACCGATTTCAACAAAACTTCACAGGTCTGCATAAAATTACATTGCGGTGGTTCTGACAGCGCCAAAAATTGGAAAAACACAATTGTTTTTGCACGAAATGAATTTGAAAACACGATCCTGTCGCCAGAATGAAACGGGGACAACTCATATCGAGTTATACTGATAAAAACCCAGGTTGTTTGTGTGTGTGTGTGTGTGTGTGTGTGTGTGTGTGTGTGTGTTCGTTTATATATGGGATCGGATTTCCTACATTTCTCAACCGATTTCAACAAAACTTATATCTTAAAAATAATATCTTAAAATAGTATCCTATAAAATGTGAAAAAATAATATCCTATTTTAAACGAAGTCTTAATTATTGTTTTCGAAAGTCTTCTCATGCACTTTAAATTTGTACTTGCAGTTATGATGGATGAGGCGGGACTCTGAATTGCAATCTCGTTCTCACTGCACATGCTCTATGCATGCGAAATGCATGTTAGGAAATTACATGAAATCTGTAAGACTTGAAAAGCACGCTATCGTATTCAATAACAATATCATGTTATTTCACCTTCTGTTGCTGCGACTAGAAGTGATACAACTATCAGATTATTGATTTGGTACTCAAGATAATGTGTCCGTTCTTTCGTACGTAACATAGATTCGATCTCAAGATAAGAAATAATTTTGCATGCTTTTTTTTTTGTTGTTCAAAATGAAATAAATAACCACAGACAAATGTTGCTGTGAAAGTAAATAGGGGAAAAGAAAAAGACAGAAGTGAGCAAAAAAAAAAAAAAATAAGTAAAAAAAAAGGTATGTAAATATGAAAGAAATTATAACAAAGAAATGAAACCCCTAAAAAGAGTCTGAGAGAAAAATGAAGTAAAAGTGAGAGAAAAGTTGTAATATATTAAGTGTTGGTAACGCCATTATAAATATATCTTTCTCCTTTTACTTGAGGATATATCAGTAAACGAACCCTAAGGTATACGAGATTAAAACGAACATTTGATATTCTCGTTTCATATTTTTTACGCATTTCGATGACGTAAGCAATGGCGGTTTATAATTTGGACACTGTTGGTGGCCAGAAACTGACAATCAAAACTTTAGCCTACAAAATAATGAATAAACCATCAATGTCCATTTTGAGAGATCAAACGTTATATAAAAAACAAGTCGGTTACTATAAGCGATTTAACAAATTTCTTCCAGGTTGGTAAGTAAAGAAAATGGAGCGTAAAATTGTGTCTAAGATTTATATACCAGATCATAATCATGGAATCGTAGATATTTATAAAAATAAACTGTAATAAACTTACAGGTGAGATTCTTTAAAGCCAATTTGTACAGTAGCAAATTATGAAACTAGATTAAATAATTTAACAAGAATTAACAGTTCTTTATTCGTATTTATTTAGTTTCCTCTTGCTCCAAACCCGCGGTTCCTCTCGTACTGGACGGGATAGCCGTGACAACAACCGACATAACACACGTGTCGATCGGTGGGATAAAACTAACCTGTCTCACGACGGTCTAAACCCAGCTCACGTTCCCTGTCAGTGGGAGAACAATCCAACGCTTGGCGAGTTCGGCTTCGCAATGATAGGAAGAGCCGACATCGAATAATCAAAAAGCGACGTCGCTACGAACGATTGGCTTCCACAAACCAGTTAACCCTGTGGGAACTTTTCTGACACCTCTCGACAGAACGGAGCTGAACGCTGAGTAAGGATCGATGTGTACAAGAACGTGGGTATAAAGCACTCAGTGACGATCGAACTCATTACGACACATCCCAAAAATTGTTATGCATTAAGCTTAGATTGGCACAATGTCATAGGCACCCAATTTGATCAAACTCACTACGGTAGTAATGGCCTACATGACAAAATTGTTAAGCTCAACCACGGCGAAATGCTAAACACAGATTTACTTAATTACTTATACTGATACAAAATCACAAGTGTGCAACATTCAGTAAAGATCAAACTCACGATAGAAATAATAGGCTCTCTTTTACAGCGTGGTGCCCACACAAATTTTATTACAGTGGACTGCTGTCTTCTTCGAACTGCTTTTGAGTTGAATTTACAGCTGAGTATCCTTCGGATACAGTCTTTCTTAGAAAAAAGAAGTACTTGGGATTGGAATAAATAAAAGTAATTATCTTTCGAATCAAGGTATATAGAGTTTGAATAAAGACCGACAAATTTCTTATATTTTCAATCAGTAAGCTTATAAATGTAGATAAACCAGTAACAACATATTTTATGTTTTATTTATTTATTTTTGATCACAGATTATTGCTCTTTTGGCTTATTTGTTTAAAAGAGACAATAATCATGTTTTATTAGTATAGAAATAATTTCATATCAATTAGTCTTGACTAAAGAACACTGAAAGACCGTTGATCTTGATATATTTTTGTGAAACAAGACGCTGTATTTAAAGAAAGCTATATATATATTTTATTAAAGACATTTTTATGTTTAACGTTCTTTTTTCTTTTTCTTAGATACAAGTATTTAAGTAAATGCTCTGTTTATAATAAACAGTATTAAATAACATTTACCGGCCTGAATGTCCGAGAAATTTTCATAGAAAATATTGGTCCTTTGACAGGATTCGAACCTGCATCCTATACGGAACCGTCATTTACGCTGACGTGCCTTACCAATCGGCCACAAAGGAGCGTTCGGTAGGCAAGGTCGAATTTACTGCTTATAAACTTCAATCTTCCATGAACGCTCCTTTATGGCCGATGGTAAGGCACGTCAGCGTAAATGACGGTTCCGTATAGGATGCAGGTTCGAGTCATTCAATTACCCAACATTATTCTGATATGTAGAGTTTGCATATCGTATTTGTCTCATAATACACTGTATATTATTTTAAACTATATGTTTTTATACTGTTATCCAATATTAAGTATCTTTTTCACGCAATTTTAGGCAATATTGAACATCAAAAGTCACTGACTACCAGTATTTGTACCTAGCCTAACCCCGTAAAACTGTAACACATGACATATAAGACACCCCGATCGCTCATTCATATGCAATACGTTATGTTTTGAATAAAACCCCATACATTTTGAATAAAGTTTCCCAGATTCTCAGTAAAAGTATTTGTAAGTGCGAATAACTCCAAAATTTGTGCATTTTCGTATTGCCACAGCAATATCGGCGCAAGTTCAACATAAGAGAAAGAAATTCCATAGAGACTGAATATTTATCACATAATCTTTTTCTTAACAGTTACACGGCCATAAATCATTTAACTCATTCGGGTCCTTGATGTCCTAAATGTACTAGAGTCATAGCAGGAAAGGGTGTATTTAGGGCAACACATCTTGACGGAGCCCATCTCTCTTCGGGCTGGTTGTGAAAGGGTTTCCTTCTCCTAGATTGGTTGTCATACTAAGCCCAGTTTTCCTTATTATTTACGAGGATTTGAATCCAGTGCATTCTTTCTCTTTAGCATTGTTATAGCACCAATTCAGCCTTGTCTGCTTTATACATTTCAGGGGTTTGAATTCAGAGGTTTCGATTTCTTCAGTATTAGTTTGGCAACCAATCAAGCCTAGTCTGCTTTACGGGCTTATGGGTTTGAATACACAGCTTTCTTTCTCCTAGACTGGCTTCCACCCAAGGCAAGAGAGTTCAGTCTGTTTTGCTTTTTAAACTATAACTGAAGTAGGAATCATGGCTTTTTGAAGATTATAATGAAACAGACGCAGTCAGAATTTGAACTCAGAAGGCTGAGTCCACTTTCCATGGCGATAAACTTAACATTACACGCACGCTTGCATGCAAAAGACCCGGGGTTCAATTTTCGGCATCTCCACAAATATATTCCTTCAAAGAGGTATCAACATAAAAAAAATACTAGTAAGATATTCGGTTGTTCATAACAGTGTAGAGGGAACATCGGAGAAACTGCTCGTTTATTAGCATCCGTGTAAATTATGTGGCACCGAGCGGTGTTAATGAATTCTCAGAGAATGTCGTTGTCGATGCATGCCTGACCGGACACCTGTGCGCGTTTGCGGCGGAGATGGATGGAGGAATTGGCAGTAAAAAACTGAAAGAGACTTTTTGGCACGAGATCAGATCACCTTCCGAAGAGTTGAGTTACTATTTTCTCATCATCATCTCGTCTCTCTTCATCACGTACTTGTATATATAGCTCTTGTTTTGAAACATGAGAACTCTTATGTAGTGTGTTGGAATCATATTTTTAAATAAATAATTATATATATATATATATATATATATATATATATATATATATATATATTATTTAAACGTTGTTTTAAACACTCGACTACAAAGTGTATTGATGACCAAGCCAAGTTGAAAAGTGCCTTTAAACACAGATTTTTCTCTTACTCTTTAAATAGACATAGCTGCTTAGTTTCGTATCCTAACGTAAACAAAGCAATTTGTAAAGAAAGTAATGGATATTTTATTTATTAATTCGGCAGATTTTTATTACTTAAACGTTATTTTTAGTGGATACTCGTAATTAAGTAGACGCTCCATTTAGCTATTAAACAGTATATTTATTTATTTATTTATTTTCGTCTCTTGGCTTGCATATTCGAGAAATATTATTAGAGAAAAATACGCGCACTCCGGCAGGATTCGAACCTGCGTTTCTCTAGAGGAAACCGTCATTAAATCTGACGTGCTTTGACCTCTAGGCTACAGAGTGCGTGGGTGAACAAGTAAAGTTAAAATTGCCTTCAAACACAGATTTTTCATTGTTTCGCATTTTTCTTCTAAAAAACATTTTTTCATAACAGACGCAATGACGTATTCACATCCTTTCATATCGCTTTCCCAATTCGAACTCTTTTATTTTCCATTTTAGTCACGAATACTGGTTTCCCTGTCTTCTTATCTATTTATTTATCTATAGCCTTTATTCACTGTGCCATGTGTCCTTGAGGACATCTGGGTATGAAATTCTGAAAGGCGTTGGTTAGATCCAGTGACAGACCCAAAGAAGGTGAGTCAATACCTGGTTAAGGCAGTGGAGAATTTTCAGAGGAAAAAATTAGCAGGAGATAACTGATAACTGACATCCATCAAACATGGCACGTGGAACTAGAACAGTCTATTCCAGTGATCGAAATAAAGGGTTCAGTTCGAAATTCCAACCACCTGAAGAAGGCCGGAGCGTACAACGGCCGAAACGTTGTGACAAATATGGCGACAAAGATGAGGACAATAGTCTGACTAATGTAAATACTGTACATAATACCTCATCTCAGAAATATAGACAGACTCTATCTATCTATCTATCTATCTATCTATCTATCTATCTATCTATCTATCTATCTATTAAATGCTGTTCATATCTATCTAACGTTGTTCATATCGAGCTATCTCGGGCATTTCGATATGATGTAATGGTTAGTAAGATTGTATCGCTAGAAAATTTACGACTGAATAGTGGGTTCGTTCTCACTAGGTTCCCCACACTTTCGGCCTTATGCCACATCTAAGCCACGCTTAGAAAATTATCATATCTATCTATCTACTTATCACATTTTGTTCATATCTAATTCAGTACATATCTAACTACCTATTTAAAACTTTTCATACCTGTTCATCTATCCACATTCTTTTCACATCACTCTATCTATCTATCTATCTATCTATCTATCTATCTATCTATCTATCTATCTATCTATCTATGTTTCAGTCCGCTAACATCTATCTACAAAAGTATGTTAATATTTTAATATATATCTACCTATGATGTTCATTCTCCCGATCTTTTTCTTTCCTTTTCATCTTTCTTCTTGACATCTCATTCTTTTTGTCGGTTTTTTGCTTTATATTCTTTTTTCTCTTCCTCCCAGCCATCTCTCTCACTCTTTCCCCCTCCTTCTCTTTCTCTTCCCCCTGCCTGTCTGTCTGTCTGTCTCTTTCTTCTCTCTCTCTCTCATGTGCCTTATTACATGTGTGCCTCTACTCTTTTGTCTCCTTTTTGATTTTTGTGGTACGTTCTTAGAACTCTCAGTTGATTCTGACCGAAAACAATTATGAGGTTTAATTTTATTTTTTTTGCACACTTTTACACGCAAGCGCCTAAGCATGCAAATACGGCTCATATAAATAGTATTCTGAAGTACTGAAAAAAAAACTATTCCAAAAAAGAATTTGGTATTTGGTTACATTTGGAAAAGTAGGTTTGGTCGAGAACTTTTCTGCACCTTCTGATAGATAGATAGATAGATAGATAGATAGTGTAGACATAAGAATCAACACTGCATTCTGATTGTGAGTTGGGCTGAAAATCGCATTGAAAGGCTTGAAAGCCTTCTGTTTCTCGTTGAATATGAAATAATTAAGGTATTTTAAGCTCCTTCAATACCACAATTATTTCATATTCAACGAGAAACGGAAGGCTCGTCGAATCTTTCAAAATAAGAGAAGGAACAGTTCACCAAAATTTATGAAAACGAAATACATTGGTCTACCACTCAACTTGATCACAACTACAATTTGTTGCAAATTCTTCTAAAACAATAAGAGACTTAATTAATACAAAACAAATAACAACAACCTGGATCTGAAGCAGGAATTTACTCTGGAGCTTGTAATGATTGCCGCAATAGATACATAGAAGAAACCTCGAGGAATTTAAATAAAAAAATATATGAACACAAGAGATCATTTACAAAAAAAAAAAAAAAAAAGCACACTCGATGCATTACTTGTTCACAGTAATGAATCTGGCCATAATTTCGATTTAAAAAATGCTACTTTAATTAAAAGAGAAAGCAATTTACTAAGGCAAAAATGTATAGAAAGTGCTTTGATTGCTAGATCATCCACGGTAAATTTGCGTTCAGATTCTTACAACATTTCACTATTGTTGGCAGATTTGTTTTCCCAATGTGGAATGCTTAAAAACAAAAAGAAAAGCTTATGAAAACTGAATGTGATTAGCTAGATTATGTGTTCAAACACGTCTAAAAAATAACGAAATTTCACCTTTCCCGCATCTTCAGAGTTTACCCTGAGTACATAATTATAATCGACACTTATGTTTATACCTCCCTTCCCTCATCTTACACATATGTTATTTCATCAAGAATAAAATTAATTTACTCCGAGGAAGTCATTCCAGAGGACAAAACGCGTTGAACAGAATTTTTTCCACGTTGTCATTCATTTGCTTAACATTATTCTGATAGATAGACATTTAGATATTATATTTCTCCTATAGCACTGTATAATGTTTTCAACCATACAGTGTCCGCTTTTTACGCTCTTTTCCAGAATAAAACGAAAGAATTTTGAAGAATGGTAATTACCCTATTTCTTGGCGTATAAGAACCCGTTTTACATCTCAAAAATGTTATTAATAAAGAAACATTGTGTTAAAAGCATTAATAAGGGAGTGGATTATGCTGAAAAATAAGCTGTGTAAAATAAATACTTTCTTCATCCTTAGGCTACAGCCATATTGAGTTATCTACACACGCGCGCGCGCACACACACACACACAAATATATATATATATATATATATATAGGATTAATGCCAATAAAATTTGTCAGCTGATTGATCAACCAGCTAAGTGACAAATGTTATTTATATTAATCATATTAATGCTCTGATATCGAGCACTTTATTGCAAAGACTGCTTGCCTTAAATATCCATTCTTTCAGAGTTCCACTGACTTACAACATTTCTGGCTTTACATTATCTATGTTATCGGCATTAATATAAAAAGGGGACATTGAAGCCAACACCCAGAGGCGACAGTCTGTTTTATGCTAAACGAAATCGATGGCTTGACAATTGCGTTTAGCACGAAACAGTCTGTACCCAATAGGTGTTGAATTCAATGTCCACTTTTATATTTGCATAAGCTCTATCTCTGATATTGAGCACTTTAACCCATAAATATAGCACACCTTAAAACTATATATATATATATATATATATATATATATATGTATATATATATATATATATATATATATTATTTTTAGTGGGTACCTGTATTTGGCTAGACGCTCCATTTTAAACAGTGTTTATTTTGTCTACCGGCCTGTACACCCGAGAAAATTTAAGAAATGAAATGTGTCATTCTTTTGCAAGAGAAACCATCGACTGATCCAACGTGCTTTGACCACTCGGCTACAGAGAGCTTACACTGTCAGGCAATTTTCTATTTGCCTTAAACCACATTCACACGTTCAGATTTTTTCGAAAGACATATATGCTCAGTTGTAAATTCGAAAAATAAACAAAGCAATTTCCAAAGAATTAATGGATTTTATTTTTTTAAAATCGGACATATTTTTATTTTATTACTTCAAGGGAGTTTTTTTTTTTTTTTTTTTTCAGTAGATACCCGTGCTTGAGTAGAAAATATGCGCTCTCCGGCAGGATTCGAACCTGCGTCCTTCTGGACAGATGGAACCGTCGTTAGATGACCGCGTCATTGTTAAAACACGTCTTATCTAATGGCGGTTTCCTCTGCCGGAGAGCGCATAATTTAATATGATTTCTCGAATAATCAGGCCAGTAGATAAAAATAAATAAATATACTGTTTAATATAT